>OZ020309.1:20777927-21977927 GCA_963971305.1 Arcuatula senhousia | reverse complement strand
TTTATGAGATCAAAGTTTGTTATTATGAACAGCGCTGAAAAAAAATAGTCATTTCTTATATTGTTCAACAGGTAGTTTTTCTGTATATCCCCCCCAAAAAAACATCGTTTCCAAAATATCGCTTTCTCGAATTTCAAATCAAGAACCAATATATTAATTTATTAAATTATGATAATAAACTTTGATCTCCTAAAAACAAAGTTCATTAACATGTTTTTTAGCTCTTTATTTTTAGCTCGGGATTTAAATCTATGTTTTAAACTGTTCGGGTTTAAGCGTCTTTCATTCAAAAATAACAGAAAGAAATACAATCTATCACTAGAGGTCGCGTCTATCAACACTAGTTAAAAAACAAAGTAATTAGCCACTAAAGAAGAAAATTGTTGTTTACAAAGTTTAAATATATAATAAATTATGTATTGGTTATGGATTTGAAATTCGAGAAACCGACCATTTGGAAACTATGGGGGGGATTAACACAGAAAAACTACGCGTCGAACAAAATATTTGTCATAAGAAAAGAATAATTTTTTAGCGCTGTTCATAATAATAAACTTTGATCTCATAAAGACAAAGTATCATCACATAATGACAAAGTATCATCACATAATGAAGAAGTATCATCACATAATGACAAAGTATCATCACATAATGAAGAAGTACCATCACATAATGACAAAGTATCATCACATAATGACGAAGTACCATCACATAATGACAAAGTATCACCACATAATGACAAAGTATCACCACATAATGAAGAAGTATCATCACATAATGATAAAGTATCATCACACAATGACAAAGTACCATCACATAATGAAGAAGTATCATCACATAATGAAACACATCATCATAAGGCAGCTATGGCGTTCCATATGAAATAATGTTAATGGGCAATATGATGATGGTGTTTCACAACATAATTTGCCGTTTGTGTTGACTTGCACAATAAGAGAAGAAGAAGAAGAGTGAGTGATAACGGTATTAATATCTGGTTCAACCTAACATTTCTTTTCGAAAATCATGAACTAACCGTCCGCTCCAGCATATAGAGTTTACTGTATCACAATTGATTCGTTTTTCTGATGAGTCTTAAATTGACGAAACGCGCGTCAGGCGTAGTATAATTTATTGTCTGGAACTTTGTTGTCATTTGTATTTCCAGAGCATGTGGAGAGTATAGCGACTTCATTGATAGAGATACACGACTGACAAGCAAACTGTTAACACAATGTACGTTGCTCCTAGGTTGTCATCACGCAAAAAATTGGCTTGTAGACAAATACGGGATTTCTATCTCTCAAATGAGCACAGATGTTGGTTTGGCATAGAGTTTTGTAGTGTCATACTTTCCAGATTTGACCAACACTAATTCGATCTTTGGCAACGTGACGGACGTGCTTTAGCAAGTAGAAACTGCTTACAATTCCGACTTGAGTTCGCGTTGTTGATTTCCGTTCGGTTGACTTTGTGTTTTGTGTTTCTTCGTGCTTTTCTTGTTCGTGTTTGATGGTTTCGTCGTTTCCGAATCGGACATTTGACACTCGAATGCCCCATCTCTTTCAATAAATATAATTACTTCCGACGAAAAAAAGTTTACGTTGCTGAATATGGTTTTGTTGTTATGTGTGTTTGTTTTGTTTTGTTGTTGTGTGGTTTGTTTTGTTGTGAAGTTTTTTTCTTTGTCCTTTCGGTATAATGATATTTGATTACCCCTTTGGTACACCTTTGCTTCTTTCAGGACCATTGCCACGTTCCTTTTTCTTTGACAAACAGACACACACAAGCAAGATAAATCAAAATACTACATCAATCATAACTACGTGCGTATATGGTTATGAATTCCTACGGTCGGAAAGTAACTTAAAAGTACTAAAAGAAAAGAAGACAGCATTAAACTAAAAGAAATATAAATTACAACAAAGTTCCAAACAAACAGACTATAAATTTTGCTACGCCATACGCGGGTTTCGTCTATTCAAGACTCATCTGAGGTGCTCTACCAAAAGTTGAAAATGCCAAACACTATATGATAATGAAGAACGTAGAATGATCTGTCGGTTAAACCTCGGTAGATACTCAGTTGATCCACTGAAAACAAAACCAGAACATGTAGTCCAGTCCAAAACTTAAAAAAGGTTCGAAATTGCCATCGACAAATTTTGTGAGAACCATGTGAAATATAACCACACTTAGAACTTGGGCATTTTACCAAGACCCGGAAGCTGCGCAAAGACTGGCACACAGTTGTTACAGAGATCGATCGATACAGGAGCCTTGGAAAACATGCGTCCAAAAATGGTTCCTTAAAATTCCTTAAAAAAATGGCTGTATGCATATGGTACATGTGTATAAATATTGAACGGAAGCCTAATTCTAATAATCAATTAATGCTTAACGTACACAATCGGACATCAAAGACGACTATGCCCGTGGTCCTTACTTGGTACATGTACTTGTTTACAGATAATGGGTAATCAAAAGTTAGTTGAACCAGGTTTAATCAAAACATTATATTTCATGAAAAAAAAATAATCGAATCGGTCTTCCTTTGATTTTAATTTGAATGCTGTGAAAATATATTACCTGATGCTGTTAAAATGCTGTGAAAATATATAACCTGATACAGTTAAAATGCTGTGAAAATATAAACATTATCATAGATACTGCGGGAATTATATAACTTGTTCAAGTTATATTTTGTGTTCAAGGCGCACAGGTGTATATATTGTTAGTCATATCAAATGACTCAGTACATGTTCATTTTTCAAAAGACTTTTAAGAATCCTTCAGAAAACTTAGATAGAATGCTAACATACTAACTTGTTTTGACACCATAGTAACAAATCTTTTAAGAAAATGTCTTTCGAAAAAAAATATTGAAATTGGTCGGGCTTCAACTTAATTTTAGGTTACAGGGCATCTTGGAATTAAGGGCGATTCCGAATCGTCCTAGGGCATCTTAGAATTCCATATCCTCCTAGGACAAAGTGGAATTCCAACTTACAATTAGATTTTTTCCAGTTTGATATGGAATTCCACATTTCGGAATACATATGTCTAATTTGTGAAAACTGCTGATAAGTGCATGTATTCATATATGTGATGGAGACCAATGTAATCGGACACAGACCTAGTGATTTTTATATTTCTACCCCTTTATCTCACTTTCTCGTACAAAATGAAGCGACAATTGATAATATACTCTTCACAAAAAGTTACGCATACCATTAGATAGAAAATTCCCCGTACGTTCAATGCAAATCGATTCAATGCCGAGCTGTTCTGCAACCGATTTTCACGAAATAAAATCCAGTAAAAAGAAAACAAAATAGAGATTGTTTGTTTAATTTTGAGTAAAATCGTAACATCGCTGCTTTTTAAGATATTGCAAGTAGAACTCAAGTGTACATCTTACGATTCAATTTCCCGTTTAAATCAATGCAAAATGTTCCGTGAAAAACATTAGTCGTGTTCTACTCTCAATGTCTTAAAAATCGTTGAAGTAAGGATTTTGGTCAAAATTATTCAAACAATTTTTTTAACAGTTTTTCTCTGTCTTCAATTAAGAATTGAATGTTTGTATTTTGATGTTTCGTTGGCGTGTAAAACCGCTTCATGTTAAAATTGTGCGACCGGTCAACGGTTTTACAACCCTATGAAACATCAAAATACAAACATTCAATTCTTATAATTACATTTGAATGTTTTTTTATTTGTATCTGATTTTTCGTTTTGTTTTATGGTGTATGTTTGTGTATTTTTTATTTGCGCATTAATATCACAATGCGAATTCAAGTTGTGAGAATTTACGGATATTAACAACTTTTAGTTGTGCGTATAGCTAAGGTTACAGAGATATGAAAGACGATTCAAGGTGATCATTAACCAATAGAATTACTGCATTTTAATTATATGCACGGTAAATGAAATTATTAGTCTAAATGCTTTATGACAAAAACATGAAAAACGCTATTTTCGGGTTAACCCCTTCAAGGTCAATGTCACAGGAAAACGTTATTAGTGGTTTCCGGACCATGTCCCAAAAAGTTGTAAACCGACTTAAACTTTGGGATATTGTTACATACCATAAGAGGAGGAAGGCTTTTGATTTTTACTTTTAAAGAGCCATACACCCTATAAGGTGTCATGTGACAACTTCAACTCAATGCCCAATGGAGACGTTTGTAGAGCTTTTGATTCTGAAGAGCCTAGGACCCTTCGAACTTTTTCTATTTTTAATTGTAGCGGAGTTAAAATTAAAAGTGACTACCCTATGTTCTAAGTAACGGTTGCAATGTTTTCTTTATTGAATCCTGTCAAAATGTAAATCATTTGTTCCCATAACAATTTACAATTTAAATATGATAACAAGGTGATAGAAATTGTTAAAGAATTCACGTATCTAGGGGTTTTATTTTCTAGATCAGGTAGTTTCGCCAAAGAAAAAAAGTATAATGCAGCCAAAGCAACCAGAGCGATTTTCGATATACTCAAAAAGGGGAGATTACACAACACAGTTAGATCTATTTGACCAAGCTATTCAACCTATTCTTTTGTACGGTTGCGAAGTATGGGGTGCTGGTAATAATTCCATTATAGAACGAGTACATTTGAAGTTCTGCAAATTATTATTAAATGTAAAGAAGTCTACACCAGACTTTATGATATACGGTGAACTGGGGAGGCATTCTTTAGACTTGCGTATCAAGCTTAGAACTGTAAAGTACTGGGCAAAATTAGTTACTGGTAAACAAAATAAGCTGCCTGCAATATTATATCATCTTTCTTTGACGAAATATGCTGATAATATATCATGGCTGAAATATGTTAAATCTATTTTTGATGAATGTGGTTTATCAAATGTTTTTATAACTCAACAATTTGTGAGTATAAATTGGTTGTATAGTTTAGTAAAGCAAAATCTTATGGATCAGTTCCAACAAACGTGGAATGCTGGTATGCAAGAGTCACCAAAGTCTTTAAATTACAGAATTTATAAAGATAAACTAGAATTCGAACATTATTTTGACCTACTTGACGATAGAAATATAGTAACATTATGTAGATTTAGAATTATGAACCATAAGTATCCTATTGAGACTGGTAGATGGCAAAATATAGCCAGAGAAGATCGTAAATGTTTATTATGTAATTCACAAGATATTGGGGACGAATATCACTATATTTTTTCATGTCGAGCATTTGATATTGACAGGAGTCGTTTATTGAGGGTAAAATTTAGACATAGACCAAATATTCTAAAATTTCATGAACTTATGAATAGTAAACATCTTCCAGACCTCAATAATCTTTGCAAATTTATTAGGATTATCAACAAAAAGATAGAATCTCCGGGGTAAGACTTTGTTTATATATATGTGTACCTCATTATGTATGTAACCTTAATGTATAGTTAATTCATATTGTATCATAATGTTTCTGTTTAGTTCACACTATCTCTGTACCATTGTATTTTGGTTTTAGAGAATAAAGATATATACATAATGTCATACATTATTCCTGCAGATAATCTAGTACAGTGGTTAAAGAGCAGAATATTTGTGAATTTGTGTACGGCCGACAACGATGAACGACGGATGCAAATTAAAGTGATAGTATAAGCTCACATTGGCTTTATCCAGGTGACAATGGCTCGGGTTTATTTGGTTTCATATATGTCCAGGAATCACCTGGCATAAGCAGCATTTGAATCAAATAGAAAATAATGCAATGTGGAATAAGTGTATGCGAGACATCTCACAATCAAGCGGCAATTCAGAAAAACAAACACAATGGACAACTGCCAGCAGCCTTAATTCACCGAAGCCAGTAGGCGCTGCTCGCGGTTCTGCAATTGGCACATGGTCTAAATCAAATGCATGTAATTTAAATCCAGTCCTGAAATAGACACAGATAGACTTCCTTCTTGAACAAGGAACAGAAAACATCATAAGGACAAGTACAAACGAAAGTTTTGTCAAAGATTCCTCGCTTAGGACAGGCACATATAATGTGTGGCGGGGTTAAACTAGTTTTTTGGTCTTTTTCAAGGAATGCCCATGTCAGTTGTCCATGGTTAAAAATTTTCTTACCAGTTTTCTCGGCAAAAATATGCTTATCACGGTGACTTGAAATTTGATATTTTACTTCAGAATGAAAATCTTTAAATGCAAGCACCGATTTTAGGTCTGCCGAACCACTCAGTCAATTCTAAATGGTTGAAAAATTTTCGAAACTGTTCTCTCATGACTATAAATTACAGTTTTTTGCCACTTACATGTAGTACGCAACCTCGTTATACTGAGTCCATACGTTGTTAAAGAAATGTGAGTTAAGCCAGGTTTCATTACGCTGCAACATTACAAACCTCCATTAGTGCACTATTGCGTTGTGGCACGAACGGCAAATAAATGTCATAATATACCCTAATTATAGTTTCCAATTAACATAATTACAGCTGCTAGCCTTTGTCTCGGCCTTTGTGTGTCATGGTCATGATCTTGTTGGCACTTAATCATTTACAAAAAGTAGCTAATACGTTGACCTAGGTAAAATTACTCATTCTAAAATTACAGATGGTATTACATGTGTTAGCGACACAACCTACAATATAAACGACAATTTTAAAAAATGGACAGCGCACTTCAATGTGACCAGTGGTCGCAGCTCGCGATCTTGCAATTGGCCCTGGATTGAAAATAAATAGTTGAAGCAACTGGGTCACAATGTCCTTAACCTAGACGCGTCGACCTCTGGTGATAGACATGTATTTATATTAAGTCACAGGGGTGTCGAAGACCATGCAGTTTGTGAGCTGTACTTTTCTTAATTGTTCAAACAATGACAAGAGGTGACTAAGGGTTGGTTTCAAACCATATAGTTATGCATAGATCTTTGATCTGAAGCCGAGACGAGGAACAGCGACCACTTGTCACACTGCATGAATGCTGCCTTCTGTTTTCCATTTTATATGTTTTTATACGACCGCAAAATTACAACTTGTCTAAGTCACTCGACCGGAGAATCAAGGTCAAGGTCAAAAGATGCTAAGCTACTACTGGGGCTGAGATATGGAGGTGCTCGCAAAACATTTCCATTGCTATATTGTTAAAGTCACTCAAACGGAAAATCAAGGTCGAAGTCAAAAGATGGGGACGCAACTGTGCTAAGCTACTACTTGGGCTTGTGCATACCAAGTTTCATCAACCTAGGACTTATAGTTCTTGAGATATGGAGGTGCTCTCAAAACTTTTCCTATTGAAAGTTGTCAAAGTCACTCAACCGGAAAATCAGGGTCAAGGTCAAAAGATGGGGAAGAAAATGTGCTATGCTACTACTGGGGCATATGCATACCACGTTTCATCAACATAGAACGTATAGTTCTTGAGATATGGAGGTGCTCATAAAAATTTTTCCAAAAAGTTAACGCCGCCGCTTGTAAAGTAACACCTATGTCCAGCTCTGCTTCGCAGGCGATACAACCACAGAAATTTAAAATTGCAATGGGTTGAAACAGTTTTTTTATGGCGCCAAACCTCTCTCTTCCTAGAAGTAACTATGCTTGCTTTATTTTGTCCAATGCGGGGTACATGTTCTATCGTAAATCTCTTCAGCTATCTAGATAATGAAGTTTATCATTATAGGCTTTCTTTAGACTCCAGATAGTGATTTATATTCAAGTTGCATCTTTGGGCTTCCACGCAATCACTTGAGCTATTCATGTAGAAGCCTGATTTGATGGTTGGAGAAATCAAAACTCGCACGACTGAGAATGCACATTGTATTTCTGAGTAGGGTGCACATTTTTTATTCGATATTCAAAAAATATATTTGTTACTACAATACGTAATTTGAAACATTTATCAAACTACAACCAATATGTTTTCTCTTCTTCATTTGATAATTATTTTCATCGGGTCAAGTTCAACGGCATTTTGTTGCTTTTTAGTCCCCTACCTGCGAAAGCCGAAGGGGACTATAGGTTTGCGCTCTGTCCGTCTGTCTGTTCGTCTGTCTGTCACGCCTCAGTTTTCCGCACTTTTTTCTTAACGCCTATAGATAATGAACTGATTTTTGGTATATAAAGGTAATAACAAAACTACCGAACTTGAATGATCAATCTCATAGTCCAGAGAAAATGACAAAAACGAATCAGTCATACCGGAGAATTGGTGGATCGCAATGGTCCTGACTTGGTACAGGCATTTCAAATGAAATGGTGGGTTAAACCAGGTTTTATGGCGCCAAACCTCCCTCTTCCATTGCGATCTTCAAGTCCATAATATATATAGTTGCATAGAATAATGTGACACTGTAAAATTTGCTCAACCCATAATATATAGTTACGTAAAATAAATTTTATTGGAATTAGAATTGATAAGTCGAACATAATAGGACATATAGGATATGACAATTATCATGAACAAAATTTAGAAGCTTTTGTCTGGAACTTTGTTGTAATTTTTATTTGAGAGAAACACAAAACTAGAAGAATTAAAGATCGCAATGGTCCTGACTTGGTACAGGCACTTCCAAAGAAGTGGTGGGTTAAACCGGGTTTTATGGCGCCAAACCTCCCTCTTCCATTGCGATCTTAGGATCCGGTAATGACCATAGAACACAACATAGTTGTGAGACACAATAGGGATATTGAGGTGATCATCTCAGTACAGCAGACCAGTCAAACACTAATTAAAACAATTAACTATCATATATTTTAACTCAATTTTGAACTTTTCTACTAGTACACATGTAGTAGCTGGTAACGAAGAAAGAATTTTTTTAGTGATCGTCTGAGACGTATTGTATGTGAGTTTACGTTGATTAGTTACAGATCAAGTTTGAGTTTCGTGCCGGTCCACAAATTTTAATGGGAGTTATGGCCCTTTGAACTTTGAAAATTCACTAAAGTTTCAGTTTTCAGCACTTTTTTTTCTAAACGCTTATAGCATGTATAGATAATGAACTGATTTTTGGTATGTGAGTCTACGACGATGAGTTACAGATCAAGTTTGAGTTTCATGCCGGTCCACAAATTTTTATGGGAGTTATGACCCTTTGAACTTTGAAATTTCAATAAAATATCAGTTTTCCGCACTTTTTTCTAAACGCTTATAGATAATGAACTGACTTTTGGTATGTGAGTTTACCATGATGAGTTACAGATTAAGTTTGATTTTCGTTCTGGTCCACAAATATTTATGGGAGTTATGGCCCTTTAAAGTTTGAAAATCCATTGCAATTTTATTTTCTACACTTTTTTATTGTTCCTTGTAGATAATAAACTGATCAAGTTTAGGTATTCAGTTATTTGACAAATTGTTACCAGTGACTGAAATATGAGGCCGGTAGGGGACTATGTATTGTTTTGCAATACTCTCAGAATGCTTGTTTATGAATTGATGATGTGAGTCCTACAAAGTGCTTGAAAATTCTTATGCCCCCCTCCCTTCCAAGTGCTTGAAAATTCTTCGGTGGAAAGAATACCTTATCACACGTGACTGTTTTGTTATTCTCAAGGTTTTGAAGTTTGTCTTTTGGATATACACGTAATTGGACGTGGTGGCCGTTGAATCGACGATCGTCGAGTTTAGGGCGAACCCACTGCTCTCCGTTATAGTAATGTATAACTGTTACGGAATCTTACCGCGTTAGACCGAAACAGGAAATGCTGCAGCTCGAATTTGCCCTATATATACTCAGCAACACAAATAACGCACCACTGCTTTCCTTCTAGGATTCTTTTAATTTTTTATTTAAATTGTATTAATTTTTTTTTTATCCTAAATGATAAATCAAACCAAATTCTATAAAAACCAAGTCATTATATTGGCACCAGTGGGCTTACGGCATGAACTTTTGATAAAGAAGTCGAAAAAAAAACAAAGTCTAAGATTGATCAATATAAAAATGCATGCATTTGAAAAGTTTGGACAGTTTTTGGCTTTGTCCCCTATTTTCTGGACATATGCTTTGGATGAGCATAAAATTTTCTAAAAACCGTGATATTTTTATTTTTGGGTAAAAAATCTCATAGTTTCGAAAATTCAAAACGAAAAATCAGATTTTTTTTTAATTTGCAGAGAATGGTGTTTAGGCCACACATGCTGTGCCGAAATCTCAGATCATTCCGACGACCACTTTAAGAGACATTTGCTATTAAATGAATGGAAATTTGCAACACGTCTTAACACGTGTAACCTAGATATTGGATACAGCAAGTTTAGTAAACATTGTACTAAAATTGTTTATTTTTGTCTTTTATTTTATATATTTAATATTAAAAAAAAACTTGAAGGGCATGTCATGATGTCCATCCGGTGCATACAAAGTACAGTTGATTCTATGAGCTTTCAAATGAATTAAAAAGTTGTATGTACGTGTCATGTTCCCATATATGCCACCGCGGTTACTGAAGGAATTTTAAACAATGCTCATAAAGTGCAAAAGTTTGACATGTGTCATTATTTATTTATTTATTTTATTATTTATGTATGATAACAATTAAAAGTGTGCGTAAAATAATATTCAAAATATGAATGAATGTTACATATACATTAGCAGACATAGCAAAAGTTATTGACTGGAACTGCTGCATGGTGAACTTTTAGTTCGCAGAGTTTAGCCTGTTCCCGTTAAAATTAAAAAAATAATCCGTTGTTAAAACTTTAAAGGTTCATCCTACCCCACTGTGGCCACAAATAGGTTGTTGATCTTAGTCGTAATTTGGTCTTCAGTTCAGAATTCTTGGTTTCATTGTTCTCTTCTCTTACGTTGCATTAATAAACAAAATATATTTAAGTGTTTGGCATTTCAATTTTGGGGTAGAGCGCCACTTATGAGTCTTGAGTAGACGAGAAACGCATCAGGCGCAGAAAAATTTATTGTCTTTGTACTTTTGTTGTAATTTTGATGCAAAATTATATACAAATACCCAACTAACGAGTATAGAACGAGCAATTTGGTTATGCTGTATATGCATATTACAAGGAGTAACCTCTCACAATCAGCATTTGAATCAAAACATGGGAAGTTCAGAAACAAAAAGTATTGAACGAAAAGTACTTAAGGTAGATGGGGTGTTTACCACTGAGCATCTTTTTTGCACATCTATCAAAACTTTAGAATATAGAATGCTTGACAATGTGATTCTAATTGATTTCTATTGGGCTAGGTCAACATCAAAATTGGAAATTACAACAAAAATTAGGGTTAAATACACCTTCTTTGCGAATTTCAATATTTTCCCGTACTTTTTAAGGGGAGATGATTTATATAGAAATAGGGAAAAACACATTTTTTTCACTTTTATCAAGAATTTTTATGGTGAACTTAATTTTTTATTTAGTATATTCAAAACTCCTTTCAAAACAAAGATTTTCTCAAATTTTAACTGGGTTTGTCTCTGTTGTTTCCATCTTTAGACATTCGAATGACCCATTGGTACTTCTCTGATTTTTAGAGCAGTGACATATTAGGACCAATACCGACGTTTTACACACTAGACACAAACACATTATAGATGTCATTGTAACAATATACATATATTGCCCAAACATTTTAAGTACTGTCAATGTTAAAGTGCTTTTGTGTCTCCTGTTGTTTTTTTTTTTGTTCCTTTGTTTATTAGTGTAAGTAAGCGGTGACTAAGCGTCTCTGGATTTGACGTAAATGCCCAGCCCACAGAATAACCGAGGTGTGTATCCTAGTTGGCTGTTGCTGCAGAGGGCATCATCCGCATCAGGTCATAATGCAGAAAGCCTTAACGCTGACCCTAGTTGACCAACGCGTGTGGAGAGTGTCGAGCTGCTTCCACATAAAAAAATCTCTTTGTGCGATGCCAAGCATTGCACCACGTAGACTCAATTTTCCGCCACTTATACTCATCTCTCCCGCTTTCCAGTGGTCTTCTGTTCTTTGTTTCCCATTCCTAGCCAATATTTCTCATCATCATCATTTACCTAGTTGCTTTGACGTAAAACTCACCGATTCACATAGTCACTCAGGTGTTCATATGGTAACAAAATCATTTTCAGGTTAATGATATCGTGTTTTAAGAAATTCTAACGTATATGCAGTGCCGTTTCAGTATGGTACACTTTTTTACGCAAAACATCGTGCACTTTAAATTATTACTAACGTAAAGGTTAAAATTCATATGACCTTGGGGGTAAATAATCAAGGTCAGATGTTGTAGACATTGACAAATACCTGATCATGTCAACAATATACATACCATAAAACTTATTTAAGCTTTTTGAAAAATTAAATATTAAAATATTTGGATAAGTAACGTTAATTTCAAATTTTTGTTAAATCAACAGAGTTATTTTGCTCCGTTACCATAGCAACCATGGTTGCTAAGGCTGTTTTGTGTTGTATATTATCACAACAACTAAACATTTTTATAATAACGCATTTATAAGGTAGCAATGGCACAACTTCCAAAAATATTCAGGTTAGTAGCATTTTTTTCATATTTTTTTAGATTACAGTGGTTGCCTAGCAACCGATTAAAAGCTATTATCCTTGACAATTTTACCAAACTTTGTTTGAAAAGTAAACTTAGGAATATATGCTACCTATATAAAAACTAATCTGACTCTATTTCAACATTTATCTTTATATTATTTGCAATTGAAAATGAACAACCATTAATTTTGGGCATAAATATCATTAAAATATGTACTTATTGATGGTTGCCATGGTAACCAAAATGTTCAATTTTTCAACATTGACCTAAATTATGAAACAATATTATCACCCTAGACCAATAAGGTATAACCTGTTGGTATTTCCTTGGTATTTGATTGTATGCAAGTATAAAAAAGAAAGACACCATTTTGAAGCAACATTTTCTATAAAAATACCCAAACGGTAAAGAGTTAAGAAAAATCTATGGAGTGGATTTTTTTAGGCAAAAGAAATTTGAATTTTCCCTATTGATCCTATATAAAAAGTACTGAAATCATTCATATTTCAAAGTCGTTTCTACAAAAATTCTCGTGGTGAAGTTTTAATTTTATTATTGAGATTTAAAGTATCAGTCTAGGACTAACTGTGGTCAAAATTTAAGAAAATTCTATAGATAACTTTTTAGACACACCATCTACCTTAAAACCCCAAAAAGTTCGAACAGGAAAGCCAAATTCAGGACCGAGGATATCGACCATGTGTAGTACAATTATGTATTTGTGATAGTGTATCTTTTATATTTTTTTTTAATCAAAACAGATATATTCTGTTGAAAGCGTTTTTTTTTTTTGGACCAAAAACAGGTTTATTGAAAAATATCCCTTAAAGAAGTGTGAATCTAAAGAAGAAATCAAAGAAGTGCCGAAAATGCATTTCAATCCCGAAAACAAATCAGGGGAGATACATGTACATCATCATTTGTAAATATTTAGGCACCATTTGCATAGGGACTCTCCAAACTGTATGTGATTAGGTTTGTCAGTTACCTGCTCAAGGTCGGTAATTTCCTCCGGGTACTCCGGTTTCCTCCACCATTAAAACTGACCGCCCTACATGACCCGGGTGCGTCGATAACGGGCATTAAACACCAACACACACACACACACACCCGGCACACACCATTTGCACTTCTTATCTTGGGTCATTGTTAAACTTTCTGATTTTTTATTTTTTTTTGAAATGCGGCGCATATTAGTGATTCATAGCAATCAATATCAGATTGATCGAGAAAAAAAATTTCAAAAACTAATTTGATTTGATTTTTTTTAAATTCATTTTTTTTATTTTTGTCACTATATTAACTTTACAAAATATTTGATTAAGTTTCATTTAAATTCGAGTTTGATTATAAATAATTTATTATTATTCTTTATTTTAACTTTTGTCATTATATTTATTTTACAATTTTTTTTTATTTAGTTTCTTTTTGAATTCGAGTTTGATTAAATAATCTATGAAAGGATATAAAACATAAGAAAAATCGTCGATGATTTCAAATGAATTTATATTTAATTCAGACATTTTGTATATATATATATATTTTTTATAAATCTGTAAAATAACTTAGATTCTGAATACAAATTAACCTAATCAACAAAAACCTCGAATTATTTTTAAAATAAGTTTTAAGTAAAAAACTTGTTTTGATTATTTGTGTAGAACATAATTTTGTATACACACGTTTCAAATTTCGGTTTCAAATGGACACCCTTGAAAATAAGTAGAATGTCCAGGGGCTGAATAGCAGAAAAAAAGCATTAACAGAACTAACAATGAAAACAATACGTGTAATCCCATGATACAATTGATAAATTGCTTTATAATTGTACATCAGGGGGATTATCTTCTTAATCCCATTAAACATAACTGTATTTTATCTATTATAACGATTACCGGCATATTGTAACCTTGACCTTAATTTCGATTTTCATTCTAGTGCAGATTTGTATATTGCTGTCACTTACTCGAGATAGATAACTCGAGGGCGGCAGTGAAAAAGCCGGGGAGTTTCTCTTCACCGCGCTTCGCATAGCCGGTGAAAGCGGAGATTTGTGAGCCTTGCAAGGATTTGTGTTCGAGTTTTCCCCCGATTTGTATAAATGAAGAAAGCCGTGACAAAATATCAAGTCCTGCAAAAAAGGTATGTAAAAAGTGCATTTATGTTACATAACTCAGTTTTGAGGGGAAAAATAATAGGTTTATAATAGGTTCAAATGAGGTTATAGGATATACTCAGAAAAAATGATGCATGTCGTTTTTTTGTTAAATTTGCTTGCTTTTTTAAGTTGATGAATTGTTTTTTTTTTTCACATGTTTTCAAATGTTTTAAAATTATGACAACCATTTTCAGTTTATGAATGATAGTGAACCTTCTATACCTTTATGTTTGATTTTTTTTTCTATTTTTACATCTAAGTTGTACTATAAACGTTACATTTCGATAAACTATTATATTAGTTATTCTGGGCGTTGTTTTACGCCAAACAGATATAGTTTCTTTGTTGATCAGCTGTCAAACTCAATTTCTTCAAACATGATCATCTACATCAACAGCATATGAAAAGGGGGGATTATAAGAAATGTCAAATGATATCTCATGCATTCATTGTAAAATAAACAACAACAAACTGCGTCCATTTCAAGACCATGTATGTATTTTTGAACTTTCTAAAACCGCAACCTCAAGTTACGGTTCCATTCTTTGTTTGCAAAGAGTGTGCCTGATTTAAGACACGGATGTCAATCATGACTCTGCATGGTCATTAATGGATTTCTAGTATTTGATCTATCAGATTAGTCAGTATCTTTATATCTGCTGACCATTGCATCTGACCTAACCAATCGGACGTGTTTGCTTGCACAGAGATAAAAGGGTCAAAAGTCTGTTGATTTTGTAACCGTCAAAACGTGAAAGGAAAAGTGAAAATTGATGAGCTTGGAAAATATACAGAGACCGGTCATTAAATTTGAAAGTGGTCCTAGGTTTTTGTTTTCGTTTGTCGTATGAAAAGGTGCTGTTACATCTTTTTTCACTATTACATGTAGCATTATTTGTCAATATTTGGGTTCACTTTTACTGAAAATTACAACCCCCCTCCAACATGTTCAAAGTTTAATGGTCGGTCCCCTCAAGATTATTGATTTTTTTGATTTTTTTTTTTTTGGGGGGGGGGGTTCAAATTGATCATATAAATTGTCGCTTTGAATATAGTTTTTAAAAACTTTCCTTAATCACAATGATTTTTTTTCAACCACCCTTTATAAACGATCTTATGACACACACCCCTCCTAACTACACCCCGAAAATAATCTAACCGGCGAAAGAAACATATCTGAAGTTATTTGGTGCAATCAGCGAGTGTAATGCGGTTAATAATCGCCCACGATAGTTCAGCTTGCACTTTTATAACACAGCACAGTAACTGCAGTCAATGCATTTACATTATCGATATCAATCATTGTCACTTGCAATCATATTAAGTTCCGTAATAAATGATACAACAGTACTTTTATTTGATTTACATCACAATTAAGACATCCAATTACTTAGGTATACTGTAAAATATGGTATGGTACAAGTTGATCCAAAATAAACGAGTCGACGACCCTCTCTGGGTCAGTACAGACATAAGTTATTTCCGGATTTGACCTACACAAATTACGCTTGGTTGAGTCAAGATGTTAAAACATTCCTCTTACCCAGTGTACATTCTCCATAGTTTCTTCTGTATCTTTACTATAATAAATTATTTTTTATGTTTTATGTTAAAAATGTGCTTAATTAATCGTTGGAAAAAACAAATATACTTACCTTTACCAAGCACATGAGTCTGAGTTCACTCTTTTGCCGACTTGGTCACTTTGCTATTATAACCTCGTTTCGAAGAAGAGGGGGGTATACTGTTTTATCCTTGTCCGGTCGTACGTCCGTCTGTCAGTGACATAATTTCCGTCACAATTTTCTCAGAAACTACATGAGGCAGATGTCAGATACTTTTTTTCACATTACTTTATCCTACTGAACCATATGGTGTGTACCGATTTTTGCTCCTAGGTCATCTTACTTCCTGTTTACCGAATACTTAGGTTTTTACAAATAGTGTACATACATGCAAAGTTTCCGTCACAGTTTTCTAAGCAATTACATGATGGAGAGGTCTGATATTTTGTATATTGCTTTACCCTTTAGTACTGTGTGTTTTATAATACCCAGTAATTATTTTAACATTCACTTCCTGATCAGCCCATTCTTAGGTTTTTATACAACGTTTAATTTTGGGAGCGGTGGTATGACTAGTGAGCATAAGCTCACAGATTTACTTGTTGTAATTTGATTAACTTATGCGTATTTTGTTTGTTTGTTTGTTTTTTTGTGCGTATATCTTTCTTATCTTACATCATGTACATGTCTACTGATTTTGTCTTGACTATCTACTGATTTTGTCTTGACTAGCCCAAAACCGAACAAGATTAAGAAGTGGTGTCAGTTACCTATGTATTGCCTTGGTACCAGTAACTTAAGCAAGTAAGCAATGATACTCCTTTGCTGCTCCTTTTGAGCTATTCAACGCACTATTATATGCCATGACAACCGGAAAATGATATTAAAAAATCATTGTATCGTACTATACCACTGTACTATACCGTGTTTTCCATGATGCCAAAAACGTGCACACGTTTCCTTGTTGTTTTTCAACAAGTCAGCGGCTTTTAAATGTTATTGAGTAAATGTCTAGAGATCGTTAGCCTTGACCAACGACTGACCAAAATAAACATGTGGAATATGCATTTTGCGTTCCGCTTGGTTGATGTGAGATAATAAACATGCATTCCCCTAACATGCTAAATCGTTTTCCCATCTCTGCTACTTGTTTGTAAGAAAAGATAATCGACTTTTAAACCTTAATTTAATAAAACGTGCTGTTGTAAAATAAAAAGGCAACTTTTAAAATTGTACGTGTATATAATAAGCGATCATATATAAATATATACAGATTCAGAACTGCTATTTAAAAAAAAGTATAATGTAACACCCACAGAATCTCACTAGATGATGTCGAAGCAATGTATGTTGGTACAAAATAGAATTAGTTTTCCCGCATCCGGCTTACCCCCTCCCCCTACTTTGATGAAGATAATGTACATATTGTTTTTGTCCTGTCCTGTCTTGTCCGTCCGTCTGTCCGTCATGAAGTTATTCCGCTCAACTCCTATGAAACTACTGGGACCGAATTTAATGAAACTTTGTACGTACAGCTAGTTCATTTTGTTGTTGTTGCGCATATTTTAACCCATAAAATTTTGTGGGAATTAATGCCCTTCGTACTTAGAATTATCTTTATTGACACAGACATGATTTAGGAGGCATCGTGTTTGCAAACGACCTGAGCTTGTTCTTGAGCAAATCACAGGGGCCTGAATAATTTATTGATAAGTAACTAGAAAATTCTGATTGAAAAAGTTTAGGTTTTTTTTGCTCTATATTATCAAGCCAATTCAGATTGAGCAAATTATTTAACAAATTTAAGTAGCGTTATCATTGTAATCTTGATATTTTAACTAATTTGTTTTTAGACAAAAAAAAAGAATACTGAGGAAGTCAGGTAGGGCTTGGTCACCAGAAAAAGTTGTTCAAGCCAAATAGTTATAACGAACTTACATGAAATGCAAATATTGATATTAATTTATGGTGTAAATGTCATATCATTATCCTTAATAATATTCGAGTTTTAGCGTTCTCAAAACAAGACGGACGGACGTATGGACAAACAGACAAAGTAAGAGTCACAAGATCATTCTCAATGCAGGGCCCTCATACATTAGTTATAAAAACAATACTCGTCCCATCATTCGTTACTAGTATATATGAATAAACCATCATGAAGTAGGTGAGTGTTTTTTTTGTTTTTGGTTTTGTTTTGTTTTATTTTTTATTTTTGGTGTTTTTTATCGTTTTTAACAAACTTTTAGCTTTATCTTAAAAAGGTAATAACAATAAAGATGGAATGTGTCCATGGGACACTGATATCCCCGCTAGGCCCAAAACAGGAAGTAGATGTCCAACAGACCTGAAAGTCGCAAAGGACGTACTGTTTGTCATACTGAACCATTCTACCAAGTTGCAAGTCAGTCCCATGTACGGTTTCTGATAAAAGCTTGACAGAAATTTTCAAGTCGATTTTAAAAGATTTTCACATCGGCTTAGTCCCAAACAGGAAGTAGATGCCCCATAGACCTGAAAGTTACCTAAGGACGAACAGTTTGCCGTACTGAACAATCCTACCAAGTTTCAAATTATTCCCATGTACGGTTTCTGAGAAATGCTTGGCAGAAATTTTCAAGTTGATTTTCATAGATTTTCATATCGGCCTAGTCCCAAACAGGAAGTAGATGTCCTACAGACCTGAAAGTCGCTTAGGACCTACAGTTTGTCATACTGAACCATCCTACCAAGTTTCAAACCATTCCCATGTACGGTATCTGAGACAATCTTGACAGAAACTTTCAAGTTGATTTTAATAGCTTTCCATATCAGCCTAGTCTCAGACGGGAAGTAGATGTCCAACAGACCTGAAAGTCGCTTAGGACATACAGTTGTCATACTGACCCATCCTACCAAGTTTAAAATCATTCCCATGTATGGTTTCTGAGAAAAGCTTGATGGAAATTCGTACAGACGGACGTACGGACGGACATGAGTAAGACTTAATGCCCCCCACCCCCGACATGTCGTCGCGGGAGCATTAAAAAATCCCAAACTTGGAGGATTAATCTCAATTTCCAAGGAGAAAAGACAAAACAAGGCAAATGCATACTAGGGAAATTGAAGACCGCAATGGTCCTGATCGTACAGGCATTTGAAAAGAAACGGCTGGTTAAACCCGGTTTTATGGCGCGCTAAACTGTTCAGCTGTTTGTCCATCCGTCCGTCCGTTTTGTTTTGAGAACGATAAAACTCGAATATTAAAAGGGATAATGATATGACATTTTACACCATAAATTTACCGGTAGTAACACAAAACACAATACGGTTGTGAGGACATAATAGGGATATTGAAATGAACAATGATTCTTAATAATTACAGAAGCGTATGTAAATAGCTTCTATTTAAACGATCAATGTTGGTTAAAAAAAACCAAAACGATAAAAAGAAACATTTGTTTATGTTACTATTTATAAAATTACATGCTTGTCTTCAATTGTTTCATAACAACAAACACCAAAGTTCACCGCCCGAACGGTTTACATGAGTTTATTTTTATGTTGTGCATTTGAGTCTTTTTTCAGAACGCATAATAACAATATATTTTCCTTTAAGATTGTGACTGCAGCTCGTGACATAGAAAAATATGTTTTTAAGCCTTCCAAATGATATTTGTGCGCAGTATGTCATAATGAAATAAAGTTGTTTGCAAAATCACTTGAAATGAAAATTAACTTAAATTCAGAACTAATTTTTCAGTAGCCTGTTTTTTTTAACTTCATGATGGAATGGCCTGTAATGGGAACTTAACACCGTACATGTACGTAGTTAAATAAAAAATAGACCGTGCATGACGTCAAGTGCTGTATCTGTAAGGCTTATTTATATAAGATCTAAAAACGTGTTCTTCAAATTTCAAAGAAAAGATTGTTCTGTTTTCCAATTCTATTTATGATGTTTTTTTATTCAGCTATATACTTATATCTGCAACATTGCCATACTTAGCAACTTTAATTATCTGTAAGCATTATTGTATTTTTGAAGATATAATGGCTAGGTTTCAAAAGCATTATTCCATTTTCGTCACGAATTATAATTTTATTAGTATGAATACGATTAATGAGAAGCATTGTACATACATGTATATATGGTTTTTGTGCTAAATGTGTTATTTTAAGAGGTACATTTACCTCTTGCAGCAGAATTACTGAATGTATCAAAACCATATATGACAAATAAAAGAAAATCTATATTTTGAACCAGTGCGTATTCAAACCCAGAAATTGACCTATTGATATCTATAGCGGTGCATTGTTTTTGCCCCAATTACTATTATTTTTTTACACTTCATTTGCGCCTTTCTTAAATCTTTCAATTGCACGAATAATACAGGTGAAGTATCGACATAAATAATTTTATTTAATAAATATAAAGGTATGTTTTGCATTAATAGCAATATCAAACTTAAATGTAGAAAAGACAATAACTGCTTTTAAATAGATAGCAAACTCTTTTTAGTATCTTCTTGCTACGACCGGATTATCTTTACATACGTTGTGGTTTGAATTTTTTGTTTAACGTCTAAATAGAGGAATATATTAGGATGGTTTGAATATAACTGTTCATCAAAATGTGAATGAAGGATTCTGTTCCTTTATTTGTTGTTTTAAAATTCTAACTTTACACATATGATTTTATTTTATAAGAGAAGTGAGTTTAAACTGAATAAGCTAACCTTTACCCGAGAATAGCGCAAATGAAAGTTTGTTTTTTTTCAGCGCAAATGAAATATATGGTATCTAAAAAAAATGGCGCAAATGCATGCAATACGCCCGTCAATAGTATATTTCAAAAACTCATCCATATTTCCTATTTCGGTTCTTATTTCATTTTTGGAAGAGTATTCTACGTCATTCTTGAATATGATTAGGGTTGTCATCTCAGTACAAAAAATAACGATAAAAGAGATGATAGTTAATTTTCAAATTATAAATTTCTCTAACCTTTAAAGCAACATGCTTACTTCACCTTCTTATGGTGTAAGTTAGACCAATGTTAAATTAAATACGTCTCATAAAATCCCTAAATAAATTCTTTCTTAAAAGGTTGTTATTAGCCACTGGTAAAAAATGCAAAATTATAAGGAAACGTAAAGGTTAGTGATTGTTTTGATTAGTATTTGCCCTATCATGTCTTCATGACCGTGTTGTGTTTTGTGTTGCTACCGGACCCTAAGATCGCAATGGAAGAAGCAGGTTTTGTGCGTCATAAAACCTGTTTTTTTTACACCATTTCATTTGAAATGCCTGAAGCAAGTCAGGACCATGCATTGCGATCTATATTTTTTCCGGTATGTCTTCCATGTTTTGTCTTTTTTTATTGATCCTCCAAGTTCGGTAATTTTGCTATTATATTACCTTGATCTCATTTGCGGGTTCGCCACATGATGTGAAGAACGTTGAGCTTAGGAAAACATCAATTCATCCCTATCTTTTTAACGCAATTTCCCCTCCCATACTCAAATATACTTAACGATTATAGCAGAGGGTAAAAGTTATCAGCGCCTCTTGATTTGGACTTTAAAACACTATGTAGGAGTTATTTGCCCTTTGCTTGTCGATTTTCTGTTTTAAGACATAATTAGCTTTAACGCTCAGAAACATTGATGTTTTTTTAATGTTTTATAGTGTATGATGCCCGGGGTATGATGTTCAGCTGATTTAGCACTAGAAAAAGGCTTTACGATATTTTGATATAGGATAAAGCTACAACAGTTGCTTAAACTTGGGTAAAGCTACATACCATTTTGTTAGATGATGATTCTTTTAATGGTTATCGCCCTTTAAGGGTAAAAATTGAGATATTTCATGATTTACTTTGTAGAATATAAACCATAGCTGTATTTTTATTTAAATATCTTAAACCCCTATTTTAGATATAAAATATCTTCGAATCCTTGTTTCATCAATTAGTAAAATTAAAAATATTAAAATTGCATAATTCCTATGGGGCAAAGTGATATAAATATAAAGGAGTCATTTTGGCACTAGCCATCTTCTTGTGGCGCCGATCTGCGTTCTACCATGGCGTCACAGAAAATTGCTGACACAGTTCCAGTAAAAAAAGTACATACTACAGCTTCTTGATGGCATTTTTTTTTATCAAATCTATATGGTGTCAAGCACTTTAATGTTTATTACTTATAAACTTCATGTTTTGTAAAAACTTAAGATTTTACATAAAATATACATTTGTAAATTTCCGTCATATCTTTCAGGATAACTACATGCCACAGCCTCTCGATATTTGACGTGTAGCCTCAATATAGGCTAAAGAATGTATGGTAAAGTGTAAAGCGATTTTATGCCCGTAACTCAACTACTTCCTGTTTTCCGAATACTGTTTGTCATGATTATAAACCGAATTTGAACTCATATAAACCTGATTTTCTTTTCAAATGTTCAGTATACATGTATCTTTTATATATATGTATTAAAAATAGGGATAAAATATTAATTTGAAACGATTCCAGTGAGACAAAGTCTTAAGGTGCGAAATCCTTCTGTAAACTTTATGAAGAACTCTATTTAAAATGAAATATATTATACTCGGGTCCCCTGCTTCGAAGAAGATGGGGTATACTGGTTTACCTCTGTCCGTCCGTCCTTCTGTCCGTCCTTCCGTCCGCAACATATCTTTCGTAACAGTTTTCTCAGCTACTATATATCACAATGATTTGAGTTCAGTGATTTGAGTTCGCGAGTATCGAAACTAGGAATGTCGGATAACTTCTTCCTGTTTACCCACTTACTCAATTTTCAACATTACAAGCCAATTATGGGGTCCTATATCGCGAGTACCGAAATGAGGTCTGTTGAATATCTTCTTTCGGTTAACCGACTTGTCTCATTTTGGGGTAGCGGGGGTATACTGAGTGAGCAGTAGCTCACAGATTCCTTGTTTGTTTTTGTTTTTTAGTATTAAAGTTCGACTTTATGGGTATATGACTTAAATCTCTGTTTTCAGGTGGAATATGAATGCTTGATAGCCCTGTAAATGCCAATTATCTATTTCACAGTCCAAAATGACCGCCACAGTTACTATGACAACCATGGTCAATAATAACAAACACTCATTATTTTTGTGGCTCATGTAACGATTTCAACCAACTACAGTCATGTACATGAAAATTAGCAAAATATGAGTCATGTCAGGCCTCACCATTAGTTCGTATGGATATTTGGCATTAAAATAACTTGATCAACAGCATGTATTTTTTTTTAAATGTGGCTACTTGTTTATAGATATATGCTAAAAACAGTTGACAGTTTTCAATCCATGTTAACGATGGACCAAACTTGAATTTTATGCTTCTTCGTTTAATATTTTGAAATTATTGTAATTTTGCTTTTAATCCAAAAGAGTTTTTAAGCAAAAGTTATGATTATTGGGAAAAAAAATAAAAAAAACAAATTTGCAATAATTTACAACACGGAAACCTTCTTGTCTAGACAATTTAAAGCTTCCATATTTTTAAACTAGAAGATGAAGATGTTTCTATATAAAACTAGTTCGCTGAATCTGCAACTTTTAACAAAAGTGCAGTTTATTGTTCTGTCAAAATTATTCTTACATAAGATATTTCCCAATGAATTTTACTTTTCATTACTGTCCCTCTTTCCGCCTTCACGTTGACATCTTGCCCCCATAACGCCAATTTTTCATCAAGGTTCTAACTTTCCCAGAAAATTGACCAATGAAAAAATGATCTGATAATCGATTTTTTACGAAACCCACCATCATTGAAAAGCAAGAAATTGTATATATATAAGATGACGACTAACGAATGATATATAACATTATTTTTACCTGTTATAAAGGAAATTGGTACCGTTTTTATATTCTTTCCTGTGAAATCACCCATGATTTACCAAGGAAATGAATAATCTTTTATGGTATTTATGTATCGGGTAATTTAAGGATCGTCTGCTATCATTATAAGAGCACCGCTTGGCGGGAAAGACGTTAAGGCCAAACGGCCGATTGGTGAGTGTTTCATTCCTTTAAAAAATTATAATGTTGCTTAATACTATTGGAGATTTTTGTCGACTAAACTGTTATTGAGATAGAAGTTGGGAAAAACATAATTGTAAGTTGTTCTTTATTCATTCATTTATTTATTTTTGCATTCAATTAACGTTGTTTTTAAGACATTTTACTATGTACAGTAAGATTCTAATGAAAAAAAAGTTGACCTCTTCTATTAAAATGCTATCAGTTCCAAAAAAACTGATGTCTATTACGTAACGTCAACTATAAACTTTAGAAAAAAAAGACTTGTTTTTTGTCTTTTTCTGCATGTCTTATTGATAAACATTCAAATCAGCATTTATTATTCGTTGTGTGTGTATGTGTGTGTTCATGAGATTTTTAGGGACAAGAGCATTCAGTTGAAAAAGCAAAAAGTTTTTTTTCTCGTATTTTTATGATTAACAATTCACAGTAATATTTGTGAAAGGAGCAACTGTCTGTCTGTATTGTTTGATCTTTGACAAAATTAATGATAAATATGAAAAAATGGAAAACTTAACGGTTTATACTTTCTTTGAAAATTAAAATTTGACCAACTTTGTTTCTCCTCTATAGCATTCTGCATTTATCATACACGGGGTAATACCGACTACCGTTTACCCCTGGCAAACGGAGGACGATAAAAATATAACGACGTATGACAGAAAATGCACAATAGAAGAAAAGGTTTGACGGTTAAAACTGTCCCTTTCTATGTTAAGGGCCATGTACAGGTAATTTTTAGACTGTCCTCAGTTTGCCAGTGTTAACTGTATCCTGTGATACTCGATGTTACATGTATAAAACCTGGTCGTGAAGATTGAACTACAAGTCTATCATTTAAAGATTGCTCTCTTAATTATAGGCAAGCCTCTATTTTATATAACGTGTTATTTTTTTATCTGGCCAAGCTTCTTATAGACACTTTCATGGTCAAATGCAAGTTCATTACGGTCCTTGTATTAACATTTGTTATCCATCTAGTATTAAGAACATAATCCTGAAAACTCTTGAGATTATCTGTATCATCTGGTACCTCGCTTCCTGTATAAATAGCATGTCTTAATGTTCCAAGGGCACAGTTCGGTGTGACAAAAGTCTCTATGATCTATAATTAGACACCGATTGTTGATTGGACCATTTGAAACAATCCCAGAAACACCATGCTGACCGTTAAAGAGTTCATATTTTCTATCTTTTAAAATCTGCTGACTTTGCATTTTTATTGGAATCTGTTTAATCAAATGCAATCATATGAAGAATAATTTCTGTGACTTTAGTGAATAGAATTCAGTACCTAAAGGTTCGGTGAAACTTGCAAATGATAAGAAATAATTAATGTAGATCTCTAATTGTTTAAATTGTATGAAAATTATAACATTTTGAGACCTTATTGTCGGACTAAAAATGCACATGGTCGTTATATTGAGGCTTGAATTTTCTAGCCTTTTCTAACTTTTATGGTACGCAAACTTTTCTGTTGATGCTTTTCCAATGTTTTGATTTAAAACTTGCCAATGGGAGGAATCTCCTTGAAATACGCACATACAGCCGTGTAGATTTTGTTAAACAAAAATTCTCAAAAAAATAAATTTTACGATTTTCTGTAAAACAGAATATTATTTAAAAATCATGCATTGTACAACGTGTCCAAGTTTTAGTTCAAGAAAGTTTTCTAATTTTAACGTAAAATGAAAAACACAATGCTTTCAAATACCCACCCACATACTAAATGCAAGAACAAATGATCTTTAAAGGTCATGCTTTAATTGGGAACAATTATGAATAGTATAAACTGATAATGCATAGAAATGAAATCATACATGTAGTAAACACTTTAATTATGGACCTCGTTGCCTACATTTTTCTTACATATGTAAGTCGACAACTTCTATAGTAAATTATTGCGACGGCTTGGGGCCACATTAATCACCTGTGCCTTAACTACTCTTCATTATAGAAATTGCACCTCTAGCAAATAATAAAACAAAATATCAGCAAATGAATACCCCTTTAGAAATAGTAATTGATTAAATGTGTTTTGCAAGAGTCATAATTTACGTCGTTATCACGTAAATGATTGGTCAGCGTTTTGGTTTTTATCGATATCATATGACCTACTTGACATTTAAATTAGTAATGCCGGCTTTTACACAAATTCATGATTAGTTAACTTGAATGTGTGAATGTGAACTTGTGTGATTTTGAACAGTGGAAAAGTAAATGATATTTTGTTTCCCAGTTTTAAGATAATAAAAGTGTGATTTTATTTGTATTAATCATTTATAAGACACGTTTTCTGTACATGTTCTGATTTCCATATTAGACGGCATTACCAATTTGCATCCAGCTAAAGTATTCTAGACAGATATGTTGAAAAGGCTTTAAAATGTTATTTATGATTGGCTTTAACGGGTTCGGAAGAAAATTCAGTTTTAAAGTAGTAAAAAGGCCAAAGTGAGGAGCACAGATAGTGCCCAATGGAATGCCAACTTGATTTTTGTCAATAAAGAAATCAAGTTTATATGTTACAACAATTAACTTGATTCTTTTTTAATATGTTGAATTAAAAAATTCAAAGTCCTAGACAATTCCTTTTAAATAACTAAGTTTCTTCAGATAAGATTTCAAAATTCCTAGATCATAACTATCAGGGGATTGACTCCACTTATACGAAAATGAATATAGAATAGCAGCTTATATATATATATGTCTTATAAATTTTGTAAAATTATAAACAGAACTTTGAAATTGTCAATAATGTCTTGGAATATTGAAAAAAAACACATTTTATTGTCGAATAATATTATTTCATAAGTTGATCATATGATATTAAATTCAAAATCTAAATTCATAATAAAAGGAAAGTTAGATAAATGATCTAATGACAATAAAGTAAATCGAGAGACGTGGAGGAGTTTTAAGTTTTGCTTAGATTGCTTAAAATTTTCAACCACACCTGTTTTTTTTTGTTTTTTTTGATTTTGCTATAAAATACATTAAATAAAGGTAATAATTGAACCAACAGACTGGGATTATCAATCTTAAAATAGAAAGAAGGAAAAGAAGAGGGAGGGAGGGAAGGAGGGAGATGAAGGAGGAAGAGAAGAGATAAATGAAAAATGAGTGGTAGAAAGAGAGAGGGAGGATGGAGAGGGAGTTAGAAAAATGGAGAAGAAAGAGGATAAGGAGGACAAGGAGATATGTCCACGAAATGAGAAATTGAAGATCGCAATAGTCCTTTTTTGGTACAGGCCTTTCAATAGAAATGGTTGGTTTAACCAGGTATTATGGAAACAAGCTTCTCTTTTCTATTGGGTTTTAGGGTATGGTAACACAAAATGAAAATGTGTTGTCTACTAATGAACATTTCTTTAATTAAGTTTCTGCAGATGGTTCTCATTTTTTTCCATTTTGGTACCATAGTGATATGTCAACTATGTAACAAATATATTTTAACGTTCATCTATAGTATTTGCTCGTTATATTAATTTTGCCCAAATTTCTTTAGGCAATAAAGTTCAAAAATACAAATAATAGTATAAAATAAGTTACATTAATATTTTTATGAAAACAACAACAAAACTATATGAATATTTTTTATTGCTTTTGCCTTAAAGGTACTTTTGTTTATATAAGAATCGCAGATGTGTCTCTCTCTATTTCGTTAATTAATGTGTTGATTCTGACCTTTTGCCTGCCGGGAACTTAAGAACTCTATTGATTGGTCTAAATTAAGTACAAATCAAAGGACATTAAGTCTTATCGTGTAATAATACAGATTACCAATATGAGTACCGTTCCACGGTCGTGGTCTTTAGAATTTAATTCGCAATATACGTTAGATAGCGCGCACAAAGTTGATGGTACGGATATTTCTTGAATACAATGTTACATTAATCATTCTATTATAATGTTTAAAATCATTGGCCAACCAAAAGGATTAGAGGCTTCGAACCCTTTTTCGTTGGAAAATAGGGGTTTGATCTGCACTTTAACATTTTCGAAAATTTCATGATTCGCTTCAGAAAACGAAATTTGTCTATGCTGTAGTTATGATCATTTTCAATTGATGTCAATGAAATGAAGAAACACTATCTTAATTTTATATCAACACAGAATATGCTACTTTCACCATTAGAAAGAAGTGAATGTAGTATGTTTATATGTAACACTTTTTGAATAACCTTCATCTGATCATTTTCCATCACAAATTACGAAAAAAGCTGGAAATTTTGATAATGAGTACATGTACAAACTGGAAACGTTTGATTTCACACCCATGTTGTCATTTGCTTCGAAAATGAAGCTTTTGTTGTTTTGTACCAAAATATCCAATATGTAAACCCAAAATTGCATCTTGATAATCCTTAATTGCATTATACAATTCCATATGGAAAATTTTAACACCAAGAGCTATAGCACAAGTATCTACTTTTTTCTAAAGTGAACTGTTGTCTCAAGTCTCATTCAACATGAGTGTTACATGTTTGATCTCTTGGTGCAGCTAGAGTTGAGAGATGAACTAAAGTGTCTTGTGGCTCTGTGTTCTTTCTTACCGTGATTGCTCTGCCCTTTGAAGAGCTAAAGTAGGAGGATAAAATATAGTGTACTATTGCCTTAAGTCTTGTGTTTTTCTTTGTAGAGCTAGAGTAGAAAGATGAATTATATAATAGTGTACTGTTGTCTTATATCTAGTATTTTATCTTTATAGAGGTGGAGTAGGAAGATGAACTATAGTGTACTGTTGCCTTATGTCTTGTTTACCATGATTGTGATAATTACTCCAGTATTGGGAGGACTCGAACGAAGCTGCTCTTCTGAGAGCCGGGCTCACAACGACGGACTGTGCGGAGCGTCATTGTCAGACTCTTTACAACTCATTTGTATGGGCAATTACAATATACCGGATTTTGATAAACGGGATGACGAAGGTATTTCTTTAGTTCTTCAGGTATTTCTTTAGTTCTTCTTTAGGGGGATACAGAACACCTACGGTAGATAACTCTTTAAATCATTTGAACGTATAATCAATGAAATCGAGCTTTTCAGTGATCAAAATAGCAAATGTTCAAAAAAAAATTTGAGAAACGTATGGTTCAAACTTAAGGTTTAGCGATTGAATCTATTTAATCAAAATGAATATTTTTGCAAATTATCAGGAAACCTAAACGCCACAATTTCATTTTAACATAGGTGTTGGGTTCCCCTTAATTAAGAACTACATGTATTTTTATTCGACAAAGATGCTCAGTTCTAGACACCTTTAATCCTTAGTAAATGTTATGGTAGAGAAATATTAAAACAAGAATAAAGTGTTAATTTGGATTTTTCTATAGCAGATTTTAAGCTCACTTTGTTCGACTTTTTGTTTTAAAATTGAGCACCTTTCGGTACAAAGAATGTAACATTGAACCATTTAAGTCTTTAAAAATTGACATAGAAAGCGGACAAACCAACTTTTAAAGCAATTGTCATTCTTTAAAAGCATTTTAAAAACAATTTCACACATTTCGAGATCCAACTATGAAGCCGAGGCGTTAAGGCAGCTGAAAATATTAATCTATCCTTCACTATCACACATTTATCAAAATTAGCTATAACAAGAAAATTCTGACCTTTTATACCTTTATAATTTTTATGAATAATGTAAAAAGATTAGATTAAACAAATCTACAAGTATTATTTTAACAATGACTTGAGGTATAGCAGCTACAAAGAAAAACAACAGTTGTCGATGAATATAACAACAACAGCACCGTATTTAGTTATGGATTCGTCATATTTTCAGAAATTAATCATTTGATCAAATTTCCAGACTTTAATGTACAATGATGTAGGAAGCAAAATTTTAATCGTTCGAAAATCCTAAATTGGAAAGACAAATTCATTTGTGATGAAGAAAAAAAAAAGAAAAAAAAAACACTACCTGCACGCCTACACGTAGCAACTATGCTGAAATCAGTATAACAAACTCCTTTGAGTTTTATTGCTTAGATTTTGACTTGGGGAATTAACGACCATTTGACTTGAAGGAGGGCTTTTTTTCTGAAAAAAAACCATTCTAGATCTGATTTTAGATGAAAGAAATATTTTGACAGCACAGGTTCAGAAAATAAATCTGTAACAAAATGCTACTATAAAAAAGTATTTTGTTTTTAGAAATATTTTTAATATTCATCGCCTTGATATATAATCATAGTAGTGTTGCTAGGGGGTGAAAAACCAGCTCATTCACTCATTGACTTTTTCTTATTTGTATTGTATTTTTATTCATTGTAGATCATTATCCCAGACTTTCACCACTAGAAGGAATAATTTTAGGAAAACGGGAGGCTCTTTCATATCTACGTAAACGTGACGCTGGAACACGTTTCACCGGAATAGTATGCGAGTGTTGTTACAACCAATGTAGTTTTGATGAACTCTTTCAATATTGTTTATATAAGAGAAAAAGGAGAAATATACCCATCGAATAGAACTTTAAAAATATGTAAAATATCCCAGTGAATTTACAAGATCTCAGAACTAGCCAGAATCTCCTAAAGCAATTTTTATTGTAAAAAGGGTACATGTATTTGTCAAGATTGAGTTTTGAGAAGTATGATCATTTTACGGGTATATTGTTTAATTTTATCTTTATCCCATATTATGGGTGCTTTTTGTAATTCTTTTTCATATGCTAAGGTAAAAGAAATCTATACCTATATTTAAGTATATCAACGTTTTTTCGTAACATCTTAAAATGTTCTAAAGACTGCACTACTCAATAAAATAAGAGAAAAAAATGATAATTTATATATTTCAAGTTAATGCCATTGTAATGAAAAAGGTCTTCTCATAGTATTTTTCTCTCTCATATCAATGCAAAAAAGGTGTGCTAGGTTGTGAATGCATTGCATTTGTAATTTGACTAAGTTGAAATAACAAAATCCAAAAACCAACTGCAAAACTAAAAGCAACGTCCACTTGCCAAGTTGAATGCTACTGGCTGGGTTTTATTGTTCAATAATTAATTGAGGTTATGTGACGAACACTTACTCCACATCTGATGATATGTTTGTTTTTAACGTCATCAAAAAAAAAAATATCAGGGGAATAAAAAAAATGGGGCTTAAATTGTAATCTTGTAAAATAACAAAAAAATATCGCTAAGCTGAAATATATAGCATATCAAGAAAGATTCCGGACATTTGGTAACGATAAGTTCTAGATTTATTCGAAAAAAAAAATGCTCAGCACCTTGTCAAAAACGATAATAATTGACATTTCGAAATACATGTACAAAAAAAAATAGAAATTTGATTCATGTCAGCTCCGAAATTTTTTTTTTTTTTGATTTAGTAAAAATGTTCTAATCAAGAAAAAAAATCCCATCCCACCCAACCCCTCCCACGCATGAATTTTTAAAATATCGTCTTTACATCAGAGTAGATTCAGGTTATTTGTTTTAAGTAAGTCAACCATAATGATTATAGGCCAAAAGAAGTATAGGCATCTTAAATTTCATGACCTAATTGAATATTATTTAACCGATAATAGACCAAACATAGGATAGGAATGCAAAAAACACTATGAAATATTTAAATTTTGCTTTGGAAACTGTAACCTTTAATGGCAGACGAACAACTTTATATATGAATATAAAGCAACAAAATACTTAGAATTATTATCTTCAAATGTATCTCTAATTTCAAACCTAGTATCGTTGGAAGTTATTAAATAACTACGATTTTGTTGAATTACGAAGCAAATGATTATGGCAAGATCATTCCTAGTTCTCAAATAAGAAAATTTTGTTGCAGAAAACATAATGTTAGAGTATTATATCCTCTAGGGACCGACCATTTAACTTGAAATGGGGGGTGCCTTGTTTTTTTCCTAAAAAATATTCTGAAAATTATGTTTGATGAAAAAAATATTTTGGCAGCAGATGGTAAGAAAAAAATATTCTAAAGAAGGTTTTCTGCCATATAAAATAATGATAATAATGAAGAAGAAAAAATTGCATTAAAGCAAAAAAAAAAAATGAATGAAAGGGGTTTCCTTTGGTGTCAAAGTACAGTGTGACATTTTGAATCATTGCTGACTTAATCAGAATTTTGTAATAATTATTTTCCTCCTCAATAAATGATTTTGTGCTTGAATCTGTCTTGAGTATAGATTATCCATTACTGAATCGGCGAATTAATAACATCACAAGGTTTGCAAGTGTAAATTAATTATTCTAGGTTATTGTTTTATATTTCCTATTACCCGATAAAGACAAAGGTAGAACATTCTAAAAGCTATTAACAGTGATTTAATCATAATTCCAAATAAATAAATTCCTCCTACAGAATTAATTTATCCCAGTACATCAGCGAAATGGTAAATGTACTAAATAAGAATTGATAAATATGCAGAAAAATTTGCATTTTCCATACATATCCGCCACATGTAGGTAATAACAATCGAGATATGCAGCTTGGCATTCTCTATATTTCAAATGTAGCATAAATAAAAGACAATGATATAATCAAGGATGAAAAAAAGCTTTAATGTATTATTGCGTAATATTCCAGGATCAATAAAGGCCATATAAGTAGAGTAAAAGAAATCAAAGCTTGGAGAGACTTTGATAAAACATGTTCATAGACATTATTTTAAAGACATCACGTCTCGACATGTCTAAAGACAAAACAGTTTCTAAGGATATTTCAAGATATTTATTTTCAGCTTCTTTGAAATATATAATTCTAAAAAGATTTATTTCATTTTTTAAGGTCCAAACCTTTTCTTTAGTTTTCTTTTTTTTTTCTTTCTTCTGTCAAACTCCTTCAACTTCCATGACAATACATTGTTTTACCATTAAGATGTATTTTAAAAGGGTCCATAAGTCCTAAAATTGAAAATATGAGTATAAGTGTCAAGTGTTGTTTTTGTAATGCCAATATTTACCAGCTAGTGTCTTTGTGCATTCAAACTATCAGAATGCGTTTGTTATTTATTTGTTATTGGGTCAAATAAAGATTATGTGTTATGTCAAACTTGTTTTTTCTGAGGCACTGGTTTAATTAACACAGTATTGATCACTAGCCGATCACCTGTCAGGTGGTGTTCGAGTCCTGTTTGTAATTTACAAAAAAATGCACTTCGCCTCCTGTATGTGATTAAGTTTGACAGTTACCTGCTAAAGGTCAGTTATTTGCTCCGGATACTCTGGTTTCCTTTATCTAAACAGACCGCCCTACATGGCCAAGGTCCGTCGAAGAGTGCGCTTAACCCTTTCAAAAAAAACACACACACAAACTTGTTTGGTTGCACAGCAAAATGAAAGGCGATATTAAAGGAATATGCGGTCAAGGTAAGAAACAAACATAATTTCAGGCAAAAGTAGGGAAACACAACTTGTACACTTGAAAAGTAATTATTGATTTAATGATTTACATAAGTCTGACGTTAACTTTTAACAAATTATTAAAGGAAACACGAAAATATGATACAACGACGACAACATATAGATATGATGTGAAGACTTCAGGCAAAAGAAACTTTTGAAAATAAACGAAGACTAAACTAATCAGCAAAAACAAAAATGCATGACACAACGAAGACAACATATAGACATGTAGTTAAGACTTCAGTCAAAGGAAACTTATGAAAATGACACAAAGACTAAAACAAATCAACGAAATTAAAGAAATGATACAAAGACTTGAACAAACCAAAAGATATACATAGACATGACACGAACACTTAATCAAATCGAAGGAAAAACGTAGATATGGCACATGCTTAAACAACTCAAACGAACCATAAATATTTGAAAAGAAGATTTAAACAAATCAAAAGAAACACAAAAGTAAGGCACCTAGACTTAAATACATAGCAAGTATTACACAGATATGTCACAAAGACACAGAGACAAATTAAATGATACGCATATATATGTATATAAACATATGACAGGCAGCTAGAAATAAAAGGGAACTCGAAGATAAAGACACAAAGACTTAACAAATCAAATAAAATACATAGATATGACACAAAGCCCTAAACAAATCAAATGAAAAGCAAACAAAAACACAAAGACTTTAACAAATCAAATGAAACGCAAACAAAGATACAAAGACTAACAAATCAAATGAAACGCAAACAAAAACACAAATCAAATGAAACGCAAACAAAAATACAAAGACAACAAATCAAATGAAACGCAAACAAAAACACAAATCTAATGAAACGCAAACAAAAACACAAAGACTTTAATAAATCAAATGAAACACAAACAAAAACACATAGACTTTAATAAATCAAATGAAACACAAACAAAAACACAAAGACTTTAACAAATCAAATGATACTCATATAATTATATGACAATAAAACTAAAAAAAGAATTATATGCGAAACAAAGATATGGCAGAAAGCCCCAAACAAATCAAATGAAACAATAGATATAACACAAAGACTTAATCAAATCAAAGAAAACACATAAGTGGGACACAAAAACTTAAACAATTTAAAGTAAACACAAAGTAGTAAAGTCTGCAGGAACAAAACATTGATGGCCGCAATTAATACACTATAAATATATCTGTCGTCACGAATGTAAACAAATAATCAATCAAGATGGTCAAATATTTTTAAGCAAAATAAAACAAGTTTATAGCAAATTTGGTAACAAATTTCTTTTATGGTATTTTGGTCTAAATGACATTAAAAAATTGGGGACGAAAAAAAGTAATTTTAATAGACAAAATGCCTTTAAACACATCAGGGGAAATGCAAAATGCACACAAATAATTATCAAATCGAAGCGAACGAATTGATTTGACGCAAATTTTAATCTGATTAAAGGAACCACATAGATATGACACAAAAACTTCAACAAATCAAAGGAAACACAAAAGATTGGCGCATAGATTTGAACAAATTACAGGAAACGCATAGATATAGTGCAAAAACTTAAACAAGTCAAATGAAACACAATAGTATTACGCAAAGACTTTAATAAATTTAAGGAAACACATAGGTATAACGCAAAAAACTATAACAAGTAATAAGAGACACAAAAGTTTTACACAAAGGCTTAAATAAATTAAAGAAACGCACAAATATGTCACAAAATTTTAAGCAAAATACAAGTAAACTACAATCAGTACATAAAATCGAAGTTTACTCAAGTGATTAAGAAACGTTAGTAGTTCCTACTTGTTGCAAAACAATTGCCATGTTTCCAATGATTCGTTTAAATATGCCAAATATGTCGAAGGAGGACAATTCAAGGAATCCATGATGCATACGTGCTGATTTTGTCTTAGTGTAAACATATTTTTTATAATAATTTGTAGAACATTTTATATTCAAAGCAACAAAACAGTTGAAATAAATATTTACAAATTAATAAAAGGTTTCGTAAACAAGACTTTGAGTCTTATATTAATCCGCCTCCTTAAGGATGATTGCTGGTCAGTTTAAATAATGGTCAGCATAATTTATAAAGAAGAATAAAGAGTGCATCCTGGAGACAAACAAAAATCTTCAACAATGAAAAAAAAATGATGATTAATGAGTGGAATGTGCTCGTTTCTAAATCATCCATCATTGTTAATACCGAATTCCAGACCACTTCTTAAAACGAAAAGACGTAGCAGCGAGGAATCTAAGCACTTGTCTGAGTATTTTTATCGCCATGAAGACGCATGTAGCTTTGAGAACTGGCTAAATTTTAATGTTAAGGTTCGGTGTCCTTTTCTGAAGTCATTACCAGGGAATTATCGAAGGAGCAATAGACAGACAAACAGGCAGAGGGACTAATATAGAACTTTTTAAAGGTATAAGATATCTCACCATTTGATGTTGTTTTGAAAATGAAATAAAAGTTAGCCTTATGATTGCCATTTCAAAATAATGACAATTTTTAGTGTTACTAGGGTAAATAACCTTACCGTGAGTAGTCTTTAAACGAAGCTTAAGATTACCACATAAATTCACATACTAGTAACTAGTAATTTTGAAAGCATTTAAAACACAGCTTATGGCAAAACAAAGACGAAATTCTTGTCTTTAACAGTGTAATAAAGTGGTTAGAAGAGCAATAATACACTAATTACCAGTAAATCAGCATTTAATTGCTGTGTTTTGTGCAAGAAGGAACAGACGCTTAAGGTGTATTTTTTTCTGGTCATTTGATGAGAATTTACATATTAAGAGTACAATTACCTGTGAAGGGCAGTAAGGAGTAACGATGTAAATATCTATTGTTAAGAGGTTAACGAACACTCAATCATTATACAATTTAAGGTATTGTACTTTTAGCGGTGTTTTGTAATCAGATTCTCTTTTAGTGCATACAAAAGCCAGTGTTCTTGATGTTTAAGTTATTCTATTATACATGGAAATGTATTCATTGATTCTTATATATATTCGTTACTTTAATGAGTGGTCCTCAGTAGTGACTGTTAAAGTTTCGCAACATGCCACGAGATGTCTGGCTAATGGCACAACACTGTCAGTGTTGGCTGCTCAAATGGGACCAGTACGAGGGCCATTGCTGTTGCTGAAACAGTGTCCGTTCGTTGTTAAGTTAGTTAACAGTTTTTTTTATTATCCCATTTTGACCAGTATAAAAAGACAGATTTCTATTAGATTAAGGATTTGGACCAATGTATACTGTTGTTGTTTTAGGAAAAGGGTCAATAGAATGAATTATAGGTATACCGAAAAAAAAACTGTAGAACGTTCATCTATTACCACATTTTATGATTTTGCATATACTTACCTCATAATAATATCTAAAGTTTTGACAGCTTTGGGATAACTCTCAATTCTCTTTTTAATTATTATTTCTATTTTGATTGTTTTTAAGTTTAACTGGTGGATTAAGCCAATAGACGACAAAGGGGATACCCATATTTTATCCCGCAACTCTTCTTACATCCCTCAATTGATTTTCGTGAAATTTTCACACAATCTTTGTGACATCTTATTTCAAAATTTATTTGATTGCTTTTTGGAGGTTTTCCAATACAAACATGATCTTAGCCATTAGATGAAAAGGGGGTACCCATGTCATATCTGCAAGTCCTCCTTAACTCCTCAGTGGAGTTTCATTAAAATTTCACACAGTTATTGATACATAATGTAGATGTGCATCTCTTATTTTAAAGGATAAGAGGCCATAATACCCATTTTTGGCCCTAGATTTACCGTGGAACTAAAACTGAGCAAACACATGTCTTATGTTGCTGAAACATTGATATAATATAGGGCATTAAGAAAGTGATAAGCTGTTTTCCATATCACTTTATTTGTCATGCCCATCAGTTACTTCAAGAGCCATTGTTTTTGTTTTCATGCGCCCTATGTTAACTAAAGGCAAATATGCACTAAAACATTCAAAATGGCAGATTTTCTTTAAACTAAATAAGAAAGAAGACCCTTATGATGTCATTATGACGTCATAATGAGAGAAGTTAGTCTTATTTGATATTTTTTCTTTGTATAAATCCCATAAATATCAAACTATTTTAAGCAACTTCATTTTATTTGGGCAGATATGGGTCTTATTGTCACTCGTCATTTGATCTGATTGATTTCGGGGCGGGGGTAATTATTTGTGAGCTGCGTGTACAATTTTTAATAGTTTAGTATCGAAACCAATAAAGGTTATGTAAAGTGGACTGATTCACAAATGATGACTTAATTCATTTTTCTTTTGGATAACAGTAACGTAGTCACATACATTTTGGATCACAAATTTATCGCCAAGTTTTGGTATTCCCATGGGAACCAATTGTGCTCCACATTTAGCTTTCTTTTCTTATATCGTTTCGAATCACAATTTAGGGCCAAATTTAAAAAAAAACAATACTTACAGATGATTATTGCTCTTAACAACCCCAAGTTTTTAACTTTAATGAATTTATCCCTGAATAAATCTTACGTCATCGGCGGTAAATTTCCATTTTTTAATTTAGATTTAAGCAATATCAATAAAAAAAATACATACTAAAGTATTATATGATAAACGTGGTGAATTTTCATTGCCGATTGTAAGGCGATGTACCACTAGCTCTGTCTTATGGGGTTTACACTTTACATTTAGCTCCAATTTGTGGTGGTGTTTCTGCTTTTAATGTTCAAAACAGATTGATTTCGAACAAGTTATTATAACAAGGTAAGCGATACTCAAATTAATCAAAATCAAAGTTTTTACACAATTTGTACATAGGTATATCGATATCTTATTGAAATATTCATTTGTCGATTTTTTAATTGTAATACGAATATCACATCTTGATTTTGGTAAATTGTATATCAAGCATACAAATTAAAAATCCTCTTCAGTTAAAAACCGGCTTAAAAACTTATCTAAAAAGGTGTACGACTTAAGCATTTTTGTTAAATCCTTGAATTTAGTATTGATAATTTGTTTAATCATCAATTTTTTTAAGTTTTGTATCGGATTTATAATCGATATGTTTTTTTTTTAATCAGTCGATAGATTATTTTTAGCTAACTGTTAGTAAAAACTAGAATTCTCAAGATATTTCCTCTACGTCTCGTGTTTGTCTCTTAGGTTCTTTCGTGTTGGACTTAACTTTTAACTACATGAAGTAATGATTTTTACCGTGATTAATTGTTTTGCGTAGTTCAAAATTATCAATAGAGGGAAGGTTGGACTCAAAGATCTAGTTTTACGCGGAAACATTTTATATGTGCCTGTCCTTAGCTAGGAATCTTAGTCTAATCTTTTGTTTGTTCCTTTCTTCTATATATGTAACTTTTTCTTTGTCCAGAAATAGGTCTTTAGCTGATAATTTTGGGATTGGTATTAAATTTTATGTATATTTTCAATGCAAGACGGCGATCAGCGACCGTTGGTCACGTTGAAGGCGATTGGCTGTCTTCGTTTGTGAATTACTGTTTAAATGCTTGTTTAAGTAAGTTGTGTCGCTTACAATTATTTCACATTTCATTATAGTCTAATGAAAGTACAAAAAGTACTCAAATACTAGAATATCGACCAGTGTAGAACACGGCAAAAAAAAAACTAGCGTTTTAAACTATTTGAAGGTAAGCTATCGACAATGTCATTTTGAAGTACATCACCAATAATATCGATGAGTTTGTCGCTAATTTCATTCAGAATACCACAGCTTATCTTTATAATTATTATGTTGAAATCATCTGATTGACAATTTGGTCGGCACCTTGTAATCTTTTCTCCATCACCATTATGTGTTAATTGGAATTCAGACTCTAACTTAAGTAAGGTAATGTAGCCCGACTTATACGGAATCAAGAACATGAAAGGACGAGATATGAGCTTGAAATGATGATGTGAGAAATAGAATGAGGAAACAAATTCAAAATGGAAGATGGGTAGGATCCGAAAATATGGCCTTAAGCTGGTGATCCGAAAGTCATTGACAGATGGTTACACACATAACCTGTACGTTAAGTTAACTTCAAGTTCTCTTGTGACTGGTTGCACGACTGCTTTGAGCAGACGCGTGACTGGTCCTAAATTAACTTGAAACACTGTCATCATTCTATATCTGCTTTTAAGAGCAGTCGCGTTCTTATATGACAGGTCTAATCAAGTTAACTTCGTGACAGATCTGCTTTATAGATTGAATGTAAAAGCTTTCACAGGACACAGTTCATTTGCTTCAACCTAAACTGTATATCCGAAGGAACTTGTGATATAGGACACTACAGATTCTAGGGGGTCCGGTCCATATTTGGATCTTTTTCTCGAAATTGACACACTAGGAAGGCTTTGTACAAAGTTCTATGACAAACGTGATGACTTCAACTTTCACTATCTGTGTAGCAACATTCCGTCCGCCACAGCATATGGAGTTTACGTATCACAAATGATTCGTTCTTCCAGAGCATGTGGGGAGTAACACGTTATAACAACTTTATAACAACTTCCTTGTTAGAGCTACATGGCTGACAAGCAAATTGTTGCTGCCAGGCTGTTGTCATCACTCAAGAAATTCTACGGAAGACATCATAGACTTGTAGACAAATACGGGATTTCTATCTCTCAGATGACAACAGATGTTGGTTTTACATAGAATTTGGTTTTGACCAACACTAAATCGATCTTTGGCACGTGACGGGTGTGCTATAGCAAGCAGAAACTGCTTACTCTTCCGGGGCACCTGAATTAACTCTAGGTTTGACTTGAGTTTACGTTGCTGAACGCGGTTGTTTTGTTATGCGTGTGTGGGTTTGTTTATTGTGTGGTTTGTTTCGAATTCGTTGTGATGATTTTTTTTTGTCTACAAATTTTGTCATAATGATGTTTGATTACTTCTTTGGTACACCTTTGCTTCTTTTATGACAATGTACAAACGAGAGACACTTTTCCATATTGAAACTCTCTAGAGTTACTTTTCTTTGAACATGTTGAATGAAGAATATTGTTACAAGAACATCGCATTATTCAATCTTCACCAATAAACGTCTCATCATCAATCACACAGCCCTCGCACATGAAGCAAAATCCATGCAGTTAAAAAATTCACACGACCATGATCAATGATCAATGATCAATGAAGCAAGGATACGTACTTTGTGAAAAAATATACTTATTGAAAAAAGAAAAAAAGCACCACCTTCACACTTTGTCAGATAATTTATAAAATAGGGACCAACCATTTCAAAATCAAAAATGTGTGCAAAAAAATATACAGGCTCTGATTTTCACGTGAATAAAAATGCAGAACGAAAACATATCATTTAGATAATGTAGTCTCTTTCTTATAGCAAAACATCGTTGCATTATCTTTTTTGTAAAAATGTATATGCATGCTATTGAATTTTTTTATGTATAGCATTGTAGGAATAGTATACTCCATTTTCTTTAACATCATGAATATGTTTTCTAAGACTAAAAATATTATTTAAAAAAAATTTCCCCGATATTTTTTTTTCTTTTCCTTATGAATTCTAACATATTTTGTATATGTTCAACTTTTTTGTAATTATCAACTTTGACATTTTTAAAGTCCAAAAGATATAGATTGATATATTACACATAATAAGAAATCAATTTATTGGATCGATGTATTACGAGACGACACTTATTTATTCTACAAGCGGATACTTAAGATGGTCACGATCCTCTGCTTATCTGTATTGTGACTTCTTTGATAGAACCCCATGTCTGCCAGGCAAATTGTAACCAAATGATAACGTTATTTCCCGGTGGTTGTCGCCACTCAAGAAAATGAACGAAAGACATAATGTGGTTTCAGACAAATTAAGGATATCTATCTCCCAGATGAGCGCAAATGTTGGGCATAGAGGTTTAGTTTAGTGTTGTCGTCCTTACCGGATTTGACACACACACTTTGTCTATAATTGGAGTCGTGACTGGTATTCAATAGCAAGCAGGAACGGCTTACTCTTTCAGATCACTCTGGTTTCGACTTGAGTTCACGTTACTGTGGTTAGGATGTTTTATTAGGGTCTTTTCGCTTGTTCTGTGGTTTGTTGTGTTTTGATGATTTCATGTATACCGACTTTGTCTTTTTGGATTAGCGTTATTTGATTGCCGTTTTGGTACACATTTCCTGCTGGCAGACTTTCAGTCAGACTTGAGGACTCTTTTTAACTGTTAAGTATTTAAGACACCGACCCTTACATTTGTGGTTTATGATGCAAAATGATCGTACCGACCATTAAAGATACCTGTCAAAACTCTTTAAATTCTAGATTAACTTGATAGTAAATAAACCCCCCAAAAAAACATCAAAATTTAGAGGAGTTCACTATTCTTCAAAATTTATATCGTGTACACTAACAATTTTTTCTAACAAATAATTTAATCCTTGTTTTTTGGGGGGAAAAAAATCAGGAGTGACCATTCTTGATTAAATTATTGCTTGTGCAACTCTAGATTAAGTTTGATATGGTCAAGTTGTCGAGAAGAAAAGAAATTGCAATCGATTTTGTAACATCTGCTTAACATCCAGTCGACACTGATCATTGTTATACTCCACTATATTTTTTCTTAAATGCCAGTACACACGATGAATTGAATTTCATGAAACTAGTTGCATGCAGCAAATTTCACCGTGTAAACAGGGTAATTTTGAGTTGCATGCACTTTTTCAAAGTTTCATGAAACATTTTTTTCTGAATACAACATTCTTCTTCACATTTAATTGATTAGGTCAAAATAAGTAATAAACTATAGATAAACATATGAACTATCATAAAATTGATTCCATCATGTGGACAAAAACTTTCATGCAACAAAAGTTGCAGAAATTTATGTCATGAAGTTGATTTCACCTTGTTTACCGACCTTAACATGCTTAAGAAGATTTGATTAAACAATTTATTTTATCATAAAAGCCAACAGAGTAACATTGAAATAAAGATCATGCCATAGAGGGTGATAATTTTAATGTTGACCTCTAGTTTCTTATACAATTAATTCTTTAATAATGAAATAAAGGTAATAACAAAACTACCGAACTTGAATGATCAATCTCATAGTCCAGAGAAAATGACAAAAACGAATCAGACATACCGGAGAATTGGTGGATCGCAATGGTCCTGACTTGGTACAGGCATTTCAACCGAAATGATGGGTCAAACCAAACCTCCCTCTTCCATTGCGATCTTAGGATCCGGTAATGACCATTGAACACAACATAGTTGTGAGACACAATAGGGGTATTGAGGTGATCATCTCAGTACAGCAGACCAGTCAAACACTTATAAAAACTATTAACTACCATATATTTTAACTCAATTTTGAACTTTTCTACTAGTGGCTGATAACGAAGAAATATTGAAGGAATCCATCTACCAAATGAAGTGTTATTGACAGAAAGGACATCATCAATATATCTGAATGTAAGATTAAATGACCTTGCCTCTTTCATCTTCTTGTTCTTTACCAGTCACTGAAAAATTCAGTCTCGTAAAAGTATAAAAACAAATCGACGAGGAGAGGAGCACAGTTTGTGCTCATTGGAATGCTAATTGTTGTTGAAATCTCTCCTCCGAAGGTGAGAAATATGTTGTCAATGAGAAAATCAAGCATACTGCAAACTTGTTCCAGTGTGTAACAAATTTTATCTGTGAAAGATGTCTTCGAAAAGAATGTAGAATTATAACCCAAAACAACAAAATTCCTCGAGTTTGAAAAGGCTTTTTCGAGAAGTTTTTTTCAGGCGACATTTTAGTTTTTCGTGTGACAAGCTAGTGTATAAAGTTGAAAAATCGAACGTTTTCAAAGAGTGAACCTCAGAAAATGATCTAGATTTAAAATGATCTAACAAATCTTTTGAGTTCTTCAAAATTAAACAATATTCAAAAACGCTAATTCTAACTTTGTTGTCATTTTTATTTTGAACACTGCTTTATTTATCAAAAATTATATTCATTTTGTTTTTGTTTATGACGGCTATTTCAATGGCTTTTAGTACCTCGATTGTGAAGTTTTATTTCTTGATGAAACTCACAAGCACAACAACTTCCGCGGAGAAATAAAAAAAAAATGAACAACGCATAGCGCAATGTGCGCTTAATCAAAAATATGCATGGGTTCACGCTTTTACAAACCAATAAAACTACAAGATATTGCATTCAATGTATAATTGTTCAAATTCAAAATTTTTAAAATTCTTGAACTGCAAATGTTTGATATTCCCAGTGCTGGATTTGGCTTCCCTTTTTGAACGTTTTTGATTCTAAACACTTTCTTTTAATAATTTTTGTTTAAGCCTTCCAATATTTTGATTCAAATGATTCTAATAAGATATACCTCCATCATGAAAAGACCAAGTATTTCCTAACGTAACATAGGACAACCTTTTATTTCTGTTTAAGGAAATTTAACTTAAAATACAGAACACATGAAATTCTGGGTGTAAAAGCTGTTCAACCATTCAGTAAAATGAATTAAGTAACATATAACAGAGAGGTGATAAAGTAAATTGCTACTCTTAAAAAAAAACTCAAAAATCTGTGAGTCAATGCTCACTAGTGTTACTTCCAATTTCACAACTGTACATGTGCCTTTAGATAAACATAAAATTTTCAATATATAGCAGAGAGGTGATTAAGAAGATTGCTTCCCTTCAAGAAAAAAAAAGCCAAAAATCTGTGAGTCAATGCTCACTAGTGATACATCCAATTTCACAACTGTACGTGCGCCTAAGATGAGTATTAAATTTTCAGCACAAATTTGGTTAATCAAAATGTAAATGCATCCCTAAATCCATCAGTAATATTTTTACCAAAAAGAGTAACCTAAGAATATAAGAAGTTTTTCAATAAGGAAATAAAAAGTTGTGTTCCTGTTTACCGGTTTCGTCGTTGCCCTTTCGGACTTTTGACACTTGAATGCCACATTGGTGCCTCTTTGCCTCTTTCTCACGTCTGCATTGACATTTTTCTCTTCTAACGTGTAACAAAAAATAAGTAGAGCCAAAAGGCCGTAAATCTTCCTAGAATATCAATTTGATTTTCAGGCTACCTTTATACTCATCCTAATTTAAACCCATACTTCCAAATTTCTTATCTAACATTATTACTGATATTCATGTATTCATTCCGCGACATTCAAAGCACCATAAAGTGAAAGATTAACAATTTATATTTTTTAGTCTTCTCAGCCTAATTTGTCAGAATTAGAATTTTTGCTTCTTTCAGCAAGTTTTTAGATATACCAACTATGAATTAAGCAATGTGGAGAAAAAAAATCCAGCATCCTTTAGTAAATATTTAAACCCATTACTCATTTCCATGAAATATTCGACATGACATTTGGTGTCAAAGCGTTTTGTCGTAGAACTATGTGATGTGACTCAATATGTATTTTGAAACACTGTCATATCATTGTTAACAGTAGACAAGTTGAATTTGCAAAACACTCATTTGAAAATCTTGTGCCGCTTTAAATTACGTGAATGAGGTCATACAAGTAACGGTTGCGTTCGTCTTTACATAAGCTTTCATAAAATACTTTTGTTTTTTTCTACTGTCCTATAAAGAGTTATGGGGAATAGAAATTCTTGTTTTTATCCAAATGCTACACGTTTGTCAGAACCATTTATACAATGTAAAAATTAGAGCACTGTGCGCTCTAGCGATTTTTACAGGGAGGTGGCACGAAAGGATTTAGAAAAAAATACAAACATCTCAATAAACAAGGCATTCAAGGGTTAAGTCTTTTGTTGGTCCTTTTTATAAATATTTAAAAAAAAAGATCAACTTAGATAAAGAATTCTAGAGTATTCTTTTTTCTTTTTTTTTTCTTTTTCATTCTGTTTGAATTGAGACTATATCTACCAGAAAGCTAAGTATTTAACATACAATTGTCTAATTGATGGCTAGATCCAACTAAGAACAAAATTGCTTAGGCTTGGGCTTTATAACTTAGTGCTCGTTACAGATCGCAATCAATGTCAAAATGATTTTCAGATATTGACTAATCCGTATAGCCTTAACAATATTAAAGGTTACATTGGCCAGAGAGGAAAATTAATTCGATGGATCGAATGATTGTGATGCTGATCCAAGTTTTGAATTAATTATTGCATAATTCGCGTCATGATTCCAGTTATACCACGATCCAGCTCGTTTATTTTAGATTGAAATGGAAGTCATGAATTTAGTTTGATCACCGACACGAATAGGTTTATTATGAATATAAAGAAGCTTAGGTAAATCCTTCTTCAGTGTGAATTTTGTAAGTGTAGTCTTTGAAGCGGTCCTCAATATGATCTTCTAGTTTGAGGTGAAATTATTGTACTACGATACCTTAAAGGTACCATTGTGACATTTCTTATTGTTATTTTGAAAAGAAAAAAATATCGTGGTCATTTCTTATAAATGAATTTAGTTCATGTTTTCTAAGTTACAAATCATATGGAAGGAGAAAAATAATTAGACTCAATTTATAAATTCAAATTCCCAAATTGTGGCCCCACAAGATAAAAAAACATTGCCCATGATACGATGAATAAAATGTTTATGTTGTATACAACAGGGTTTCAAACTTTTGAAATATTTATCACCCGAGTTAACCCGTGATCGTGAAGTCGGTGGTTATAGGTTAGGCAAAATGTAAACAAACGAGAATAGACCAATGGGAAAAGAGAAATTTTGACTAAAATGTAGTCGTTAACGCGGTTAATGTTATTGTTCAAACCGGTTTGTTCCTTCTTACTGTTATCGTGAACTGCGAATTTTTATAATGTAATATGTACCCAAAGCTTCTTTCTCTTATCAATTAGTGTTAGTTCAGATGTTTGAAACCTTTGTTTGTGTAACAAATTAATTTTTTGTCTTTACAATTAAGAGTATCTCATTAAGGAAAGAAACCAAAATGGATAAATATAGGTAATAACAAAATAACCGGACTATAATAATATATATAATAAGGTTATCAACCATATGAAATTTACCACTAAGTAATTACAGCCGGTGTTTGGGAACTTTGGGTTTATACATGCGTCCGATTATTCATTTCTGACCCTGTTAGAGTACTTTATAAAGATTTATATTACTTTTTTAAATTTACTTTTCCATAACAACTGGGTTTAATTGTTTTGGTCGTGGTCTAAAATCTTGGAACATGGCAAATTGCAACTTCGAATTCGGGTTAAATTTAAAAGCAAAAAAGTTAACAAAATCATGGCCTTGGACGGACAGACACACGGACACGATAAGATATCATTAACATTATAAACCCACCGCTTATTCAACATTGACACCTACCAATTATCTTTTTATATATAAAAAAAAAACCATGTCAAGACAAAATGACCGTCTTTTTCTTATACAAAAAGTAGATCGAGAGCGACAGACCTAAAAATATATTCCAACGCAATGGAACTGCATACTAATGCTGCATACCAAATACCAAAAGGCTGCGATAATAAGTAGTTAAAATAATTGTTACGATTTTTTTCCCCTGTCATTTTATAAACCGGAATTTTTGCTGCGTGGAAATCAGCAAAAAAGGGACATTTGCGACCCTTAATCATTTATTGACCTTTATAATTATTATCAATCTTATGACAGTTCTGTACAGAATATTCAACATGAAAGAGGGCTTCACTTGGTTCCAAACCCGTGTGGTGCACGAGAGGCGAATAGGACCACAGAGGCACTAAGCTTGTTCGAAGATGTCCACTAAAGAGCGCACAGAAACGCCTGACATTGGATCCGTTCGCTTAGCCCATAAACAACTGGGGTATGTTCTTAAGGTGGTTGAATGTGGCATCCCTGTCATAATGAATACAGGAGTCATCATGCTATAATTCGGAAAACCTTACCACAAACCATAGTTGGTCAAGATGAGTTGATAGGGCCTGTGACTGATCCAGAAATTTTGAAATGGGAGGGTGCGCAATTGTAAAAAAGTCTTTGCGACTTCTGATTTAATACAGTTCCTTACAAAATTTTCCTGTCAAACGGGAGGGCGCGCGCCCGGCACGCCGGTCCTTAACCCACCTTTGATTAGTCACGCTTCATGCACGTAAAAGACCCCTTTGAGGATCGCCAAGTAGTTCATCAAATATAGGCTAGATTTTCCGCCCCTACCCACCTCGCCCTCTTTTTCCTGTGTACTTCAAAATTTACAGTTCTTTTGTTGCCCACCCCGACCCCTTTTTTCTCGCTCAGTGTGTGTAGGTTCAACCAGGATTCAGTATTGTATTTTCGACAGATCATAAGGGTTGCCTATGTGAACCTGGTAAAGGGTTGGCTATATCCCACACTGTTAGGTGTTCCAACTAGTATATGACCTCATTTCAGGTAAGGGTTCTTTATTGTCAGTTACCATAGGTAAAAGTTCCAGATAATGCGATTTTTTGGGGGAAGGGTTTCGTTATTTTCTGTGTACATTGGCCTATGGTGCATTGAGGGTACATTAGCTTTGCTTATGAGTTCTCGTTTATGGTCGTACATTACCCTTTTTTGCATGGCATACATGAGGCTGTGCTATGGATGCTGTGTCTTGAGTCACAATTCAATTCGTTGTTTCAATTAGTTCTTGTCCTGATTATGATTGAAATAATGTTGACTAGACATCAAACAAGCAACCTTGGCTCTGTGCGAAATAAAACATTTTACAGGCATAAATGACCAAATATTTCTATTGAAAGCCTTCAAGATTCTTTATATAGCAGAAATCCTTTTCAATGTTTTTTTTTCTAAACCTGTGCTGTCAAAACATATTTTAATAGAAAAAAATATTTATCATGTTTTTGGGTTGGTTTTTTTTTTTTTTTTTTTTTTGGAAATGGTCGGCCACTTAAATACTGTGCAAAAGTATGCTGTTAAAATCGTATAAAATACTTTGTGATTTTAAATTTTTTTTTTTCTCACAACAATATGTATATTGTAATTTTATGGGGTGTTAACAACTATTAAGGAAATACCTTTTTATATATTTTTTTAATGGTCATAGAGAAAATGCTTCATAAATCGTTACTGCGCAAATACAGGAATTCTGTTCCAAAACGTTCATTGTAAACCTTTTATTTTAGTAAATCCCAACAGAATAGTGTCATTAAAACATATGCAGTATGTTTTAAAATTAGAAGTTACCGTTGAAGGCATATGTAACCATGTGTTGACGATAACTTAAACCGAATTAAACGATAACAATTTTGATTTTTAACCGCGTTAACGACTACATTTTAGTCATTTTTTTCTTTTTCCATTGGTCAATTATCGTTTGTTTACATTTTGCCTAACCTAGTTCACGATAACCACCGATTTCACGACCACGGATTAACCCGGCTGTTTATTATTTCCATGATATTTCATGTTATATCATTTACAAAATAAAGACTTGAAAATCGGGAGAGCCGACGAAAATTGGGAAGATTGGTAGCCCTAAAACAATTACCTGAACGTTTTATCCTATGATATAATCAATAGCAAGTTTTAAGCATCGAGTTGGCCTTTTAAACCCAAATTTATTTTAAATCACATTATCATATTCATATTTCAAGGAGTAATCAATCTTTCATCAGCAGCATTTGAATCAAAACATCAGGAGGTTGAAACCAAAGTATCTCAGTCAAAACAAACGGGGAGGCCAAGTCCAGCACCAAGGATATCGACCATGTGAAATACCAATTTTTCCAAGCCAGAATATCTGTTTTTAAAATCTGTAAGTCCCCTCCCCAGAATCAAATAATTGTCCCCTTATTACAGGGCTTGTTGAGAATATTGTTCTTGATAAAGCGTCACGTCACAGGCAAATTGCTATCACAGAACTAGGTTGCTTCCCGTTCCTGGTGTTGGTTGTTGTCAATTTTTTTTTACGGAAAACATCTTGCGCTCGGACAAATTTAGACTTCGATTCTTCTCACATGAGCACATATGATATCAGGTTACTGATTGTGGTCCAGTTTTAATTTGTGATTTTTTTTACAAGGTGTGTTTTTTTATGTCAAACGATGTTTTTGGTTTCTCAGACTTCCCACATTCGACCATCCCATAGGTACGTCTTTTCTTCTTCAATACAAACGCTATTTGTCAAACCCAAAGCATTTATCTTAGAGATAGAAGTCCAACATCTGTCTACAAGCACATGATGCCTCCAAACGGATGAGATGTATAGTATATTTAGATTGAAATCGGACATCCTAGAATTCATCTCAAACGTACTATCTACGACTGTTTGTGAAAAGTCTGATTCATATAAAACCAAAGAAACAAATTAACAAAACAAGAAGTATAAACAATGTTATTTATTGCATATTTCTTACTGATTTTATTTTACATCTGGAAAAGGAATAAAATTACGATAACCGATCCCTAAATAGATAAGGCTATAAAAGAATCTTTCTTTAGGAATTCTAATATTGTCTTAGAATTTGAAAAATCTAATTTTTTGTTATATTATATAGAAATGTTTGATTAAGGACGTAAATGTCTGATTGTCAATCTCGTTTTGTATTTGTAAATAGCATCTTTTGAAAATAAAATAAATTCAATGTGCTTTGAAATTTATCTGATTATAAAGAATGGCAGTAACATTACTAATCGAGTTTAATACTTGCAACATATAGAAGCAGTGAAGGATTAAAACATTTTATAGTTGCACTGATGGAAACTTTAATTGCCAAAACGCTGATCCAGCAAGACTTAGCATTTAAAGCAAAGGAAGACATTAACTTGATGCATACATTGTTGATTTTATTTTTATATAACCAAAAAAAAGGAAATACTCAGCGTCTGTCTTGAAAAAGCAAATATATAACAAGAGGCTCCCAGGAGCCTGAATCGCTCACCTGACATATGTGCCTGAAGTAAAGGTTATAAGGCAAAATCTATTTAACGTTGAAAGGGTCATAAGATTAATAAGAGGGTCATCTGACAATATGGTAGATCTAAAGGTGCTGATCACTTTTGTTCTCAATCAAAATCTAAAAATCTGTCACCCTTTTTGAGTTATTTGCAAAAAACTGCAGTTTAAATGTTCTATTTTTAGCCACAGCGGCCATGTTTTACAACCAATCAAAATCCCCACAACAGTTCTATACGCCTAATAATAATAAACAATAATACTAAGTTTGGTTCCATTTGGACTTAAAGTGTCAGATGAGTTAACATTTTCAATATAAGGAAATGCAGTTAAAATGCTCAATTTTGACGTTCCAAGGGCAATAACTCCTCAAAGGAAAGGTCCTACAACGTTTACCCTGTTACAAATTTGTAGATCTTGATGTGTTTAACAATATGCAATTTAAATTTCTCAAATATCTTGTATAGTTTTCAAAATATTGAGCTAAACAGGTGCAAAATTTGCAAAAAATCCACAAAAAGGGCAATAACTCCTACATGGGTTGTTGGATTTTCTTCAAAATTTCAGAGCTGGTAGATCTCGAGGTGCTGATCACCTTTGTTCCCAATCAAAATTTTGAAATCTGTCACCGTTTTAGAGTTATTTGCAAAAAACTGCCATTTACCCCTATGTTCTATTTTTAGCCACAGCGGCCATGTTTTACGACCAATCAAAAATCCCCACATCAGTTCTATACTCTTAATGCTAATAATAAACAACTATACCAAGTTTGGTCCCATTTGGACTTAAAGTGTCAGAGGAGTTAACGTTTTCAATGTAATGAGGAAATGCTGTTAAAATGCTCAATTTTGACGTTCTAAGGGCAATAACTCCTAAAAGTAAAGGTCCTACAACGTTGACCCTGTTACATATTTTGTAGATCTTGATGTGTTTAACAATATGCAATTTAAATTTCTCAAATATCTAGTATAATTTTCAAGATATTGAGCTAAACAGGTGCAAAATTTGCAAAAAATCCACAAAAAGGGCATTAACTCCTACATGGGTTGTTGGATTTTCTTCAAAATTTCAGAGCTGGTAGATCTTGAGGTGCTGATCACTTTTGTTCCCAATCAAAATTTTGAAATCTGTCACCGTTTTAGAGTTATTTGCAAAAAACTGCCATTTACCTCTATGTTCTATTTTTAGCCACAGCGGGCATGTTTTACGACCAATCAAAAATCCCCACATCAGTTCTATACACCTTATGCTAATAATAAACAACTATACCAAGTTTGGTCCCATTTGGACTTAAAGTGTCAGAGGAGTTAACGTTTTCAATGTAATGAGGAAATGCTGTTAAAATGCTCAATTTTGACGTTCTAAGGGCAATAACTCCTAAAAGTAAAGGTCCTACAACGTTGACCCTGTACATATTTTGTAGATCTTGATGTGTTTAACAATATGCAATTTAAATTTCTCAAATATCTAGTATAGTTTTCAAGATATTGAGCTAAACAGGTGCAAAATTTGCAAAAAATCCACAAAAAGGGCAATAACTCCTACATGGGTCGTTGGATTTTCTTCAAAATTTCAGGGTAGGTAGATCTTGAGGTGCTGATCACTTTTATCCTGCCAGAATTTTGATATCTGTAGCCGTTTTAGAGTTATTTGCAAAAAACTGCATTTTACCCCTATGTTCTATTTTTAGGCGGCCATATTTTATGACGAATCAAAAATCCCAACATCACTTCTAAGCACCGAATGCCAATGAACAACCATACCAAGTTTGGTTGCAATTGGACTTATGGTGTCAGAGGAGTTAACGTTTTAAAAAGTTTACGGACGACGGACGGACGACGGACGCCAAGTGATGACAAGGGTCATGTGAGCTAAAAAGGGTTTGTCCGTTAAGCATTTGTCATAAGAGAAGAAGCAGAGGTACCAATGGGGTATCCGAATGTCAAAAGTCTGAAAGGGCAGGGACTAAACATGTAAACACCAACAAGAACGAGACAAAAACAGACAACATCTAAAACATGGAAACACAAAATTACTGATTATCAATCAACATAGGGTCACGTGAATAGACCTAAATACTTCAAAAAATCTTTGTTCTAGAATACCGACCATGTAACTTGAAGGCGTGGGCCTTGGTTTCTTCTTAAATAATATTTTGAATCTGGAATATAGTTAATTTTTTTGTCAAGACAAAATCAATTTTTGCCTGGCAAACATTTTATTCGGCCCTGTGGATTTCATTTCACCTCAATAACGCCAACAACAACAACAACAAAGAAACGATCTTGTCAAAAAGCAATCTAGCTGAACACAACTATAGGTACAGTTTTCAGGTACACGAACAGCCATTTGATGTTATAGGTTTAAAGTCCCTCAAAATTGAAAATACACAGATAAAGTATTATCCAAATATATGATGCCTTAACACTTATTCAAAAAATTAACTAATATATTGAAATATAAACTACTTTATTGGGATTTCTAAGTACTATTTTCACATAAGTTCCAAATCTGATTGATCGCCGTTATATCCGTCATATGACTTTACTGGAATATTTGGGCCATTTGTCAAAGGCTTTTCACAAAAGTCAATCTTAGCACTAATGAATTAACTGGGCAGCGATTTTTTTATGATTGACTTGTGAATTTTTAAAGAAACGTTGATAATGTTGATTTGTTTCCGGGGGTGTTTGTTTGTTTGTTTTTTTTTTTGTTTTGTTTTTTTTTGGTGCTTTTTCAAAATTTTTAGTGTTTTTTTTTTTATGTTTTTTTTTATGTTAAAGGGATATTTGTTGTGAACATCTATGTATTTGATAAAAGTTAGTCGTCAGTTTATTTACCGTTTCAAATTCATTCATATGAAGTCTAAAATTCTCAATTTCTAATATTGTAGTTTAATTGGATTTGTGCCCCTATTTTACTGTTTTAGCTTTTATGAATGAGTCACTTTTCCATCTAGTAACGTTCCCACTTAAAAAAAAAATCTTTGAAAGCTTAAGGTGAACTTAAATAAAAACTTTGTAATATCATTGTTGATTTAGAATTACAAATTTACATGTCTGACACAATTTTTAGCAGGTCATTTTGAAAAATCTAAAATTTATGCAACAATCGTGCTTTTGATAGAACTGCCAGACAAAACTTGATTTAATTAACCGAAAATTTAATGCATTTTTTAAGTTTTAAATTTCTATTGTTGTTGAAGACGTTGACTTGAAACAAAACACAGTCAGTCATGAAATTTCTAGTCGAATTTATGGGGACATTTATTTTAATTTACGCCCAACGTGCTTTTCATCTTTAGACTCATTAGTGACGCTGTGCGACCAAAATGGATTTAAAGTAATATTTAAGTTAACTAGAATATGAAGATTACAATACAAAAAATTTTAAATCATCTAACGGGGTATTTAACTCAAACTGTCCAACAAATTGATGCATTTCCAGTACGATGCTGTAAATTAGCAACCTTTGGAAAAGAACAAACATAAGTAAACGGACAATGTAAACGCATTTGAAAATACCATCAATTTGGCAAATTTTCAACTCCGTCTTTCGAACTTTTAGACGGGAAATCATCCCAGAAAAACTGGTCATAACGTCACAAGAGAAAACAAAAGTTTTGGAGATTTTATAAAATTTGGTGTATAATAACACATCTCTAAAAGATCACACAGAATCATTTACTTGAATTTTTAGGGACCGACCATTTAACTTGAAGTTGGTCTTGGTTTTTTGTTCTGCTCATATTTTATGCCCATTCTACAGAAGTATAGGGCATATGGTGATCGGGTCCGTTCGCCCGGTCTTTCGTTCGTCCGTCCGTCCGTGATGGGGAATTATGTCTTGTAGACGTATTCTTTTGGGTTTTTTTTCGATTTATTGTTTTTTAAGGAAAAACGAAACACCTTTTTTAGTAATTTGGTTACAATTTGTTTTGTATTGTAAATACGTAATAGATGATCGATTACTTAAACATGAAAGAGGGTTTTGATGTTCTGTGCTGGTCAAAAATCATTTTGCGATTAGAATTCTTTGTATAACAAAAATCATTTTAATTCAACTTTTTCTTCATCACTATCTCCAAAATATAATACTGATAAATCATATTCAGTTTTTCTTTTTCAAAGAAAAAAACGGCTACCTTTTTAGGTTTTAAACATCAACAGCGAAAAACATCTTTAAATTGTTACAATTGTATGCATAAATATACTGATTCAAAAAACCTTGTTCGAATTTCTAAATTTAAAATTTCAAAATAGAAACGCAAAACCATTCAAACAAATGGATTTTATATCGTTTTTACACCATTTCTTAGAAATGTAGAATTGCGTAACCAAATAAACAAAATGCGTGTTAAAATATCATTTAATGGTACAAACCCATAAACTTTTATGATTCCGTCTTCGAAGCTAACCTATCTGATTTTTTGTGTCATCAACATGTCAATTTATGTCCTATCAATACCATAACTTAAAGGATTCTATGCTCTCACAAAGTGTTGCAAACATTCGTAGATTTATTTTGTGTTTTTATCAAAGTGCTCGTTTATTACAGAGCTTTCGCTAGTTTAATCGGATATTAAATACTGCAATAGGGTTTCATTACCAAAACACTTGATATATAAGATGTTTTGGTGCTACAATTCTCTACAGATCAATGCCTTAAGAACTGTGTCACAAGAGAAACCAAATAGCATTAATAGAACGAACGGTTAAGGTAAGACTGTTGTATCTTATTATCATATTGTTTTCTACCTTTTGGCTTAAGCATCACTGATGACAAATGAAATTTGTTGTTTCAAGAATAATAATTAGCATTAAAAACATTTTGCGTAAGCTTCCTTTTGGCTCAAGCATCACTGATGATAAATTAAATTTGTTGTTTCAAGAATAATAAATAGCAATAAAAAACATTTTGCGTAAGCTTCCTTTTGGCACAAGCATCACTGATGATAAATTCAATTTGTTGTACCAAGAATGATAAATTGCATTAAAGACTTCAAGTGTAAGGTAGGACTCTTTTGAGTATTTTTTTTATCTTTTGGCTCAAACATCACTTATCATATATTTAATTTGTTGTTTCAAGAATTATATAATAAGTAGCATGTTGAAAACATCACGCATAAGGGAACACTCATTTGAGTATTTTGGCTCTTTCTACCTTCTGGCTTAAGCATTAATGATGACATATTAGATTAGATTACAAATATACTGTCTAAATAATTGTATCAACCAACAAACAAAACAACTTCAAAGTTGAGAATTTTTGCGTTTACTTATAAGAATTTGGTCGTTTTAAGAGAAACCATTTAGGAGACTTTTCTTTTGAGTATTTTGGTTCATCGTCAACGATATTATTTATTTGAAATTGACCAACTTAGGAGTTGTATCAACCGAGAAATTAAAAATAACACTGAACGCTTAAAGCAAGATTTTTCTAGTTTTTGGATTTTTTTTCCTTTGTCTTTAGCGTCAATGGAGATATATTAAATTTGATATCACCGGATAAAGAGTTGTATCATCCCGGTTTAAAGCAAAAAAACATTCAAAGATTAAATGTTGAAGGCAAGACTTCTTATTTACCTTTGGATTTAGCATCAATGATGGTATAATAAATCCTAAAATCAGACAATACATCCAAAAGACTGAACGCTTAAGGTGGGACTTTTCTTTTAAAAAAGGCTTTTTCTACCTTTTTGTCCGTTGCATCAAAGATGATTTTGATTTACGGTTGAAAGAAATGTGTCACCAGAGAAACTAAATAACATCAAATAAATGAACGCTTAAGTTAAGACATATTTTGGATTTTCCCACGCTGTTTCAACCTTTTGGTTAGAGCGCACTCGTTTACTCTGTATGAATTTTAGTTTTTTCGGTCTAAAGAATTGTGTCAAAAGTATTTCCATAAATTCAAATGCAGAGAATAACATTTTCGAAACATCGAAATATTTCCGCAATTTTTCCGGGTGTTTTTTCCCCTTTTGGCTTAAGCATTAATGATGACATATTAGATTAGATTACAAATATACTGTCTAAATAATTGTATCAACCAACAAACAAAACAACTTCAAAGTTGAGAATTTTTGCGTTTACTTATAAGAATTTGGTCGTTTTAAGAGAAACCATTTAGGAGACTTTTCTTTTGAGTATTTTGGTTCATCGTCAACGATATTATTTATTTGAAATTGACCAACTTAGGAGTTGTATCAACCGAGAAATTAAAAATAACACTGAACGCTTAAAGCAAGATTTTTCTAGTTTTTGGATTTTTTTTCCTTTGTCTTTAGCGTCAATGGTGATATATTAAATTTGATATCATCGGATAAAGAGTTGTATCATCCCGGTTTAAAGCAAAAAAACATTCAAAGATTAAATGTTGAAGGCAAGACTTCTTATTTACCTTTGGATTTAGCATCAATGATGGTATAATAAATCCTAAAATCAGACAATACATCCAAAAGACTGAACGCTTAAGGTGGGACTTTTCTTTTAAAAAAAGCTTTTTCTACCTTTTTGTCCGTTGCATCAAAGATGATTTTGATTTACGGTTTAAAGAAATGTGTCACCAGAGAAACTAAATAACATCAAATAAATAAACGCTTAAGTTAAGACATATTTAGGATTTTCCCACGCTGTTTCAACCTTTTGGTTAGAGCGCACTCGTTTACTCTGTATGAATTTTAGTTTTTTCAGTCTAAAGAATTGTGTCAAAAGTATTTCCATAAATTCAAATGCAGAGAATAACATTTTCGAAACATCGAAATATTTCCGCAATTTTTCCGGGTGTTTTTTTCCCCTTTTGGCTTAAGCATCAATGATGATAGTTAAATTTCCTGTCAACCGAGAACAAAATCGCATCACAAGATTTAACGCGTAAGGTAAGACATGTTTTAGTAATTTGTCTTTCTGTACCTAGATATAATTTTTTATGTATGTGGCTTTAACACCTCTGATAGAATTTAAAACCTTATTACATCAGGCGACTTAACAGTTGAGGATAGACGTATTTGAGTTCTTTTATCTACGTTTTGGGTTGTAGTACTATTGATAAATAGAAAATAATGAGATGTGGAATAAGTGTACGCGACACAACCCAAAAATAAGAATCTTTTTTATTAAAGGATACAAAAGGTTTAGAAAATTTATTCAATTATGTGGTTTTTTCCTACTGCACTACTAGAATTATATTAGGTGACAATAAATATTTGTCTTAAGAATTGTCCCAACCGAGAAAACAAAAAGCATAAAAATACTGAACACGTAAGGTAAGACTTATTTAACTCTTGAACATTTTGACTTGAGCATCTCTGATGCAATAGCATCCCTTCTTCCATTAACAGGCTGCAAGATTAGGGTTAGGCGTATTTACTTATTTTATTTATTTATTTTATTTTATTTATTTTTATTTTTTTTTGCTTTTTCGACTTTTTTATTTATTCATTTTTTATTAGAGCGTCAATAATGAAATATGTATTACTTATCTTAAAACTTAAAAAATCTTCGGGAAAAAGAAGAGGCAAGCATAAAGGTAATAATAAAAACTAATGAACTAGGATGGTTAATCTCAAATGTACAAGAAGAAACTAGGGAAATTGAAAATCATAATCATTCTGGCAACTTGATGAATGCATTTCAAAAGAAATATAGGTTAAAACAAAGTTTTATGGCGCTGAACAGTCCTCTTCTATTGCAATCGATATCTATAGTCCAATAGAAACCCCCCCCCCCCCAAAAAAAAAAAAAACAAGGTTGTGTTCTAGACAACAAAATTACCAAACTTGGAAGATTCATCTCAAATGTCCAAGAGATTTTGACACAACAAGGAAAAAATACCTGAGAAATTATAACATCTTTACTTAGTGTTTTTCCTCAAATTTATATCGGAATTCTTAAGAGAGAATGGGAGCTGAGAAAATCCTCAAATTTGGGATTTTTTTTTTCAAACCAGGCCCTGACTTGGTACAGGCTTTTTTGTTTGTTTGTTAAAATGTGTTAAAGCAGGTTTTATTGCGCGATAGGAATAGTGAGGAGGTCATCCCAGTACAACAGACAGCAAAAATAAGGAAAACAATCACAAACCATCTCCTTTCAAATGGACACAATTTGTAATCTTACAGAGTTTACAATAGCTGCTATTAAATACCTGAAAAGTAAGATAAAGACTTAAAAAACAAAAAATCATACTAAGTAAATGAGTGCACTCTAAACAGCGTGGAAAACTCCTAAATATGTCTTAACTTAAGTGTACAGTTATTTGATGTTATTTGGTTTCTCTGGTACCACATTTCTTTAAACAGTAAATTAAAATCATCTTTGATGCAAGTGACAAAAGTCTCACTTTAAGCGTTCAGTGTTTTGGATGTTTTTTGCCCGATTTAATGATTTATTGTACCATTGCAAGACGGTAAGCAGTGACCTATGGTCATGTTGAAGACTGCTTGCTGTTTTCCGTTGTGATTTTTTGAATTGCTGTTTGTTTATGTTTGTTGTGTCGCGTACACTTATTCCACATCTCAATATCGTCTATTGTTTTATTTTTACCTTTTCTTTGTTTGGCTTGAAAATCTCTGCACGGGGACTGATGGAATATTTGTCGTCTCTTAAGAGTTGTCTTAAAAGAATAACACAAATTATTAAAAAGGAATAGTTACTATATATATATAAGACCAAAGCAGATAATGTGACTATTTCCTGCTTCCTAGCTTTGTAAAGAGGATAGGTAGGTATGCAGAAAGGCAAATTATTTTTTTATTATGTCTTTAGACATGTCTTAGTCCTAAAGCAGCCCCTCGACTTGATTGTTCCAAACTGTGAATACAAATAGAGAAAGTAAGAAGCAACTTACATATTTTTGTCTTATTGAGATTAAAGCTTACTTTATATTATCATATTATAAAGTAAATCTGATTTTATGTTCAATCTTTGTCGTAAGTATTGTGTTTGCGCCAGTGTATCATTTGCGCCAACATATGTTCTGAAAGGGTGAGATCTTTTGTGCCAATAGCTATTCATGGAAAGCTGATTTAAAAAGGAATAAAACATATGTTACATTTCTATGTATTATGAGAGTTCCTTTGCCGTCCTTTCGTTTTTTGTCTAAGGTTCTCTCTAGTGGAATTGAACTTTGATCGATTTGATTTTTAATGTGTGTTAAGTTTTTGTGCTTTGTTTGAGAAAATTGATAGGGGAAAGGTTGGGCCCAAAAAACTAGTTTAACCCCGCCACATATTAAATGTGCCTGTCTTAAGCCAGGAATCTTTGACAAAGCTTTTTTTTTGTACTTGTCTTTTTGATGTCTTCTGTTCCTTATTTAAGAAGGGGTCTATCTGTGACTATTTCAGGGCTGGATTTGAATTATATGCATTTTATATAGACCATGGGCCAAATGTAGAATCGCGAGCAGCGCCTGCTGGCCTCGTTTAAAGCTGCTGGCGGTTGTCCATTGTGGTTAATCTGAATTGCTGCTTGATTGTGGACTGTATCGCGTACACTTATTCCACATCTCATATTTTTTTATTTATCCATGGGCAATGTTTGACGGACAAAGACTGGTTTTACGATACCAGCAGTTATGGGGGCTTATTTATTGATTTCGTAAGGTTTTTTTTCCACTGTGTTGTAACAGTTTTAGCATTTTTCAGTCATAATCTATTTTGGAAGAAGGGATTCTTCACAATTACTTTTCAATGTTATATGTATATACGCTAACGTTCAGGTATATTGACCCAAATAAGTTCCGAAAATTGACGCGTATCAAACCATTAAAAATAAAACATGTGGCACAATTGATACCAGTCAAAACCATAATTTGGGGGGGGAATCTTCTCCAAAGGGTAAGAAAGACTTTTTGTTCTTCCTCTCAGCCAAGTCATAAAAGAGGTAAACACACTTGGTTTCAAGAATTGTATCAACCCACAAAAAGATAAAAAAAAGAATAGTTTCCATTTCCTAATCCTAAATTTCCTTAACTATCGTCTATAATGTAATTTATTTTCTTTTTAAAGATTTTTGCATCAAAATAACTATTGATGTATCTATTAAGTATTTTCAAGTTGGTTATTGTATTTTACGAATTTATGGAAAATATGATTTTAACACCTGTCCTGATAGTTTGAATCGGTGGGAATGCAAAGAATTTTTCCATGAATATAATTTATTAGAATCTCTTTTGGTAAGAGCATCACTGACGCTGCAATAAAAGTGGATAATTGACCCACCATAATATTAATACATCGACATTTTACCCGGCGAAAAGTTCAACAAATATGTAAAAAAAAACAATTCCAAGAATCAATCTGTTTTATTCTGTGGAATTTCTACATTCTTACATTTAAAAAGTCCTTTGTCATTCCTTTACTCAAAACGTCCTCTAATTTGATTTTTGTTGATCTTTACAATAAAAGAGTATTAATTTATAGAATAAATCTGCTTAATGTATCAATTACACTATAATTAAATCATCATTATTTCCATTTCAATATAATTCTTTAAAAGTTGATAGAAAATTGCACGATGTATGAACCAACAAGAAATCATTACAAGGACAAGGAATACAAAAAAAATATGAAAATTCAATTGAAAAAAACAATAAGTGAATGAACAAAAATCAGAGAAATTTAAAACAATAAGCCGTCGAAATCATATCTAAGAACAATTGACGAATTTGTTTTAAGGTAAAAAAAGTTGAACCACCATGTAAAATGTTAAAGTTCCTGGGATAAAGAGAAAAACGATACTTTTGATTACTTTCAACAAAGGGTTTATGCTCTGTGCATGGCTATGGCCTTTCTGACCCAGACATTGATCTATAGTGATATTTTATAACCACGATATATTGAAAGCTAATTTAAAATATCACGACATATAAATCAAAGAAGGTACTACTAAAGACGAAAATGGAAGATGAAAATTCATTAAAAAACGAAATGAATGAACACAGTTCGAGAAAATAAAACAATAAAGCCGTCGAAATGAAAAAAAAAGAAGTAATCTGTTAAAAGTTGAACGTCAGAGGCAGTTGTTTATGCAAAAGATGACCAATGTTGAAACTCTGAAAAACGTTACATTTGTTCACGTTCAACCAACCCATACGTCATAGAAACTTTAATGCTCTTTGCACGAATCCGTGGTCAAACAATAACCTTTAAAAACAAAGACATCGATGTCAAGTCCCGATATATTCCGAACGTCATCAATGACAAATTCTCGGAAGTACCAGGTCAACTCTAAGAAGATTAAGTCGCACGATCATACAAGATCGGTTTTGGAATAAATGTGTTGGCTCAGCTGTCGGAGGTTTAATTATAATCTCCTATATTTATCCATCTTTAATGAAGTTTTTGTCTTTTATTTCCAACTTTTAGGTACGATGCCCAGATATGCTGTTTGGTTCCTACTCGTTGTAAGTGTTTTTTATTTGATTGTGTCGCCTGTTCTTTCTGGTTTTGAGCGTATCTGCAGATCAGACACAGAGATCTCTGGTGGACATGAGAAAGGAATTTGCGGGCAAGAACTCTCCTATGTAATAAACTTGATTTGTGATGGGAAATTTAGTCTTCCTAAAAAGCGATCTGTAACAGACAAAACAGCTCACGGAGGTAAGGTTCATTTATTGTCAGGAATGATAATAAAACTTAGAAAATAACAAATTGGTGATAACATGTCCCATTTAATTAGAATTGAGTAACGTTCACTTAAGGCTGTAATCCCTTTTTTGAAACGACTGTCGCACACACTTGAGTTTAATTCAAAGAATTTTGACACATGATGGTTTAAATCTTTAAATGGAAAAAACCTTGGTTAAGAATTGAAATCAAAACATACAGCAAAGTAGCAAAGAGGTACCAATTGGGTTATCCGAATGTCAAAAGTCTGGAAAGGGCTAAGACAAAACCAGTAAACATAAACGAGAACAGGACCAAGAAACAGACAAGACAGAAACACAAACAACCGAATGGTATGACGTATGACGTTGTCTGTGACCGTTGAAAATACCATTTATATATTTAAAGAAATTAATTGTTTTGAAATTTATTTAATGTCGGGACATATACATGTATATATGTGGTAATACTGGAACTAGTAAAATGCAATCCGTCACTAGAAGTCGCGTCTATCAACACTAAGTGTTGATACACGCGACCTCTAGTGATAGATTGAGTAAAAATGTTTAATCATGGCGATTATTACACTTTGAACGGAGCATTGGAATAAAATAAGCCTCAAAATCTTATTTCATAAAGAAGAGACGAGAAAAACATCAACGAAAACTTCCTTATGGACGAAAATAAAGTGCTCTGAAGGGTTTGCAGTTCCTGTCATTATTACTGCTTGTTGTTTTCAATAATTCGTGAAGAAATCAGAATTTTTCGGTTTACAGGGTAAGGTTAGGTAAGGGTTGGGAATTAGAATCGAAATTGAGCTCAGTAAATATTTTGTGTTATACAGGTGTTATTAGTATGTATTATTGTCTAAAACAAATAAATAAATAAATTGTACTTAGTAAAAGATACATATATATTAAAATCTTTATGGGCAAAATGCTTCCTGCATATTTAACTCAAAATTTCAAACAGGTCATTTTAAGCAAACCTAACTATAAACATTTAAAGACCATACCCACCGCTTAAACATTTATAAATATCATAATAATATGTTCCACGATCATGATATTAATGTTCATATATCACTTCTTTCAATAGACTTGAAGATTGTTGCACAAGACAATTTCCTTTCTTTATAAATAAGTAGAACGCTAGGAGCAATTGTAATAAAAAAATTCTCAGACTTTCTGGTTTGATTTACTGATTTACAGTCATGTTAAAAAATTCAAAATTATGTCAGACAAGATGATTCGTGGTTGTTTTCAATAATTTTTGGTCGCTTGTTGTACTGAGATGATCACTAGCCTATCCCTATTTTGTCTCAAATCCAAGTTTTGTTTTAAGTTACTCGACTCTAAGATCGCAATGGAAGAGGGGGGAGCGGTGATGCAATTAAACCAGGTTTATCCAACCATTTCTTTTAAATATCTGTACCAAGTCAGGGAAATTGTTTTCTTCAATTTCTACTCTTTGCTTCTTCTAGGACATCCGCTTTTGGTCATTGCAGCTCGATTGTTTTGTTGTTACCTTTATCACAAAAAGAAACTTCATTGACCTGTTACCTGGTACAAGTCGGTTTAACTGAAAAAAGTAGTGGTTCAGCATAATTTACATATTACGGAAGTTTCTAACCATGGCTGACGGTAGAGGAATCCGATTGGGAATTTGAGGGGTTGAAACCCAAAGTTTTCTTTGAAAATTTTGCTACTTTCGTTAATTAGCCTGGAATCCCCTCTTTATTCTGCTGTGTACAATTGCTGGACCCCTCCCCTTCTTTCAAAATTTGAGTAGTTGAAACCCAAAGTTTTCTTTGAAAATTTTGCTACTTTCGTTAATTAGCCTGGAATCCCCTCTTTATTCTGCTGTGGACAATTGCTGGACCCCTCCCCTTCTTTCAAAATTTGAGGAGTTGAAACCCAAAGTTTTCTTTGAAAATTTTGCTACTTTCGTTTATTAGCCTGGAATCCCCTCTTTATTCTGCTGTGGACAATTGCTGGACCCCTCCCCTTCTTTCAAAATTTGAGGGGTTGAAACCACAAGTTTTCATTGAAAATTTTGCTACTTTCGTTAATTAGCCTGGAATCCCCTCTTTATTCTGCTGTGGACAATTGCTGGACCCCTCCCCTTCTTTCAAAATTTGAGGGGTTGAAACCACAAGTTTTCTTTGAAAATTTTGCTACTTTCGTTAATTAGCCTGGAATCCCCTCTTTATTCTGCTGTGGACAATTGCTGGACCCCTCCCCTTCTTTCAAAATTTGAGGAGTTGAAACCCAAAGTTTTCTTTGAAAATTTTCCTACTTTCGTTAATTAGCCTGGAATCCCCTCTTTATTCTGCTGTGGACAATTGCTGGACCCCTCCCCTTCTTTCAAAATTTGAGGGGTTGAAACCCAAAGTTTTCTTTGAAAATTTTGCTACTTTCGTTAATTAGCCTGGAATCCCCTCTTTATTCTGCTGTGGACAATTGCTGGACCCCTCCCCTTCTTTCAAAATTTGAGGGGTTGAAACCCAAAGTTTTCTTTGAAAATTTTCCTACTTTCGTTAATTAGCCTGGAATTCCCTCTTTATTCTGCTGTGGACAATTGCTGGACCTCTCCCCTTCTTTCAAAATTTGAGTGGTTGAAACCCAAAGTTTTCTTTGAAAATTTTGCTACTTTCGTTAATTAGCCTGGAATCCCCTCTTTATTCTGCTGTGGACAATTGCTGGACCCCTCCCCTTCTTTCAAAATTTGAGGGGTTGAAACCCAAAGTTTTCTTTGAAAATTTTGCTACTTTCGTTAATTAGCCTGGAATCCCCTCTTAATTCTGCTATGGACAATTGCTGGACCCCTCCCCTTATTTCAAAATTGTATGGATGGTCCCTGATGCTTACTGCTGCCGGTTGCAATTTATGCAGAATATGCTTATTTATTGATTACATGTAATTGAATTTGACTGTCTCTTGTGCTGAGGTGATAATCTCATCTACCCTATCTAGGCTGGCATTTCCAGCCTCAACTGCAATTCTTTCCGAAGAGGCCGGTAACTAGAAATCTTCCTCGTGGAGTTACAAAAATATTTTCGTTTGGACGTGCGCGGGAAAATCAGGGGCAGTAACACAAGTCTACTACCCTATCGTGTTGCACAACCAGGTTGTGTTTTGGGCTGCTGTCGCATTCTGATATTTTGATAAATGATTTTGGTTAAAGCTGGTTCCAACGAACATGTTCAACCAAGAATGTTAATGCCCAGTGACGACATGACAGAGGCATTCAGTTTAAACTCGTTTTTCCGTCCATGTTTTACACAAAAACGGTAAATGATTTGAAATAACTGTGGTTTCATTATTAAGTCCCCCAAACAACGTTTGGGGACTTATTGTTTTTGCACCGTTTCTTATTATTTTTATTCTTCTTCTTCTTATTCTTCCACTTAGTCGTGAACTTGTCCGGAGATCCCAGAGAAAACGACTCCACATATCAATATGAAACTTGGCAGGATAATAAATTGTAAAGAAAGGAAGCTTCATTGACAATCAGACTTTTCAAAATGGCCGCCGTTTCCATGGAAACAGGAAAATGAACTAAATATTGGACATTGCAATATCTCGGTAACCTAGGTGCGCAGGGTTCTGAAATTTTGTAGGTTGATAGAGCAAAACATTCTCTTTAATAATATGAAACAAAAATTTGAAGCGATATTTACGGTTTTCGAGATATAAATAAAAATGTGATTTCTCAAGGGAGATAATCGGGTCGAAATTTTCAAAGTGCTCTGATTCACATGAAAATTGATATTTAGGTTTTTTTTGACATGCTGAAGAGAATAGTGGCAAATACGGGTCGTTTGGGGGACTTTGTGACTTGCTTGCAATCACAGTTAATACTTGTTAATTATTCGTATCAATTCTTCAAAACTGCATTAAAGAATTTACGAACTGGCCCTTTTTAGCTCACCTGACCCGAAGGGTCATGTGAGCTATTGTCATCACTTGGCGTCCGTCGTCCGTCGTCCGTAAACTTTTTAAAACGTTAACTCCTCTGACACCATAATTCCAATTGCAACCAAACTTGGTATGATTCTTCATTAGCATTCGGTGCCTAGAACTGATGTGGGGATTTTGATTCGTCGTAAAACATGGCCGCCATGGCTAAAAATAGAACATAGGGGGTAAAATGCAGTTTTTTGCAAATAACTCAAAAACGGCTACAGATATCAAAATTCTGACAGGGTAAAAGTAATCAGCACCTCAAGATCTACCTACCCTGAAATTTTGAAGAAAATCCAACAACCCATGTAGGAGTTATTGCCCTTTTTGTGGATTTTTTGCAAATTTTGCACCTGTTTAGCTCAATATCTTGAAAACTATACTAGATATTTGAGAAATTTAAATTGCATATTGTTAAGCACATCAAGATCTACAAAATATGTAATAGGGTCAACGTTGTAGGACCTTTTCTTTTAGGAGTTATTGCCCTTAGAACGTCAAAATTGAGCATTTTAACAGCATTTCCTCATTACATTGAAAACGTTAACTCCTCTGACGCTTTATGTCCAATTGGAACTAAACTTGATATAGTTGTTTATTAGCATTAGGTGTATAGAACTGATGTGGGGATTTTTGATTGGTCATAAAACATGGCTGCTGTAGCTAAAAATAGAACATAGGGGTAAAATGCAGTTTTTTGCAAATAACTCAAAAACGGTGACAGATTTTAAAATTTTAATTGAAACAAAAGTGATCAGCACCTCAAGATCTACCAGCTCTGAAATTTTGAAGAAAATCCAACAACCCATGTAGGAGTTATTGCCCTTTTTGTGGATTTTTTGCAGATTTTGCACCTGTTTAGCTCAATATCTTGAAAACTATATAAGATATTTGAGAAATTTAAATTGCATATTGTTAATCTCATCAAGCTCTACAAAAAATGTAATAGAGTCAACGTTGTAGGACCTTTCCTTTGAGGAGTTATTGCCCTTAGAACGTCAATATTGATCATTTCCTCAGTACATTGAAAACGTTAACTCCTCTGACGCTTTATGTCCAATTGGAACTAAACTTGGTATAGTTGTTTATTAGCATTAGGTGTATAGAACTGATGTGGGCATTTTTGATTGGTTGTAAAACATGGCCGCTGTGGCTAAAAATAGAAAATTAGATTATACTGCATTTTTCGCTAATAACTCAAAAAGGGTGACAGATTTTTAGATTTTGATTGAGAACAAAATTGATCAGCACCTTAAGGTCCACCATATTGTCAGATGACCCCCTTATTAATCTTATGAACCTTTCAACGTCAAATAAATTTTGCCTAATAACCTTTACTTCAGGCACATATGTCAGGTGAGCGATTCAGGCTCCTGGGAGCCTCTTGTTCATCATACCACGAAAATAATTGAATCCACAGTAAGCAGGGTGGTAGAGAGTATAGTTCGAATGACTAATTGTACGTCTTTATCAACTTTCCCACCTATCAGACATCAAATTTCTATTTGGGACTGAGCCGATTTGAAAATAAACATGAACATTTCCGTTAAGCTGTCCTCGAAAACCGTACACGAAAGTGACAGTATGATTCATTTAGACATTCTTTAAGCCAATGTCGAACTCTTACTTCCTGTTTGGGACCTTATGCGAGACATATGTGTTGAATGGACACATGCCTTCTTTATTAATGTCTGTATGAAGCCTGTACAGATCTCGTTGATCTCCATAAATTACCATTCTTAGTCTTTTCTTTTTGAAATTGATCATTCCTGTTTGCTTTTATTTCCTCGAAACCAAAGTTTGTTACCATTTTGAATAACAGCTTGAAATAATAGTTGTTAAAGAACAAACCTAGTTTTTCCATTGCGATGATTTATAATTGCCGTTTCTTTAATGCTGGTTTTGTCGCGTACACTTATTCCACATCTCTTTATTGTTCATTGATGTAGAATAGTAGTTCTATTCTGTTCTATTCTGTACAAGTACAGGCATAAAAAGTGCCCGTCGAGTTAACCTATACACCATCGGCACATGCTGGTAGGGCTTTATTGGAAGGCTTTCTTTAAAGAGTGATCGCGAATGAACTGCTCTGGTTCTTTTATTATTCGCGGGGTATCAATTTTCTTGGTTTTCGTGGCTGGCCAAGATCCACAAAATTTGTTTATCCCACGAAAAATAAATTCAACTTTGACCTGTATGTGGCAGACTTCAGAACAACGAATTTAAGAATCCACGAACTTGTCAGTTTTCATCAAACTACGAAATTGATATCCACAGAAATAGATGATTCCACAGTATCACCTGAATGGAATAACATTGTATTTTAATAATGTCTTTATTATTTGTTAACGTGGATTGTCTACCAAGAACATTATCAAAGCATTAAATTACCATTTTGAATATTCATTGATTCTTTAACATGCTTACCGCCGTCTAGGTCACAAAAGAGGATTTTTTTTTCAAATTAATTATGCTTACATTGAAATCTTCGTGTAATCAATTTGAAAAATTATGCCGTGGAAAAGAACAAAACTTCTAAGGCGTTAGAAAAAGTAATCATCGTGATGTATCGAATTTCCACTCATCTTTAGGAAATAAATTTCTGATCTCAGACGCTAAATTCAATCTTTGTGAAACTGTAATTTTAATGAGACGTAGGCGAATCAAAGCTTTGACAATATCCTATTCATAACTCACGAAGATTTTCTTTGCTCTTTGTTCTTTGAACTAGTTTTTTTCTAGTGCACAAAATATCATAAGGTAAATGTAGATTTAACTGGGCTGTAAATATAGAATATAGGTATAGGACTTTTGAATCTTGAAATCGAGGTTATCACTGGTTTATGGTGAACCCGAAGGTATTCTCTTTATCGGTAATTCCCGAGCAACAAAATGTGATTTTTTTCGTTAGTCAAGGGTCTTTTAATGTTTGTTTAAAGGAACTTTTTTTATGTGTGCACTGATAAAACACGTGCAACATCACCTACTGACCCTATTATTTCGGTGATAAACACCTGTTCATGATACAGGGTTTATCAGCGGCAAACATCATAGGAAAAATGTAAAGCTTACCGATGATGTCCAGAATGACGGCATCGTCTTTTATCAATACATCAAGTTAGTATTGTGGTCTAGTTGTAATATGTGTTTTAGTATGTTGTGTATCTTGGTCTTTTCGGACTACGCCATTTGATTGCCCATTGGAACACTTTAAGTGCATTCATTTTTTTTAACTTTAATTTCAGTTTAACTTTAGGTCAGAAAACCGAATTCATTTGTCTCCGTTAAGCTTACCTCATTGTCAGCTTCCGCTAGCATAATGATAAGGAATATTAAGAGATGTGACCTATTTGATTCTCTTTAAAATCTTACTTTACCCAAAACATTCCTTGCTTTTCTTAAACGCTATTTCTTTTGCCCCTTGACTTAATATTTTTTTCAAAGTATCTTTAGTATACCTTTGATATCGATGAATTGATATCATACGACATGTATTTGAAAATATCTTTTCTGTAATTTTCATCCGATTTATCAACCTCTCAACCCGTCGTGGAAAATGTTTCTCACCTCTAGAGCAAATGTTGTTCTCAGCGTAACTGCACATGCAATAGATGTTCAACCTTTCGCAATTTTTTACCTGAAATTTTCTACAATTAAATTCTCGATGGTTATGGAATTTCTAACATCAAGGTTAATGAATTTGATTTTTTTAATGGCGAGGTGGATTTGACCAACAAAAATCGGTCTTTGCCAACTTGACGGGTGTGCTATAGCAGGCAGGAACTGCTTACTCTTCTGGAGCACCTGAGTTCACTCTTGTTTCGACTTGAGTTCACGTTGCTGAATGCGATTTTGTTGTTATGTCATATTTTTGACGAACGATTTTGTCCTTGTCTCTCGGTATAATGACATTTGATTACCCTTTTGTACACCTTTGCTTCTTTGATTGTCCCATATGTCCATCTTTGCTTCTTAAACAGTTCCTTATCAATTAAAATATCAAAAAATATAATATTTGTAAATTTTAAGGACCTCTGTGTTATTTCTCTACATCTAATCTGTGGATTTCCTTTGTTTGGGTTCTATTGCTGCTGATGAGGAATAATTTGCCGAAATGGTCATACAACTCATAAAATTTATTGTAGTTGGAGTTAACATATGTGTGGTGGTCTCATGTTCATTTTTTTTTCATATCCATTTCATAAATTATAAACTACATCGTTTTAAAGATGAGTCAACATTTGATCTTGAAGAAGTTGGAAGGTAGAAACGATTAGAAATATAGGTAATAACAATATTACCGAACTTGTCGGATCAATCTTAATGTCAAAGAGAAAAACAAACAAGGAAGACATACCAGAAATATTGAAGATCTGAATGGTCCTGACTAAGTACAGGTATTTCAATAGAAATGGGTTAAACCAGGTTTTATGGCGCACCAAACTTCCCTCTTCCATTGCAATCAATTATCTGAGGGTCCGGTAGTAACACAAACACAATTTGGTTGTGACGACATAAAAGGGATATTGAGATGATCATCTCAGTACAACAACCACCGAAACACTAATCAAAACAATCGAACATAATTTTGAATCTTCTATCAGTTGCAGATAACGAAGGACGATTTTTTTTAGAGATCGTATGATACTTTTTTTCTTATAATCTTGTTTAAATAGTCGGTCACGGAGACAGCGGTGTCGGATCGAAAAATCTGAATATAAATGTACGTTACAGGGCATCTTGGGATCCAATGCGATCAAGGATTGCCCTATAATGGCGGTTTATAATTCCAAAATTTCAAGGGGAAAAATTATTCTTTCCTGACGCTTTGTTCTCTGCTCTGTAATCAGGATCATATTGTTCCATAAAGAACTATAATAATTTGATTTTCCTTGACGAAAATACTGCCTTATACTATTAAATCATGTCTTTCCTTGAATTACTTTGACTTTTTTTAACCATTCCGAATGACTAGCATATTAAGTACTTAAGACTTTTTTGCAAATAGGTGTCGGGTGCACAGGCACATGTTTCATAAAGAACTTTACACTCTATTGCTTCTACGTGGAATTTATTTTATCTAACAAGTACCTGTATGATTTATATTAGATTACTCATAATTACATTTTATAAACAGTCTATGTATATATGTACGTATTTTGACGTGGGAAAATGAAAATGACCCTGTTACTATAAAAAGATAAAACACTCGCAAATAACCATAAACAATTTAGTATAAAGAAGCAAAGAGGCATCGATAGGGCATACGACTGTCAAAAGTCCGAAAAGGCAACGACAAAACCAGTAAACTCGAATGAGAACAGCGCGAAAAAAAACCAGAAAAACATAAACATAAATCAACTGAATGGAAATCAACAACCCGAACTCAAGTCGTAACGAGAGTAAACTCGGCTGCTCTGGAAGAGTTAGCAGTTCCTTCTTGCTATAGCACAGCCATCGCGCTACCAATTGCCAATTCAGTGTGCCAAAACTGGTAAAGGAAGACAAATTAAAATCCTATGACAAACCAAAATCTTGAGTGAAGACAGCCACTTATAGGAGCAACATGACATTAATTGTGTTAGTAATTTTAGTGTCCGACGTGACGGAAGGAAATCTATGTAAGTCCCGCAGGCTCTTGAATAACGAATCAATTGTGATGTATGTAAACATACGGTTTCTTGATACACAAGAAGGGAAAGTCGACGAATGGAAAGTTGAAGTCATCACGTTTGTCATAGAGCTTTGTTGAAAGTATTTAAGTTGTAAATTATATATGTAACTGACAGAAATTACAGAAAATTACACTAGAATAACTTTATACTATAATGTAATACAAGATTAGCTTTTCAAAAAAGCTAGTGTCAGGCCATGGCGATTTAATGTTAGTTTCATATTTTAATATAAAGAACCGTTTTCAAGTTAAATTTTTAATAAACGCTGTAAAACACTCATTTCAAATTTTCCATTTAAAACGACATGTTCATATTACAAAAAATATTTATTCAAAAGAAAGATTGAAGGTTGGTCCCTCCCCAGGTTGATTCGTTCTCAGTTGTTCCGTCCGTAGTATTTCCGTCCTCTAGTTGATCCGGATTTTGTTTTAGGTGGCCCGTCGCATTTTTGTTACAATGAATTATACATGTATAGTGAAACACACATATTTCATAACGATAGAAAAAGCGCTACAATCGTTTTAAAAAGGATGCTGTAAAAAAAAATTTTCTGTAGGTCCACGGCAAGAAAATTCTATTACTGTGATTTTTTAAAGCGTTAATAGTTTGTAATAGAAACCTTCAACAATGAAACAAGCGTTCACTCTATGGAGACATTAGACAAGGACACAACAATTAAGCAACAAAACATGGAAATAAGTTACATTTGACATAATGTTTTTTTCCTTCGGCGTTCCGTTAAAGCTAAGGTCAAGTCAAATTAAACTCTTTAAAACATTTGAACTGTACTATAAACTCTAAAGGTAGGTTGCACAGTTCACATTTTTATTTTAACTATATCGTGATTTATTTTTTGTCTTTTACATATGGGGAAAGCAAAACAACTATTGAATAGGCCCGGTATAAACGCAATCAAAAGTTATTAATAGGTCGTTATATCAATTTTATAAATAGCTGTGAGTCTTCAGTAATTAGATAACTGATGCAGTCGCCTCGATACATACATTTAATGTATGTTTGATTATAATCCACATTTATTAACTGAAAAAAACTTTGTTTGACTATTTCAAATGTTTTTAAAAGCTATGTTAACGAATTTTGAGCTTTTTTGCTTTCATCGATTTCTATATTTGGTTATTCCACCATGTCCATTTTCAAAGACATCTTGTTCATATTAATTCTACTACTTGTAAATCCGTGTTTTCAAGCGCGGCCATCTCAAAATATTTATATATTCTGAAAAGACTTTTCTTTACCAAAAGAAGTTTTTGAGAATATGTGACATGTTTATAGAAAACATTATTCAATTTTGTTATTCTAAATATGGTTTAGCCTTGAAAATATTTATCAGTAAGTTAAGTATAAAAAAACTTTATGGTTTTGAAACATTCAAATTATTAATTGGTAGGGAAGATCTCAAAATTTTACTTTCTTTCTTAATACAACATTAATAACAGTCATTTAGTAATTCGTAGATTTTTGAGAGGTGCCCAGATTAAAAGCATGGTTACAACCGTATATGTCAGGCCCGAGGGCCTGACAAATTTTACCTTAGGATTATCTCATGGAATTATCAATTTCAAATGTCCAACAAGATTAAACAAAATATGATTATTACATGCAATAGACGAGTGTGACATGATTTTACAACTTGATTTTTTTTTATTCTACATGAATAAATTCAATATCGTTTTAACGCAAGTTTCCTTTCTTCTTATATGTATAACACAAACAGTTGAGCTTGTTCGAACCTATGATGAAGAGTACATTTCTTTCTACCTTGTGGTTTTACATGTAAACCTTCCAAATATTTTGATTAAAATGCCGCTTCATGATTAATAACCTACAAAGCATAACCTAATTTGGGACCTATGAGCACCCACGTGCACCTTGATACTTTGTATTCAGAGAAATTGAAGGCCACATCGTTTCCAAATAGGTACAGTAATTTCAAAGAAAAAAAATGCAGGAACAGCTAACTCTTCTGGAGCACCTGAGTTCACTCTCATTACGACTAGAGTTCGCCTTGTTTATTGAAATTAAGTAATATTTGTGTTACCGTGTTTTAAATGTTTTCTGTTTTTTTCCTGTTGTCATTGGTGTATACTGGTTTTGTCTCTGCCCTTACTGACTTTTGACATTCGGATGTCCATTGGTATATTTGCCTCTTTGAACTAGATTATAGCACGTACCAAACCTCGATGTGTCATTTTCCTGCAGTGCACTGTATTCTTATACGGCGCACACAAAGTTGACGGCATCTTATTTTTCGTTCTTAGTATGATAAAAATAATACCTTGCATTTAAATTTATTAAAAAAAAACAACAATGTGAGCTTTTTATTATTTTTTACTTGCAGACAATTTTCCAAGATTCTCAGCCCTCCAAGGTCAACTTCTTGGTAAAAGAAATGCCTTATCGTATCTTGGAACAGATAAAAGATTTTATGAAATTGGATCACAGTATCAGGGAATTGTTTGTGAGTGTTGTTATCACCACTGCGATATGGATGAACTGTCACAATATTGTTACAATGACAATAAAGATGTGAAATAATGATGACTTTATCATAGAAATATTTAATAAAATTATAAAAAATTGATAGAAAATTTGAAATCATATAGCAGTTTTATTATAAAGTGTATGGAATGACAATGATTTTATTATATATATATATATTAAATTGATAGACAATTTAAAATTATAAAGCAGTTTTATGATAAAATGTTTGAGATGACAATTTCAGTATATATAGTTTTTTCTATTAAAATTTAATGGAAAATTGAAAATTATGAATTTTTTATACTTGAAGGATGGAGATTATAATAAACTGTTTTAACGAAAAAAATAAATCATATCATTTTAATATGAATTTATGATAGGAAGATAATGAAATTTTTCAAATAAAATTAACAAAATTTAGGAATAATACAAGTGTTATAACGAATAAAGTATAAAAAGATCAATGAATAAACATTTTGTGCTAGTTTTAATATGGAATGTTTATACATGATATGACAAATTTATATGAATTATGGATCTCTACAAAGCAACCATGTTTACAATCGACATGCATAACAAATAAACTGTATAAATGAAGTTAATGGTTTCATAAACTGATAAACTGAAAAAAAATAAGAAGCGATGGGTACTGATGAGGTGTTCGAATGTCACAAACTAGAATGGATAATGACAAAATCAATTAACAAGAACTAGAACAGAACAATGCAACAGAATATATAAAAAACATACGAAACAAATTCTTAACAGCAATCAACAACACACGAGAGTGAAATCAGGTGGTCCGGAATAGTAAGAAGTTCCTGTTTGTTGTTACACGCCCATTGCGTTGGTAACGATCAATTCAGTGTGTCAAATTCGGTGAAGGCCAAAACGAAACACTGTGACAAACCTATATCTGCACTTATCTGAGAGATTACCTACCTGAACTAATCCTGTTGTCCCCTTTTGTGGAAAAGGGCATCCACAACAGCTCTTCATCTGGGTCGGTTTGTTGCAGCTCATTTTGCTTCTGCCCAGGTGCAAGTCTTAAGCTCGGCATCTTTCATTTGGTTTGTCGCCATGTGGTTGTTGGTCGACCTCTTCTCCTTTTGCCTAGAGGATTCCAATCCAGCACTTGCATTGTGATGTTGTTTTGGGGTCGCCTCAGTATATGTGCTATCCAATGTCATTTACGCTTCCTGATGGTGTTTTGATGGGTGACTGGCCTGTTCTATCCCAAAGTTCTACGTTGCTGATCTTTTCTGGCCATCTGATTAGTAAAATTAGCACGACGGCATTTGTTGGTGAAAAACTGCAGGTCGTGCTAATTTTTCTTTGTTTGTTTTCTAGGTTTCCGATCCGTACAAAATTGGTCTCAAAGATTCTCAGCTTGGTTTTTGGCTGATGTTCTTTTTTCCATATCGGTCCTAGGGTCACAAAAGCTTGCCTGGTTGTAACCAATCTCGACTTGATGGCTTCTTTGGCTCCCGGATTCTTAGTATAGAGACAATGCCTCCAAGATATGTAAAATGGTTGACGTCTTTGGTTATAAAGTACGTTGTTCTGATTGATAATTCTTAGTGACTTTGTTTTAGAGGTGTTGATTTCCAGGCATGTTGACTTTGCTGTATTTATAAGAGCTGTTGTTTTCAGTCGGATCTGCTGGAATTGGTGGGACTGTAGACTCACATCATCTGCAAAGTAAAGGTCTTCAAGCTTGGAAGTGAGTGACCATAGGATGCCTCTAGATGGTGTCATGGGGGTTCTCATAATTCAATCGATGACAACCGAGATGATGAGAGGTGACAGTAGAAATCTGAGAAATAAAAAACCCATATTTTGTCTTTGAACACACAATGTCTTCCATAAGAGTACTGTACAAATGAACGTTCAAAACTTTATTATTAAAACATGTTTCATTACAAAGTACACAGTAACACACTTACATTTTTGTAATATGTTGAAATTGTTCTCGGACCGGTGCAAACCCGGAGTCTTCATCTTGGCATCAGATAAGCTGTTTAAGAAACATTTTAAAGTTCAAAATAGAGAAAAAACGGATTTAAAATGAATGTATAAAAACAGTGACATGTGTGACATTTTAAAATAATATTACTCTATTTTGTTGACTGGGTTGGTCATGGGTCAGTTATTTCGGATTTCTTCATTTAAATCCCACAAAAAAGACAGAAAAAATTAAGCTCCGCCCAACCTTGTGAATAAAAAAGAGTAATATGAATAAAAAATATTCGAAATGCTATGGTTGATGATAAAACTTAGGTAGAATCATGTAAAATTTTATAAAACTCCTACTGAAAAAAATATTTAAATACCAAACATGACATGAAACACGCGTACGCAAAAATAAGAATTACAAATTTAATCAGGGATATGATCATTCCTTAAGATAAACTAAATAGAAAATAATGAGATGTGGAATAAGTGTACGTGACACAACCCACAATAAAACGGCAATTTAGAAAAACAACAATGGACAACCGCCAGCAGCCTTCAACGAGGCCATTTGGCACTGCTCGCCGTTCTGCAATTGGCCCATGGTCTAAATAAAATGCATATAATTCAAATCCAGCCCTGAAATATTCACACTCAGATAGACCCCCTTCTGAAACAAAGAACAGAAAACATCAAAGACAAGTACAAACGAAAGCTTTGTCAAAGATTCCTGGCTTAGGACAAACACATGTAATATGTGGCGGGGTTAAACTAGTTTTTTTGGGCCCAATCTTCCCCCTATCAATATTCCTAGACAAAGCACAAAAACTAAATACACAATAAAAATCAAATGGATCAAAGACCAATCCCACTAGAGAGAACCTAAGACAAAAAACAAGAACAAACAAAAGGACGGTAAAGGAACTCTCTATAGAACACTCGCTGTTACTGACAGCTAGCTGAGAATCATCAATCGACTGATGTAAAAAAATCAAACGTATCGATTTTAAATCCGACACAACACTTCAAACAATAATGATTTAGTGAAGTGTCATCACACAAAACCGACATGCTTGATCGCTATAATGCTTAAAAATGACAATAGTAAAAACGTTTATGGAAGTTTAAAGCAAGTATCAAGTTATCAATATTTCTGCCAAAAAACACTAAATTCAAAGATTTAACCAAAATATTCAATTCATATCCTTTCCGTAATAAATTTTGAAGCCAATTTTTCATTTCTAATGGATTGCTTTTAAATTTGTGAGCTTTATAAAAAACATTACCATAAAATTCAGGATGTGATATTCCTTTCACTAAAGAAAACGACGTGTACAATTAAATTTTTCAATAAGAGATCAATACTTGTGGGAGAATTTAGAAAAAGATTTTACTAATTTGTGGTATCGATAACCTTGTTTTAATGATTTTTCAGTAATAAAACGGTTTTTATTATTAAAATCAGAAACACCACTGCAAATCCGAGCATATCTTACTAACTGTAAAATGTAAACCCCGTATGACGGCGCTAGTAGAACATCTCCTTCAAGAAAAGGGAAATTTATAATAGGGAAGGTAAAGTCGTCACGTTCATCATATACTTTGGTTTGCGTCAATAATACTTAAATCTAAATCTAAAAGAGGACATCTATCACCGGTGACGTTAAATTTGTTCAAGGTTAATTCAGAAGGAAAGATATCTGTAATAAAATCAGAAAATGAAGGATTGTTGAGTGCAAGAATGTCATCTAAATATCTAATAAAAGTATAATTGAAAGTTTCGATCAGGTTCTGTTTGTGGCAATGTGAAGTTGGTTACTTTTTCGTTATTCATTTTATATTCATTTAAGATTCGTTTAATATTCATTTAACTTTCGTTTAACATTCGTTTAATATTCATTTAACATTCGTTTCATATTCATTTAACATGCATTTAATATTTATCTATGACTTTCATGGGGTGTTGCCAAGAAGCGGAACGGAAAACAAAACGTAAAAAAACGGAATTTCAAATTCAAATGATATAGCAAAAGTTTTTTTGTTTTTATTCGTTTTTTTTTACTTGTGGTTGGGATTTTGTGTTTAGAGTAATTTATTGACCCTGAAATTGAGTAAAATGGTGAAGACATATACAAAGATGCAAATACTATGAATTTTTTAAAGGTTATTTAGCATGATACAGGTCGGAAAACAATATTTCGTCTTATAAATTAGACAAACTTAGACTAAGCGAAGGATTTTCCTTACGATACGTACTAAAATCATAGAAGACGATTTCCTCAATAATGTAGCATTACGCACCTTACTTTAATTGATTTATCACAACGTATACGGTATTTCAGAACATGTAATTCTACAAAAGTGTAACAGCCGATAAATAATTATGCTTTTCATACATGTATGTTCAAGACATCGGGAATATAGACATATACGGAATTTTTGTCTCTCACATGAGCACGATTGTTGGTTTGCTTATAATAACATTTATGTATTGTCCTATTTTATCGAATTAGTTTCGGTCTATATGAGAAGTATCAAAAGGCCGATTCTGTCGCACACGCCATTTTCATGAAGAAATCCTGCATACGGCATATGACCCCACCCGACGGCCAGATGCAAACGGACGGCATAGGGTAAATACAAGAATGATGGCTTTCAAACCAAGCGGAGACGACTTCATTGGTGAAGATATCTTTGAGGAAAAGTTGGGAGAGCAGAGTCAGGAAGCTCTAAAATAGAAGGACCTACCCATCATGGTGTTTTAGAAGATCATGGAAGTGATAGAGGTGGATAGAAAGTACGGTAAGTCAAAGATCCTCACCTTGAAAGACAGACAGGGAGATAACACCAAAGTAAGGGCTTGCCCCACACTGAACAAGGAAAGAGATCCTTTGTAAGGAGCATACGTCCGAAGCACTGGGTTCAAAGTAAGCAAGAAATCCAAGCAGGAATACTTCGCTTACTATCTGGTGTGGACGTAACAAAATTGTGGGGTAGGTGACACAGAAATTTTCCAATCCAAAGCGGATTGGGTTGTTTTTTTCAATCACTCGCCACTTAGATTGTTCGGGAATGAGCGGGGAGCGAGGCGTAGCCGAGCGATGCGCGAATGTAAGAACCGTCCCCATGGCACATGCGCATTAAGCTCTTCACTAAATGGGGTTGAAGGTTGATGCAACCGATCTTTCACATCGAAGTAGTTCTTCAGGCAGATGGCAGGCGAATCATCTTTACCTGCGAGCTTGGATTTGTAGGTTTTGGCTAGTCCAACGATGTCTCGATGCTTCTTCTTGGCAAGACGGCGCGAGATTAGGGACAGGACCAGAGTGCCAGTGGCACTTATGCAGGCAAGGGAACCTTGGAAATTGGATGCCACAGCATCCACACCGATCAGAGCAGACCCCATGGTACCATTGGTCAGCAAAAGACTGCCTACGGAACATTCACCCAGGGCAAATGAGGGGACTTTATCCAATAGGCTGTAGATCTTAAACGCATGTCCATATCTCTGGATATCTGCAGTGAGCTTATTTCATCGTCCATTTATATATAGGAGCACGCCGAGCAGGGGGATGCTCTTGAAACGGCTATTGGGACCGAGGATCAGCCCATACCAACGTATAGCCGACGTCCGCTGTTCAAGTACAGCCCATCGCCGTAGTCATGGCGCAAAGTGCCTGGTCTGAGAAATAGACCACGATCGACACCAAGGTTTCAAGCAGCACACTTTTCCTCCCTTCTTGAGGTATAATCCAAATTCCATGGCTTTTTGGATGGCTGCACCATCAAACCGCTCAATGCACCCATCCCCAAAACAGGTAGCACAGTTTTGGCTAGCATGGGTAGCGCGTCAGAGACGAAACCTGCAAGCATGGGGAGGGATCTACATTCTTTGTGCACGTTATGCTTACATGTACCTACTTCGGACTCATATCCAAGACCATACCACCCTTACCGCTCTGCAATAGCTTGGTGATGGGCTGGATCTGACGGTGAGTGAGGAGCATTTTATTCCCGCCGGATAGATTAGTATGCAGCAATCTAACGCTTACGGGGCAGCCCTTCTTTGCTGCACGCTGAATCTTATCTGCCTGACCCTTTGTCAAGTTGAGACCGTGCTCTTGATAATCTATTTATTTATATCTCACGCAGATGGAAGCAGATAGTGAGATGCTCTCCTCGCAGATCGATGGGATGACCGTCTTGATCGGTCCATGGAGCCACTGATAAGTAGACTAGATTCTTAGGGGTTTGGATGATCTTCATGCCCGGATCGACCCCGAGAAAGAAGCTATTGATGGTGGACTGCTGGGTGCCGTCTACATAGCTACCATTGATGATATCGCTATGAACCAGGATGCTATTGATGCTGGTAATATTGACAATATGCTCACCCCCGTGTAGCCGTTCATGGGTCTGTCGAATGTATACGTCGTACACTCGAATCCTAGCACGGTGCTGATGCTAGTTTGGACGTTAAAATCCACTTTATATTTTTTTTCGAGGGTGAGGGTGGCTCTCAAAGTCGCACGATTGGCATCGAGGAGGATCTTAGCTTTGTGCTTATTGAGCCGCAGTTGCCGTTGGATCTCATCGTTGATATCGTCGATGCCATGCCGTAAGACCCAGTGCTCAGCTCAATGGGAAACCAGCTAGTCCTCTAATCGTGAGAGTAGCAGAAGGAGTTATTACTGGCATGGGTATTGGGGATTGAGTAGTATGTTTCCATATTCACGAGGACCATCTCGTAAGATTACTACTTACGCGGTTGGAGGGGTGGGTTGAAGCGGGTCAAAATATGGTTCCTATGGCCAGAAACGATGAAGGAGAACCCATGAACGTTGATGACAAAAAGGGGATAGAGATCGATAAAATCGGTAGGTTGATACCACCATTGCTCAACAGATTTTCCATGCTATAGAATTTCTTGCGGAATTTGGCAGCCTCCTTATAGACCATGGCAACCTTGCACTGGTTATTGAAATCTACGTCGGAATATATATATAGCGCTCCGCATTAAGGGTGACGTGGATATTTCGGAATCGGCAGTGGTCGAAGATGGCGGCATTATGCAATTGGTCATTGCCCTTTTCTTTCTGGAAGGCGACGATGATCCACCGCGGTTTCTCATGGCCGCTTTTAGCGACCAGTCGCCAGTAGGATTACGAGGTCTGGGGCAAGGAGATGGAGTCGCACTGCCTCATGCGGAATCCACAATCGATTTTGGTCTTGTTTTGGATGGTTTTATAGAGTCGCAGCTTCTTTTCGTCGGAAGGGATGACGTAAGCTGATGCTGCGAAAGAGTAACATCACACCGTTGTGGACGAGCGTCACCACATCCACGTCGTCGTAAGCGTCTCCATCGTTCTTCTGAAGCCTACGTTCGATCAAGAGATATCGACATACTTGATTTTTTTACATCAGTCGATGGATGCTTCTTAGCTAGCTGTCAGTAACTTCGAGTGTTCTCAAGAGAGTATCTTTACGTCCCGTTAATTACTTGTTGTCTTTTTGTCTCAGATACTCTCTTGTTGAATTGAACTTCTATCGATTTGATTTTTACTGTGTGTTAGTTTGTGCTTTGTTACATGTATTGGTTATCATTAGGGGGAAGGTTGGCGCCAAAAAACTAGTTTAACCTCGCCACATTTTAATGTGCCTGTCCTAAGCCAGGAATCTTTATCAAAGCTTATGTTTGTATTTAGTCGAATTTATGTTAATTGTTTTTTTGTCAAGAAGAGGGTCTTTCAATGCACTTTGGGATTTGGCTTGAATCATATGTATTTTATTTTCAATCCAGGGGCCAATTGAAAAACAGCGAGCAGCGACCGCTGGTCACATTGAAGGCTGCTGGCTGTTTTCCATTGTGGATATTTAAAATATACGTTTATAATGTAGGTTGTGTCGCGTACACTTATTCCACATCTCATTTTCTTCTATAGCTTTCGGCGGAGTGGCGGAAGATGTCATGGGTTTCGATATTAATGCGTATCACTGCACCCTTATTCACCTTAGCCCCGGCTATAGCTTCGTATTCATGAACCGGATGCTGCTGGGGACTTTCATCGAAAGTCAGTCCTTTGGTGATAGCTATATTGAAATCATATTGGCCATGATATATATATTTTATTTATAGCGCCGGACGAACTTGTTAATTGTGACGATGCCCCCACCCGAAATGAGATTATTGAGATGGGCCTGCTGTTGCGGGGTCCTCTTAGACTTGGTAGGGGTGCTGTAGGAAGATTTTTCTTACGAGTCACCGTCTTGCTAGCGCCTTTCTCCACACCTTTCAGGGCTCCATTGGAAGCGGTGCTGATGACCTTACACCTAACGTTTTGGTGGCAGAGGAAGTAAGCACACGTCCAGCCAGACTGGCGATAATATCGAATAGTCCTCGTCCACCGACTGCATATCTCCGACAATAATCGTGAATCACCACTAAAGTCATCGTAAATTTATTTAGAGGAGCTTTTGGTGCAACTTCTCGTACTTAACCCTGTTGATATGATGGATTTTCATTGCGTCGAGGAGAGCCACTGGTCGCAGAATTTTGGGAGAAAGACGGTCAGACCCCAATCCCATACTGATCTTGCTTATAGATGTACTAAACGATTTCCCTCCACTTGTGGCTCTTGTTCGCCTTTGGGGCTCTGGAGAAAATATAATTTTCTTGGTATATGTTACCAGACGCTTTCATGATGTCGCCATAATTTGCAAAGTCCTCGGTGTTGTACGATTCGGGAGTGTGGCATTTCTTGACCATGAGCTCCTATAAGCCTGGAGTACCCTTATAGCACTGACCGTCGACGAAGATATCGTCTCCATCGAAAGTGACTAGTAGACTCCCGATCATGATGGCATTGTCATCCACTCGCAATCCAAAGTTAAGATCGGCTTTGGGAGTCATACTGAGCAGGAGATAATGGGTTTCACGTGAACCGAGGACGATACCCATCGCTTGCTCGATGGGAAGTGGTTCATCACCGTCGTCGTCAGAAGTCGGGAGAACAGGGAGGGCTGGCACCGAAGATGATAGGGCGAGTGAGATTTCTTCGATCTTTTTGGCGATTTTTGAAATGGTCTCCTTTTGCGTCTTGACCACAGGCTTGAATATTTTAGTGAGGTCTTATCTAGACGACGATGCATATCGCTAGCCTGGATGCTACGCTTGTTCTCCTGCAAATCCTTGGACAGCGCCTAACGCTGCTTGGGGTCGGTGATCTTGATAAACGTCATTTATATATAGCACCGCCATCGTCCCAAAGCGTTGGACCATCGCCTCTTATTGCCTCATGGCGTTGAGACCATCACCTCTCATCTCCCCATAGCGTTGGAGTCATGACATCCCATTGCCTTTCATTTCCCAGGGGCGTTGGAGTCATCGCCTTCCTTCGCCCCATAGCGTGGGGACCTTCGCCTCTCATCGCCCCATTGCGTTAGAGCCATCGCCTCTCATCGTCCCCTAGCATCTGAATATTGCCCGCCAATAGGGAGAAAGTGCATATGAAGTGCCCATGCAGCACTTGGAAGAGCAGAAAAATTTGCAGTCGGGGCGGACGAACTCCAATCCCACCAGGACTTTTACGCCCGACCACAGGGTGATAAAATCGGAGAATGCATATAGTCGCCGCCTTGTGGGGACGATACACAGCTTTACCGCGGGCAATCTTAGATCCACACCGGCAGCATGCCTCAGGAAAAAGCTTCGAATGCCTCTTGCATTTATCACTACCCGATATGAAGGGATACGTGCATTGATAGCCGCGGACGGTCTTGATGAAGCGTGGTGGTCTGGGCGACGGCTAAGGCTTGAAGCGGCGGTTGGAAATATAGGTCTTTATTTTGAAATTCTGACAGCGAGCCGTTTTTGGAACTCGTGATCGATGGCCAGAAATCCATGATGTTGGGCCCAGCGCTTGCACAGGGTATCGAATTTGTCTTGAGATCGCCGCAATGGTCCCGGTGAATATGTTCGAAATTCTTGGTATCCTGCTCGAAGAGGCAGATGAAATTGGCACTCCCTCGGATCGATTGTCGCAGGAGAAATTTTGGCAGAGGTAGAAGCATACCACTTTATTTTGACGACCGCGGACGTAGTAGTCTTTGCACTTGCTCTGCTTGCTCAGCATCAAGTCGTCGGAGACCATGATACTCTTGCCGGTGGGATTGAGCGATCGATGATCGAACATGTCGCTGGCCTGCTCGAACAAGAAAGGTTCAATACCGCTAGGCTCTGTCGGTGGCTTCATCACCTCCACTGCGTCGACCAAAAAGTGGCGATAGAGATCCTTGATGGAGAGAAGGTCGCGGATATTGTCTTTCGAAAACCATCCTCCAGCGCCTGCCGAAGTAGCTGGTAGATGGGCTGGTGGAGCGATTTTCCGAAGACGTAGAGGCGATCGTATTCTAGCCATCCATCGCACAAGAAGAGGTTATTCGGCAGCGTCGTCTTGTTGCAGTCCGACTTTCCGATTATCAGACCTTGGATAGATCGCTGCCGGAGGAGAAAGTGGTTCTGCCGTCGACTGGCGGTGGGCTCATCGTAGGTTAGGTTTTCGACGTCCATTTAACTATATAAAATGGTAATGTACTGTTTGAATTGCAAGAAGAAGACGAGACGAATATTCGCGCCGTGATCATGAGCGACGACGGACGGCGACGACGAAAGGTGGGGACCTGCGCCAAGCGCAGTGCGCGGAAATCGCAATTCACCAAGACCAAGAGGGGCAACGGACTCATGAATCGGCTGATTAATTGGATGCCCGTCGAGATGCATCTGCCGGCGCGCGGCATAATTTCATCGGTCCGAAGACTCGACTCAGGCAGTGACTGTATGCTGACAGCAGTCCCAAACTTTAGTCGAGGCCCGTTAATCGAGTCGATGAGGCCACCTATCGCCACGATCACTGCACAAGGATACGGCCAATCTGCGATAAGTTGATGCTATCCTCGCAATATGCTATCCTCAATCCGACTGCGCGCGAGCGCTTCGAGTGTGGCATCGTCAGACCTATCATCGTCACCTAATCACGATTTTGGCTGGGCGGGGGGATGAAAAAAAAGTACACTGGTCGGACGCTCTAGCCGTAGAGCTGCATTAGCAAGTCTGACGAAAATTCCAGAATCGTCGCGTGGTGGTAGGTGGGGTGGATGATACCTGGGCTGCCAATCTCTTAGATATAAGAGGCTTCTCCCGGGATAACCCAGGCTTCAAGTACCTCTTGAGCAGCATCCACGTCTCTGCCAAGAGCACGAGAGCAAGGTTTTCTGGAATCTCTATGGAGATATCCCATCCATGCAGCCGCATCGATTCGACGTAGGCGATAAGGTCCGGATTATCAAGAAGAGTATCTTCGAGATGGGATATACTCCGCGCTGGACGGAGGAGGCATTCAACATCGCCCAGGCTCTATCGCCCACCTATCGTCTCAATGGTTTCAACGACGAGGATATTCAGGGATCCAACGAACCGGACCAGGATATTTTTCGCATCGGGGAGTGATGAAGCATACCTCAATTGCAAGTGGAAGGAATATCCGGTGACCTTCTACTCCTGGAATAAGCGACCTGACTTGCAATGATCACCAACGGTGGGCTTCAGTCGCTGGTGATTTAGTAATGGCCATGGCAATGGTGCTGATGTCGTTTTGGAGAATGTGACGCTTATCTGCCTATGCAAAGAAATCAATCTTTAGACGAAGCTGCACTTAATGACGCTCTTTGTGACTCCCCTCGCCTTCTAGGTGGTGTATTCGCCGTCCAACTTGAAGATGTATGGCTTCGCCCGGAGCCCCACAAATTCGGTCATGACCTTTCCGCCGCATAAGTCCTTGAACCTCCTATGTCACCTTTTTATTCACGCCAGAGGAATGCACGGGTGGGTTAATAAAGGTAATAACAAAATTACCGAACTTGGAGAATCAATCTCAAATGTGCATAAGACAAGACAAAACAAGGAAGACATAAATGGACGTATCGAACCTTACCCGTGTGGTGCGATATCCTTGTAGAAATCGGCGGTGTGGATCTCGTAGGCCAAGCTGTTGGTGTCGGTGATACATCTTTGCATTTCGTTAGTGGAGCGTATATTTTTTAGGTTTGCCTAGGTGAGGCACGAGCTTGTGGATTTTGGTAATCTCCATGTTCCCCGGTGCAAGAGGATAGTCATTGCGGCTGTCGAGAAGATCCTGTTGACATTCGAGATCACATTCTACCATGGCTTCATATTCGTGGTCGTATGGATAATTTAGGATCACGTCGATCTCTTCCGGTTCCACCATTTCAAAGTTTCCCGTTGTGAGAGGCTGCGCCATCGCCGCCCAGAGATGATTGGCATCGAGATAGGTCAAATACTTGGTTGGCGTTTAGCTTGTTGACCTTGCCGTACCGGTGAGATCATGGCGACCCCTCCTCTGGTGTCCCTCTCGAACATAATCAGCATGTCGGGATCGGAGCGAAGCCCCAATCTCACCCCAGTGGTTTTGAGGGCGGCGTCTTAAGAAAGCCCCGGGTATGTGAAGTAGTGGGCGGGATCGAGTCCGTAGTGGGTCAGGTAGATTTAATATCCTGAAATTCTTGGATATGTCAGTCAGCAGCAACGCGTGAGTCTCGAGATAGAGGCCGTGATAATGTCGTAGGTTCTTACACTCGAATGTCCTCCAGACCCTCTCAGCGTGTGCGTAATCCTCATCACTGATTTGCTTTCCGGAGAGCACGATGAAGAAAGCCTCTTCGGGTGGGAGTTGGGTCTCTTCCAGTTTGGCCGGTCCATCCATATAATCGTAGGGAAATACAGTTTCTGTTGCGGATTGGTCAGGGGTGAGATTCTTAGCTAGGGTACTAGTATCCATGCTGCTGAGCATAAAGCTGTCTGAATCGACGAACCTCATCTTGAGATCGTCCACCTGCTTGGAGAAGTTTATATGATCGTCGGTATTGGGGAGGCAGTTGAACTTACCATCGGTGTTGCCAAGCTCCTTGACAAAGATGTGGGCGTCTATCCCGCTCAAATTGTGGAAGAAGATGGAATCGTGCTTCGGAAGCTGGAAATCAAGATTACACTGGCTGTGCGCCGCGCCCAATATTTCCCGGTGAGATGGTCGTGATCCTGGACCTTTTCCCCTGCCAATGCGTCGTCGTAGATGTGGCAGTGGGTGCTTGCTTCAAAGCTTGCCTTTTCGTCGTCTGTCATATTCATGGGCTTATTCTCCTTGTAAAGCTTGGTAATGATCCATTCTAATAAAGTCTTCATCTTTCACACACAGCACGAATTTCTTGGCCGCATTCTCCCCGCAGTAGACGACTGAATCTTTGTTGTCGCCTTGAGCGTACTTTATGTGGTAGCAGAATCCTGAGGGGCGCTGAAGTGGGTAGACCTTCGTGTAGGAGTGGGAGTGGGATCCGACAGGCAGGTGTTGAGCTTCTCTGTGAATCACTCAAAATCCGCGTAGATGGCAAAAGGGATTCCCATCATCTTCTTGTGTTTATGGAAGGTTACGGTGGCTGTTGCTTCCGACATCTCGATCTTGACCGCTCCTGGTCCTTCTGGCTGCACAACTCCATATGCTCGTCCAAGATGTCCTGTCTGGAAAAGTGGGAAAGCGATCTATGACAGAAGATGAGCACGTAAACATGCTCTGAGATTTTGGAGCTCAAAAGTCGTGAGAGGCTCTTGATCCAGCAGTAATGTTACTTATCTTTACGAGTCAGGAAGAGGAGATCTATTTGGGTAGGACCCGTATTCTTCGATATTTTGAGGGGGTAATCCGTAGACCCTCTTCTCCATCCTCACCGTTCTTTACGCCGTCAAAGCCATAGACGTTGACGTTAATTGTTGGATCTGCCTCTTGAATTTATTGATAGCCTTGAACGAGACCGGGAAGTTGATGTCTTCAAATTTTAGTTCATTCTCCCATTTCTTGTACGGAGATACGTGGTTGGCTGATTTGTGATCGATTTATGAAGGGCCGCAAGCACCGCCCACTGGAAGCAGATATTATCCTCATTTTTCACTGTGACGATTGCTTGTTTTTCGCAAGTGCTGATGGAGTCCGAAGGAAGGAACCCCATTGAGCGGCTTGAATTGGTTGAGGTGGATTTCTAGTTTCTCGATGCGACGAAACGTCTACTCGCTCCCATCGCGCATGAACTTTGCAATAGAAAGTAGGGAGTGAAATATACATTTTCCCCAGTTGTGGGGTTGGTCTTCACCATCTCTGCTAGACGCACTAAGATCACATTTACTAATTTTAATAATAAAAACCGTTTTATTACTGAAAAATTATTAAAACAAGGTTATCGATACCACAAATTAGTAAAATCTTTTTCTAAATTCTTCCACAAGTATCGATCTCTTATTGAAAAAATTAATTGTACACGTCGTTTTCGTATAGTGAAAAGAATATCACATCCTGAATCTTATGGTAATGTCTTTTAATGAAGCTCACAAATTTAAAAGCAATCCATTAGAAATGAAAAATTGGCTTCAAAATTTATTACGGAAAGGATATGAATTGAATATCTTGGTTAAATCTTTGAATTTAGTGTTTTTTGGCAGAAATATTGATCACTTGATACTTGCTTTAAAACTTCCATAAACGTTTTTACCATTGTCATTTTCAAGCATTATAGCGATCAAGCGTGTTGGTTTTGTGTGATGACACTTCACTAAATCATTATTGTTTGAAGTGTTGTGTCGGATTTAAGATCAATACGTTTGATTATTTTACACCAGTCGATTGATGATTCTTAGCTAGCTGTCAGTAACAGCGAATGTTCTATAGAGAGTCTTTTACCGTCCTTTTGTTTGTTCTTGTTTTTTGTCTTAGGTTCTCTCTAGTGGAATTGGACTTTGATCGATTTGACTTTTATTGTGCGTTTAGTTTTTGTGCTTTGTCTAGGAATATTGATAGGGGGAAGGTTGGGTCCATAGAACTAGTTTAACCCCGCCACATATTACATGTGTCTGTCCCAAGCCAGGAATCTTTGACAAAGCTTTCGTTTGTACTTGTCTTTTTGATGTTTCCTGTTCCTTGTTTAAGAATGGGGTCTATCTGTGACTATTTCAGGGCTGGATTTGAATTATATGCATTTTATTTAGACAATGGGCCAATCGTAGAACCGCGAGCAGTGCCAAATGGCCTCGTTGAAGGCTGTTGGCGGGTTCGATGAGAACCGCGCCAAATACGCCGTTTGGAGCTTGTCGCCTATCGAAGATCTTGATCTCAGCCTCGACCGTCGCGTTTTAAATGTTCTCTTCCACCAGCTGGAGCAGATCGTCTCTCTTGACCTGGGAGTACTTGGTGAGACCGCGGTTCTTTGCTAGCGCTTTGAGCTGCTTCTTGCTGAAGACTTCCTGGCGAGCAAATTTACAGGTGGTTTTGTCCTCGAATAGCTTCACCAAAGCCTCCTTAGTCTTCCTGACTCCCATCTGACCCTCATCCTAAGCTATTTGCAATCAACTTACCCTCGATTGGGATGACCTTCTCTTCCTGCTGGAGTGGTTGCTTTCTATGCCTCCAGCAGAGACCATCTTTCCCGGGTTTGCTTTTTCAGAACTCTCCCTTCTTTTTCTTGAGTTGGACGTTGCAGGCTGTCTTCTTTTCCCCTAGTTGATGCTCAAATCGCGGTTTCATTGACTCCACCATTGTGACACACCTGAGTATGCTCATCAACGTTGGAGATATTGCAGTACTGCTGGGGGTTGGAGCTGGAATGCTATCTTCCAAATCTTTTTTATTCTCCAGGAATTAATCCCGAAAGCGATTCATCTTATCTCCATTGGATTACACCCTTTTATTCATTTCAATCTGGGGCACACCTCTCTTTAAGGTGTCCTTATCCCCAATATCCTCTGGACCGACTTTTCACCATCAAATACATATGATATACTTGTATTTACCCCATGCTCAATAGAGATTCCATCCGTTTGCATATGGCCTTCGGGGTGGGGGTCATGTGCAGGCTTTCTGCTTGAAAATGGCGAGTGCGGCAGAATTGCCATTTTGATACTACTTATATGAATCATTGGCAACGCAACAGCAAACCCTCACGAAACATTTCAGTTGACTATTTTTTGCCGTTGACGAGTTTGCACTGCTAATTGCATTACGGTTGTGTTTTTCTCTAGTGTCTTTTGCTTTTGTGCTCTTTTGTTTGATAATAAGGTTAAAATTATTTTCTCTGTTTCTCCTGTTAACCATTAATTTAACCAAAAAATGGGGTTTTGAGGCACGAATATCTATTCCCAACATGTACATGTAATACCCGAAATATGGACATTGAGCAAAAACTCAACCAGTGTTACGCACGTGCAGATGGACAAGGGTAAAACTATATGCCGGTCCCTCAAACATATATGAGGATCGGACATAAAATTATAAAATGATAGTAATTTTAAGACACATGCAGAACCGGCTTCCTTTTAACAAAAATAAAGATCGCCCGCAAGCAACAAAATCGCTATCATTATCTGTCCAGAACCGGAAGTCGTTGCCAACTTTTGAGACTTGGGTCATGCACCTCAATACCTCCCCTCTCTATGCCACCTAGTCCCTATGCCACCCAAAATAGCCATCGGGGTCAAATCCGGGGGCGAAAAGACCCACCCATGCCCACTTTATAACAAAATCGCTATCATTATCAGACCGGAACCGGAAGTCGTTGCCAACTTTTGAGACTTGGGTCATGCACCTCAATACCTCCCCTCTCTATGCCACCTAGTCCCTATGCCACCCAAAATAGCCATCGGGGTCAAATCCGGGGGCGAAAAGACCCACCCATGCCCACTTTATAACAAAATCGCTATCATTATCAGACCGGAACCGGAAGTCGTTGCCAACTTTTGAGACTTGGGTCATGCACCTCAATACTTCCCCTCTCTATGCCACCTAGTCCCTATGCCACCCAAAATAGCCATCGGGGTCAAATCCGGGGGCGAAAAGACCCACCCATGCCCACTTTATAACAAAATCGCTATCATTATCAGACCGGAACCGGAAGTCGTTGCCAACTTTTGAGACTTGGGTCATGCACCTCAATACATCCCCTCTCTATGCCACCTAGTCCCTATGCCACCCAAAATAGCCATCGGGGTCAAATCCGGGGGCGAAAAGACCCACCCATGCCCACTTTATAACAAAATCGCTATCATTATCAGACCGGAACCGGAAGTCGTTGCCAACTTTTGAGACTTGGGTCATGCACCTCAATACTTCCCCTCTCTATGCCACCTAGTCCCTATGCCACCCAAAATAGCCATCGGGGTCAAATCCGGGGGCGAAAAGACCCACCCATGCCCACTTTATAACAAAATCGCTATCATTATCAGACCGGAACCGGAAGTCGTTGCCAACTTTTGAGACTTGGGTCATGCACCTCAATACCTCCCCTCTCTATGCCACCTAGTCCCTATGCCACCCAAAATAGCCATCGGGGTCAAATCCGGGGGCGAAAAGACCCACCCATGCCCACTTTATAACAAAATCGCTATCATTATCAGACCGGAACCGGAAGTCGTTGCCAACTTTTGAGACTTGGGTCATGCACCTCAATACTTCCCCTCTCTATGCCACCTAGTCCCTATGCCACCCAAAATAGCCATCGGGGTCAAATCTGGGGGCGAAAAGACCCACCCATGCCCACTTTATAACAAAATCGCTATCATTATCAGACCGGAACCGGAAGTCGTTGCCAACTTTTGAGACTTGGGTCATGCACCTCAATACCTCCCCTCTCTATGCCACCTAGTCCCTATGCCACCCAAAATAGCCATCGGGGTCAAATCCGGGGGCGAAAAGACCCACCCATGCCCACTTTATAACAAAATCGCTATCATTATCAGACCGGAACCGGAAGTCGTTGCCAACTTTTGAGACTTGGGTCATGCACCTCAATACTTCCCCTCTCTATGCCACCTAGTCCCTATGCCACCCAAAATAGCCATCGGGGTCAAATCCGGGGGCGAAAAGACCCACCCATGCCCACTTTATAACAAAATCGCTATCATTATCAGACCGGAACCGGAAGTCGTTGCCAACTTTTGAGACTTGGGTCATGCACCTCAATACCTCCCCTCTCTATGCCACCTAGTCCCTATGCCACCCAAAATAGCCATCGGGGTCAAATCCGGGGGCGAAAAGACCCACCCATGCCCACTTTATAACAAAATCGCTATCATTATCAGACCGGAACCGGAAGTCGTTGCCAACTTTTGAGACTTGGGTCATGCACCTCAATACCTCCCCTCTCTATGCCACCTAGTCCCTATGCCACCCAAAATAGCCATCGGGGTCAAATCCGGGGGCGAAAAGACCCACCCATGCCCACTTTATAACAAAATCGCTATCATTATCAGACCGGAACCGGAAGTCGTTGCCAACTTTTGAGACTTGGGTCATGCACCTCAATACTTCCCCTCTCTATGCCACCTAGTCCCTATGCCACCCAAAATAGCCATCGGGGTCAAATCCGGGGGCGAAAAGACCCACCCATGCCCACTTTATAACAAAATCGCTATCATTATCAGACCGGAACCGGAAGTCGTTGCCAACTTTTGAGACTTGGGTCATGCACCTCAATACCTCCCCTCTCTATGCCACCTAGTCCCTATGCCACCCAAAATAGCCATCGGGGTCAAATCCGGGGGCGAAAAGACCCACCCATGCCCACTTTATAACAAAATCGCTATCATTATCAGACCGGAACCGGAAGTCGTTGCCAACTTTTGAGACTTGGGTCATGCACCTCAATACCTCCCCTCTCTATGCCACCTAGTCCCTATGCCACCCAAAATAGCCATCGGGGTCAAATCCGGGGGCGAAAAGACCCACCCATGCCCACTTTATAACAAAATCGCTATCATTATCAGACCGGAACCGGAAGTCGTTGCCAACTTTTGAGACTTGGGTCATGCACCTCAATACTTCCCCTCTCTATGCCACCTAGTCCCTATGCCACCCAAAATAGCCATCGGGGTCAAATCCGGGGGCGAAAAGACCCACCCATGCCCACTTTATAACAAAATCGCTATCATTATTAGACCGCCATCGGGGTCAAATCCGGGGGCGAAAAGACCCACCCATGCCCACTTTATAACAAAATCGCTATCATTATCAGACCGGAACCGGAAGTCGTTGCCAACTTTTGAGACTTGGGTCATGCACCTCAATACCTCCCCTCTCTATGCCACCTAGTCCCTATGCCACCCAAAATAGCCATCGGGGTCAAATCCGGGGGCGAAAAGACCCACCCATGCCCACTTTATAACAAAATCGCTATCATTATCAGACCGGAACCGGAAGTCGTTGCCAACTTTTGAGACTTGGGTCATGCACCTCAATACTTCCCCTCTCTATGCCACCTAGTCCCTATGCCACCCAAAATAGCCATCGGGGTCAAATCCGGGGGCGAAAAGACCCACCCATGCCCACTTTATAACAAAATCGCTATCATTATCAGACCGGAACCGGAAGTCGTTGCCAACTTTTGAGACTTGGGTCATGCACCTCAATACCTCCCCTCTCTATGCCACCTAGTCCCTATGCCACCCAAAATAGCCATCGGGGTCAAATCCGGGGGCGAAAAGACCCACCCATGCCCACTTTATAACAAAATCGCTATCATTATCAGACCGGAACCGGAAGTCGTTGCCAACTTTTGAGACTTGGGTCATGCACCTCAATACTTCCCCTCTCTATGCCACCTAGTCCCTATGCCACCCAAAATAGCCATCGGGGTCAAATCCGGGGGCGAAAAGACCCACCCATGCCCACTTTATAACAAAATCGCTATCATTATCAGACCGGAACCGGAAGTCGTTGCCAACTTTTGAGACTTGGGTCATGCACCTCAATACATCCCCTCTCTATGCCACCTAGTCCCTATGCCACCCAAAATAGCCATCGGGGTCAAATCCGGGGGCGAAAAGACCCACCCATGCCCACTTTATAACAAAATCGCTATCATTATCAGACCGGAACCGGAAGTCGTTGCCAACTTTTGAGACTTGGGTCATGCACCTCAATACCTCCCCTCTCTATGCCACCTAGTCCCTATGCCACCCAAAATAGCCATCGGGGTCAAATCCGGGGGCGAAAAGACCCACCCATGCCCACTTTATAACAAAATCGCTATCATTATCAGACCGGAACCGGAAGTCGTTGCCAACTTTTGAGACTTGGGTCATGCACCTCAATACTTCCCCTCTCTATGCCACCTAGTCCCTATGCCACCCAAAATAGCCATCGGGGTCAAATCCGGGGGCGAAAAGACCCACCCATGCCCACTTTATAACAAAATCGCTATCATTATCAGACCGGAACCGGAAGTCGTTGCCAACTTTTGAGACTTGGGTCATGCACCTCAATACATCCCCTCTCTATGCCACCTAGTCCCTATGCCACCCAAAATAGCCATCGGGGTCAAATCCGGGGGCGAAAAGACCCACCCATGCCCACTTTATAACAAAATCGCTATCATTATCAGACCGGAACCGGAAGTCGTTGCCAACTTTTGAGACTTGGGTCATGCACCTCAATACCTCCCCTCTCTATGCCACCTAGTCCCTATGCCACCCAAAATAGCCATCGGGGTCAAATCCGGGGGCGAAAAGACCCACCCATGCCCACTTTATAACAAAATCGCTATCATTATCAGACCGGAACCGGAAGTCGTTGCCAACTTTTGAGACTTGGGTCATGCACCTCAATACTTCCCCTCTCTATGCCACCTAGTCCCTATGCCACCCAAAATAGCCATCGGGGTCAAATCCGGGGGCGAAAAGACCCACCCATGCCCACTTTATAACAAAATCGCTATCATTATCAGACCGGAACCGGAAGTCGTTGCCAACTTTTGAGACTTGGGTCATGCACCTCAATACCTCCCCTCTCTATGCCACCTAGTCCCTATGCCACCCAAAATAGCCATCGGGGTCAAATCCGGGGGCGAAAAGACCCACCCATGCCCACTTTATAACAAAATCGCTATCATTATCAGACCGGAACCGGAAGTCGTTGCCAACTTTTGAGACTTGGGTCATGCACCTCAATACCTCCCCTCTCTATGCCACCTAGTCCCTATGCCACCCAAAATAGCCATCGGGGTCAAATCCGGGGGCGAAAAGACCCACCCATGCCCACTTTATAACAAAATCGCTATCATTATCAGACCGGAACCGGAAGTCGTTGCCAACTTTTGAGACTTGGGTCATGCACCTCAATACTTCCCCTCTCTATGCCACCTAGTCCCTATGCCACCCAAAATAGCCATCGGGGTCAAATCCGGGGGCGAAAAGACCCACCCATGCCCACTTTATAACAAAATCGCTATCATTATCAGACCGGAACCGGAAGTCGTTGCCAACTTTTGAGACTTGGGTCATGCACCTCAATACCTCCCCTCTCTATGCCACCTAGTCCCTATGCCACCCAAAATAGCCATCGGGGTCAAATCCGGGGGCGAAAAGACCCACCCATGCCCACTTTATAACAAAATCGCTATCATTATCAGACCGGAACCGGAAGTCGTTGCCAACTTTTGAGACTTGGGTCATGCACCTCAATACCTCCCCTCTCTATGCCACCTAGTCCCTATGCCACCCAAAATAGCCATCGGGGTCAAATCCGGGGGCGAAAAGACCCACCCATGCCCACTTTATAACAAAATCGCTATCATTATCAGACCGGAACCGGAAGTCGTTGCCAACTTTTGAGACTTGGGTCATGCACCTCAATACTTCCCCTCTCTATGCCACCTAGTCCCTATGCCACCCAAAATAGCCATCGGGGTCAAATCCGGGGGCGAAAAGACCCACCCATGCCCACTTTATAACAAAATCGCTATCATTATCAGACCGGAACCGGAAGTCGTTGCCAACTTTTGAGACTTGGGTCATGCACCTCAATACCTCCCCTCTCTATGCCACCTAGTCCCTATGCCACCCAAAATAGCCATCGGGGTCAAATCCGGGGGCGAAAAGACCCACCCATGCCCACTTTATAACAAAATCGCTATCATTATCAGACCGGAACCGGAAGTCGTTGCCAACTTTTGAGACTTGGGTCATGCACCTCAATACCTCCCCTCTCTATGCCACCTAGTCCCTATGCCACCCAAAATAGCCATCGGGGTCAAATCCGGGGGCGAAAAGACCCACCCATGCCCACTTTATAACAAAATCGCTATCATTATCAGACCGGAACCGGAAGTCGTTGCCAACTTTTGAGACTTGGGTCATGCACCTCAATACTTCCCCTCTCTATGCCACCTAGTCCCTATGCCACCCAAAATAGCCATCGGGGTCAAATCCGGGGGCGAAAAGACCCACCCATGCCCACTTTATAACAAAATCGCTATCATTATCAGACCGGAACCGGAAGTCGTTGCCAACTTTTGAGACTTGGGTCATGCACCTCAATACCTCCCCTCTCTATGCCACCTAGTCCCTATGCCACCCAAAATAGCCATCGGGGTCAAATCCGGGGGCGAAAAGACCCACCCATGCCCACTTTATAACAAAATCGCTATCATTATCAGACCGGAACCGGAAGTCGTTGCCAACTTTTGAGACTTGGGTCATGCACCTCAATACCTCCCCTCTCTATGCCACCTAGTCCCTATGCCACCCAAAATAGCCATCGGGGTCAAATCCGGGGGCGAAAAGACCCACCCATGCCCACTTTATAACAAAATCGCTATCATTATCAGACCGGAACCGGAAGTCGTTGCCAACTTTTGAGACTTGGGTCATGCACCTCAATACTTCCCCTCTCTATGCCACCTAGTCCCTATGCCACCCAAAATAGCCATCGGGGTCAAATCCGGGGGCGAAAAGACCCACCCATGCCCACTTTATAACAAAATCGCTATCATTATCAGACCGGAACCGGAAGTCGTTGCCAACTTTTGAGACTTGGGTCATGCACCTCAATACCTCCCCTCTCTATGCCACCTAGTCCCTATGCCACCCAAAATAGCCATCGGGGTCAAATCCGGGGGCGAAAAGACCCACCCATGCCCACTTTATAACAAAATCGCTATCATTATCAGACCGGAACCGGAAGTCGTTGCCAACTTTTGAGACTTGGGTCATGCACCTCAATACCTCCCCTCTCTATGCCACCTAGTCCCTATGCCACCCAAAATAGCCATCGGGGTCAAATCCGGGGGCGAAAAGACCCACCCATGCCCACTTTATAACAAAATCGCTATCATTATCAGACCGGAACCGGAAGTCGTTGCCAACTTTTGAGACTTGGGTCATGCACCTCAATACTTCCCCTCTCTATGCCACCTAGTCCCTATGCCACCCAAAATAGCCATCGGGGTCAAATCCGGGGGCGAAAAGACCCACCCATGCCCACTTTATAACAAAATCGCTATCATTATCAGACCGGAACCGGAAGTCGTTGCCAACTTTTGAGACTTGGGTCATGCACCTCAATACCTCCCCTCTCTATGCCACCTAGTCCCTATGCCACCCAAAATAGCCATCGGGGTCAAATCCGGGGGCGAAAAGACCCACCCATGCCCACTTTATAACAAAATCGCTATCATTATCAGACCGGAACCGGAAGTCGTTGCCAACTTTTGAGACTTGGGTCATGCACCTCAATACCTCCCCTCTCTATGCCACCTAGTCCCTATGCCACCCAAAATAGCCATCGGGGTCAAATCCGGGGGCGAAAAGACCCACCCATGCCCACTTTATAACAAAATCGCTATCATTATCAGACCGGAACCGGAAGTCGTTGCCAACTTTTGAGACTTGGGTCATGCACCTCAATACTTCCCCTCTCTATGCCACCTAGTCCCTATGCCACCCAAAATAGCCATCGGGGTCAAATCCGGGGGCGAAAAGACCCACCCATGCCCACTTTATAACAAAATCGCTATCATTATCAGACCGGAACCGGAAGTCGTTGCCAACTTTTGAGACTTGGGTCATGCACCTCAATACCTCCCCTCTCTATGCCACCTAGTCCCTATGCCACCCAAAATAGCCATCGGGGTCAAATCCGGGGGCGAAAAGACCCACCCATGCCCACTTTATAACAAAATCGCTATCATTATCAGACCGGAACCGGAAGTCGTTGCCAACTTTTGAGACTTGGGTCATGCACCTCAATACCTCCCCTCTCTATGCCACCTAGTCCCTATGCCACCCAAAATAGCCATCGGGGTCAAATCCGGGGGCGAAAAGACCCACCCATGCCCACTTTATAACAAAATCGCTATCATTATCAGACCGGAACCGGAAGTCGTTGCCAACTTTTGAGACTTGGGTCATGCACCTCAATACTTCCCCTCTCTATGCCACCTAGTCCCTATGCCACCCAAAATAGCCATCGGGGTCAAATCCGGGGGCGAAAAGACCCACCCATGCCCACTTTATAACAAAATCGCTATCATTATCAGACCGGAACCGGAAGTCGTTGCCAACTTTTGAGACTTGGGTCATGCACCTCAATACCTCCCCTCTCTATGCCACCTAGTCCCTATGCCACCCAAAATAGCCATCGGGGTCAAATCCGGGGGCGAAAAGACCCACCCATGCCCACTTTATAACAAAATCGCTATCATTATCAGACCGGAACCGGAAGTCGTTGCCAACTTTTGAGACTTGGGTCATGCACCTCAATACCTCCCCTCTCTATGCCACCTAGTCCCTATGCCACCCAAAATAGCCATCGGGGTCAAATCCGGGGGCGAAAAGACCCACCCATGCCCACTTTATAACAAAATCGCTATCATTATCAGACCGGAACCGGAAGTCGTTGCCAACTTTTGAGACTTGGGTCATGCACCTCAATACTTCCCCTCTCTATGCCACCTAGTCCCTATGCCACCCAAAATAGCCATCGGGGTCAAATCCGGGGGCGAAAAGACCCACCCATGCCCACTTTATAACAAAATCGCTATCATTATCAGACCGGAACCGGAAGTCGTTGCCAACTTTTGAGACTTGGGTCATGCACCTCAATACCTCCCCTCTCTATGCCACCTAGTCCCTATGCCACCCAAAATAGCCATCGGGGTCAAATCCGGGGGCGAAAAGACCCACCCATGCCCACTTTATAACAAAATCGCTATCATTATCAGACCGGAACCGGAAGTCGTTGCCAACTTTTGAGACTTGGGTCATGCACCTCAATACCTCCCCTCTCTATGCCACCTAGTCCCTATGCCACCCAAAATAGCCATCGGGGTCAAATCCGGGGGCGAAAAGACCCACCCATGCCCACTTTATAACAAAATCGCTATCATTATCAGACCGGAACCGGAAGTCGTTGCCAACTTTTGAGACTTGGGTCATGCACCTCAATACTTCCCCTCTCTATGCCACCTAGTCCCTATGCCACCCAAAATAGCCATCGGGGTCAAATCCGGGGGCGAAAAGACCCACCCATGCCCACTTTATAACAAAATCGCTATCATTATCAGACCGGAACCGGAAGTCGTTGCCAACTTTTGAGACTTGGGTCATGCACCTCAATACATCCCCTCTCTATGCCACCTAGTCCCTATGCCACCCAAAATAGCCATCGGGGTCAAATCCGGGGGCGAAAAGACCCACCCATGCCCACTTTATAACAAAATCGCTATCATTATCAGACCGGAACCGGAAGTCGTTGCCAACTTTTGAGACTTGGGTCATGCACCTCAATACCTCCCCTCTCTATGCCACCTAGTCCCTATGCCACCCAAAATAGCCATCGGGGTCAAATCCGGGGGCGAAAAGACCCACCCATGCCCACTTTATAACAAAATCGCTATCATTATCAGACCGGAACCGGAAGTCGTTGCCAACTTTTGAGACTTGGGTCATGCACCTCAATACTTCCCCTCTCTATGCCACCTAGTCCCTATGCCACCCAAAATAGCCATCGGGGTCAAATCCGGGGGCGAAAAGACCCACCCATGCCCACTTTATAACAAAATCGCTATCATTATCAGACCGGAACCGGAAGTCGTTGCCAACTTTTGAGACTTGGGTCATGCACCTCAATACCTCCCCTCTCTATGCCACCTAGTCCCTATGCCACCCAAAATAGCCATCGGGGTCAAATCCGGGGGCGAAAAGACCCACCCATGCCCACTTTATAACAAAATCGCTATCATTATCAGACCGGAACCGGAAGTCGTTGCCAACTTTTGAGACTTGGGTCATGCACCTCAATACCTCCCCTCTCTATGCCACCTAGTCCCTATGCCACCCAAAATAGCCATCGGGGTCAAATCCGGGGGCGAAAAGACCCACCCATGCCCACTTTATAACAAAATCGCTATCATTATCAGACCGGAACCGGAAGTCGTTGCCAACTTTTGAGACTTGGGTCATGCACCTCAATACTTCCCCTCTCTATGCCACCTAGTCCCTATGCCACCCAAAATAGCCATCGGGGTCAAATCCGGGGGCGAAAAGACCCACCCATGCCCACTTTATAACAAAATCGCTATCATTATCAGACCGGAACCGGAAGTCGTTGCCAACTTTTGAGACTTGGGTCATGCACCTCAATACATCCCCTCTCTATGCCACCTAGTCCCTATGCCACCCAAAATAGCCATCGGGGTCAAATCCGGGGGCGAAAAGACCCACCCATGCCCACTTTATAACAAAATCGCTATCATTATCAGACCGGAACCGGAAGTCGTTGCCAACTTTTGAGACTTGGGTCATGCACCTCAATACCTCCCCTCTCTATGCCACCTAGTCCCTATGCCACCCAAAATAGCCATCGGGGTCAAATCCGGGGGCGAAAAGACCCACCCATGCCCACTTTATAACAAAATCGCTATCATTATCAGACCGGAACCGGAAGTCGTTGCCAACTTTTGAGACTTGGGTCATGCACCTCAATACTTCCCCTCTCTATGCCACCTAGTCCCTATGCCACCCAAAATAGCCATCGGGGTCAAATCCGGGGGCGAACGAACGAATTACCAATGTGGATTATTTACAATTTTATTTTAGGAGATCCGGACACTTTCGGGCTCTTTTCAATAGGACATGTGTCAGAAACAATTATGATTTTAAAGGTTTCCTTTTAAGTCGATTTGAAGTCGTAACTTGGTTTGTAGATACTGTAATAATTGATATTTTATTCATCTTAACACAAACCCCATCTAATCTCTGTATACACATGCGGTTTCAAAGATGGATTATTTTATGTACTACTTTTCAGGATGCCGAAAAGTACGACAGCCTATTGATAACAAAACTTGGTATTAAAATGTAAAGGGAAGGCAAATGTATAATAGATTTATTGATTAAGATATTGCACAGATTAGTTTTTAAGCTAGAAAATAAAGAAGATTAGAAAAATAAAACATCAGCTATATAAGAAATAGCGCTAGATGAGGGTCTACGTAGTTAACACATTCATAATTATTGAGGGGTTTAATCCCTTACATTGCTTATTAAGTGTTGTGTGTTTCATTTATTTGTATGATTATAATGGTTCCAATTACAATATATTTTTAAGTCTGCCTTGTTTATCAATGTTATTTGAGAAACCTTATTTAATAGTTTCATAATATTCCACTTAAACGATAAAGTGAAAGTAAGATTTTGAATAGGACTGGTGTATATCTTTCCACCTTAAGTTTGAAAAAATAAAATTCAAAATTTGTCAACATTCATAATATAATACCATCTCTTTTTCTGGTTTTGAAAATTATATTGTCTTGGAAGAACAAGTTATCAATTAACTCTTCTCAACATGCTTGGTCTTGTGATCCATTTCAATAATGATTTGCTTTTTTTAATCAAATTAAAGAAATTTTAATTCATTAATTGGTATATTCTGTTATACTGCAATACAGCGAGCAATGACAGGGGCGTAGCTTCCCGTTTTTATTTGCTCATGCAAAAGACACCAGAGGTTTTGGTCTGATTGGGCTCTCTAGTTGGTCCAGTGCAAAGTCATGGTTAGAAACCAAAGGGGAGAAGCACCGGCAAAAAACTATTAAACCTCCCAGATGAACTTGATTGAAAATTAATACAATTTTAAAATAACAAAAAACCGAATATTCAATGAATATCAAACGAATGTTAAATGAAAGTTAAATGAATATCAAACGAATGTTAAATGAATATCAAATGAATATCAAATGAATAACGAAAAAGTAACCAACTTCACATTGCCTCTGTTTGTTGGGGTCTTTTTGTAATTTAGCCATAAATTGTATAGGAAAAGTTCGGCTATAAGTGGCGCACAATTAGTACCCATAGGAATACCAATAATTTGGCGATAAATTTGTTTACCAAAACGTATGTAAATATTATCTAACAAATAATTTAGAGCAGTAATAGTTTCTGCATCAGTCCAGTTAACGTAACCTTTTCTGAGTCTCGTTACTAATAAAAATAATTTACTAAATGATTTTGAAACTCTAAAACAGATATAATCACACTTTTAGATTTGTCAAAACACCATTTAACCAAATATTCAAATTTCTTTGTAATCAGATTATGCGGAAGGTTAGTATGTAAAGTAGAAAAATCGTAACTATTAACGGTATGGAAAGTATTTTCAAATGCACGAAGCTTGTCCAAAACAACAAGAGAATTTTTAACGCTCCAAAAATAATTAAGTCCACTGTTTTCGAATACCCTTTCACGGTATTGAATAATAAATTCCTTCATAGTAGTTAAAGTAAGAGATAGAACTTTTGAAATATGGGTTAAAGAACACTTACTTGAAGCAGAGATAAAACGAGATTTATATGGATTTTTATGCAATTTAGGTATCCAGTACATAGTAGGTAACTTAAAGTATGTCGGGGCAACTCGAAGTGCTGTGGTCGCTATGATATGATCGTCAAATGATACCCGATTCTGTTGAATGCACGGGAACGAAAGTGTTCGATTTTTTAATTTCGTGCATTAAAAAACCTCAAGATAATACTTTCTTCATACCACAACGACATTGTTAGGTGCTTTATCGGCGGGAACAAACACGAGTATTTGGCCTAAAATCTACAAATGAATTAGATGACATTTTTCCTGGGTTTTTTTAATGAGGCTGCTCAAGCCAAGTAGCAAAGACCATGACTGTTCTGATTGTCCTTGTGTTCCATGTAAAACAGAAAGTCTTTCTCTGCCAATCTTAGAATTAGGTTTGAAATTGTCACATTTAGTGCTGTTGGTTGTTTTCAATTTAAGATTTTTAAATTGCCGTTGGTGCATGTAGGCTGTGTCGAGTACACTTATTCCACATCTAATTACCTTCTTAAAAGGATGCAGGCTGTTTTAGCTTTTAAGGTGTCGCTGATTTATGGCGGTTGCAATCAGTGCAATTTTACAGCCAAATTCTAAAGATAATAAGAAACAAGTCTGTTGGTCTTAAAGTAACATGCTTTTTAAATCATCAACTGCAAAAAAGCTTCATTACTATCTTTTCTGTCATTCTTATGGTAAATCAATGTAATTTTACAACAATAAATCTGAATCTGTAAGTCTTAAAGTTATATGTCTTTATTATTAGCAAAAACAACCGGGAAAAACAAACACAAGGATTTATGTTAACAATATTAAGAGGAACTTTGCTTTGCTGACTAGGCTTAACTTGCTGCATTTTTCTTAGTTTTTTTCTACCTATTAGTGTATAACGATAGAATAAACGAATTATTGAGTACAATGGCATGCAGATTTTGATGCAGCTTCGAAAAACTCCCTAACAAATCAACCAAATTACAAAAATATATATTGTGATGTCATTTCTGGGCGAATTTTCATAAAAATTTGACATTGCGAAGAAATTATTTTGAATTTGATGTCTTTATTTTTCTATGCCCTGGGCCTAGAAAAATAATTCTTTAAAATTGCTACACCTATAGTCTTCTTTATTTTAATTAAAGGTATCTGCGGAACGCTAGCTAAAGCCCAACAAATAACTTTTTGACATCCATCATGATAAATCAAATTTTAGTCCTGGTTATCCCTTTTATATGTGTAGCCAAACCTTAAGAAAGAAGTGCTCTCCAAGTAAATTGATATGTACGATTAGTTATCATAGAAAATAGTGGGATGTGGAATAAGTGTACGCGACACAGCTCACATTACAAGCGGTAATTTCCAAAAAACCACAATGGACAACCGCCAGCAGCCTTCAACGAGGCCAGTAGGCGCTGCTCGCCGTTCTGCATCATTTGATATGTATATATTCATTTGATATATGTTTTTGATCTTGGGTCAATTACGAAAAAGAAGCAGAGGAATACTCATCTGAGAGATTGTCTATGAACTCCATCGACAACAATTTAGAAGCAACGTTAACATAATACCATATATTAACAAAATAGCGGTCAAACAAAGGTGCAACAAAATTTCTGCATTAAGAGGGTATAGCCAAAAGTACAAACAGACAATATAAAGTAAAAACATTATTTAACATACAAAAAAACTAGAAACATGACCATCGTCTTGGCTTAGTGAGGGCTTTTCAATAATTATCAAGTTGTCTTCTATTGTAGATTTTTTTATCTGTCACTGGTTACTGGAGATTTAAAGGCGTTTACTTTTAAAAAATATCTCGTTTTTATTCATTTTACATTTTTTCTATTACACACCCGTGCAATTTTACAATAAAAATCCTTAGAGTAAAAATAATCATCATTCTAGTCTTGAAGATATCTGCTTTTAACATCAGCAAAAGAAAAGTAAGTCTTTGTGTCAATATTAGTAAACTTTGTTGTGTTAAAAAATCATAACGAACTCGGTTTGTTTCAGCATTAACTGGAACGTCCAAAAGTGTTTTAATTGGTTATAATGAACTTGTGTCCGTTCAAGTGTTAGAATGTTTACCTAGTGATTGATACGTGTGATAACGAAATAATCTTCTTTAGCATGAACCTAAGCACATTAATTGGGCCGACTAAAACGTAGCCTCCTTGGGTAAAAAAGTGTAACAAAGGGGTGATAGAATAGATAAAATAAAATAAAATTGTTAGTATTTGTTCAGTGTAAATGTATCAACTTAAAATGTTGTCGAGCAACATATGCAGTATTTGTCAGATTTCGTTGCAAGAAAATAATGTAATTTTCTGATTCCACGGCGTTTATGCTTTTTTCAAGGGCCTGTGGGGATTTTTGGTTTCTTGGTAGAGCAGACTCTTCATGAGTTTCTGCATTTTTACGGCGATTACTTGATTACACAAGAGTTATGTTTTGATTGATTATTTTATTCATAAAGTTTTCGGTTCCGTCTGTCTGTCCTTCCGTTCGTACGTCCTTCCCAAATGTTGCAAGATAGGGCAATATGCCTTTTGGACATACAAATGTCTTCTTGTTTTGAAATATTGCATGATTTTCATGCAGTAAATCATTAATTATTACCAAATCAAAAACTCAATGATTAATTACTTTATTCCCAGATACTACACAGGCAAATTTGGCTCACATGAGTTTCACGTGAATCGAGCTTCACGTGATATTCATGTGAATCTCACGTGAATTTCACATGAAAATCATGTGAGTTTCACATGAAACTGGCTCACGTGAAATTGATGTGAACTTTTCACGTTAAATTGATGTGAAGTGTTTTTATGTGAGATTCACGTGAATTTCACGTGAAACTCACGTGAGATTAATGTGAATTTCATGTGAAAGCTCATTTCACGTGAAACTCACGTGAACTTTTTCATGTGTGTTTCACGTATAAGCTCGATTCGGGTGAATTTCATGTGAACTTTTTCATGTGAAACTCATGTGAGCCAAATTTCCCTGTGTAGTACCCTTCATGAGGAGCACCTTAGAGCTACACGTGTTAACAAAATTTGTAAACGACAGGGTTATCAGTGTTACTACTCGAGCAAGAAATTTTATGATTGACATGATATGCTGACAGACATGGGATTTCTATCTCTCAGGTAAGTTCAGGTGTTGGAGGGTCATAGGGTTCTGTTTTGTCCCCCTATACCGGATTTGACAGGCTAGATTGGACGTTATGTTGTGCACCAATCAGGAATTACTCATTCCTCCTGACCATTTGAGTTCACTCTTGTTATGACTTGAGATCGCTTTGTTGTTTGCTATTCACTTCATTTTGTGTTATTGCATGTTGTCTGTTTCCTAACTCGTGTTAAGTGACGGCTTAGTTTTTGCCCATCCGGGTATTTGAAATTCAAATTCTCTATGTACCATTTTGGCATGATTGATCCTCAGGGTGTGTTATGTGTCCTGAAAAGTCTTTATAGGACTTTATGGGGGTTAAGGCCCCTAAAATAACGTTTTTGCATGCTTTTGGTCTATGGATTGAAAACTATAACAGATAGAGAAAAGCTGTTGCTTGATTAAATGATCAGCTCATTTTGTCAGACGACCGCTTGAAGGGGTTACGACCCCTAAAAAAACTTTTTTCCTGCTTTTGGCCTTTGCAATGAAAACTATAGCAGATAGAAAGAAGCTTTTGCTTGCTTAACTGTTCAGCTCATTTAACTCTTCAAAAGTCTTCATAGGATCGAAGTTGTTATAGGGGTTACTACGCCTAAAAAACTTGTTTTATGCTTTTTGCCTATGGAATTAAAACTATAGCAGATAGAGAAAAGAATGAAAACTATTGCAGATAGGGAAAAGTTGTTGCTTGATTTTAAAAACATTCAGCTCATTTCGCTCTTCATTTCATAGGGTTTTCAGATGACCCCTTATAGGGGTTATGGGCCCTAAAATAACTTTTTTTAATGTTTTGGGCCTACAGAATAAAAACTATAGTACATTAAGATAGAGAAAAGATGTTACTTGCTTCAATGTTCCGCGCATTCAGCTCTACAAAAGTCTTTATAGGGTTGACATCAAGACCAGATATAAAGTGATTCAGGCAGGCTCCTTGGAGCTTTTTGTTTCTTGTTGTCTTTATGTCTCTTGTTGAATTAAACATTTGATTTTAAGTGTGTTATTTTCGTTCTTTGTCTGTATGAATTATCATTTATATTTTATTCAGTCAATTCTATATGTACATGTTTAAAGCCAGGAATCTTTATCAAAGCATATGCCTGTACTCGTTGTCATGTTTTTAGTTGTTCTTTGTCAAGTCAAGAAAGAGACTTTCATTTGATTTAAATCGTATGCATTATGTTTTTAAGACCTTTGGTCACATTGAGGGCTGCTGGCTAATATTTTTGTCGTAATTGCCAATGATACATGTAGGTTGTGTCACGTACAGTTTTTCTACATCTCATTATCTTCTTTTCGTGTGTTTTTTCAAAGACTTGATGACCTTTCATATCCTCATTCGAAAATATTGGTCCATCTATTTCCCATATTGTTCCTAAGGATGATAACCTATTTTGAATAATTTTTTTTGTACCAAAACATAACTTTGCTCCTGAGAGCAATTGATTGTTTTAGGGCTTTTCCCCCCTGGTCTTGTCTTTAACATTTGATCAAGAAACTCTAATGCCTTCGGTTTTGCTTTGTTTCATATTAAAACTTTTTTATCGTGTACGTTAGTTATATATAGTTCACTTTTGTGTAAATATAAACATCTCAAACCTAAGAAGAGGCTGCCAGGAGCCCGAATCGCTCACCTGGTACTTAAACCATAAGGGTCTTCTATATGGGGTTATATGAGAACTTCGACCCATTAATGCAGACTTTTGTAGAGCTTAATGAGCTGAAGGTTTGAGCAAGCAACAGGTTTTTGTTTCTATCTGCAATAGTTTTTATTTCTACAGAGCAAAAACATGAAAAAATGCTATTTTTTAGCTTTAATGGGCCATAACCCCTATCAGGAGTCATCTGACATCTTCGACCCAATGGAAACTTTTGCAGGGCTCAATTAGCTGAAGGTTCAAGCGAGCAACAGCATTTCTCTAACTGCAATAGTTTTCATTCTATAGAGCAAAAACATGAAAAAAAACACATTTTTGACCTTTAAAGGGCCATAACCCCTATAAGGGTCATTTAGCATCTTTGACCCAATAGAGACTTTTGTATAGCTCAATGTGCTGAAGCAAGCAACAGCTTTTCTCTATCTGCAATAATTTTCATTCTACAGAGCAAAATCGTGAAAAAATGCTATTTTTGACTTTTAAAGGGCCATAACCCCTGTAAGGAATTATCGGACAGCTTCGACCCAAGAAGACTTTTGTAGAGCTTTTGATGCTGAAAAGGTAGGTTGCATCAGCTTTTCTCTATCGCTTATACTTTTTGATTTTCAAGCCAAAAATCAGTAGTCTGACCCCCTAGTCTATTTTTAGCAACAGCAGCCATGTTTTCGACGGATCAAAAATCGAAACACAACTTATGTGCAGGACACCCTAAAAATTAACCAAGTTTCATCAAATTCTGTTTAGTAGTTTCAGAGAGGATTTTTGAAAAATTGTTAACAGACGACGACGGACGACAAGTAATGACAATAGCTCACATGGACGTCCAGGTGAGCTTAAAACTCGTGTGACCCTCTCACATTCGCCGTATTGTTCATTATCCACACCCTTTGTTATCTATTCAACTAATGAACTTACTTCATTAGGTTTTTTCTGGGAAAACTGCAACTTTAAATTTATTTTACGAAAGACCATTTTAAGCGTTTTTAGTGTTTCTGGGGTATATTTAATGTTTCTTTCGTCTCAGACTAGTGAATTTTAGGCACAGAGGATTGATCATTGTAGTTAGGCGGTTTTGCTTTAACCTTTATTGGTTACATTTTACATTTTCGGTCACTTTTTCATTTTGTTATACATGTATTTTTTTCCTACTTCTGCTACATACAAAAGATGATAAAAATTAGATTTGAACATGAATTGTGTTCCTATCAATTTTCAACACTATCAACACTATTTTAATATCTCAGTTCTTCCGCTAATTGTATGAAGATGGTAAACGAAATCAAATCGCAGCCGCGTATTGAATTTCGCCTATTCTATTTTATTTTATTTTATTTTTTATATCCTCTTTAAGCAAATTTATATATCAAGACGTTCCCCCTATGTTTCCCACTAGAAGCCGATGTCTTACGGTGTCATAACACACGACTTGGGGAAAGTTCAATCCATCATCTTCGTTTAAAACACGTCTACTCTTCTTCCCATCTTCCGACAACATGACGACACTGCCGTTTGCTCTTTCACTAACGAAAATGTTGCCGACAATATCGACAGTGATCCCGTATGGGCCACTCAGTATTGATGGGTTTGGGCCACTCAGTATTGATGGGTTTCCAAACTTCCAAATTTCTTGACCTTCCGTGTCACAACAAGTGACAGTGTTTTTCTCTCTGGATGTAAAGATCAGTTTATTGTTATGGTTTGTTATATAAGAATAAGTTGGCAAACATGTTTTATAAAATAAAGAACTTCTTCCGGTAATGACTGACATTTTGATGATTCCTTTCCAATAAACACAGCAGTAAAGATGTTGATCGTGGTAGGTAATTCCATAGCACCTATTGTCGGTAGTTATTGTTCTCGTGATTCCTGATGATTGGATGTCTAAAATACTAACAGACTCGTCAAAACACGAGGTTACTGCTATCTCGTTCTCGTCTATCACCGCAACATCAAAGATATGCTTCCCTGGTACTGAAATGCTTGATACTAACTTTCCCGATTCATCGACGACAGCAATTGGATTTATATTGTTGTAGTCACAGAGGAGGATTCTACCATCAGGTAAGATAGACAAACCTGTAAGATCGCCACATTGATGCGTAAACGTATAAGCGCTATCAAGTTTAAGTTCATCAAACCAACTCGGCTGTTTCCTGGGTTGAATAATCTGTGCCTGATTTTCTTTAGCTTTTTTCATTCGGAAATTAACTGGAACCTTCTTCGGATGGATGGTAGCGATCTGTTCTACTTCCAGGAAACGGTTTACTTCATTATTTATCGACAATGATAATTGAACTTTCTCGGCTTTTCCTGCATCTAATAAAGCATGGATTTGTTCTTCGTACTTCTGTGTTTGGTTCATTATCTCTCGTAAAGCTTTATATATCTGGATATTGGAACCATACGTTTTCACGCTATTCAACTGGTCTTGTAGCTCTGTAGTTTTTGTCTTTTTATTCTTTAAATCTTCTGACGCTTCAAATATGGAAGATTTTACCTCTTTTGACGTTTCATCTACTTTGAAATGTAGTCTTGTTTGAAATTCGCGTATACGATTGACGACCTTGTCACAAATCGCGTCCACTTCTCTCTTCGTCTGTTCTTTGTCATCATCTGCGCTGTCGTGGTTTTCATCAAGAATTTTTAATATGGATGTCATATTCGCTAGGGACTCGGACAAACTGGTCTCCGCTTCCCGAAAAAGCTCCGAATCTTTAATCCCTGCGACAACTTCACTTAGAGCGACTACATCTTTGCAGCTTGAATGGCTTTTTAAACACGATAAACATAGCATCTGATCGTGTTGTTGGCAAAGTAGTTGAAACGTTTCTATATGGTCTTCGCATCTCGGTTCCTTGAATGGTATGAAAGCGCCGAGTGTGTTAAGTTCAGACAAAGAAATGGTTACATGCTGTTTAGACGTTGGAGATATATCATGGAACTCTTTACACTCATCACATAAGAGAGATTCACATTGGGGGCAAAATTCGGTTGCTGGTTTGGTAATTTTTCGGTGTTCACACATTTGACATACAGGTGCATTTGTGGCCATCTGAAATTAAAAAAGGTCATATCTAAATTAATAAAAGGCACTGTGATGTTACATACGTGAAAGAATTTTCCCTTAGCGAATGCTTAACTTTTTAGGGGTATTTTTCTATCACATCTTAAGCAAGAGTTATCAGTAAAGCTTGCTTCTTCCAAATCCGCAATAAAGGACGTATCAGACTTTATATTTCCGAAGACGCCTGTAAAACGTTGGTTTCGTTCATTATTAACGTCATGACTGACCTATGGCAATGCACCGTTATATGAAGTTAACGCAAGTGGTATCACAGCGAGTTCAGAACACAGCGGCCAGACTCATTTCCAAGAAAAAGAAACACGAACATATAACTTCTACATTAATTTTGCTATATTGGCTCCCGATTCAATACCGTTACCAGTATGATTTTTTATATAATAATTCAAAATGACAATGACTTTGCAAGATTTAGATTGACCCACAAGTCTGTCTTTGTCCCCAGATTCTTCAAAGTGGCAAAGACATCGAGAGAAATATCACTTAGCTAACTGATTATAAAACTACTAACTGAAGTGCCATCCACTAACATTTTATGTTGTACGATTTGTAACTGAGAGTTTTCCGATTTATTTGTCCATGTGTGCTGTAACTGCACTGCTACTTAACTTCAACAGGACACCTCCTGGGACTTTTCTTTAGAACTATTCACGGAACTATATGCACTGAACGAACAATCGTTATATCTGATTCTATTAGGTCGAAAGTCTGTTTCTGATGTCGAGGAATATGATGATTTCTTGATGCTTTGCCATGCCCATGTAGTTGCATGCATGGCCCATTATAACAGAACATATTAGTCAATCCACTATATGAAATGGGCAGTCCTCCCATGTCTCTTTATTTTATCATAACTTTATTATTATCATTAAATATTGAACAAACATCTGTCGCATCTCATATTAACTGTATGACAAACAATTATTTGTATGTACCCCATCCCATTTTACCGCCCGGCCCCTCTTTTATATTTACATATTCTATGTATTTACATTTATAATGTATTCTTAATTAATTTTGAAAATCTCTGATCAGAGGAAATAAAGACATGAATGAATGAATGAATGAATGAATGAATGAATGAAGTTGCTATGGTATTTATTGATCTGAACAAATTTACTTATGTTTTTTTTTTCGGTTGATATATATTAGACACAAAACCTTTGTACTAGGAAACAAGATGTGTTTCCTTTTTCCGGGAAAGTACGATAATAGTTCTAAATCTCATTCAGTTACATTTTTCCTAGCAAATGCTTAAATTCTCAAAAAAGAAAATAACTTATGAATAATTTATTGTTAGTGAGTTTAAGTTAAGATAGTTTGAAGTTTTTAGATTATATTATAATACAGCTTTCCTTGAACCATCAATCTATATGCTTTAAATTAATCTTTGAAAACATTAGCTAAAATAAAAATAAAAATTGTAAATCTTGGTTATTCATCTTTTTTCATTTATATAAGAATCGACCATTTATTGTAAATTTTGTTTGTGGAGCATCATTTGTGTTGGTTTTCGTGAACGGGAATATAATTTGATCCAAAAATAAAAATAAATTAAATAGTGAATTAGCAATAAGAGATAAAAAGAATTTCGTAATTTAAGAAGCACGTAAATGTGTATCTTTAAGGGTAAATTACGAAAAATATTTCTACAGATCATCATCATCATCATCATCATCATCATCATCATCATCATCATCATCATCATCATCATCATCATCATCAACAAAATCATCATCATCATCATCATCATCATCATCATCATCATCCCCTTCTTCTTTTCTTCTTCTCCTCCTCCTCCTTTTTCAGTGCAAGACTCAGATTTGAGTATGTTTGCATAAATTTTACTCGAAGTCAGAACAAATACGAACACAACCTAACCAAACACTAAGTCATGATCTATTATTTGTTTTGTTTTGTTTTGTTTGTTTGTATGTTTAATTTATTTGCTTGTTGTTTTTTTATCTCTATGTATAATATTAGAATACAGAAAATAAATGTTAGTGTTAGACTTTTTAATTCTTACCTCATTTTCTAAAACAGCTGTCGTGTATGAAATCGTGACTGAATGAATTCTAATGATTAAACGGAAACGGAAAAAAGACTTAAAAACTTCAACAAGTAGAGAAAACCTAATTTTGAGAATTTTTTTGTGTTTCCCTGAATTTTATTGACACTTTTAATGGTTATATTAAATATCGTTTCACATCATCTTCTATTCAGCACTGATTCTTGCATTCATATTTTTTCTGCTAAAGTTAGAGTAACTCATCAGTAAGGGTAATAAAATCGTACATTTAGCATGTTTTGAACAAGAAATTATAATGGTTGCGGTTTTGTCTTGCTTTGTTTAATATCAAACTTTTTAATCTTGTACTTTAGAGATAAAAAGATATTATTATTGTGTAGATAATAACAACATCTCAAAACTCGTGTGTCACTCTCACATTTGCAGATACAGTTATACCTAAGTTGGTGTGTGACATACTGTTTCGCAAATTTCGTGTCCTGATATAGATAAAATTTGAGTTGAAGATAGTACTGTGACCGTTGAATCATGCGAAGGGGTCAAATTGAATCAGGAATTGGGGAAATAAGAATGAGCAGTTAACTAACACAGGATTTATTTCTTTATTATTATAAATTACGAGTATAGAAAATTTTCATCTCATCTATTTATTATTTCCACGTGGAAATAGTACATAGACGAGATTCATTTTTTTATTATAATGAAAGAAGCAATGAGGCATCAATGGGGCATTCGAGTGTAAAAATTCTGAAATGACAAAACCAGTAAACACCAACAAAAACAGCACGAAGAAACACAAAACACAAAATCAACCCACCCAACAGAAGTCAACAACGCGAACTCAAGTCGTAACAAGAGTGAACTCAGGTGCTTCAGAAGAGTAAGCGGTTTCTGCCGCTGCTATAGCACTTCCGTCGCGCTGTTAATTTCCAATCCGGTATCGAAAGATAAAACAAAACTCTATGACAAACCGACATCTGCACTCATCTGAGAGATAGAAATCCCATATATATTTGAGTGCAACTGGTGTCTACCGTAAAGTTTCATGAGTAAAGACAGCAAACGAGCAGCATTTAATATGTATATAAAATTTTCATCTCTTATATATCATATTTCCACGTAGAAATTTCTTAACGGATGTGTTTTACGCTACGGCTATTTCAGGTCCAAATTGGTACAAGCCTTTCGAAAGAAGAGTCCCTTGCGGGGCCCGATGGCATATAAGCCCTCAGCGGAGCCTTGCTTGTCGTAAAAGACGTCTGGTGTATCTGTCCATAACGTAACTTGGCGATGCCATTCTTCCTTCATGATGAAGTAACTTCAACATAAAGGCATGCAGACATAATTTTGGACTAATGAGTAGACGGACTGATATAAGAGCCCGAACACTCTATACCACTCCAAAGTCAAAAGACGAGGCATTAAAATCCCAGAAGGTCTTCTTTCGTTAAATTTATTTGTAGTACTTTTATTCACATAAAATAGTTATCTCTTTATGTCCGCATTTTCGAAAAAATATATATGTATACCAGTACGTGTTTTTTCTCTGTCAAGGAAGCATTTCACAATGATCATTGCCTAAATTAATTCTTAAATGGGCATTACTGACCGAAATATAGCCAGAAAATATTCTTCGTTCCATATACATATGACAAAAACATTGATCTATAGTTATAGTGGTTAAAAAAGGTAAATCAAACAACCCATTGACAATCTGCAACGAATTCGAAGTAATCATAAAAACCACTGAACAAAAGTTATAGAAGACCCTGGTTATATATATAAAATTAAACGTTAAAGCAATTCCTAAAGAATTGTCTCTTCAGAATTTCAATAGAATGTGTCGTATGATTCTTACTTTTTGGGGGACTTCGTGCTTCCTGGTCGTATTGTTTACTTTATGATTGTGTCCGCATGTTCGCAAATTTGATGGTGTCATGTCCTCTCTTTCGCAAAAAACTGATATGTACGTTGTACCCCGTGATATATAGACTGAATTTTCAGCGCCGCACAAATGAACACACCATCACTTTTCTTTTCCATTGGTTATAAAAAGTTGTCGTTCCTTTGTTTCTTTACCCAACCCATTTTTCTCATCATTTCATGTTCTTTCAAATTGACTTTATTTAACGTATAAAATGTTTTTTATTCCTCTTGTCTTTTGTGTATACTGACTTTGTCTTGACTTTAGCTTTCGGAATGCCCTTTTGTTACTCTTCTTTTATTAAAAAAAGATTTACAGTTTACTTTGCATAAACATGATAGAAGGGCATATGAATATAACCGAGCCAGAAATATTAGAGTGCAGTTGCAAGTTACATTGTAACTTTAATGTTGTCGACCCGGTTTGTTAAAGAATAAGGAGCCTGGATTAAGGGACAATTGTCAAAATACTGGTAGGTTTAAGAAGTATCATTTTGAAAAATTCCAAAGAAATACTTTACACTGCAAAAAATGCCACACATGTGAAAGACATGTAAAATGCCACACCTGTGTCACATGTGATTCACATGCGTTCCACATGTGTGTCACATGCGTTTGTAGACTCGCATGTGACACATGCGTGTATTACATGTGTGTCACATGTGTGAGGCACATGCGTTTCACATATGTGAAACACATGTTGAAATTTCACATAAGCACGATGCATGCATAAAATCATATGAATATATTTCAAATTATTTTGAAATCTACACATGTGATACATGTGTGGCAGGAAACATCTAATTCACATGCGTGTCACACATATGTGAAACACATGTGACACATATGTATCACATGCGTGGCATTTTTACCGGTGTAGGGCATTCTCATTACGAATTTGACAAGAATATTAGTTCAAGATATATTCAAAATTTGTCTAAAGGCTAAAACATTTTAATTGATACTACTATTCAAAAAATTATCATAGCAGTATCCATTTTCTTGCAGAAGCTATGATCAGACAAATTCATAAAATCAGACTACGTCGAGTTTTACGCATGTTTTATATATCCAGGAGATTCATTATGGTGGCCTTCCAATAGCGAAAATTCGTTTTCCACCGCGGGGGCCCCTCTGGATCCCCCTACCAGCGCTTAGCCCTACACCCACTGGGGACCTTTAGCGGTCTCAAGACCCCTTGCCGTTTTGCCTAACCAAATATAAAAGGCAAGCTATACGCCTTTGTAATTTGATGCGTCGCTGCAGACCTATATCTAGGTATAGTCACGACGTTAAATTCCCCAGTCAGTCTGTAATTTGATTATTAATTATTGTCTTTTGACTTTATTATTATTATCTTATTTTAACATCATATTTAATGTTGTTGTGCACCATTTTTACAAGTTTATATATATATGTTGTGTACAAGTTGTAATTTTGTACAAGTTATACCTGTACAAAATTATTGTACATGTTATAACTTGTATGACCAAAAAGTACAAGTTATAACCTGTACAATTTTTGCCTGTACATGTTATAACTTGTACAAAATAAGGCTAAAAATTGTGTTTAACTTGTACAAAATTTCATTATAGCAAAATAAATTTAAAAAAAAGAAAAAATTATTAACTATTAATAAGGTTCAAACATGCAGAGCAGAATAAAAACATTAATGTGACTATGTCAATGTTCATTATATAAAAATATTTTCTTTACGTGAAAAAAAAAAAATTAAAATATTTGTTATATCCCAATAATTGATTTTTACAAAAGTTTGAAGTTTGAATATTTGAGTGATCACTTTTAATCTAGAATTTCTTCAGGATGCAGTTTGAAAACTTATGTGATCAATTTTAAAGTAGGATTACTGCAGGGCGAAGTTTGTTAAGTTGGGCTATTTAATGATCAAATCAGGATGGATATAGATAGTCAAAATAAATTTTGTTCTGAAATTCTAGAAATGTCAAGACAAATGCCTCAACAAATGAGGTAGTAAAATTTTCAACCACAAAAAGGCATTGCAGGACCTAAACATTGAAGAATATCTAAAGTCCCCTCTGACATGTAATTGCTATGCTTCTCCCTTTGTCTATGGTCCATCTGGTCATGTCATCACGGGTGATCTTAAGATAATTGAAAATGATTTATTACGTAATGTGATTTCCCATGGACCTAAATTCAGGGAACCACAACGTATAAATTGGAATCATAACTTTAAGATCATCATGGACGCTGTGGAGGACTATGCTAGAGCCTGGATAAAGAGGGAAAAGGACCAAGAACCAGAGCTTGAATCACTGTCGGACTGGGTAAGGACTATCCGATCTCTTGTACGAAGCCGAATAGACAAACTTCGCAAATGTGTGAACCCCCGGCCTTCTTCTGTATTTAGAGATCGTGAAGCTCTCAATTGTCTCTCTTCCTTACATGACAGGTATGTTGTCACGCCAGCAGACAAGGCTTCCAATAATATAGTTTTTGTATGTAAAGCACATTATTACAATTGTCTAATAAAAGAATTAGGCATTGATGGTAATACTTCCGCTAGTGCTACATACACACGGACTACATTTAACAAAGATGAAATCATAGCCAACCATAGCTCTTTTATGTCCTCTTTCAATATTCCAATGAAAGAGGAACATAAAGAGTTACCATATTTGTACTGGATACCTAAACTTCACAAAAATCCGTACAAAGAAAGGTATATAGCTGGATCTTCATCATGTTCAACTACAGAGCTGTCCGTTCATTTAACTAAAATCTTGTCTGCTGTCAAAGAAGGTCAACAAGCATACTGCGACACTATTTATAATCGTAGTGGAATTAACCATATGTGGATTTTGAAAAACTCAAAAGATTTGTTAGATCATTTTAAATCTAGATCATTTTCTGAGGTTCACTCTTTGAAAACGTTCGATTTTTCAACTTTATACACTACCTTGCCACACGAAAAACTAAAATGTCGCCTGAAAAAACTTCTCGAAAAAGCCTTTTCAAACTCAAGGAATTTTGTTGTTTTGGGTTATAATTCTACATTCTTTTCCAAAACATCTTTCAAAGATAAAATATGTTACACACTGGAACAAGTTTGCAGTATGCTTGATTTCCTCATTGACAACATATTTGTCACCTTCGGAGGAGAGATTTTTCAGCAACAAATCGGCATTCCAATGGGCACAAACTGTGCTCCTCTCCTCGCCGATTTGTTTTTATACTCTTACGAGACTGAATTTCTTCAGGGACTCGTAAAGAACAAGAAGATGAAAGAGGCAAGGTCATTTAATCTTACATTCAGATATATTGACGATGTCCTTTCTATCAATAACACTTCATTTGGTAGTTGGATTCCTTCAATATATCCTCCGGAATTGGAGATTAAAGAGACCACCGAATCTAATTGCTTCACGTCTTTCTTGGATTTGCACCTCGAATTTGACCCAGGTGGTCATCTCAGTACAAAAATTTACGATAAACGAGACGATTTTAATTTTCAAATTATTAATTTTCCTAATCTACAGAGCAATATACCTACTTCTCCTGCATACGGTGTTTATATTTCTCAACTTATTCGATATGCCAGAGCTTGCACACATTTCACAGATTTTTTTATCAGACACCGGTTTCTTCGTGACCGACTTTTGAAGCAGGGCTATAAGAAAATACGTCTCATACGATCACTAAAAAAATTCTTTCTTCGTTATCAGCCACTAGTAGAAAAGTTCAAAATTGAGTTAAAAGATATGATAGTTAATTGTTTTAATTAGTGTTTGACTGGTGTGCTGTACTGAGATGATCACCTCAATATCCCTATTGTGTCTCACAACTATGTTGTGTTCTATGGTCATTACCGGATCCTAAGATCGCAATGGAAGAGGGAGGTTTGGCGCCATAAAACCTGGTTTAACCCACCATTTCTTTTGAAGTGCCTGTACCAAGTCAGGACCATTGCGATCTTTATTTCTTCTGGTTTTGTGTTTCTCTAAAATAAAAATTACAACAAAGTTCCAGACAAAAGCTTCTGTATTTTGTTCATGATAATTTTCATTTCCTACATGTCCTACTTATAAAACCTAATTCTAAGAAAATTTTACAGTGTCACACTATTCTATGTAACTATATATATTATGGACTTGAAGATCACAATGGAAGAGGGAGGTTTGGCGCCATAAAACCTGGTTTAACCCACCATTTCGTTTGAAATGCCTGTACCAAGTCAGGACCATTGCGATCCACCAGTTCTCCGGTATGACTGATTCGTTTTTGTCATTTTCTCTGGACTATGAGATTGATCATTCAAGTTCGGTAGTTTTGTTATTACCTTTATTTACCAAAAAAAAAAGAATAGAGACTTTAATTGACAGTGTTAAAGAAGCCAATTAGAAGCAGTACCAAGTGGGAGACAAGAGAACATTGCTAAAGCAGTTTGAAATGGTGAAAATAGTGAAATTAAAAGTTATGTCAGTAGAAACTAGATGAAAGGTTACCAAATGCCACTCTTAAAGTTTCTGTTGTTCTGATGTATGAATGTAGCGTGTGATTGGTTGTGAGTAAATTATCAGTGAGTAGAGGGCAAGGACTCAGGTGGTCTTCATTGTAATTGTCAAACCAAGATGCAAATGTCGAAAGATGAAAGTGTTCTGCAATTCAAGATGTCATATGTTAGAAAAACATGCAGCAATAAGTAACTAGGTTTATATTATTCAAATATTAAAAATTATGCAAGTAATATGCAAGTAAAAAGGTCTTTTGATGAACATTTAAAACAAGAAGTAATTTAAATCATCTTTAATATGTAAATTCTATTTAAGCCTTAATGAATAGTAAATAGAAAAATATTTTGTTGTCAATTTCTTTCTTTTTTGCTAAATTGAAATTTTGTACAAGTTAAACACGATTTCCAGCCTTATTTTGTACAAGTTATAACATGTACAGGCAAAAATTGTACAAGTTATAACTTGTATTTTTGGGTCGTACAAGTTATAACATGTACAAATATTTTGTACAGGTTATAACTTGTACAAAATTACAACTTGTACATAACATATATACATATATCAAAACGTTTTCTTTTTGTTAATATCCTCCAAAAAGTTTGACAAAAATATGATCAGCAGCTTTGAAATACGAACTCAATGCAAACTTGAAAGAATGATCCTGAAGAAAACTTTCATGGGAAAAAATAAAGTTTTTTTTTGTGTGTGTGTACATTTTAAAGCATTGAAACAGAGGACACAATATCGAATAGGTTAACATATAAGGAAAGTAATTTGGTAAAAATATGAAAATAGAACAATCAATCAACTGTCAGAGAAAAGGAAGATTGTTTTGTATGGATTAAATGTTCAGCAAAAATTAAACTGAAAAACGCAATTTTCTTGAAAAACTTTTTGGCTAAGGTGTTTTTAAGCATTATAGCGATCAAGCGTGTCTGTTTTGTGTGATGACACTTCACTAAATCATTATTGTTTGAAGTGTTGTGTCGGATTTAAAATCGATACGTTTGATTTTTTACATCAGTCGATTGATGATTCTCAGCTAGCTGTCAGTAACAGCGAGTGTTCTATAGAGAGTTCCTCTACCGTCCTTTTGTTTGTTCTTGTTTTTGTCTTAGGTTCTCTCTATTGGAATTGGACTTTGATCGATTTGATTTTTATTGTGTGTTTAGTTTTTTTGTGCTTTGTCTTGGAATATTGATAGGGGGAAGGTTGGGCCCAAAAAACTAGTTTAACCCCGCCACATATTACATGTGTCTGTCCTAAGCCAGGAATCTTTGACAAAGCTTTCGTTTGTACTTGTCTTTTTTATGTTTTCTGTTCCTTGTTTAAAAAGGGGGTCTATCTGTGACTATTTCAGGGCTGGGTTTGAATTATATGCATTTTATTTAGACCATGGGCCAATTGCAGAACCGCGAGCAGTGCCAAATGGCCTCGTTGAAGGCTGCTGGTGGTTGTCCATTGTGGTTTTTTCTAAATTGCCGTTTAATTGTGGGTTGTGTCGCGTACACTTATTCCACATCTCATTATTTTCTATTGTAGAATGTTATAAAATTAAAATCAACTTCTCATTACTGAAGGTGAATGGCGTTGTTCTTTATTTGCATTTATCTATTTTAATTATTTTTTTTTATTCCTTGTTTGATTCATGAACAGGTAAAGAGATACCAATCAACTTTTATGTTGTTTTTTTTTTATGGAACGAGCACCGGACAGTTGCAGTAATTTAGGTAAACCCTGCAGAATTTACAGTTGTGTCCCCTGATTACTAGGCAAACTTGCTCAGAAAAATTATGTTGTTGAAAGTTATAACTCTTAATTGTTGGTGAGTTAAAGAGAAAGATTTGAATGCTTTACACAGAAAGAAGAGTTACATGTTAATTTTTTGTGATCTAACAAAAATATGCCCACTCATAAAAGTTTTTTCCGTGTTTTATGGGATTATTAATTTGTCAGACATTGATTTCACAGTTGTTAAATTGAGGGTTTATTGCCATAATTGACATGATGATTGTAAATACAGTGTAGATTAATCAGTGAAGCCAGGTATTTTTGTCATAGGCTAGTGTCCTCAAATATTAGCATTAGAATGCAATTGTAAAGAGCATACATTTAGAAAATCTCCCACTTTTTTGTCCAATCTCCACCTTAATAATCTGTCTCATGTACATGTGTACATGTATGTAATATTCTCTCTTCTTTTCAAATAATTTGTCCCCTATCCAATAAGGCACACAGATAAACGTGAAAGGGTTAATTTGCAATTGTATGCAGCAGACTTCAGAACCACAAATTTATGAGCCTATGACACATATGAAAACAATACAAATACGAAAACTTTATTTGTATTCGGTACATTTACAAAACAGTAAACATAAGCTCTAATGAGTTTTTACCATATAGAATAAGTTCTACATGCATGAACTGATCTTTTTTCAATCAAATCACAAAAATTTATACCCGCAAAATAAATGATTTTAATGCTAGAAAAGTCATTTATCTATGTACTGAAAAAAGTTGCTGTAATAATTAATGTTCTATTATAATGCATATTCTAGGGGTGTTCCAACTGCCATTGCATGTAAGCTGAGAAAAGAAAGAATGATTGCTATTGCTGTAGAATTTTCAAAAGGAGAACATGACATTGTGTTATTACAAGAGGTTTGATAATATTATACAATTGTGGCCTGCAATGGAGGTAAACATCCCCAATTGTTATCCTGGGGTGATATGTTGTTGTCACGAGGGCCTGACTGATTAAATACAACAACCCAAAGGGATTATCATTCAGGATGTTTCCCCCTAGAAAGGGACATAATTGTTTTATTATATTTTTGGTTCATCGTTTACCTGGTGATGTCAATTTTTTTATTTTTCAAAAGTGGTACAATAGTATTGTTTCCAAAACAGGGAAGCATTCAAAATTGTTTCCCTGCTACATGTATGTTTACAAAATAAAACATTCAAATTATTTTTTGATCACTTGACTGTAAAAGCCAATCAAGTTCATAGACATTTACCAAAAATATAATATCTTTTTCATTATACCCAATGTACAAAGTTGTGGAGGGTATAATGTTTTTTGACTGGTCTGTCTGTCTGTGATAAAAGTTTGTAAATGCAACTCCTCTGAAACTATTGGACAGAATTTAATGAAACTTGGTATGCAAAGAGTACAGCATGTGAATTGTGAAGTTGTGCAACATACAAAAATCTTCATTCAAATATCTAAAGTCTGAAAAGGCTAAGACAGAGTCAGTAGTCTGACAGTAAAACACTAAAGACAACAACAAATTTTCATAATGACATTTTAAAAAAGGCTGAAAGCACACATAAAAAAAATGAGTTCTGTAACACAGATGGTAAAAGGATAAGTTCTACTTGTCGCACAAGATCTGTCAAATTGAAAACAAATATTTTTATGATAAAAAGTCAGTGGATGAATCAAATGATAATATGTTAAGGACTTACATGACATATACATTTTTATCACACCATTTATACCTTTTTACTGCATTTGCATTTTCCAGCTAAAGGATATAAAAAATTCATTTCTAACTCAACAAATAGATAAAAGATTTTGTCTACTACATTTTTAGCTCTATTATAAGAAACAACTCCCTTTCTTTATTTTATGTGTTTTACTTTCAGATATGGGACAAAGGTGATTTTGAGCTGTTGAAGTCAAAGGTATCAAAAATGATGCCATACTCTCATTACTTTTACAGGTGAGAAAATTGCTAATATTACCATGATACAAGTTATTGTTATTGTGAAATTTTAGACTATGATCTATAATATTGGAAACAGGATGGGTGTGTTTTTAGAAATAGGATCTGCTTACCCATTATTCATGACACACAGCAAAACATTCATATTTGTCATGTTTGTAGCAGATGGAAATACCCATCAGAGTTATCTACCTTAAAAATAGAAAAATGAAATTATCTCAATTTAGCCAAAAACCTGTCATTGCCTGTTTTAATAGATCTGTGGCAAATTATGTAAGTGCAAGAGAAGTCAACATGGTCAAGCTGTCACAAAATTTTTCCGATCTTGATAAGGTATACAGATGAAAACTTGCAAAGATTTAATTCTGAATCTTATGCATTTTAATGATAGTGCAAACATGATATTTGTTGCCATGTAAGTGCTCTGTAACATGGTTTATGCACATTCATGCAATTTGATTTGAAACCCATTTCACATAGTGAAAATCCAAATAATAAGATAGTTCAAGTCAAACAGAAAGTGGTCAGGGAAAAGTATTTTTTAACAGCAGCTACCTAATGTTAAAGTGAAATTTTTTTACAGGTTTTTTGTTTTGCAAATTTGGTGTCATTCTCATAATCCTGAAAATAAAACCACACATAAATCGATTACCATATATACTAACAAAAGGTTTGGCATTTCACAAAAAAATAAACCAAAAAAGAGAATTTCTAAACAAAAAACTTAAAACCACAAGCCAAAAATATCCTCCTTTAAAGTTTGCACCATCACAGCTTGAAGATCGATTTCAGGTCTGTTTCTCACCTACTTCCTGTTTAACAAGATCAGTTATTTTTATTTTTTCAGTGGTGCTATTGGCAGTGGTCTGTGTATCTTTTCAAAATACAAGATCCTTGAATCATTTTATCACAACTTTCCGCTGAATGGATATGCCCACAAGATACACCATGGTGATTGGTTTGGAGGGAAAGGACTGGGAATGTGTCGTGTTAAGTGTGGTGATTTCAGGATCAATCTGTATATAACACATGTGAGTATTCATTGATAAGATTTAGATAACACATGAGACTCATAGGGCAGAACATAACAGCTAGAGAGATACATTTCTTCATGGTTTGTGATACCGGTATTCTTAAGATTCGGCATTTAATTTCATCTTATATAAAAGCACATATTTAAAAGACGATAATGAGATGAGAAATAATTCATGCTCACAATACTGCCAACATAAAGAAATGGCAATTAAAAAAATCACATTGGAAAACAACCAGCCTTCTTCAACATTACCAGAGGTTGCTGCTTGCCATCTTACATTGACCAAAGACAAAAAATACATTACACAAGGTTCAATACCAATCCCAAAATTTTTGACAAAAAGGCACACAAGACTATTAAACCTGACTTAACACTTACAGCAATACATTTCCAAATAGTTTGATATCTTTAAGATTCAGCATGAGCAATTCAGAAAAATTGATGGCACTCTTTTATTCAAGCTAATGTTTTGTCTTTCTCCTAAAGATGCACAGATTTGAAAGGGTTTTCTCATGCGTTCCCATCAATTTAAACAGTCTATACTGCATTAAGTAAAACCAACCCAAAATTTTTAGTTGCGTGCCAAATATGACTTTTAAGAGGACTAGCTCATTGTTTATTGTCTCGCCTGCGACGAATAGTTGCGGAAGGCGAGACATAGGTATTACTTTCCAGCGGCAGTGGCGTAAACTTTTTTGTAAGACTTTTGTGGACAATGAATTGCTTGAAAAGTATATTAGCTTGGCATCTGATATTTGTTATACAGACAGTTCAGGTTATGGTCTAAGCAACTGTAACCATGCCATTTGACCCTGACCCCATTTTCATGCTCCAGTGACTCTGTGAACTTAGGTCTTTTTTCAAGCTGTAAACCTTTTTGGAAGACTTTTGTGGACAATGAATTGCTGGAAAAGCATATCAGCTAAGCATCTGATATTAGGTATACAGACAGTTTAGGTTATGGTCTATGCAACTGTCACCATGCCATGTGACCCTGACCCCGATTTCACGCTCCAGTGACTCTGTGAACGTAGGTCTTTTTTCAGGCTGTAAACTTTTTTTGTAAAACTTTTGTGGACAATGAATTGCTGGAAAAGTATATTAGCTAGGCATCTTATATTAGGTATACAGACAGTTTAGGTTATGGTCTATGCAACTGTTACCATGCTGCGTGACCCTGACCCCATTTTCACGCTCTAGTGACTCTGTGAACTTAGGTCTTTTTCAGGCCAAAAAACTTTTTTGTAAGACTTTTGTGGACGATGATTGGCTGGAAAGTTATAATAGCTAGGCATCTGATATTGGGTCAACAGACAGTTGTGGTTATGGACAAAGCAACTGTCACCATGCCATGTGACCTTGACCCCATTTTTACGCTCCAGTGACTCTGTTAACTTAGATCTTTTTTTCAGACAGAAAACTTTTTGTAATACTTGTGTGGACAATGGATTGCTTGAATAGTATAATAACTAGGCATCTGTTATTAGGTATACAGACACTTTTTGTGTTTATATCATGAAATGAAAGCTTAGGTAGTTGATTTTAGTGATGGTGCCGGCAGGTGAGACTTTTAGTGGCCACACTTGTTATTTTGTTGCATTGTGAATATGACTTGCATTAGATATTGTATAATTTTAGTTGCATTCTAAATATGAGTTCCAAAATAATGAAAATTTTGACATTGTATATTTACAGTTGCATGCTGAATATGACTTCCAAGATGATGAGTATGCTGCTCACAGAGTATCCCAAGCATTTGACATGAGTCAGTTTATAAAGCTGACTTCAACAGGAGACAACTGCGATTTAGTGATAGTGGGCGGTGATTTCAATGTGAAGCCGGATTCTCTAGGCTGTCAGATCATTATGACTAATTCACAACTTTTAGATAGCTGGCTGACAAAGGTGTATATCAAAATAGTTAATAGAGCTCAATTTCAAGAATATATCATCTGTATGCTCCTGCAGTCATGGTTTATTGACCTTGAGATTTTATACAGATTTGGCCAACCATGTTTATTTTTTCATCTGCTTGATGTGAATAGCTTATGGTATATCATCGATATCTATCTTGCAGTTTCATTAGCATAGGTACATATCAATTTCAGGCCTGTTTCTTCAGTTTTAGTTGTCTGACCTTGATAGTTTTCAATGTCACTTTTAGCAATATTCATCTTAGATGTTTAATTTATCTTTGTTACTTCTTTTGTGAATTTCTAAAGCTGTTTCCAACCATAAAGACATGTTATGACATTTCAGACTTTTTCTTTTTCCTGGTGGTGTGGAAACTCTTCTATTGCTAAGATACAAAAGTATTTCAAAATTTCATAATAGATGACTAACAGACACTTATAAATTCAATTTATGATTTAGGAAGAAGTTAGGTCATGATTAATAAACTAGTAATGACCCTGTCATTTATTATGTTTGCAATACAAATCCACTACTTTGTAAATTACAATAGAGTTATTATTCCCCCGCTTCGAAGAAGAGGGGGGTATACTGTTTTACCCTTGTCCGTCCGTTCGTCCGTCCATCCGTAACAAAACTTCCGTCGCAGTTTTCTTAGTAACTACATGAGATAGAGGTCTGTAATTTTGTATACAGCTTTATCCTATAGTGCCATATGGTGTATACCGATTTTATGCTCCTAGGTAGTCTACTTCCTGTTTACCGAATACTTAGGTTTTTACACATATTGGACATAAATGCAAAATTTCCGTCAAAGTTTCCCAAGCAACTACATGAGATAAAGGTCTGATATTTTGTATACAGCTTTATCCTATAGTGCCATCTGGTGTATACTGATTTTATGCTCTTAGGTAGTCTACTTCCTGTTTACCGAATACTAAGGTTTTTACACATAATGGACATAAATGCAAAATTTCCGTCAAAGTTTCCCAAGCAATGCATGAGATAAAGATATGATATTTTGTATACAGCTTTATTCTATAGTGCCATATGGTGTAGACCGATTTTATGCTCTTAGGTATTCTACTTCCTGTTTACCGAATACTTAGGTTTTATACACATAATTGACATAAGTGCAAAATTTCCGTCAAAGTTTCCCAAGCAACTACATGAGATAAAGGTATGATATTTTGTATACAGCTTTATCCTATAGTGCCATATGGTGTATACCGATTTTATGCTCTTAGGTAGTCTACTTCCTGTTTACCAAATACTTAGGTTTTTACACTTAATGGACATAAATGCAAAATTTCCATCAAAGTTTCCCAAGCATCTACATGAGATAGAGGTCTGATATTTTGTATACAGCTTTATCGTATAGTGCCATATGGTGTATATTGATTTTATGCTCCTAGGTAGTCTACTTCCTGTTTACCGAATACATAATGGACATAAATGCAAAATTTCCGTCTCAATTTCCTAAACAACTACGTGAGATAGAGGTCTGATATTTTGTATACAGCTTTATCCTATAGTCCCATATAGTGTATAGCGATTTTATATTCATAGGTCAACCACTTCCTGTTTACCAAGTATTTAGACTTGTATGCATGGCTTAGTTTGGGGAGCGGGGGTATCACTAGTGAGCATTAGCTCACAGATTTACTTGTTTTTTTCACTTTATATTTAAGACATAAGTATGTCAATTTTGCTTGCACATCTTAAATCCAGGTGTCAGAGGGAATCGAGCTACTTGTAGCCTCTAAGTATAACATATTTTTTTGTTACAGAAACATACAAACACACCCGGGAAAGGACACACCTGTGATATTCCAACTAATTCATTCACTGGTAAAGCCCCCCTCAAGTTTGACCCAGAGGGAAAAAGAATCGACTATCTGTTGTATCGCAGCAATAAAGGTTTGTAAAAAAAATACATAATCATTTCTAAAAAAAATATTAAATTAGCAGAAGAAACAGTGAAATATCATAAAAGAGGATGTTTTACCTTTTTTTATTTAACAATTTCAAAGTAATGAGGTATGATGTTTTATACACAGACAAAACCAGAAAACAGTGAAGACACCAACACCATAAAGAAACACAAATCCTGTATAACAAAAATACAATTGTTCTTACTAAAAGTTAACTCCAAAAGGGTAAGCAGTACCTGCTTGTTGCAACGCGCCTGTCAGATGGTGTCAATTATTCATTTAGAATAGGTCAAATTTTGGTAAAAAAAGTCAACACAAAAACTTTAATGTCAAGTTGACACCTGTGAGATACTAATAGAAATTCTATACCGTAAGAGGTTTTTTTTTTAGGGTGGGTAGTTAAATTTTTTGCTATATATATGTATACAGCAAGCACCTGGACAAAATAAAGATCATAGATCTTTAATTTTCTGTATGCTAATACCGCATAGCAGGTGTTTTCGCGGCGTGCAAATTTCGCGATTTCATACCAAATGACGAACTTGTTATTTACGTGGACATTTATTTTCCCGAACTAATAATATTCTCAACACAAATGTATGTTGATTCTATTTTACGCGGGTTTTAAATTTTGCGATAGAGTAATGGTCGCGAATATAGCGAAAATTAGAACCTTGCAAAAATTTCCCGCTATACGGTATACATAAATGTTTATTACAGGTTTTATCATGACAGCAGAGGAATGTAGTGTGACAATGGGGATGATACCAGAAAGAAAATATCAGTTCTCTGACCATGAAGGGGTAGCTGCAATATTTAACATTAACAAGGAAATTCAATGTAAGAAATCTAAAAATAGATTTTCAGCCATCACTTGGCATCCTTTGTCCCTTCGTCTGCCTGTCTGTCGTCCATAAAACTCTCACAGGTTACCAGACAGAAAATATCAGTTCTTTATAAACCACAAATGGGTAACTGCAATATTTAATATTAACAAGGAAATCCAATGTAAGAATTAAAAAAAATTGCCTTATTTACACCCTGCCCCCTCCTTTCTTTCCCCTTTTCATTGAAAAGTGGGGGTACCATCCCTTACACTTTTTCTAAAAATGTTCATTTTTATTGACTACAAAACAGCTAAAGGGATTTTCATGAAAGTTTCTGATAATCTTTATGACATACATGACATTATGTGCACGTCTTCTTTTGAAGATCCACAATAATTAACTGCGGCTTCATTTTTTGTGGGTATCAATTTTTCATGGTTAACCCAAAGAAGACATTTTGTTGGATCCTTAATTTCATGGTTTGTTAATGTTGTTATAGGAATTTATGTAAATAAAACACTTTGTTGAATTCTTATTTTCGTGGTTCAATGTTACCCATGAAAACCATGAAAATTTGTACCCAATGAATAATAAGGAACCACAATAAAATTTTCTGAGGAAAAGGGTGTCTCAACCGATCGAACCCCCTTTTCCCTCTTGATCCTCCATTGCATTTGCATATTCTTTTTATTTTCAGCTGAAGGTTCAGACAAATACAAGATGTCAGAAATAGAAACCAATGTCAACAGCTGTTTAAATGTCATAGAAAAAGGATTGAAGAAAGCATCAAGTGACTGCACAACATACACCAATTTAGCTGTTATGTCCGTTTTCCTACTGTATCTGATCTCGTCATTAGAAGTGCCCTATGGACTAGGGCTAATCCGAGGGTTCATGCTAGTCATCCTTACGCTACTTTTCGGCTACTCCATATGGAATCGTCTGATTTTAAACAAAATGGAGGAACATGGGCTGATAAACTCTCAGAAAGATATGGAAAATTATTTAGCATTCCTACGTACTGAGAAAGATGAATAATAGCGATCTTTTACTTTTAAAATATAATATTTGTTTTTTCTTCAACATGTTAAAAATAACTGAAAAAAAACAAAATTCAACGTTATTGTATTGTTTAGTCCGAGATTGCTCTGATGTCCTACGGCTTTTTCGTCTGGAAAAAAAGCCGTAGGACGTCAGAGCAATCTCGGACTATGTATTGTTATGAATGTTTCGGCAAATATAGAAAGTATCTCTTTTAGTCAAACTCCATGTTATTATTGAAGTATTGTAAACCAAAAATTTTACTAGTTGCAAATCAATTTAAAGATAGATTTTGTGTCTTATAAATATGAAATCCTTTTTGCTTATTTGCTTTGTTGTATGATCAAATGAACTTTATTTTCATAATATGTCTTTCTTATATGTTTTATTTATGTCTTATATGTCTTTTGCTTTAAATGTGGTAATTTATTTATTTCAATGTAATTTATTGCCATCAATAATGCTGGTTTAAGTGCTTGTTTTATTTGAAAGTCTTTTGTTGTTTTACTTTTTAGCTCACCTGACCCGAAGGGTCAAGTGAGCTATTGTCATCGCCATCCGTCCGTCGTCCGTCGTCCGTCGTCCGTCGTCCGTCCGTTACTTTTTCAAAAATCTTCTTCTCTGAAACCACTCAATGGAATTTTTCAAAACTTGGTCCAAGTATTAATCAGGGCATGATGTTTAAAAATTGTGTTCGGCTTTATGATTTGATAACAAACATGGCCGCTGTTACTAAAAATAGAACATAGGGTAAAATCACATTCAAAGACTTATAACTTGAAAACTAGAACAGATAGAAAAAATCTGAAGGATCTTAGGCTCTTCAGAATCAAAAGCTCTACAAAAGTCTCCATTGGGTCAAAGTTGTCAGATGACCCCTAATAGGGGTTATGGCCCTTTTAAGGTCAAAAATAGCGTTTTTTCATGTTTTTGCCCTATAGAATGAAAACTATTGCAGATAGAGAAAAGCTGTTGCCTGCTAAAATGTTCAGCTCATTAAGCTTTACAAAAGTCTCCATTGGGTCGAAGTTGTCAGATGACCCCTGATTGGGGTTATGGCCCTTTTAAGGTCAAAAATAGCGTTTTTTCATGTTTTTGCCCTATAGAATGAAAACTATTGCAGATAGAGAAAAGCTGTTGCCTGCTAAAATGTTCAGCTCATTAAGCTCTACAAAAGTCTCTATTGGGTCGAAGTTGTCAGATGACCCCTAATTGGGGTTATGGCCCTATTTAGGTCAAAAATAGCATTTTTTCATGTTTTTGCCCTATAGAATGAAAATTATTGCAGATAGAGAAAATCTGTTGCCTGCTAAAATGTTCAGCTCATTAAGCTCTACTAAAGTCTCCATTGGGTTGAAATTGTCAGATGACCCCAAATAGGGGTTATGGCCCTTTTAAGGTCTAATTATCGTTTTTTCATGTTTTTGCCCTATAGAATGAAAACTATTGCAGATAGAGAAAAGCTGTTGCCTGCTGAAATGTTCAGCTCATTAAGCTCTACAAAAGTCTCCATTGGGTCCAAGTTGTCTGATGGCCCCTAATAGGGGTTATGGCCCTACTGAGGTCAAAAATAGCGTTTTTTCATGTTTTCGCCCTAAAGAATAAAAACTATTGCAGATAGAGAAAAGGTGTTGCTTGCTTAAATGTTTAGCTCATTAAGCTCTACAAAAGTCTCCATTGGGTCGAAGCTGTCAGATGACCCCTAATAGGGGTTATGGCCCTTTAAGGTCAAAAATAGTGTTTTTTCATGTTTTTGCCCTATAAAATGAAAACTATTGCAGATAGAGAAAAGGTGTTGCTTGCTTAAATGTTTAGCTCATTAAGCTTTACAAAAGTCTCAATAGGGATGAAATTGTCAAATAAGCCCTTATAGGAGGAATGGCCCTTTTATGGTCTAAAATAGCGTTTTTTCATGTTTTTTGCCCTATTGAATGAAAACTATTGCAGATAGAGAAAAGGTGGGGCTTGCTTTAATGTTCAGCTCATTTAGCCTCAGGAAAGTCTCCCTTGTGTCTAAGTTGGGACTTGACCCGTTAAAGAAGAGACCATTATGTCTTAAGGACCAGGTGAGCGATTCAGGCTCCTGGGAGCCTCTAGTTTACATATGCCATCTGCATTTTTTTGTTCACGTACATGTACTACATGTACATGTAGTATAAAGTGGCAATTTAAACTTTTCATTATATATTTGACTTTAATTTTCTTTAAATAATATGTTAATTGGATAATTTCATCATTATTTTATATTAGTGATGAATGAGGGTTCTATTTGTATTTTAATCATACATTTCTTCCTGCCTGCATACTAAAGCAAGATAATCCAACCATAGAATACATGTAATGTGTCCTTTCATTGAGATCCAACAGTATAGATGTATTATATTTCATAAAAACTTATGGAGATAATTTTACAATTAAGAAATTACATTCCAAATCGGTATGTCATAGAATGCATAAAAAGTTTACTGTAAACCAACTTATTTTTGCAAGTGATTTATATTCACGGATTTCGCGAGGAAAAGAAATTCGTGAAAGTAAATTGTCGCGAAATAACTCATTTTAATAGTAGTTAAATGGTTTTTAAGAGAAATTTGGGAAAAAAAATAGCCACGAAATAGCCCTATGACACTAAAATGCGAAATATTGTAGTCGTGAAAATAAATTGGTGTACAGTATATGTGCTTTCAAAGAATGCCTTTGACACATACCTTAATATTTTATGTATAAGTTCTTCATGGGTTCAGAATAGCACTGGTCCAAGGTTCGAGAGCTTTAATTTTAGATTCAGGACCTTAAAAGTTCTAATCACAAAAGTCCTTGACCAACATGTACAGTATTTACAATAGTGCAGATTTACTCCTATTGCAGTCTTTTAGATACCAGCTGGTGGACTTTCCACCTAGAATTCAAAAAGTTCTGGACATCTAGCTTTCAAATGTTAATTTGAAACCCTGTTCTAGAGTTCATAATAATATTATAAACGAAAGAATATGGAATATGTGCCAAAAAGACACGATCTATATATTGAAACGATTTTGATAAATGTTCAAATGCAAAATTTCACTGCATGTGAAGCGCTTTTCTGGGTTAACCTTCATCAGACGCGCTAGGAGTAGAAAACTTGGAAAACGGGTAAAATATTAGATAATAATACATTTTAAGGAGAAATTACATATCAACATAATTGTGTTCTTACAAATATAGTGATAATGATACTATACTGTGATAAATGCATGTTGTAAATGTCTTCTTTTTTAAAGATAATTGTTGTCTTTGTTATGTTAACAACTGAAATTGATTATGAACAAATAAATTTGAATTATTGAATAATGTGTTTAATTGTAGCCAGGCCATAGATAAATTTGTTGTAAATTATTAATTTTTTTTAAAAAATCAAGATTTTTATTCAAAGCACACTGTCTTTAATTGTTTAGAATATATGTATTGTGAATTGTCATTAATTGAAAACAGTAAAAGTAACAGAAAAGCTTTTGTTTTCTTAAATGTTCAGCTAAATGAGTTTAAAAAAATCCTCTGGGAAATTAACAGTTGACTCCTTTTTCAGAATTGTAAATTTTTGTCTATAAAGGTAACTGCCTTAGTATTTTGAGACCGAGAAAGATACTTTTGCAGAAAAAATTCTTGATATGGTAAATCTGATTCTATGATCTAAAAAGATACTCATTTTGTAAATGAAAATAAGAAGTTACCAGGCTTTTTTTTGCTATATTTTGGTCCAAAATTTGCCTGAATTACAACAGTTGTAGACATTTGCAAATGTTTTATGCATGTTTACCTGTTTTTGTTCACATGTACATGTATAATGTCTCCCTACCTAATTAATTAAATAACAGGTATAAATTATTAAGAAAAGATTTTGTTTTCATGAACATTGAGGTAAATGAGCCCTACAAAAATATCTTGAATCCAAACCTTCAGGAGACTGGAGTTGTATCCCCTTAATGTAGACATTTTTGCCTTATTTAATATGGCCACCATAATGAAAGTAATATGAGAGCGCAGCGAGCTCTCTAATGTAGAAAGTATGCCAAATTGCACGAGACTCAAAATACTATGGAAGAAAAATCATTCTGTCACCGGAAACATTCAATTTTCGGATGTTTTTCGAAAATGTCTGCGCGTGCTGAAAAATTGCGGGAAATAGTAATACATCGTCCCAGGCATTATTCGAAATTTTCAATGGAATTATCTACGCGAGCATTTAAGGCAATGTCTTTCTCATATTACAATCAGACAGTGCACAGAAGTCCTTCAAATCAACAGTTTGATTGTACAACAAAAGTAATTTTCTTGAAATAGGTGAACCAACGTCTTGAATGTCTTGTTTGGGTACAGGCCAAAGTAATTGTGTGTAACAGAGAAATGATTTATCTTTTAGTAATCTATAGACCTGTATCTATTGAAGATTTTTCCAATAACATTATTTGAAACTTATGTAGGTTTATGTTATAGAAGCAAAAGAGTATCAAGGGTATATTCTGTATTATAAGTAAAAAATAAATAGGACAAATTCAGTAGACATCAAAGACCAGCACTTGTTATGGTGTCACTATACAGAACACACAAAAACATGGTGGATTGCAGAGGTTAGTCTCTTATATCAATTTTTGTGTCAGTTATAAAAATACACACAAAATAATTAATAAAAAAACAAACAAGATTTTCCCAAGAATGTCTGATTTCATCTATAATGGAATAGATGTGCTATAACTGGAGCGGTCAAGCTTTCACATAGCATTTCATTTTTAGTCCCCTACTGGCAAAACCCAAGGGGACTATGTGGCTTTGCGCTCTGTCCATCCGGCTGGCATCCCTCAGTTTTCTGCCTTTTTTTTAAGCGCTTACAGATAATGAACTGATTTTTTGGTATGCGAGTTAACCATGATGAGCTACGGATCAAGATAAAGTTTCATGCAGGTCCGCAAATTGTTACTGGAGTTATGGCCCTTTGAACATTGAAAATTCACTGAATTTGGGAGTCTACCATGAAGAGCTGCAGATAAAGTGTGGATTTAGTTTCCGTCTGAAAATTTTTACAAGAGTAATTGACTTTTCAACTTTGAAAAATGACTGAAATTTTACTGGAGTTATGGCCCTTTGAACATTGAAAATTCACTGAATTTGGGAGTCTACCATGAAGAGCTGCAGATAAAGTGTGGATTTAGTTTCCGTCTGAAAATTTTTACAAGAGTAATTGACTTTTCAACTTTGAAAAATGACTGAAATTTTACTTTTCTGCAGTTTTTTTATGATTGTGTGTAGATAATGAACTTATCAAGTTTATTTTTTACCAGTGACTGAAATATGAGGCTGGTATAGGGGACTGCATATTGTTTTGCAATATTCTCAGAATGCTTGTTCATCATAATTCTTCCAGTTATAAATGAACTATGACTTTTTAAGATGCTGACTATGTTTGTTTAATTAAAAGAAATCATAATAAAAATGTTGTAATCAGTTATTTTAAATTACATTGCAGCTAGCTTGGATTAAAATAAACTAACTACTTATCTTATTTCCAGAATGAAGGGAAACAAATGAATGCATTTTGCACCATCTTTTTTAATTTTTTTTATTAACTTCATTTGATTTTAACAAAACATGAAAAAAGTAATTTTTGTAGATTAAGATAAAAAGAAAATTTTCTTTCTTTTTTGTCCCTCTCAAATGCATGAAAGGGAAATGACTTTATTCACAGACATTTTGTCTTCTTTCTCCCTTCTTAATCTGTCATTTTTATACTCAATTTAAAAGCTTATTTTACAAATAGCTTGGGCTTCCAAGTAACAGTGCTATGTACTTTGAGATTTTTTGTTATTTTTGAGTTATGCCCCTTTTGAAAAATCAGCATCAGTTATCACGTGACAAGATGCAGAATTAATGTAAACACGACATTTGATACATTCCTAAAATTGTGTTGTTTTAATGATTACTCGATGCCATATATGACCAAGTAAGAATCAGTTTTGGTTTCAACTAAGAAAACTACCATAATCTCCCATTTTAAATGCAAATCATGAACAAGTTATTGCAAAACAATGATTGACAAGAAAAAAGGGGGATGGAAAGTGGAAAATGGTCTCGAATTTAACAACCCCTGAATCACCAAATATAGATTTTTGAAGTAATATAAACTTAAGTATGTTGTTTCTATTCATACATGAGGTATAGACCCAAGGGCCTTTTTGTAATTCACTACAGTAAGCACTGTAGCCTGTAAGACATATCAAGGAAATATATAATTCCTTGGACATATGCATTTGCCTTGGAACTATTTTTATTGACCATAACTAAACCATGAAAAGATTAATTTCCTTGTTAAATGTAGGTCAATAAATAAAAAATCTGACAATTTGTGAAACAGAAAAGGCAAAATTTACTCCCTTTCACTTAATTCTTAACAAGTATGATTCTAATTATATGAGAGATTTAACCTGTGACGCTCCCGAAGTTTAAACGTATGTATATATGTTTTACAAGCGAAAATAGATATTTTTGTGATATGAAATGAAATTATATTCGAAAATAAACTAGCTTTACTTGTGCGTCATATGTGCACTTACATGTACATGTAATGATGTTTTAAATTTTAATTGAAAAAAGGGTAAAAAAGACATCGAAAGCGTGGGAAGAACAAGCGTGCTATACCCGATTTTGAAGGAAAATTCTGCTCATAATACAACTAAAATATTGACATTTCTACCATTATCGCTTCCTTCGGGAGCGTATACTATAAAGATAAATAAATACCATAACACAACCCTCGATCAGTCTTCTATCATGACTATGTCACACGTTCATGTGAGCTACATTTTTGTAGAGGTACAAATATATGAACTGGTTCTATTGAATGTAATAGATCAGTACTGTATGCTGAACATTGTGAATCATTACAACTTTTATTAATGTTAATTCTTTACAGATTGATTTTAAAACTCTATTGCATATTTTTTTTATGAAAAGTATATTTTCTTAATTCTGATCCTGAAGTTCATAAAGTTAAGGATTTTTATCTCCAAAAAAAAAACATAGTAGTTTTCCCATAGTTAACAATACTAATGTTTAGAAAAATAATCTTTTCAAGAGAAAATTGAAGAGAAATTCCCATAATTGCACATACATGACATGATCATGATGTAAATTTTAAAAGAAAACGAAATAAGGTCTGTAGTAAATTTAAGGCTTGAATAGCTTTGTCCATTACGGATCATTACCATGAATGGGACCAGATCCTAGCCCTCACATGAACAGATTGGACTTACATGACTTAAGTTGTTGAATTTAGTACATTGTATCTTTTTTTAGTGCATGTCTGTAAAACATGTACATGTATACATACAAATATGTTGGTTTTTGTATGATGATATAATACTAAATCATTTGTTGTTTGAAGTGTTATGTTGGATTTAGAATCGATATGTTTGATTTTTTTACATCAATCGATAAATGCTTCTTAGCTATATAGCTGTCAGTAACTGCGAGTGTTCTCAAGGGAGTTCCTTTACGTTTCGTTGTTCTCGTATAGTACTCTTGTCTCAGGTTCTCTCTTGGTGAATTGAACTTTTATCGATTTGATTTTTAAAGTGTGTTATTTTTTGTGCTAAATACAAGATAAACAATAGGGGGAAGGTTGGGCCCAAAAAAGTAGTTTAACCCCGCCACATATTATATGTGCCTATCCTAAGCCAGGAATCCTTGTCAAAGCTTTTGTTTGTCCTTGTCTACTCTGTATTTTTGTTTTATGTCCAGAAATGGGTCTTTCTTTGATATTCTAGGGATTTGTTTGAATCTTATGTATTGTATTTTTAGTCATGGGCCAATGCAAGACGGCGAGCAGTGACCTCTGGTCATGTTGAAGACTGCTGGCTGTTTTCCATTGTGATTTTTTAAATTTACGTTTCTTTAATGTTGGTTGTGTCGCGTACACTTATTCCAAATCTCTTTATCGTCTATACTGTATAATCATTTATTTTCGTGGGGATAAAATTTTGTGGTTTAAAGCACGAAACTGAATTGGAGGGGACAAATTTTCGTGGATATTTGATTTTGGTATGCATGCACTCATCAACTAAATATTCTAAATTCGTGGGGATTAAATTTAATGTATTTCTCTTACCCGCAAAATAAATGAAATTTAATCCCCCACGAATATTTCTGCATCTACAGTACATGTATATTCATTTAAAATTATTTTTGTAGGTTCAGGTACGACTTTGAAACATAACCCAAAATGCTGTCCCCAAGCATTATCTTGCCATCACTATTAGTCTTCAATTGTATGTTACAAGTCTGTACAAATAACCTAGACAGTACTCCTGAAATAATAACAATTGGTGGAGTCCTAAGCTCTAAGAATGCCCAAACGGTATTTGAAGAAACAGTTAACAAACTAAACGGGCCAAAACGCATCATCAATATCTATTTTAACTCAACATCAATCATAATGGATCCTAACCCAATTCAGTCAGCCATCAAGCTTTGCAACAATGTGGTCTCCCAGGGTGTCCAGGTGATGGTTGTGAGTCATCCACCAGGTGGCAGCAGTCAGCCACCAATTTCTGTATCTTACACCTGTGGGTTTTACCAAATACCAGTTATTGGGATATCAGCAAGAGACAGTGCATTTTCAGATAAGGTATGTATAATGTACATTAAGCATACAACAGTTGTACAATATATGTACATGTACAATACATGTAAAAATGTTTATACATGTACCCGTACCATTTATAGGTACATACTTAAATTAAGCAATGTAAAATGCAATATTTTGTAATATATCTAGTTTAGGCATGAACCATTTTCTTTTGGTGGGGGGCCTGGGATTTTTTTCAAAAAAAAAAATTAATTCCAATTTTTACAAAAAAAATAAAAATGCTCCAAATGGAGCTGAAAAAAAAAAATATTCATAAATTTCCCCCAAAAATATATATACATCCTTTGAACTCAAATGATAAAAGCCTGATATTTTTCTGCCTCGCTTCGCTCGCCATACATCACCTTATTCATCATTGCCTTTTGCTACAGTTATCAAATTTTGAAATTATAATGTGCTACGAAATAGTATCACTTTCAATATATGTTTAGTACATGCATACATTGATAGTTTTGTTCTGTTATGGTATAAACCTCTCCTGTATGACCCCCATTGTTGCATTATACCCCTAAAAGAAGTTGAGTGTAATGTTTTAGACTGGTCCGTCAGTTTGTTATACCCAAGGGATCAAATTATTTCCATAACTGATTATTCGGAAACTATCGACCTAAGGCTTTCAATATCTATGGTTGAATACGTTTTCTGATCTACATATCGTCTACAGGTCTTAAGTTTTTTCCCCGTTGCTTTCAGAATAAAGCCTCTATATCATTTTGTGATGTCTGTCAGTTTCCATGAGCTTCAGCCGCCATCAGACAACCTGGTATGAAGAATGAACATTTGAAGTGTGTACATCTTAGACACTGCTGTCCCGCTTTGCAAATAAAATTATATATATATTTTTGAAAAACCTCCCCATCCCACTGGTAGATCCAGAAATGTCTATAAGACAGCATTGGTCAATCTTTACAGATTTCTTATATTACACACTGCATTCTTGTGTTGTTTTGTAGTTCATATGATGTTTTTTTTTTATAAATGAATTATGAAATCTAAATATCATGATTACAGCTTCCAGGAAATCACAAGAATGGATGATTTTGCATAATTTACCCAAGAGCTTTTGAGGCCATCAGCGATTCCCATGGCTGTTTAGTATGCTAGTTATTTCACAGGATCCCTAACCAAATCAAAAGCTTGTTTTTCTATGATCCCTTATTGGCTTCCAACTTTTCTTTGTCTTATTTCAACCCCTGACTTGCTGTTTCAGGGAAATTAACTTTTGAAAACTTTGAAGCCAAAATGTGAACCTATAAGATAATCATGTGATACCGGTAAGTCCCCTATGTGACAAGGTTAACAGGACAATTACAAATGAATATACTACTTTCACTTCTAGTCTTATGAACTTTTAGAAGAAGATTTCACATATTGAAAAAAGTATATGTATAAAAGAAACAAATTTTGGATTTTGGATATCCAGCCATTTGACTTTGTCCATACTGAATGTTTATTTTGGGGGATTCTGGTTTTTAATTATTTTCATTTTTTTACTTTGTGCTTTCATAAAGGTTGGCTGACATATTCGCCTTGTCTCCCTATATCCCATTTCTCCTATAAATATATATATGTTTTGAATATGCAGTTATTCAAACTGAAAATACTATAGTCCAATGTACATTTCGTCTCCCACCGAGAGTTTGTCTGTTTGACTTATTCCACATATGATCACATATCCCATTTGTCTTTAAAATATATGAATGTTACTCAAAATGAGAATAAATAAGTCAAATATCTGGCCTAATTCACACAATTGATAAAAGCCCTGTAAACTTACAAATTTTCTGAATACTTAGTATGTCTGGAAAAAAAATTATGATTTTATTTTGCTTTGGGTAAAAAAAAAATTGTGACTTTGATTTGGACAGAAAAAATAATAATATCAGGTTACAAAATCCCAGGCCCCCCACTGTATGAAAATGGTTCGTGCCTTACTAATTTACATTTAACATGTTTAAAACGAAACCTGCACACAAAAATCACTGAAAACATTTGAATGCCTTATCACATTGGAATTTCATGAAACTTGCACACTTAAAAAGATTGTAGATGTTTACATGTATGTAGAAATGACATTCAAAAATGGGCAAACTTCAATCTTCATCCCTCTTTCATTCCACCCTAAATTGGCTTTCTGAGCATAACATTTGAATGCCTCAACACACTAATAGATATTCAAAAGGCTTATTTATGAAAAGGCCAGTCAAGGTCACAAGAGGTCACATTGTAAAATTTGATTACAAAATATATTTTTCATAATTATTTTCAACCAGAACGTCCATCCCACCTTTCTAAGGACAGTGCCACCATATTTCCATCAAGCAGATGTTTGGTTAGAACTTCTTAAACATTACCAGTGGAAGAAAGTAATCTTTATACACAGTATGGACGAAGAAGGGAGAATGATCATTAGCAGATTCCAAGCCTTGGCTGAAAAAGAGGACATAGAGGTAGTATCAATAGATCCCACTGGCATTTATTTTAAATTTTGGATCTATATTTATTGAGGGTTGCAATTTTCATGGTTTTCAAGAAAAGACATTTTGTCAGATTTTTAATTTGCACATGAATTTGTTCCTAAAAAAGTCATTGTAAAAAAACAATTTTATTTTCATAGTTGACTGTCACTCACAAAAAACACAGATATAAGTACATTTTTTACACAAGTAATTATAATGAAGCCACAGCATGTGATGATTATGCAAGTAACTGCTGTCTCATTATAAGGCATCCTTTTTGGCAAATAAATTTGACCTTATATTTCAGGTGGCCTTTACAATATAATATTTTTAGAACTGTCTTTTAATTTAAAATGTATGGTACATGTATGATTGTATCACTTTATCGGTAATTCATACATGATTGCATCAATATGGTCATTGTAACTGCAGTTACATGATCAATAATCCTACTATCACAAGGGACATATGTTAAAGTCATATTTTTTATGCTCCACCTACCAAAATTTATGCCAATATTTGCAAAATGATAAATGCATTAATAAAATTTGTCAAGTGAAGAGGGTTCTAACCCTCCCTTTTTTGTCCACGATCAAATCATTAACTTATAACTGTTGTGCCACTAAATTAGTTTATTCCACTACTTTATATATTTGTTTATCTTCAGGTTGAGAAGACCATTAAATATTCCACAGGAACAACAGAATTTTCCAGTCCTCTGATGAATATTCCCAAATATGAATCCAGGGTGATCCTTCTGTCTGCAACGTAAGAATGTTTTTCTCTTCATTTGACATGTTTGAAGTTTAGGTAGTCCTTATAATTTTTATATTACAAGAATGTTAGAACCTATAAGATCCATATTACAAATTACTTAATCATGATGGAACAGTTAATATAATTTATTTGTGCTGTATATTAATATTTCATTAAGAAGTTACCTAGCCTCTCATCAGCAACATTTGAATCAAAACATGTGATTGTTGTTGTGTCATATATTTAAAGTGAGGGGGGCCTATGTGATTCCACAAGGGTAGGTTTCTGCATCTACTTACAGAAGAATGCTTAAAGACTTCCATTTCCCAACAAGTGCCACATCAACCATATTGGTATGGTAAGCTGTTCACCTAATGATGCCTAGCATAATGCATGCTTATGATGCTGCATGTGATATTGTTTTCTGCATGAATGACCACTAAATATTATAGAATTATTCATAAGTACAACTGCATATATACATGTGTATTTTTATAAGGACACTAATAATGCTATTTATTTACCATTTATAGAAGTACTGATGCTGAAAATATATTCAGAGAAGCACAGAACCATGGCCTGACAGGAGAGGGCTATGTGTGGATAGTCAGCGAACAGGCGATGCATGCCAGCAATATTCCTATTGGTAAGTACAGTTGTTGCAAGATTTACACAGATTCTGTATATCAGGAAATCCCCATACACCATGAATGTGTGTTGCATTGAATTATAGGCTATGTGTGGATAGTCAGTGAACAAGCTATGCATGCAAGCAATATTCTTATTGGTAAGTAAATAGTATGATAACAATAAAAGTTTTTGAAAAGTGCATGTTTGAGTAGCTGAAGATTTTCATGATAAATCACGAATGTTTGTAAAAAGAAGCATGGACTTGGTAATTTCATTGGTACATGAAGCACATCTCTAAATCCCTAACACATCATTGAATTAAAATGGATAATGAAGCTGAACATTTGTTATAATCATAATGCCATTATTCATCATCATCAGCTAATTTAGATACAGAATTCCTTGATTTTTATACGACCGCAAAAAATTTGCGGACGTATTATGGTATGATGCTGTCGTCGTTGTCGTCGTCGTCGTCGTCGTTGTCGTTGTCGTCGTTGTCGGTGTCTGTTAACTTTTTAGTGTTTCCACAATAACTTTAGTTCCAGTTATCTGATTGCTATGAAACTTTACAATGATGTTCCTTACCATAAAAGGATGCATGGGATTGATTTTGGGGGTCCCCCCATTTTTTGTTTAGAAATTAGGGGCCAAAAAAGGGCCAAAAATACTACTTTTTTGTTTGTTTCCACACTAACTTTAGTTCTAGTTATCCAATTGCTATGAAATTTGACAGTGATGTTTCTTACCATACAAGGATGAATGGGATTGATTTTGGGGGTCCCCCCTTTTTTTGTTTTGAAATTAGGGGCCCAAAAGGGGAAAAAAATTCAAATATTTTACTTGTTTCCACCATAACTTTGGTCCTAGTTGGCCTATTGCTGTGAAATTTGTCAAGAATGTTTCTTACAATAAAAGAATGAACCTGATGAATTTTTGCGCCCCCCTTTTTCTCGGTTGTGTAATTAGGGGCCAAAAGGGGCCAAAATAAAAACTTTTTTATTTGTGGTCCGATTTTGAAATTTTTTTTTACATGTTTGTTCTTGTCAAATAGCGGATACAAAATTAAGAATTAATTTTTGCGACCCCCCCCCTTTTTCCCCCTATTACGTAATTAGGGGCCAAATGGGGCCAAAATCGAAACTTTTTTATTTGTGGTCAGATTTTGAAATTTTTTTTTGCAAGTTTATTTTTGTCAAGTAGCAAATCCAAATTTGAGAATTTATTTTTGCGACCCCCACCCCTTTTTCACCTGTTACGTAATAAGGGGCCAAAAGGGGCCGAAATTGAAACTTTTTTATTTCTGGTCCGATTTTGAAAATTTTTTTTGCATGTTTGTTCTTGTCAAATAGCGGATACAAAATTAAGAATTAATTTTTGCGACCCCCCCCCCCCTTTTTCCCCTTATTACGTAATTAGGGGCCAAATGGGGCCGAAATTGAAACTTTTTTATTTCTGGTCCGATTTTGAAAATTTTTTTTGCATGTTTGTTCTTGTCAAATAGCGAATACAAAATTAAGAATTAATTTTTGCGACCCCCCCTTTTTCCCCCTATTACGTAATTAGGGGCCAAATGGGGCTTTTTTATTTGTGGTCCGATTTTGAAAATTTTTTTTGCAAATTTATTCTTGTTCAGAATTCAAATGGAATTCTATGAATAACATAGGGTTTCCATATAACTACTAGGTAGTTGTCAGAGCTGTTTATTCCTTAGGGGTGCTCACAAATATTTTAGTGAATTGATCATTCCTATGAAACACTTGTTATTTCTTTGTTGTAGGTGCTCTTGGATTGGAGTTATTTAACAGTACACAAGAAGACATTCATATCATTGACAGTGTAACTTTGATAGCTCAGACAATCAGAAATCTGTTCAGCTATGGAAAACTAGATCTTTCAAGTATTAAAGATACACCAAATAGTTGTAAAGCTACCAAAGTTAGTGGAGAAACTACTGGAAAAATAATTTTCAGGTAACTTGATTTAAACATTTTTATTTACACTTTAAGCTTATGTAAACCCCTCTCTAGTGATATTATGTGATTATGGCATTTGAAACAGCTCCCATTAAGCTTACTCTTTTCCTACTCTACAAATGACCTATGAACATGCACAGGGCATATCTCTTTCAATTCAGGACCGGGGCATGCAGGGAAATTTCTCAGCAACTACTAATCAAAGCCTCTTTATGTTTGATATTTAGCATCAGCATGAACTCCCATGCTGTGATAATTGGCTACAGGTCTTGCTCACTTACAAGTACCTCCTATTAAATGAAATCTTACCAATTTTGCCATAAACAGATTTGCAGATTTTGCAGAAATATAGCTGTCAGCATGATTAATGTTCATTTACCTGTGATTTTGCATGATAAGAATAACTCATAGGCAAAAACAATCAAACTGCAAGACTATTTTATACCTGTAATAGATCTAACTCACATAACGTCCAAAATTTTTAAACGTTATTTTTTTCAGAGGGTTACTGAGTGAGCGGTTAGACAATGCAATCACTGGACAGATCAGCTTTAATGGAGATGGCGACAGATTGAATCCTATCTATATCTTTAAAAATGTCCAACCACCAAACAAGATTGTTCCTGTTGGTTACTATGGAAATCCAAAGGTAAAAATATAACTATGCTAATAAAGTTCATTTTGATTTTTTTTAAAAGGTTGAAACTGTAGCTAATACTACTTGAAAATTTTCTCAACAGTCTTTTGCAATGAAATTTTAGAATATCATGGTGTTTTTTAGATTAAGAAACCAAAATGAAGAATACATGTATGAACCCACTGTAAGGCACACACATTTAACTTCATTTTAGGTTGAAATAAGAATGTGCAAAACAACAAAAAGAGTTTGCAAATGAAACTTTTTATAAATTATTCAAGTATGCATGTACATGTTAAGAAAAGTGTAGAACATAGTGAGATATGCAATAAGTATATGCAATACAGCCTGCTTAAACTAGTGTCAATTAAAAAAAAAACACATTGAAAAACAGCCAGCAGCCTTCAGCAAGGCCAGTATGAGCTGCTCGCTGTTTTGAAATTGACCCTAGGTCAAAAAAAATACATAGAATTCAACTGCAGTCCTAAAATATTTAAGGAAAGACCCCTTTTATAAAGAAAGAACAAAAACATAAAAAATGACAAGTGCATGTACATGTTGTGTGAAAAAAACAAAACAATTTTTTTATGCATTGTTGTCTGTCACTTAAGCCCCATTTACATGCACAGTTTTACATACGTATGCATTTTTACATAGGTATGTAATTTTACACATGTGTGTAAATACTGCATGTAAATGCAAATACATACGTATGTAAATTTGCACATGGTGTAAATTTACATCACCTCAGGACCAGATGTAAATCTTTATGTGTAAATTTACATATGCTTTTTAATTAAAATTTGTGCATGTAAACGCATTTTAAACAAATGCATAGCTTGATTTTTTCTTTCCTTTGGACCTTGTGACTTTGACCTTAAAGCTATGTAGTCCAGAATCCACATGCACCTTTCGTGCATCATAAGCTCTACGACATGTAAGTTTTATGAAATTATACCAATGCGTTTGGAAGTAATGCATGGAAAACCAATATCACTCTACAATATCAAACTTTTTTCTAAACTTGGGACCTTAACTCCTAATTCCTCCAACACTATATTGTTATATTTTAACACCATAAGCTTAAATATGCGTATTTCTGAGTAAAATTATGCTTTGGAAACCAATATTACTACCTTTTCTAAGTTTTTCATTACATGTGACGTTGGCCTTTGACCTTTGTCACCCAATAGCTACAGGCTTCTTCCTAATTTCTTAAGTCGAAAGCTACGATTTGGAATTCAGAGGACGGGCGGACGGAAAGCTATTCTAGTCTATATAATTGGAAATGGTGTGTTGAGAAAGTCGCGGGATAACTAGAGCAGGGTCTAAGTTGCATCAATGTGACTTTCACTTTTAATCTTTTGACACCATGAAGAACAGAAAGTTGTTTTATTGCTGCATTGGTCTTTATAGGTTTGTTTGTTTGTTTGTTGTTTGTTTTATGCCCAGTCAACAATATTCCAGTCAAACAATATTCCAGTCATAATCATGACAAAAACTAATTGAACAACAAATTGATTTGTGTGACCCACCCAGAACACAGCAACCATAACACAGACCCATGCATGTCATGCAAAAAGGGCTAATGTAGGACCACAATCCAGAAGGAAATCAAACCAACTCACAAAACAGGCCAGTACATACATGTACCTCAATGCACCATTATATATAAGGCTAATGCACCCAGAAAGTGACGAAAGCCTTCCCCAAAAATTTCGCACAATCTGGAACCCATACCTATGCCACGGTGACTGACAATGAAGAACCCTTAACTGAAATAAGGTCATACTACTATGAACATTTGCCTGTGTGGGATATATCCAAACCCTTACCCAGTTTCAAATAAGCAACCCTTATCTGTCGAAAATACAATACTGATTTCTGGTTAAACCTACACTCACTAAGAGAAAAACGGGGATGGGTTGGGAAATAAAGGGACTGTAAATTTTGAAGACCATTAATTTATGACAGGGTTTCATAAGCTAAGCCATCGTCGGTTACCCACGGCTGATATCACATCGCTTCTCTCCTTCATTGGAGGGAGAGGACGTGGACTCTAAACCCTTGGTTTACGACGATGAAGCAAAGCTTGGGGTATACAGAATGACTGTAATGGGATCACATACTGGTATACGTATAGGTTATATTGGTCCAGCCAACTCTTTTGAATTAATTTATAAAAATACACACTAAGCATAAAACGCATGCAAATGCTTAGCAAATTTGCTTATACATACGTGTGTAAATTTGCACATGTGTATATTTACTTACGTGTGTATAATTTGTGCATGTAAATGGGGCTTAAGTAAATGATTTTTTATTAGGAAATTGGTTAATTTAATGAAATTTGATTCATTCTGTATGAAGGCATTATTGCAATTTGAAAACATGTGTAAGAGACTAAGAATTTGTGTAATTTCTTTTAACAGGCGATGGCACCAGCATTGGATATTTCAGACAATATCACTTGGCCTGGAAATGTAATCAAAAGACCCAAGGGACTTAATATTGTTACACATCTTAGGGTATGTATTTACCATATTTTAGATGTATTTAGACATTTTGATCTTAAAATGCCAATATTCAGAATAAAAATAACATTATTCTGTTACATTTTACACGTAAGAACATGGGTATGTATCAACCTTTTAACAATATTGCCTATTAGGCAACAAATAAAAAACCACTAAAGAATTGCTGTAAAAAACATAGTATACATGTTATACAACTGTAACAAAAAGCTGTAAACTTTGGTTTCATTATTATTAATGGGATATGAATTTTTGTGGTTTTCTGGGCATTTAACTTTGATCTGTATGCTGACAATTCAGAACCATGAATGAAAATCCACTAACTTATCTTTTTTCATCAAACCATGAATGTTGGTACACACAAAAATAAATGAATCAACAGTATTTTATGTAAAAAACATAATGTGTGTTGATAGATGGATAGTATGCATAATACAAAGTCATTGTAAAGTGTCTGTCACCTCTTAGTTTTAGATTATCTACCAAAATTTGGTACAGCACTTTCACTAGAAGAAAAATTTCTGTCACAGTTTTCTAGGCAACTACATGTCACAGCCACTTGATATTTGACATGTAACTTTGTCCTGTATTACTATATGGTGTAAAGCATTTTTATGCCCCTTAGCATCTACTTGCCGTTTACCGAATATTAAAGACGCAGGCCACATACCACATACGTCTTTCATGAAAGACAGCCATTCTAGTTTGTTATTAAAAACACTTCTATTCTAGGTTGTTACTTTGGAGGCTAAGCCATTTGTACATACCAGGAAAGTATCGGACAGTGGACCATGTAAGGCAACTGCAGACAGATATGAGATTCCTTGTCCTCATCTTAATAGAACTACAAGTAAGTATTTTGTTTTTAAAAAAGAAGGACATATAGTGTCTGACATAGAAGATAATGAGATGTGGAATAAGTGTATGCAACACAACCTACATTATTAAACATTATTTTTTTTAAATCCGAAACAGAATACAGCCAGCAACATTCAATGTGACCAGTGGTTGCTGCCGGCTGTTTTGCAAGTGAGTCTGTTTGTCTGTCTGTTGATCCATTTGTTCCAAATAAAGTAACTTCAGATATATGTTACTTTTCAATTAAGGAAGTATGCTATCATTATGAAACTTTTTACACATATGCCTTAGAGTTTGAACATACAAACAAACAAAAGCTAACCTTCAGGTTTAACTCACTTCACCATAAACAAACCTACAGTAAACTGGTAAATTTTCGCAATTTTTGTGTTGACATTGCGCGCTTGAAAAATAAGCAGTGTGAATATATTTGTCTTCAATTTTAGTACTAGGACAACGACATTACAGTGCATATTTAAAACTGCCCAAACTAAAATTTGATTGTCCTACCACGAAAAAAAGATGGTGCAAAATTTCCCAGTTTACAGTATGATACTATACACATACAGTCTGTTGTAGACATGGTAGAGGGTGTTTTGCCGGAATATCACACAAGATTAATATATCACCCTGAGACCCAAGTGAGGGTGATATATTCACAGAGTAAGATATTCTGGCGTAACACCCTCTACAACAGGCAGTATTTGTTATATTATACTTTCATACTTTACTTCCAGTTCCAGTAACCTCAGTGAGGTCACTGTACAGTCAGAGGATGATATATTTGACAGATCGAGGGGTGTTATACAAAAATATCACCCTCCTGATTCAACAATCAAAATTCAGGAAACTTATGTGAAGAATAATATTTTCAAGAAAATCAATGCACACTAATGCATCAGAGTAAATGAATATATGTCTCATAATTAGCAGAACAAGGACATGTTAGAAAGGGCATTATAAATTATGGTCATATTCTTATTATGCAGATGTCACCACTGAATACTGCTGCTGGGGTTACTGCATGGAGATGTTACGGAACATTTCACAGATGGTCAACTTTACCTACGATATACATATCAGCTTTGATAAAACTTTTGGATCTTTTGAGAAGGTAAATAATAACTTTACATACCATATTCATATCAGCCTCAATAAAACTTTTGGATCTTTTGAGAAGGTAAATAATAACTTTACATACCATATTCATATCAGCCTCAATAAAACTTTTGGATCTTTTGAGAAGGTAAATATTAGCTTTACATACTGTGAAAGTACATTATTAATGATCGTTGGGTACCAATTTTCGTGGTTTTCGTGAGCCAGGCAAACAACGAAATTAAATTACCAACGAACAACAAATTTTACACTGCTTTATCAGAGAATCTCTTAAATCCACAAATTCATCAATCCAGGAATATTCAGTTTACTCTGAAACCACGAAAATTGATACCCACGAATTTAAGTACTTTCACAGTACATGTACCATATACATATCACCTACAACAAAAGTTTTGGATCTTTTGATGAGATAAATATCAACTTTAAATAACATTATTATGCATACCAGCTATGATTTTTTTTAGATCTTTGGTAAAGTTTTTAATATCAACTTTAAATACAATACACTGAATTTTATGATTTACATTATGGATGGACTTACTAATGGATGTTAATGACTCTTTAAATTTAATATAAAAGTTTTTGAAATCCATAAAAAAAACTTAGTGGTTCATTACCATTTCTCTAATTTTCATCTGATTTATCAACCTCTTAATCCATTGTGGAAAAATATTTCTCTCCTCTAGAGAAAATTTTGTTTCAAGAATAATTGCACCTGCAATTGATGATCAAACTTTTTGCATTTTTATGCCCCGCCAACTTTGTTGGGGGGCATATAGCTTTTCGGTCTGTTCGTCCGTCCTTCCGTCCGTCCTTCCGTCCTTCCGTCACACTTTAGTTTTCCGCACTTTTCTTCGACATCCTTGCATATATTCAAAAGATTTTTGGTATGTGAGTCTACCATGATGAGTTACAGGTCAAGTTCGAGTTTCGTTCCGGTCCACTGATTTTGACCTAAATTACGGCCCTTGAACTTAGCAAATTTTGTAAAAAAAAAGTTTTCCGCACTTTTTTTCCACATCCTTGCATATATTCAAAAGATTTTTGGTATGTGAGTCTACCATGATGAGTTACAAGTCAAGTTCGAGTTTCGTTCCGGTCCACTGATTTTGACCTAAATTACGGCCCTTGAACTTAGCAAATTTTGTAAAAAAAAAGTTTTCCGCACTTTTTTTCCACATCCTTGCATATATTCAAAAGATTTTTGGTATGTCTACCATGATGAGTTACAGGTCAAGTTCGAGTTTCGTTCCGGTCCACTGATTTTGACCTAAATTACGGCCCTTGAACTTAGCAAATTTTGTAAAAAAAAAGATTTCCGCACTTTTTTTCCACATCCTTGCATATATTCAAAAGATTTTTGGTATGTGAGTCTACCATGATGAGTTACAGGGGGGGCATATAGTTTTTCGGTCTGTTCGTCCGTCCGTCCGTCACACTTTAGTTTTCCGCACTTTTTTTCGACATCCTTGCATATATTCAAAAGATTTTTGGTATGTGAGTCTACCATGATGAGTTACAGGTCAAGTTCGAGTTTCGTTCCGGTCCACTGATTTTGACCTAAATTACGGCCCTTGAACTTAGCAAATTTTGTAAAAAAAAAAGTTTTCCGCACTTTTTTTCCACATCCTTGCATATATTCAAAAGATTTTTGGTATGTGAGTCTACCATGATGAGTTACAGGTCAAGTTCGAGTTTCGTTTCGGTCCACTGATTTTGACCTAAATTACGGCCCTTGAACTTAGCAAATTTTGTAAAAAAAAAGTTTTCCGCACTTTTTTTCCACATCCTTGCATATATTCAAAAGATTTTTGGTATGTGAGTCTACCATGATGAGTTACAGGTCAAGTTCGAGTTTCGTTCCGGTCTACTGATTTTGACCTAAATTACGGCCCTTGAACTAAGCAAATTTTGTAAAAAAAAAAGATTTCCGCACTTTTTTTCCACATCCTTGCATATATTCAAAAGATTTTTGGTATGTGAGTCTACCATGATGAGTTACAGGTCAAGTTCGAGTTCCGTTCCAGTCCACTGATTTTGACCCAAATTAGGGCCCTTTGACTTAGCAAATTTGGTAAAAATAACAGTTTTATTTTATTTGCCAGCGGGGCATCAGTGTCATCTTGACACATTTCCTTGTTTACCTGTAGATATTAGGAGAAAACCCTTCTACAACTAAATTCTCTATTATTATGGAACTTCTAACATCTCGGGGGAAATAAATTTGATATTTTAATTGCTCGTCAAGCCTGGCCATTAAAAATTAAATTGATTTCCCTTGAATTATGTTAGAAATTCCATCTTATTGTAGAAGCTCTATTTCCATGAGGAAAAAAATATTTCTTTGACTTTATCATGTTTATTTTCAGCCAAAAGGCTCCAAGACAAAGGAGTGGAACGGGATGGTTGGAGAGCTAGTCAGAGATGAAGCAGATCTCATTGTAGCACCCCTCACAATTAATCCTGAGAGAGCAAACTATATCGATTTCTCAAAACCATTCAAATACCAGGGGTTGATCATACTGGTGAAAAAGGTAATATACTGTGGTTTCATTAATATTCGTGGGGTAATAATTTTCGTGGTTTTCGTGGGTGGCCTTTATCCAAAAATTTTGATATCCAACGAAAAGTAAATTTAAAATTGATCTGTATGCTGGAGACATCAAAACCACGAATTGGTACTTTTTCATCAAACCACAAAAATTGGTACCCACGAAAATAAATGAATCAACAGTAGATATTATGACATCTGCTCAACCTGAACCTTGAAGAAACAAAATCATGTCTTTGATAAACTGGTGTTGTTTGCTGTCTCTTAATATAATTTCTATACATTTGTTTAACAAAATGAACTGAAAACTTGTTTTATGGTACAGATTCTATAGTTCCAAAAGTGGTTTGATTTAGACATGTGTCACCAATTACAAATTTGCCATGCATCCTTAAATTGGAAAAAGTCTTTGATTTTCATATTGAAGTTCAAGTACTTGTAAAGCATTTGAATTAGAATAGATAATTGAGACCCCTTGAATTTTGTCTAAATCATGAGTTTGTTAACTGACCTGAAAGGGTCTTAGGCTATATTTACACTATTTTTTGCCGGATTTCATGGAATGAAAAATTGTAATGGTGGAAGGTGGGCAGCCTTTTAGCAGGTGGGGAAGAAATGTTCATATCAATTTTCTCGGCAACTAGTCATTACAGGCACTGGATATTTGATGTACAACATCAGGGTGGGGATCTATAACATGGGATTTGATTTCAGGTCTGTCACTCTGACACTTCTTCTGTTTAACAAAATCCGGCTATTTTTTACTTTGACAGATTTTTTAGCTCACCTGGACCGAAGGTCCATGTGAGCTATTGCCATCACTTGGCGTCCGTCGTCGTCTGTCGTCGTCCGTCGTCGTCCGTCGTCGTCGTCGTCGTTAACTTTTCTTTGAAAATCTTCTCCTCCGAAACGACTGAAGGGATTGCTTTGAAACTTTGCACACTTCATCTATGGGATGTCCTCTACCAAGATTGCACAAATGGTGACCGCCGTCCAAACAACATGGCCGCCGTTACTAAAAATAGACTAGGGGGGTCAGACTATTGTTTTTGGCTTGTAAATCAAAAATTATAAGAGATAGATGAAATCTGATGCCACGCTGCTGCTTCAGCATCAAAAGTCCTACAAAAGTCTCCATTGAGTCAAAGTTGTCAGATGACCCCTTATAGGAGTTATGGCCCCTTAAAGGTGAAAAATAGCATTTTTTCATGTTTTTGGCATATAGAATGAAAACTATTACAGATAGAGAAAAGTTGTTGCTTGCTTAAATGTTCAGCTCATTTAGCTCTACAAAAGTCTCCAAAGGGTCAAAGTTGTCAGATGAACCCTTATAGGCGGTTACAGCCCCTAAAATAACGTTTTTTCATATTTTTGGCCTATGGAATGAAAACTATAGCAGATAGAGAAAAGCTGTTGCTTGCTTAAATGTTTAGTTCATTTTGCTACACAAAAGTCTTCAAGGGTCAAAGTTGTCAGATGAAACCTTATAGGGGTTACGGCCCCTAAAATAACGTTTTTTCATGTTTTTGGCTAAGTGAATGAAAACTATAGCAGATAAAGAGAATCTGTTGCTTGCTTAAATGTTAAGCTCATAAAGCTCTACAAAAGTCTCCATAGGATCGAAGTTTTCAGATGACCTCTTATAGGGGTAACAGCCCTTAAAATGACATTTTTTCATGTTTTTGGCTTAGTGAATGAAAATTATAGCAGATAGAGAAAAGCTGTTGCTTGCTTAAATGTTCAGTTCATTTAGCTCTAGAAAAGTGTTTACATGTTTAGGGTTGACTCAAGACCAGGTGAGCGATTCAGGCTCCTGGGAGCCTCTTGTTTTTAAATTATTTTAAAAGAAGCAAATGGAAAACTTTTACAACTAATGTTTTCATCTCAATAAACACAAATCCACTAAAATAAATCAATCTAATAAATATTTTTTCAGACTGCCAAGAGCTCAAATCTAGCCTCATTCCTTCAACCATTCCAAGATACCCTGTGGATACTTGTCGGACTATCGGTCCACGTGGTAGCTCTAGTTCTGTACTTACTAGACCGGTTTAGTCCCTTCGGAAGGTTTAAGCTTGCTAAGAGTGATGATACAGAAGAAGATGCCTTGAATTTGTCAAGTGCTATGTGGTTTGCATGGGGAGTACTCTTGAACAGTGGTATTGGTGAAGGTAGGTGATTTGAGGATAAAAATGTTAAAATGTTAAAATTTTCATACCCCCTGCAAACAAATTTTGGAGGGTATATAGGAATCACACTTACTGTCTGTTAGTCTGTCTGTCTGTCCACATATCTTGTAAGCACAACTTCTTCTAAATTGCTAAGATTAAACTTTACATGAGGCAAGTAGATCATGTGGAAATGTGTATGAAAAATTGCTTTCTGATATCAGGCAGAGGAGATAATTGAACTTTTTAAAAATATTGTTGTTCAAGTTTAATATCGGAGTTCAATTTGAAGCAGGAGGGTATCCTTTTGTTTGCAAGACCACTTAAAACTAAAACAACATGACAAGATATTAAGAAGAATCAATAACTGCAAAATTAGATTACCAACAAAAAAGACAACTTACATTGGCTTCCACAAAAACTTTGTGAAAATCATGAATTCGTGAATCCAAAAATGTTGCAATTGGTTCAAAATCTAAAAAAATAAAACATAAACTAATGCTCAAAAATTAAAGTACATGTACTTCACAGTTTTTCTTTTTCTGTTGTTTCATTATTATATGAGGAGTATCAATTTTCCTGGTTTTCATGGCCGGTCTTCATCAACGAAATTTGATTACCTGATGAAATGAAATTTTAGCATTGATCTATGTGCTACATACTTCAAAACCACAAATTTAAGATACTATGAACAGATAATTTTTCATCAAACCTTGAAAATTGGTACACATGAAAATAAATGAATCCACAGTATTTATAAAATTTGATTGATATTTGTTTTCATTACAGGAACCCCTAGAAGTTTTAGTGCCAGAGTGTTAGGAATGGTTTGGGCTGGATTTGCCATGATCATCGTGGCCTCCTATACTGCTAACTTGGCTGCCTTCCTTGTGCTAGATAGGCCAGAAGCTTCCATTACAGGGATTGATGATGCTAGGGTTTGTTAAAAAGAAATATTTCTCTACTTATGGAATTTAGGTAATGGGTTGGGTGCGAAGGATTTGCCATGATCATCATGACCTCCTATGCTGTTAACTTAGTTGCCTTCCTTGTGTAATTAGATAGACCAGAAGCTTCCGGTGATGCTAGGGTTTGTAAAAAAGAAATGATTATTTAATCTGTTACCTTCTTATTTAAAAAAGATGTTGACCTAAGACCATATTGTTTCAAGATCCCTTAATGAAAATATATATAAGAAATTCACTATTTTTTACACTGCAGAATAATATAAGTTCTGAATTAGTTTTTGTGTTTGTGTGTGTGATTAGGGTTTAAGGCCCTTTTTGATGCACCTGGACAATATAGGGCAGTCAGTTTATAATAGTAGAGGACACCAGAGTACCCATAGGAAACCACCAACCTTGGACAGATAGGTGACAAATCTTATCACATACAGAAGGGACTCAAACACCACCTAATTTGAGATTTTGTAATATATATTCTTCTATACTTTACAATATAAGAATATAGTAACTTTTAATAATTCTTTCTTTCAGCTGAGAAACCCAAATGAGGATTTTAATTATTCCACTGTGAAGAACAGTGCTGTTGAGATGTACTTCAAGCGACAGGTGGAGCTGTCAACCATGTATCGTCAGATGGAGAAACGAAATTATCCAGATGCTGAATCTGCAATTGACGCTGTCAAAAATGGGTAAGCTTTTTTACTTTTTTAGGGCTATTCAAACAAAAAGTAGAAGAGGAATGGAGAGAAGATACTTTTATTCAGTCCCACCATAATAAGCCATAATATTATTTTGATTATCATAAACAGATTTATGTGCGTAATTTACAGTTAATGAAATTAAGGTAGTAATTGTTACCCTGCGTTGTCAATTTTGTAAAATTTGGAAGAAATATTTGATGATCCACTTATCATAACCCTTTAGTTATTAAATGAGGTCACCTAAAACTGATATTGGATTATAACCCTATGCTTGTGAAGAGGCCAATTTCTGGACTCCTTCAAGGCACAAATTTTATTTTTCTCTGACTTCCTCTTTGAAATGGTAATCAATCATATGAACACATTCTTTTATTTCTTAGAAAACTGGATGCCTTTATCTGGGACTCATCTAGACTGGAATACGAAGCGGCCAAAGAATGTAACCTAATTGTTGCTGGTGAATTGTTTGGCAGATCTGGCCTAGGTGTGGGACTACAGAAAAGAAGTGCCTGGACCCATGATATCTCTATGGCTATACTGGGTTTACATGAGAGTCAGTATTAAGTTATAACTCTGTCTTTAAAAGGATCATTTTATAAGCTTAATTTAAGGATGGTTCCTGTTTTGAAAAAAAAATAAGAATTGATGTTGTAAGTTGTTAGTAAAGGTACAAAGTAATCATAATATTTTGAAAGGTGTGTTTTCAAGATTGAAATTATCAAATTTCTTAGGATACATTTTTTTCATGACACATGTGTAATACTGTTCTTTATGATAATAAAAGAACTTGATCTCAAATGGGGACCAGGATTAAAGAAAATAACCCTCTCATTGTGAAAAACCAACTATTTTGACTTTGTGAACTTAACCTTAAGGAAGTAGTCTGAAGTGCTTCATATACATGTATAGATATATATGAAGAAGAAAAGAAAATATGAAGGGAGACAATTGGACCAGTTTTTTAGCTCACCTGACCCGAAGGGTCAGGTGAGCTATTGTCATCATTAGGCGTCCATCGTCCGTTAACTTTTCTTCTCTGAAACCAATGAAGGGATTGCTTTCAAACTTTGTACATTTGATCTTTAGGATGTCCTCTACCAAGTTTGTGAAATTTGTGCATGCCGAAAAACCAACATGGCCGCCGTTACTAAAAAAAATATAACAGGGGGGTCAGACCATAGTTTTTAGCTTATATCTCAAAAAGTATAAGAGATAAAGAAAATCTGAAGCAACCCTCCTTATTCAGCACCAAAAGCTCTACAAAACTCTCCATTGTGTCAAAGTTGTGGGACAAATCTTTATAGGAGTTATTTCCCCTTAATCGTCAAAATTGACTATTTTCACAGTATTTGGACTTTATCCTAAAAGTCAAAAGAGCAAGAGGAATAGTGAGAATTGCAAAATTGTTCAGCTCATTAAGATCTGCAAAAATGATTCAGGGTCAAAATTGTCATATCATCCTTTTAAGAGTTATCCCTCTTTAAGTATTTTCAATCAATTTTAACTTGTTTTTTTTTCAAATGGAAAACTTTGTAACTTTGTATTCTTGATCTTAAAAGTGTTTTATATCCTAACTAGTTTCTTTAATGTAACTTACCAAGTACATGTAGACCATGTTGCACATTAGGTAAGAGGCTTTAGCATAAGAGATCAGGTGAGCGATTCAGGCTCCTGGGCGCCTCTAGTTTCCTATAGTACATGTATACAAAATGGGGTATCATTTATGTCAGTATCCTAATTTTGAAAAAAAATTTGCTTCAATCAAAAATTATTTATAACATGTTTCACTTTGTTTCAGAGGGTAAAATGGAACAATTGGACAATGAATGGATATTAAAAGAGAGCTCAGAATGTCCTCTGGAAGGGTCAGCCCCTGCCACTCTGGGTCTTACTAACATGGCTGGTAAGATTTGTAATGCTAAAAAAATCACATGGCCCATCAAGGAGGGGGGTTGTTAGTTCAAATATTGAAACAAGAATCTTACAAGTTTTAGAAAGGTTAAAAATCAATTGCATTTTATTTTTAATCTACAGCCAATTGCAGTGACCACTAGTCACAGTAAAGGCTGCTGGCTGATTTTCATTGTGGTTTTAGTTAGGTTGTGTACCCATATTCCACTTCTCATTATTTTCTTATCATATTTGAGTTTTGAAGTTGAAAATTAAATTGTACCCAGACATTTTAAAAGATTCTCAAGAAAATGTTCATTTTGAAATCTCTTATCACCACACTATCTTGTTGCAGCATCAATCTTCAGTCATGCGTAATCTTATTTACAGGTGTGTTTATGATGGTAGCAGGAGGGATCGTTGCTGGAGTGTTCCTCATTTTTGTAGAGATTGCTTATAAGAGGCACCGTGGACTGAAGGAGAAAGAGCTGGAGCTAGCTAGAAATGCTGCAGATAGATGGAGAGGCAATATTGAGGTAAGAAATCAGCCAGAATGCTTTCAGTTGGGTCTGAAATTGAGTCAAATGTTATGTACTGTAAATGGGAAAATTTAGCTTATTTGCGTTTTTGTAAATGAAACCTTCTGCATTGGGGATAAAATTAGCATTTCTTTTAATTATTATATTCTTTGCTATTAAAAGAAGTCTGCAAGAAACCATTCACAAAGGTAGGGAATAAAAATTAACCCCCACGCTAAAATTTCCATATTTACAGTAATTGGAATCTTCCTTCTTAGTCCGTGTCTACAAAATAGTCCTGTTGAAATGATTTGAAAATTCCAAGTAATAAGATATTAATGCATGAAATATCAAAGAACATTTAATAATGGAGAAACCAAATAATTAGATTTGGAGGAAATTTACATGTTATTTACACCTGTATTAGTATGATATCTGAAGTTTTTAAATACATGTATTTGACCCTTGTTATATGTAATGCAGAATTTGTTTTGCAGATTGACTTTTTGCTGAGTTTTGGCATTCATTGTTTACAGTTAAAACAAAATCACTGTTTTTATTTTATACATGTATTTGTATGAGCATCTGTGTTTTTTTCCTCCCTTTACTAATCACATGTTTCAAAGATATAATAGAGATTATGTTGTCGGGAATTACGCAGGACGCTAGAGAACGTCAATTCGTGAGTTATTCATTGTAACGTCAGTCGGCAACGTTGCCATTCATTCAGTGTAGTAAATGACTTCAAACGGAACAGTTGTCTTTTATTCTTTCGCATCCCGTTCGCATTTACATTGTCCCTACATATGTAAGGTTATGTTAACTAAGAAATGAAGCCAGAAAACATTTTTATATTGCTACCCTTGACCCTGCTGTTTTAATTGTGTAAATAACATGTATTTTATTCATTTCTATAATATTTTTCATCTGAAAACAGTATTTGACCATGTTTGTGTCAACCAGTTCACAATGCTATGAAAATAGTTTAAAGACTCATTGAAGCATTTATTTATACACTTTGAGATATAGAATCTTTTGTCCTATACTTTTGTTTAATAATTATTCATGGGTACCAATTTTCATGATTTCTTGTGTGACAATCAGCTTAGCAAATATGAACCTAAAATGTGCAACCCTCCACAATTAAAATCCAATATTTAAAGTCATTTCAGCGAAAAACGCCCAAAAGTGTAACTTATGAAAAATCATGGAAATTATATCAAGACTGTTAGCCCCAACCTGAAAAAATGTGTTCAGTTCTGTAAATTTTAGCAACTTTTGTAACACAATCTTGATAAAATAATTGCCGAAATCCTGAAATTCATGACTGTAAAATTCACAGTATTAAATTGTAATATAATTCTCATGTACCGGAATGAAAAAAGAATCTTTGAAAGATTGTTATTGCATTAAAATGTTTAGTGTTGCACTGTGGAACCTTTTTCCTTTTCCCTATATGAACATATGAACCATTTGGAGTGGAAATAGATGAATGTATTATCCATTGTAAGGCATGCTTTGCAAGAACAAGCACAGATTGAAACCATGTTTGTGCATAAGTCTACAACGCAGGAAGAAAATTCAACAACTAGATGAAGTGTGTATACACCTGTCAAAAGTTTATAATTCTATTGGAATGTCATATTAACAGCATGATTGTGTGTGTGTCTCCTATTATGAATTAAGAATGGCTCAACTAACAGTTACAGTAAAGATAGTAAGTAATAATAGTTTAGTTTTGTGTTTGATATATTTTTATACCCTTGCTAAAAAAGGGTCACTCCCTGACATATCTTTTGTAATAGGTTTCTCAGCAACTAACTTAAAATTTGTTTACAATTCAAGTATTATGTCCTATATAGCAAGTAGGGATTATGTGTGTGTCCCATTTCTAATCCTGTTTACTGACTTTGTCAATTTTTAGGGGGGTGTAGGGGGTATATGAGTGAGCAGTGACTCTTAGATTCATTGTTTATTTTGATTTTAAATTATAACCCATTTGTCATTCTATAGAGAGGGGCAAAATTACAATAACTGTTCAATCAAACTTGTGCAAGATTTTAGGGCTTTCACTGAAGAGATTGATTCAGCTTAAGCTCAATCTGTACTGTGCCTCTCCTTCCCCATCAGGGTCTAATATTAACTTCCTGTTTTCCTTATGATAAAATAGGGTTTAATTAAGCATGACCCAGTGCAACTCTTGTTTGAAATGGAATGCTAATATATCATTTGTTTGATAGTTACTGATTTTAAATTATTTGTTTTCTTAATGGCTTGTTGCCTTAAACATGAAATTAGAACATGGTCGTGTCCTGTTTGTTGTGATTTTTTTAAACAAAGGTCTTCTTCTCTGTGAGTTGGAATAAGGTGAATTTCCAAACTATAGTGTGTCTTGTTGTTTTTGTAGAAAAGGAAAAAGTTACGAGAGACATGGGACTACATAAAAGCCATGAAGGACACGCCAAGCTCAGCTACCGAGATTGATGAACAATTATGATGGCTTGAAGGAAATTAAACAAAATGACTTTTAAGAAACTGATTTAACAAGAACTTTTACAGACTTTCTTTACTGTTTGAGAACAAAGATTTATTTTACATGTGCTTAAAAAAATTTCTAAATTATTTTGCTATTCTTTTTTTATCCAAAAATTGAACCTTTTTGTGAATTGTTCAGGTAGGTCATGGTTTTTATGTACTATTTTCATGAAGATTATAATAATTGTTGAAATTATTTTAAATCGTTTAAATGTGAGAAAGGTTTTGTAATTTATTTATGAATACTTTTGTGAATTATATATTATTTATATTTCCTTTTTATGAGTGTGAGTGGTATCCTTTTTCATTGTTGTGTATGATTAAAGATTTTATTATAAAATTATTTTGTGAAATCACAGTTGTTTTCTTATATACATGTATCTATGTACACATAAGATGCACCAGGTGCATTGCAGGGGAGTCTTGGTCAGCAAAGTGGTGATTAAAATCAGGGGTGAATCAAGAAATTTTTTAAAGGGGGTTCTGCCTTAAGTGCTCTGAGGATGAAGTGGGGGTTCCAAGAAGATGTAACGGGGTTGCTCCCCTTTATACATTAATTAGTAGGTTTTATAGCCAGCATTTACTGTTGAGCTAGGGAAGTACATTTGTACTTCTTTAGCTCAGTCTGACTATGAACCTTGAGGTCCCTGGTTCAAGTCCCGGTCAGGACATGTTGATTTTGTGAAGTAATTCATGCTCTCCAGTAACAAAGAATTTAAAAAAAAATTATACATATATTACAAAATTTTCAAAAGAAAGGGGGGTTCTAAAGTCACCCCCTCCCCTTACTGAGCACTGCTTTTAATAATACAAATTACACTATACTAGTAGTTTACCTGTCTTTTGTGTTCTGCATCTTCTTGTTTCAATTTTGACACAATCCAGGTTTACTTTAGGGATTCCAACATTTTAAGGCTACTTTTTATATTGATTATATTAAGGATCAATGCACCAAAGATTTGTCAGTTTATCTGCTTGTCAACGATTTCTTGTGAATATTTAATCTAAAAAAAATATTTATAGGTGTTATTGAGGTTTAAAAAAAAAAAAACACAAAATGACGAAAAGTTTTTATTAGACTTGGTCGATGGTGGTATTAGAGTTTTTCATTAAGAAGGGATAATTCTGCAAAATCTTGGCCTGGAGGTTTTACTGTTATATAATGCATTACATATGATCCAAATGAAAGTGAAAGACAATAAGTTTCCATATCCCAAAAGGGGAATACTTTGTGCCAATTAAGTTAGAAAACCATGAAAATTGGTGCCCAACAATATATTATGAAAGCATATTTATCTTAATTGTGGGGTTTTTTTTCGAAGTTTTATATTTAGCATATTTCCTTACTTGAACATCTTACTACCATCAAAAATATACAATATTAAATTAGTCAAATTTAAAATTACATATTTGATATTTTAGAAAAGAAGAACACTTCGGCAGACTTTACAGAGGCAAAGAGACGAACAGTTTGCCGCCATTCCCATCAACATGAAGGGGATTCCCCTAACCAACCAAGACAGCATTACCAGTAACACAAATGGAGAAACGCCCCACTTTCCTGGAAAGAGGTTATCGTATACCGAGGCAACAGGAAGTAAATTGTATAGTCCAAGCAGAAGTGAAGAACCCAAGCAAGCTGAAAAAAGGTCAGTTACTATAAATAACCCAGCATATGGCGACCAAGATGATAATTTGGTTTGAGCGGGGATGCCAGCAATCGAGAAATGTTCTTGTGATGATTATGATGAGGAAGAAGAATTGAAGCCATAATGAAATGCAGTATTATATCAGAATTTTTTTAAATCTTAGCTTTACAAGTTTTTCAAGTATTCTCATTGTTGTAATATGGGAACTATTTATTCTGCTTTTCAGGGTTCCCACACATCCTTGAAAACTGAAAAAAACCTTGAATTTGTTTTTCAAGATCAAGGACCTGGAAAAGTCCTTGAATTTTAAAAAATCAAAACATATCCTTGAAAAACCTTTGAATTTTATATTAAGACACTTTGTCTGCTGCTTTTGGGAAAAATGGTGTAAAAAATATCAGGATCTATCATTTTTGACGACTATTTTCATCCTTGAAAATAACTAAAATACCCTTGAAAAGTCCTGAAAAAAGCCTTGAAATTTTAGTCATGAAAAAGTGGGAACCCTGGCTTTTTATATATGAATATAGCATAGAATTTTAAATAAATCATTCTTGGTATTAAAGACCACTTGTACCTGTACATGTATCATAAAATGCATAATAATTGTTGTACATGTAATATCAAACAGTATATGATGTAATGTATGTCTTATATAGATTCTAAGCATTATTTTTGTTGAAATACCTCCAAGCATTAAAGGTTGTTTGTATATACATGATAAAGATGTACTATAATAGCATACGCATTTTATTAGGGTATGTTATTTGTCTCAAAAACTGGGTTGTCTGGAATGCACATTTCTCATATTTGAGTGTGATTTGTAAACATGAAATAAGTAATTGAAAATATAAGATTGCCAGGCTAAAACTTGAGGTGGCTTGCTCGAATTGATTATTACATACCCAGCATGATTTTGTTTAAAAAAAAAAGGTTGTTGTTTTGTTTCAATTCAAATTATGGTTTGGGGGTATATATGAATCATACCCAGATCGCGAGTTCCAAAATAGCCGCCATTTTACCTCGATTTTACTGGAAAACTTGTACCTACTCTGTGATAAATAAAACAGGAAAACCTTATCTTTTCTCTCCAATCCCTTGGAAATGTTTGTTTTTATATTTCTTTAATCATTACAAATTGATGAACAAAATTTTTTATTCAATTTTCTTTCAAATTTTCCTAAAATGAATCGATAAACATGTTGCTTCCATTGCGCCCAATGTTCTGACGTCAGATCTTACCTCAGTTGACCTTTGACATTTGGACATTCTAATTTCCGGAATGTTCCGGAATGGATTAACTCGCGATTGGTCTATACCTGGGTTTCTTATTCCCCATTTTCTCCAACTCTGTTACCAAACTGGTTCAAATTTGTTGTTCTAACATCCAGAATTTTCGGAATGGATCAAATGTTCAACGTGTGTATTCCATGGGGTTTTTGTTATTTTTTTAACTTAACTTTTGAATTCTCTATCAAATAAATCAATCAAATACCATTGAACTTTTTTAAGTTAATTTGATGATGATGTTGAATTTATATTTTTTGTATTATTATATAAATTTGATTTGTCTATTTTTTTTTTCTAAAATCCAAACTGAAACCAGTCTGAAATAGAACCAAAATTATTTTCCTAGAGAAATAACGTTTCAGCTGTAATCCCTAAATCACAATATATAATTTTACCTAATTTATTAAGAAATGGGATACATAAATTGCAATATAGTTTTAACTGTGTTATTAACGGGTCTTGAAATTATCAGAGCCAAAGATTTTTTTAGACAGGTTTTACTTTTACTGTACTTTCAGATTTATTAAAACATTGTTTAAAATGTAAAAAAAAAATATGAAAAATAAAAGTCTGTTATGGATAATGTCAATAAGTTAAATGCCAAAATGAAACATTGAAAGATGAATTAATGTATCCTATGTGCAATTTTATTTGTTACTGTGCAATATGAATAATTAAAACTGTTTGGTGTCAATGAAAGAAATATAAAGTGCAACTATTTTTGTTATTTATCTTTTAACATATTTTAAAGATTTTTCATTTTAAATTGTGAAGAAGAAAAGAAAAATAATCTGGAAAGTTGACAGCCCTGCATAAGATAAAAACATTCTAAAATCTGATTTTGTTTTGTTTTGTTGACAAATGTATAAATTTAATGCCATTCAGATTCTATTAGAGTTACAAGTGTATTACCGTGCTTGTTAAATAAATTTGACAATTTTGAATTCAATTAAAATAAACTTGAAAAGGTCTGATCTTGTCTTGGATAAACCTTACATTCTTATTACCCGTAACTAGTAACTACTAAAACAGGATTTTAACTTCTCCTAAAGCTTTATTGTCTTGATTGTTAAAAAAAAATGTCTCTATTGTTATTTTTATTTTACAATATTATTGTGTTCATAATTTTTTTATTTTCTACATTATATACCTATTTATTTATTTTAAAGGCAATTTTGCTGATGTTTTAAATGTTATTTTGTTTACTTTTTATTCCATAGATATATAGATTTAATAAATTGGTAAATACCTGGTGTTTTATGTCATCTTCAACACGTTGTAAGCAACATATAGGAGTCACTTTGGCACTGCATTGTCCTGCAGTGTCAGTAGGTTTCCTGGGCACTTCATGTCACAGACTCTTGATATCAGGCTTGTTGAGGTGGTACTTATATCCCTGTAAATTTTTCCATAAAATATTCAGTATCAGACAAAAAGTGTTTTTTTTTATTATCCCATGTCACTGTATATTACAGTAAATAGATTCAAATATTCCATATCCCACAAGTTTTGACTCAAATATGTCTATGAATAAAATATGTGAATATCACATATCCCAACATACCATAAACAAATCTGGATATTTGGCAAGTTTCCCTAGTTTCCTCCTATAGTACTATTTAATTTGGTGTAAAGCACCTGTTCCTCATCTACTTCCTGTTGACTATGCAGGCTACAAGTATCATTCATGGAAGACTGCAATTCTAGTTTATACTACACTACTTGACATACCACTGTATTCTTGTGATACTAATAAGAAGATTAATGCCATGACTATAACTATAAAGGTCTCCAGTTATGATAAAAAGACATGCTGTGTACCATAAATCATCCAGCTCTTGACATACCGTGACAATATTTCCAGATCATAGCGCAAAGTTGTTTTATGCCCCTTGAGAAGTGGCCCAGTCCCACTGGCCACCACTTGGAGATTTTGGTCAGTATATTAGTGTATTAGCTACATGCCAAGAGTGATTGAATTTGGTAAAGTTGAAAGGAAACAATGATACATAATGATTTTTTTTTTAAAAATGTAGAAGTTCATGGGGCCATCACTACCAGTGTTGTTCTATCTTTATACCAAGTTTCATTGAATTTGATTGCGTTTTAGATGAGTTGAGTGGAAATGAGGATTTTTTTTAGAAGTTCAAGGAGCCATAACTAAAAACAATTGAGGAGGATATACACAACTTCATGTGGTGAACTAGCTATTTACCAATTTCCATTAGATTTGGTTGAGTAGTTGCTTCGAAGAAGAGGCGGTATACTGGTTTACCTCCGTCCGTGTCCGTCCGCAACATAACTTTCATAACAGTTTTCTCAGCAACTACATATCACAGTGACTTGAAATTTGGTATATGAGTTCAGTATGAGGTCCTTTATCGCGAGTACTGAAATTAGGTCTGTTCGTTCTCTACTTCCTGTTTACCGACTTAGTCAATTTTCAACATTACTGGTCAATTGTTGAATTTTTTCCTAACATTTTTCTCAGAAACTACATATCACAGTGACTTGAAATTTAGTAGCGACTACCAAAATTAGGTATTATAATATCTACTTCCTGTTTACCGACAAAGTTCATTTTGGAGGTAGCTGGGGAATACTGAGTGAGCAGTAGCTCACAGATTCCTTGTTTTATGAGAGTTGACCAAAATAAATATGTGTTTTATTATCATGTTCATTCACTCCTTCCATAAAATAATAATTAAAGCCTCACATTCAACTTGCATGTATAGCTCTGAATATCAACTATGGCAATTGTGTGACCTTTTGAAAAAAAGGAAAAAAGGCGTCATATCAAAACATAAATTAAAAGATTTTTATAATAATTTATTGCAATAATTTCGGTGATTAGACAAGAAATTCACAAAAGACATACATCTGCAGATAGAAAAAATTAAAATATCTTAAGTACAGATAAATGGCATTCTTTACTCTATACCAATATATACGTCTTGGCTCAAAGTATTCTTACATCAATAAATATGTTTCTAAAGTTTCAATTAATGACCATGTTTAACGTTTTCTGGCACAATCATAAAACTTACACATGTATTCATTTATAAAATGATGTTCATCCTCAACTCTACCCGTGACCTGTCTATATTTTTAGATCTCTCATTTTAATGAGCTTGTCTTGTATAAATTGTTTTATGTCTATATATCTTTCTTCCTCTAAACATTTTTAAATTGAAAAGAAAGTACAGATTCTGAACTTTCCCTGTTAATATTTTTCCTTGTAATTTCAGTTAAAAGGTTTTTTTTCTACATCCTTGAATAGAGCTCCAGTCTGCATATTTAAATTATGTATTCTTAATTCATTACACACCCACTCGTACGTTAGAGGCTATTTTGCAATTATCTTGTCTGTCCGTCCTTTTCAAAATTTCGTTACAGATTTCTCGGGATTGATTTTTTGCACACAGCGTGCTTCCTCTTTCCATGTCGGTCGGCCATCTACTTCCTGTTTCCGAGCCGACTTAGACTGTGTCTGGGACTGTGTTAAAGGTTAAATTAAAAAAAATGGTAGCAGATTCCTTGGGTCTACCAAGGGGATTGATATAAAATTTGTAGTACATTTAGTACACAGTTTAATCATGATCAGTCAGTTTACCGTGACTCCCTTTTCCAGCAAAGTCAGACATATACTTCCTGTTTTCGTGTGATTTCCAACAAAGACTTATTGATAAAAAAATATCTGGTTCTACTATCCGCTTCTGTTATATCAAGTATAAACCTTGGGTAGGTCTTTCACGGGTCAGCACGAATACTCGAATAATATCAAAATTAATAAAAGGTCTAGACTAAATGCAGAACTTTATTTTAGTGTCAAACTGACCGTGATTACACATAATATTTATTTATTTCAGTGGTAAGTTAAAACAAAGGAATTGGTAATTTGACGCGTTTGAAATGTGAAAAGATATACTAGAAGATTGAAAGTCTTTTGTTTTTATATTTTCAAAACGATTTAGAAATTTAATATTTAAATGTGCTTCGAAGCTCGTTAAATAAGTTTGAAACGCAATTATATTTCGCCTTTTAAACCGTTCTTTTGTCTTTAAAAGCGAGCAAAATTTCTTAAAAACCTTTGTTTTTGTAAGTATATTTTCATAGTATATAAATTAATTCATAAAAAACGAAAGTTAAATCTGTGTCTTTTCTTTTTCCATAATATTTGTATCTGAGATCATTAAAGCAATAATTTAGTTTTGATTTTCAGTATCTATAAAATCTATAACTATAAGCGCATTATTATTCTTTTTTACACTTAAAATTCTATTTTGATACAACTTCATTCTTTTGTACGAAATAAAAAAATATACGATGATTAGGATGGGTTTCAACACTGAAAATCCCCTTCCTTTCCAAATCCATTACTTGTATAAGCATGGCATAGAACCCATGGATTTAACTTATGATTATTTATTTACAGCCATAGCCAGGAACAAAATAAAACAAAAAATTAGTCCGGGCAAAATGGACCATCCATTCCAGCTTGCGATAAATAAAGTATGCCCGAGACACGACGAAGACTTAACCTATTACTGTCCCGCCCACGACGAGGTTATCTGCAAGATTTGTGCGAGCACCAACCATAGTCGATGTCCCGCACAAATTCCAGCTTTAGAAGAGGCAACAAATTCCAAGGCAGTGTTATCGACAGACTTGGATAACAACTTTAGAATATTACACGAGAATATACAAAATTCTTTAACCCAGCAGCGCTCTTCTTTGGAAGAACTGACGAAAAAGGAAGAACAAGTTCGAGTACACATTAAAGACATCCGCTTACGTCTGAATAGAAAACTGGATGCTTTGGAGTCGGACCTCTTACAATCGTGGATAGATCAAAAACACACCGTCTTACCAAAAATGAAAAGCGACATTGCAAAATTGGAACAATTCGAGGAAGAAATCGCAGACTTGGAAAAGAAAACATCTATCATAAAAGATTATGGAACTGATATCGATTATTTTTTGGCGGGAAGACAGGTCCAAGATAAGTTGTACGACCATGATGAAAAGGTTGTTTCCGTTATGAGGCAACTCAGAAAAGTACGCGCAACATTTGCAGCAACTACAGATTTTGATGCATTTATTTCGAAGGTAAAGAAACTAGGTGACTTGTTTGTGGAGGCTGTTCCCAGCAACCTAGTTAGCGATAAGTTGAAAGGTCAGAAGAGAAAGGTTACATCGGAACCAATGAAAAAACCTCTTTCAAATGATATCAAACAAGTATTCATCGATAAACGCAATACAAAATCTCAACAAGATGGCATTGGTGACATTTTCAGAATGAATCTACTTCTACAAAATAGATTTGAAATCAAGAAGGGGTTTATGAAGAAAAATCTATGTATATGTAGTGGAATTATATTAGATGAGAAGATCCTCTTGGCTGATCGAGAGAACAAGCGGTTCATCGTGACATCAGTTGAAGGAGAGCACAAACGAAATCTTGACGTCACCGGAAGGCCGTGGGGTGTTTCATCTATTAACGACAACGCTCTGGTAGCCGTAACATTTCCTTATATGGGCAGTGGATACATTGAGATTTTAGACACCTCGATCAACAAGGTAGTCAAGCCTATAAATATAGGCGGTCTTTGTCGTGGTATTGCATTTTACCGAAATTTATTGTACGTCGTAGTGTTCGACAAAGGTATAGTGAAAGTGGACATCGAAGGAACTGTTCACAATGAAATCGCACTAGACGTAAATGGGGTCTTCCATCTGGTCGTAGACCATGACAAAATTTTCTTCACGGACGAACAGACCAACAGCCTCAACTGCTATGACCTTTATGGGCATGAGATTTGGCGGTTCAGTCACGACAGGCTTAAGGAACCGCATGGTTTAGCAGTGGACGAGAACGGTAACGTTTTTGTTGCCTCCTATTTGTTTGATCATGTGATGGTCGTTTCGGCCGACGGGACACTGCATCGGGAAATATTAACCAATGCCGATGGATTGCTTGGTCCTTCTAGTCTGTTTTATGATAAACGTAGCAAGTGTTTACTCGTATCTAGCCGGGAACACGGTCGGGTTTCCGTTTATAATGTGATTTGAACTGCTTGAGGTTTATAGACAAACAAATTAAAGAATGAAAATTAAAGCAAAGATTATGTGCACTTATTACTTGCTATATATTTTACTGATTCGTTTCTCTAACCAGAGAAAGACAGAGCTTCCAAAACACAATTCCCCCAATTACCATGGTCTGGCACCTTTTTAACCTTTCAAATAAAAAAAAATGGAATTAGTGTATGCGACACAACTTTCATAAAACGGCGGCAATTTAAAACTCTAAAATGGAAAGCAGTCAACAGTCTTTAATGTGACCAACGTTAACAGTATACTACCGGTATTGCTGCTTGTCATCTTTCCACAGATTGAATATATAATTTGAAAACACTATGATTCAAAATTAATCCTAAGACCCTCCTCATGCCCCTTGTCGTGTGGACGTAAATCAATAAACACGAAGGTGCTATCAGAAAACGTCCCTTTTGGGAAGTTTTGCAGACCGCTCTTTAGATGTCTGTGGGTTTTGACTGTTCCCCTGATAGTCTGATGTATTCTTTCCGAGATCTTTTCATAGGATTTTCGGCTTTCCTCCATCTCAATACAGTTGGGTGTCTGGGTCTACTCGACTGGATAGCTAGTTGTCCATGTCGGTATTCCCCGTTACGGAGCCTTTTATGTTTGGCTTGCTCTTGGCGCTTGTGGTTGATTTATTCCCACTCCCTTTTCCCTTTTGTACATATTTCCTGCACTTGTAAGTAGTTCCTGCATGTTTTTGCCATTATACATGCAAGTTGAGTTTCTCCTTCATGTTGGCTTTGTTGTCGCCCTTTTGTAGCTGTTAGACCAGACGCTAGGCCCAGGGGGGGGGGGGGGGGGTCCGACTAATATGGACACCACAGCAATCCATGAAAGGAATGCCCAGATTCCCTCTTTACCTCATTCAATGAGGGTGCTCCTGATAGAGGAGGGAATTACTTGCATACATACATGGTGGCAGTAACAAAGCTTTGACAAAGATTCCTGGCTTAGGACAGTCACATACTGTATATAATAGGAATATGATGGGGTTAAACTTTTTTTTCCCCAAACTTTCCCCGTAGATGCTGCATTCAAAGATTCTTTCCGTATAAATTAAGTCATTGAAGAATTTCCTTTGCACGATTGTTCAATCAACCTCCTCTTTCAATGAAAAATTCATGCTCTCGATCCTTAATATGGATACAAGTGCTCTGACTAGCTTTTGTTCACTTACTGTTTTTTTAAAAATTAGTATTCTCCTTTCTTGACCATTTATCATTATGTTTTATTCATACCTGTATCAGGACCGTGCCAATCTTCAATTTCACAGGTATACTGGATCTTCTTGATTATTATTTTCTTTTCGGACATTGAGATTCACTGTTGAGATTGATCATCCAAGTTTTGGAATTTGTATTTGTATTACCTTTCTTTATTCACACATTAAGCTCTATACTTTTTAGAGTCTCAAAAAACTGGTGAGTAGAGATAAATAGTTAGATTCAAACGAAAACTTGGACCAGCTTGGAAAATAATCGAGTAAAATACTTCAGAAATTAGCAAAATAAGCTTCAAATGAAGGTCTATTTTTAAAGGTTTTCGTAAAGAAAGTGGGAAATTCATATATCAATGTTTAAAAATTGTTGCTGCATTCACGAAGGTCTATAGCATCATGGTTATACATCTATGATAGTATTACTATATAGTTTCAAGTTATATAGATGTAGGCTATGGCAGCTGGTTCTTGAGATATACTGTCGTATTGAAATTTTTTAAGTCGGCTTGCAAAAATTAAATGATGGGCAAAGGATATATATGCATATAAATTTTATTAACCCCAGATTTTTACTTCCGGTGAAATTGGGATACGCGAAAAAAATTCAAACCAAGCGTATACCACACACAATCGCCTAAAACATAGTCACATGTAGTAGTAACTTGACATATTGTAAACATTTTGTCACGGTCGGGATTTCCCATACATTTTCGTCATTATTTTTTCTAGGATCGGATCAAGGATTGTAGTTTTATAGGGGAGGCGTAAAATATTTTGTCGTTTTTTCACCAAGAGCATAGACCTGTATATTAAATATACAGGTCTATGCCAAGAGGAACGAGCCGCACATTTTTTTGTTTTGCGTTTTTGCGTAGATTTAGTGCAAAAAATAGTTTTTTTTCACGGTCAGTTAGAGGGGGGTACGCGCCCGGTACGCCTTTCCCTGGAATAAAGGGTTATTAGCATCCTTTGGTGAACAAAATGAAAAAAAAAGAAACACTATGTCGTTTTCGAGCAATTTAATGGGTTTGATATAATTTAACCATCATAGTAATTATTTTGGGCATGAAAGTAGGGAAAATGTTGTATCTGGTAAAGGAAAAATTATGAACATGTTAGAAATTATGCTAAAGGAACTTAGAAATGGTCAGTGGTAAATGAGATGTTTTAAAACATTATGTCGTACACACATGGATGTGCATTTTGTGTTTAGTTACCAATTTATATGCAAAGGTTCATTTGTATCATACTATAGTTTTGATTTTAAGAAAATAAGATAACAAGTTTATGTGGTATAACAAGTTATTTAGAAATATAGATACTAATATGTAATTAGTATAAATGTTCTAGTCATGGATGGTAAAAAGTTAAAAACAAAATATCTTAGCTATAATGTTAATATAACATTGTTTATCATGTTACTTATTGTACAATTATAATTATTCTCCTATATGTTACATATAGTTTCACTGTATGTTGTACATGTTGTACTAGTCAGTATTTTATATATATATGAATGACTTTCAATTTACCCAATTTTTGTCTTAAATAATGGAAATAGTTAGTATTTATTATATATGATATTATAAGAAATTTACTTCTCTTAAATGTTGAAAATATTTTGTAGAATTGAACACTATTTTAGATTTCTCTTATGATCAGGTTCCAAAAAAAAAAGAAAAAAAATTACAATTGAAAGTAATCCTAAAATGTTAAAAATAGTTAAAAAATCTTTCTATATCATCTTGGAATATTCATGGTCTTGGAGACAAACACAAAGATGAGACATTTATGAGTTATTTTAAAAGTGACATCAATATTCTCCTAGAAACCTGGAGGGGAGAATCAGCAGATTTTAAATTGGAAGGTTATACCATAATTTCAAAAACGCGAAAGCGAATTAAAAAAGCTAGAAGATACAGTGGAGGTATAATTGTTACTGTTAAAAAGACCTATATGAAAGGCATCACATACCTAAAAGATTTTACAGAGTCGCCAAATAGATTGTGGCTCAAGTTAAATAAAAACTTTTTTGGTTTTAGTGAAGATATTTTTATTTGTGCTCTCTATATACCTCCTTTTTCTTCAAACCATTACGATAATGACTTAGATATCTTGGAAAATGAAATAAACATTACGATAATGACTTAGATATCTTGGAAAATGAAATATCTTGTTTATCAAGAAAAGGACAGATTGTCCTTATTGGGGATTTAAATGCTAGGACTGGTGAAAGGGCAGATTTTATTGCCAACGATTCAAATGTCATAAATAATTTTGATGGTATGGATCTACTTCCTGAATGTTATATCAGCGATACCGAATTAAAAAGAATAAATCAAGACAGTTTAATAAACACATTAGGTTTAAAATTATTAGATCTGTGTTTGTCTTCAAGGCTGCGTATATTAAATGGAAGATTTTTAGGAGATTCTTTAGGTTATTATACATATATGTCTAGTAGTGGTTTTAGTACTGTTGATTATGCTGTAGTCAGCGAGAGTCTCCTGTCCTCAGTAAAATATTTTGAAACAAGTTCATTTACATATTCATCAGATCATGTTCAAATAACATTACATATGAAATGTTCTATAAATTTAGATAAGGAAGTTGATCTAGATGAAAAGAAATGGCACTGGATAAAGACTTTTAAATGGTCAGATAAATCAAAACAAAAGGTTATTGATGCACTTTTAAATGAAGATATTAAAAATGACATAATTGATTTTGAACTTGAAACTTTTGAAGAAAATCAAGTTGGTGTTGATGGAGCCACAGCAAAATTGACAAATATTTTAGATAATATATCAAATATTTCTTGTAAAGTCCTTCCAAAAATGAAAAAGAAGAAGAAGAAGAAATATAAACAAGCTTGGTCTGACAATATCATTTACGAAACCAAGCACCAAATTAATGCTATTGGTAATAAAATCAAACATAACCCAAATAATAATAGTCTAAGACATAAATTTTTTGAACTCAAGAAAACCATGAAGAAACTGGTGAAACAGAAAAAATATGAGTATAAACAAAAAATCTTCCATAGTCTAAGTGAAAATTTACAGCAAAATCCAAAAGAATATTGGAACATCTTAAAATCTTTAAAAACTAGAACAGAAAATGAAAATAATATAATAGAATTATTAAAAGATGAAACCGCTTTGATAAAGCATTTCCAAAACCAAGGGAATCCTTTAACACCAACAAACAGTACAAATGTAACAAATATTGAATCAGAACTGAAAATTTTAGAAAATAACTTAGATATTAAACCAGATACTGATATTCCTATTACTTTTTCAGAAGTTAAAAAGGTAATAAACGACCTTAAATTACACAAGTCGGCTGGACCAGACAGAATTTTAAATGAAATCATAAAATACTCAAACCAGGTTATCATTAAGTCAATTGTAAAAATATTTAATATAATCTTAAAAACTAGTATTTATCCAAGCACATAGAGAGACTCCCACATAATAGCACTTCACAAAAAAAAGGGGATAAAGCTGACCCAAATAACTATAGAGCTATATCTTTAATAAGCAATTTATCTAAGCTCTTTAATGCTGTTTTAAATAATAGACTTATCAAAGTGATTGAAAAACAACTTAACAGCTGCCAATTTGGCTTCAGAGAAAATCACAGAACTGCAGACAGTATATTTAAATTTAAATCATTAATAAATAAATATTTAAACAAAGATAAGAAACAAATCTATGCATGCTTCATTGATCCAAGAAAGGCCTTTGATTCTGTATGGAGAACAGGTCTTCTTTATAAACTATGTAAAATGAATATAGGAAAGTCTATGTACTCAATAATAAAACAACAATATTTTAATACTAAATCTGCATTAAAATTTAAAGATTATACATCCGAATATTTCGACATTAAGAGAGGTGTTAAGCAAGGGGATTCACTGAGTCCTACATTATTCAACATTTTCATAAATGACATCACCAACGGTTTAGATGAAGAAAATTCAAATCCATTATGTCTTATAAATAGCAAACTAGGATCCCTCCTCTTTGCAGATGATCTTCTTCTCCTTTCAGAATCACAGGAGGGACTTCAAAATAGTCTAGATAAAGTTGCAGTTTTCTGTGATAAATGGCAGCTTTCTTTAAATATAAACAAAACAAAAAGCATGATCATTTCAACAGGAAGGAAAAAGGTAGAGCAATCCATACTTAATTTTAATAATGAGACAATAGAAAATGTCTCAGAATATCCTTATTTAGGATTACTTATTAAGTCCAATGGCAACATGAGCCATAGTACAACAGAATTAACCAAAAAGGCAAAAAAGGTATTATTTTCTATAAAGTCTTATACCAATTCTCTGAGTAATCTTCCAGTAAATGTTTCCAATAACCTCTTTGACACACTAGTAAGACCTATCTTAACATACAATTCTGAAATAACATTTTTAGACTCGTATAATTGCTACTTTAATGCTAAAAACCGAGCCCTGGTTTCAGGGAAAAATGTAGACCCTTTCCATTTTATTGATAAAAATCCTATTGAAAATCTGCATCTTGCATATTGCAAAAATGCATTTGGCATTAATAAGAATGCTTCAAATTTTGGAACTAGACAAGAACTGGGTAGAATGCCCATTGAATGTCATATCAAAATATTAACTATTTTGTATTTAGCACGCTTTTTCACTACAAATCTAAACCATCTATTAAGTGAATCTTTCCAATTAACTAAAATACTGGATGAAAAGGGAACGTATACCTGGTATACATACGTAAAAGACATACTTTTTGAAACAAATATTGATTTAGAGAGACTGGAGACTTGTACGGAATTAAAACAACTGAAAAACATTAAAAAATATGTAAAAACTCAAATAAACTCATTCTATGAAAATATTGTAAAAAAACAAAATGAATAGTATTGATGATAAAAGTAAACTAAATTTCTATAAAAAGTTGAATCCAGACTTAAAAATAAAACCATATCTCTCAATTTCAAACTTTGAATTCAGGAAACTGATTACAAAATTAAGAATCAGTGACCACAAACTATTAATTGAAAAAGGAAGGCACTTTAAAATTCCTAGAGAAGAAAGATTATGTCAAAAATGTCAGGTATTGGACGATGAGAATCATTTTTACTTAGATGTACTTACAATGCAAACTTAAGACTAACTTATTTTAACTTTATATCTTTAGAACACATATCATTCAATAATCTGAATGATGAAGAAAAAGTAACTTATTTGTTAAACCCCTCAACACCATTGCAAGTAAATAAACTAGGATCCTTTATAAAAAAGTCTTTTGAACTGAGGACAGGGGACCCTTATTTTTTTCTTTACTTGTAACTATGTATTACTGTGTGTTTTAGTTAGTTTTATATCTGTGTATGTTTATGTGTCACAAACTGTATAAAAAGTTTAATGACAATAAAGATTCGTATTATTTCAATACATGACCACAAATATAATCTGTATGTAAACAACTCGTTTTGTCAACCCCGAAAATAGATCCTTCAAACATTAGGCAAGAACATTGGCGAAAAGACTCTTTACTGTGTGTTAGTTTGTGCTTTGTTATTGATTATCATTAGGGGGAAGGTTGGCGCCAAAAAACTAGTTTAACCCCGCCACATTTTAATGTGCCTGTCCTAAGCCAGGAATCTTTATCAAAGCTTATGTTTGTATTTAGTCGAATTTTTTTTAATTGTTTTTTGTCAAGAAGAGGGTCTTTCAATGCATTTTGGGATTGGGCTTGAATCATATGTATTTTATTTTCAATCCAGGGGCCAATTGAAAAACAGCGAGCAGCGACCGCTGGTCACATTGAAGGCTGCTGGCTGTTTTCCATTGTGGATATTTAAAATATACGTTTATAATGTAGGTTGTGTCGCGTACACTTATTCCACATCTCATTTTCTTCTATCATTTGCTATATACAAACAATTAAAAGAAGCAGTACTCCTTTTCAATTATATAACAGCTAGGTGCTGTAGTTTTGTCAAGGGAAGTGGTTAGAAGAATTTTAAATGATTATATTAAATGAATCAAATTGTACGAGTTGATAAAGTTTTTTCGTCTCTATAACTTTATTACTTTATTGCTGCAACTGGAGACTAGTACAGTCATGGCATACATTATAAAACAATGACATTGACATACATTATAAAACAATGACAATGACATACATGAATAGTAACAAATTGACATTGAGAATATGAAACAAACATATAGTTAGTAATATAAACATTTTATATTTAATATTGGAACTAACAGTATGGTCTCTCTTCCTCAGTTCTAATGACTGATCTATAAAAGAGACAACAATCCCAATTTCTTCAGGTGTTGACGGGTTTAGAATTTTTATTAGTTTTTCATTATTGTTAATAAGATCAAAATTTGGATACCAATTTAAAAGGTTTCTAAGAAATGTATCCCTTCCTTTTTTTATTAATTATACAATCTAAAAAGAAATGTTGCTCATCATCTAAAGCATTACAGGTTTCACATAGTCTCAAATGTCTGGGAATTTTTAGATAACCAGTTAACAATAATTAAATGAAAATGTGAAACAAATACTTATATACTATCATGTTAACAATCTTGTTTACATGCCTTACATTTTACCTTCTTCATTGTTCTTTATTATTGAAAGTGATGAAAATAAATGTTTTTAACCCCATGAAAAAATATGTATCAAATACATTATACCTGTGTAAAATTCTAGTGAAAACTAACCCTTAAGACTGGACTTTTTGTTCATTCTAAACGAATTCTTTGGTTCTTAAGCTTTGGCTTAGACAGTTTTCAATGCAATTATCAAAAATACCAAACAAACTTCGTCTTTTAGCTGAAACAGGTGCGGGAACAGGATATAATATATATTTTAGTCCTACCACACACTTTTTTGTCAGCAACCTTTCAGTTTCAGTTCCCGAAAATAGCTTACCCCCAAAAAGTTTTTGAATCTGAAAAAAATCCCAAGAGGAAAAAAGAGTTATAATCCGTAAGCCCAGACTGTGACATGTAGCTAGATACTTCAACTCGAGAAACAATACAGTGATACAAACCTTCGAACGATTAAACTTTTTTTGCCACAAATGACAAAAACACAGACACATGTTTCAAAAACTTTCATCTGTAACAGGATTGCTCTCCTACGTACATTAACTAGTAGGTTTAATAGCCAACATTTACTGTTGAGCTATGGAATTACTTTTTTAGTTCAGTGGTAGAGCATCTGATGATCTGACAATGAACCTTGAGGTCCAGGGTTCGAGTCCCGGTCAGGACATCAAGTAATTCATGCTCTCCGGTTACATTGGTGCCCAACTAAAAAAACAGTGGTGGTTAGAAGGATTCCTAGCCAGGGTTGTGCTGTGTTAAGAGTCATACATTGAGGTATGATGACTCTTGAGGTGGGGGAAGTGTAACAGGGTTGCTCTCCTTCGTACATTAATTAGTAGGTTTAATAGCCAGCATTTACTACTGAGTTAAAGAAGTACTTCTTTAGCTCAGTGGCAGAGCATCTGACTACGAACCTTGAGCCAAGTTGAGGTCCCAGGTTCGAGTCCTGGTCAGGACATGTCGATTTTGTGAAGTAATTCATGCTACATGTATACAGTTACATTTGTACACATCTATGAAAAACATATCCACGAGGGTCCAAACTGTGTCCACCTAATGATAAAATTGTTTAGACAGTATCAGGAAAATAATCTGTTTCAAAACATAAAAGCTTAGACATTTCATTAATGAAATAAAACAATAATTGCCATTCAAATCATAATCCAGCCTATAAAAAGTTATGTTTTTTTCATGTACAGAAAAAAGCTAATACAAAAAAAGAAGGTCCTAACTCTTCCTATCCACTTTAGAAACTATAAAGTAAATCAAAAACCCTTTTAATCATTCTGGAAATGGACCATATATTTATAAAATTATCTACATCACTGATCATGCTGATATTGTTGCTGAATTATGACTTGAATTAGCAGCAGCAATCTCCCCATCTATAAATTTAACACATCTAAATTAAGGAATGCCATACAATTTACAAATAAATTTATAGAGATTTCATACATGTATGTAAGCAATATATAAAACACTCTATACAATAGTAGTTAATTTGTTTCTGCAGTAGTGATGCACACCCCTCAATTCTCCCTACTTGGCTCAGAGGGAGAAGATACTTCTTCCTGTCATTCTGAAGTGTGGTGACACCTTAAACAGTAAACTTTAAATGGTTTTTTTTCTGTTTCAAATCCTAAAAAATATATATCTCATGTACGATGCATATACATGTACATTGTACATTGTACATGTCACTGTACCATGGTATATTAGAGATACAATGTACATGTATATATATGGTTTGTATACAAGAGATATGGGAACAAGTGCATGTATACTAAAGGGGCAACAAGATTATGCATTTGTATTGTTTACTACGGTACCTTAAAATGATGGTCAAATTCCATTTGCCAAGAAACACAGCATATCAATAACCCTAGCAATGCCAAAATGCCTCCATCCTCTACATGAAGGTGAATGCAATATGAAAACAGATTCTTACATACATCATGTACATTACACAACAAGACTTGGAATTTTTTTCTAAAAAAAACTTGTGTTAGAACATATACAACCTTTTTTATACGACCGCAAAATTTTTGCGATCGTATAATGTTATGGCGTCATCGTCTGTGGACACTTTGGTTTCCGTGCGATAACTTGAGTAAATATTAACCGAATGTTATGAAATTTTGATATGATGTTTGTTACCACTTAAGGAAGGTTGGTATTGTATTTGAGGGTTGTGGCCCCTATCATTTTAGAAAAAAGGGCCAAAAAGGACTAAAACAAGTGTATTGACAAAACTGTTGTAAAATGTTTATTATTCATTCGATTTTGAAAATTCTTTTTTTATTGAATTCATCATTAAATTCTGTCAACAAAATGTGTCAGACTCAATGGTTTTGATATATATTGCACTGTTACATTGATACTGGGGGTCAAAAAGGGGCCACACCCAAATAATTGACTTTTTTATTTGTGGTCCAATTTTCAAAATCTTTTTTTCATTGGAATCCTTGTGAAAATCCCTGCCTGCATTTTTCAATCAGATTTGCAATATCTCTTACTGTTTTTGAGAAATTAGGGGTCAAAGGGGCCAAAAACGCCATTTTTAAAAGTTTGTCAATGCAAATAGTTTTATACAAAAATTAAGTTGTAGTGGGCCTGCCAATTGTTATGAAGTTTATATATGATGATTATATCCACTAAAGGAATCTTGGTTTTGTATTTGGGGTTTGTGGCCCCTACTGTTTTAGAAAAAAAGGGCCAAAAAGGGCTTAAACGGGTGTATTGACAAAACTGTTGTAGAATGTTTATTATTCATTAGATTTTGAAAATTCTTTCTTTGTTGAATTCATCATTAAATTCTGTCAACAAAATGTGTCAATGATTTTGCTATGTATTTCACCATTACATTGTTACAGGGGGCTAAAGACAGGCCACGCCCATAAAATCAACTTTTTAATTTGTGGTCCGATTTTCAAAATCTTTTTTTCATCGGATTCCATGTACACAATTTCCTATTATTTTTTATCGGATTAGCAATATCTTTTACCATTTTTGAGGAATTAGGGGTCAAAGGGCCAAAATTGTAAATTAATACATGTATAGAAATAAGGCTTTTTGTATAAGATGTTGATGTAAATATATTTGTCAAAAATGCATTTCTAAGTCCACCACAGGATGCATGTGTCAAAAAGCTTTGTAAGTCCACCATGGGCTTCATGTGACCAAAGCAATGGACTATCCATATTGGGCCTCCAACGTACAGGGTTCAACTTGTTGCGGTCGTATCATGCTGCGCTCGGCGTAGCTTTTTATTTTATATTTGATTCTCAGCAAAATTAAAAAAGATTTTTTTTTCATAGTTAATAATTTTTGTCTCGCCTGCGAAGCAGAGCGGGACATAGGTGTTACTTTGCCGGCGGCGGCGACGGCGGCGTTAACTTTTTGGAAAAGTTTTATGAGCACCTCCATATCTCAAGAACTATAGGTCCTGGGTTAATGAAACTTGGTATGCATATGCCCTAGTAGTAGCTTAGCACAGTTGCATCCCCATCTTTTGTCCTTGACCTTGATTTTCCGGTTGAGTGACTTTGACAATTTTCAATACATATAATAGCAATGGAAAAGTTTTGCGAGCACCTCCATATCTCAAGAACTATAAGTCCTAGGTTGATGAAACTTGGTATGCATATGCCCCAGTAGTAGCTTAGCACAGTTGCATCCCCATCTTTTGACCTTGACCTTGATTTTCCGGTTGAGTGACTTTGACAATTTTCAATACATATAATAGCAATGGAAAAGTTTTGCGAGCAACTCCATTTCTCAAGAACTATAGGTCCTAGGTTGATGAAACTTGGTATGGGTATGCCCCAGTAGTAGCTCAGCACAGTTGTATCCCCATCTTTTGACCTTGACCTTTATTTTTCGGTTGAGTGACTTTGACAATTTTCAATACATATAATAGCAATGGAAAAGTTTTGCGAGCACCTCCATATCTCAAGAACTATAAGTCCTAGGTTGATGAAACTTGGTATGCATATGTCCCAGTAGTAGCTTAGCACAGTTACATCCTCATCTTTTGACCTTGACCTTGACCTTGATTTTCTGGTTGAGTGACTTTGATTATTTTTATTGCATATATTTGCAATGTTAAGGTTCTATAAACATCTTTTGATCTCAGAAACTGAAAATCCATGTAAATTCAAAATATAGTGGAAGTAAGAAAGAATAATTGTTTCTGATGGTGCCGGCAGGCGAGACATACTTTAGTGTTAACTCTTGTTTAAATAGTATTACATGTTGAAGTCTTATTTTGTGAAATTTATATTGACAGGTCATGCTCCATAATTTCTTTACTGCATGTACATGTATATGAAAAAATGATGACTGAAAACTCAGATTGGTTTGAATCACTGCAAGAAGACCCAAAGATAGAAAACACAACCACCAACATTGAAAGGACAGACAAAGATACACAGAAACAAAATAATTTCTGTAATACATGCAAAACATCAGGCAAACATACAGAAAACAATACCTGTTGTCATGAAAGGGATTTTGCAATAAGCTGTGAAAACAAACAGGGCAATATTGGTCCAGATCTTGTTGATCATTGTGAAATTCAAATGGAACAGAATAATTATCATCAATCAGAAAGCAATACAAATCACAAGAATGGATGTAATACTATTTTAGATTCATGTGAGACAAGTAAAGATGCATTTAAAGTTACCCAATGTTCGAGTCATTTACTTTTGAAAGCTAATATTACTACCCATGCTGAGTCGAAGAGCAATTTGCAAAATGATCATAGTGAATCTTGTGGAAAAGAATTTGTGAGTACTCTTAATAAGACAATTTTAGATCATGCTGATACTGAAGAACATATTGAATTTGCATGCACATGCCAAGTTGAAACAAAACCTAGTAATGAAATTATGGAAGTTGATACATGTATGAGTGAAACTGTTCAGAATGTAGAAGGTGCAGAGAGATCATGTCCAAATGTATCTCAAGATAATTCAATACCTTTAACTTTTACCAAATTTGAAAATAAGTCTTATAGTGATAATCTTGCAATTTCTGAAGCAACAGACCTACTAGACATGCAATCCATGACACAAATTGAAAGATTGCCAATGGAAGTTGATAAAGAATCTTCCAGTAATGAATGTCAATCAAACATGGTCAATGGGAAAACAGAATTTACTGCTGCTAAGCAAAAATTTTATGAGAACATTAGATCTTCCACTTTGCAATGTGAGGAACCTGAAATAATTAAAAGTAATAAAAACCATGAACATGATAAACCAGACCAGAATATAAAAGAATTTTGTGATGACCAAGAAGATTTAGTAAAGGAAAAAGTGAAAATTGATGATGTTAAGAAAAGTGAAGGTCAAATTGATGTTTATGATATAGATGCTGAAGATGAGGCTGAAACATCCTACAATCCTCAATTTAGGAAGTTGAAACAAAAGTCATGTGACTCTAACAGTGTAACTGAAAAGCATGAAAAGACTGCACTTCAGCTAAAGCAGCCACTTTTAAAATGTGGTAAACCAAAAAATGGAGTCTCAGAGAAAACAGAACAGAAACCCAAACAGAAAGTTGTTTATGTGTACACTAAAGAACTGGTCAAAATTACTGATCAGATGCAGAAAATTCCAGAGAGGGTAAGTTTTTTAGCAAGCAAATAAAGCACAGTGCTGATGGGATTTAAAAAGTAATGGTCAAAGATATATTATTGTCAATGGAACAATAAATATAAAGATTTATTTTTGCATTTTCATTTTGATATTGTATCTCCTGATATACAATTGTAATCAACAAATATTCCACATGTCCTATTTTCGTGTTCCAATCTTTACAGCAGATATATATCACAGGGACTTGCCCCCCTCTATCAATATTTTGTTAAAGTCAATGTGCGGTAGGAAAAATAAACAGAAGGGAGATACTACTTTCACCACCCCCCTTTTCTTCAAGTCGATTTTCTTTTAATACATCATTGATCTCCTACCTTTTCCTATATAATTTGTTTCACGGTTGATTTTCCTTTCACAACCCCCAAATATGTCTTCATTTATTGCATTTCGGCCTTAAAATCCGGCTTTGTTCGGACAATTTTGTAAGATTTGGCTATCGCTTGGACATGAAAAGCATTACGTCATGGAAAAGTCTCGAAACTCGAGAGAAATTCGAATGAATTTTAATGACGTTTTTACTTATGTTTTATGTTACAATTATTGGTAAAGTCCTGAGAATGCCTACAAATTTACTTTCTTTTTCATGTCCAAGCGATTGCCAAATTTTACAAAATTGCCCGAAGAAAGTTCGATTTTGAGGCCAAAATGCAATAAATTGAAGATATATTTGGGTGTTTTGGAAAGGAAAATCATCCTTGAAACGAATTATATAGGAAAAGGTAGGAGATCAATGATGTATTAAAAGAAAATCGACTTGAAGAAAAGGGGGTGGTGAAAGTAGTATCTCCCTTGTGTTTTTTTCGTACCGCACATTGACTATAACAAAATATTGATAGAGGGGAGCAAGTCCCTGTGATACATGTATATATATCCAAAAAAAACCAGCACCTATACAGAAAATGATTTAACTGAAGGATCAATTTGGAACGGAAAAAGGTTTGTCTCATATCAAACTAACTTTAATTGACAGAAAGCAAACTGCATGACAATCATGTATTTCTGACTGTCAGACATATAGCATTAAACTTTTAAAAGTTACTACTGGGTATATATGCATGAATTTCTTTATTGATCATAAGCAGTGCTGGATCCAGAAATTTTGCTTACTCTGAATGAAGAAGGGGAATTTATTTCATAAGATGGTTGTTTTTGGGCTTCTGGGTCCCTCTTGATATTGTTTTATTATACTTGACAATTTTTTTATTTACCTTAATATATTGTAGGCCAGTATGGTTCACAGTTTGATTGAGGCCTATGGTTTGACCAAGTATATGAGGTACATTAAATTAAGCAGGAAAAAAACTGGTTAAGACATGTAAGAAGAAACCACAGTCCTTTTAATGCCAATGCCATGATAAACAAAACTACACAATTATTTACAAAATTGGTGTAAATTTAGAAGAAATCAATATTTGGGTAATTACATGTATCACAGGAAGACCCGGAAAGACCAAATTTTGCACCTCCCTGTAAGCTCAAAGACAACCCTAAAGCAATAATTTCTTTTTGGAAATAAATAAATTGAAGATGTGATTTTACAAACAAAAATTTTTAAAAATTTAAAAATACCCAAAACAAACATGTAGCTATTTCTGGACAGAGTATGTGCCAAGAATTACATGTATGTTGTTATTTTTTTTTATTCTTTTAAATATGCATGTACATGTCATTTCTTTCCTTTAAGAATTGTAGAACCAAGAAGAGCAACCGAAGAAGAAGTGTTACTCTTCCACGACACAGATTATATCAATTTCTTAAAGAAACTAAATTTATTGGATGATATAGAGAAATTTGAAGAAGAGGCAATACAGTTTGGTTTAAGTATGATTCGATAGATTATTGAATGAACTGAAAATGTGGAAATTTCTTGCATTTTTTTAGAACCTTACAGATGGGGAATGAAACTGCGCTTTTCTAATAGTTAATAGTTTCTTGATACATAATTTTTTGCAGGGGTAGGGGTACTTTTATGGTATGACTATGTTATGTGATCATGAATTTAGCGTTAATTGTTTTTTTTATTAAAATCTGCAATATATAATCACATGATAATATTAAAGTTTTATAACACTAAGACTGACTTATTTTATTTTCAGGCTATGACTGCCCTATACATGAAGGTCTATATCAGTATGCCACGATTACCACAGGAGCCACTTTAGCAGCAGTAGATAATTTACTGCAAGGCACCTGTAAAGTGGCAATAAATTGGTGTGGTGGGTGGCATCATGCCGCAAAGTAAGTGTTCCATCTGTGTGCCACTGTGTATTATGGGTGACATTTTTGTCTAAAATTACCAAAAAATAGTCATCAATTTACCATGCATATTATTATACTGTAGAAGGGGAAACGTTTGGGTGAATTTATATGTGCATGCTCAATTTCTTTCTTCAGATTAATCAGTGTTCTACCTCCTGTTTGACAAAAACTTTACCCAGAGTCATATTTCTTTTGGAGTATCTATAGTCAGCATTGGCTCACAGATTAACATGTATGAATGAGAAGAAACTACCAGTATAAATCAATTTTTTTTCAGAGATCATGCCTCGGGATTCTGTTATATAAATGACATTGTGTTGGGAATCCTGAAACTGAAACAGAAGTACAACAGGATATTATATGTTGACCTCGACCTTCACCATGGAGATGGTAGGTGTTGTCAATCTATATTGTTGACCTTGACATTTTGGAGAAAAATTAATGTCATTTATTTTTGTGAATTGAGAATGTAACAATTCATGGTTTTAACCAATTTACTTTTAAAATCAATCCTTTAAAGTTTTAATGTTATTTTATATATCAATTTGAAATCAAATTTTTTAACTTACCTACACAAAAAAAAGAATTAAATCTGACTAGATATAACTTTATTCATTTTCAATATGAAATGCATTTTTAAGTTATCTATGAGAGATTTTGAAACAACTATTTATGTTGCCTCCTACTTGTTGCAAAGAGACATAAAAGAGTCACTATGCCATTACCTTGCTCTTGCAGAACCCTGTGTCCTGCATTGTCAAAAAGATTTCTGTTGCAGTTTTCCAGCATCCAAATGTCACAGTCTCTTGATATTTAGCATGTAGCTTCCTCCTGTATTACTTAAGCGATTTTATGTCGATGTTTTATCTACTTGTTTATTTAGATATAAGACGCAGGACACATATGTCTTTCATAAGTTTTCTAATTAAGTTAGACATATTGAATAATAATGCATTTTCAGGTGTAGAAGATGCCTTTGCAGCAACACCAACAGTTTTAACCATGTCAGTCCATAAATACAGTCCTGGATTTTTTCCTGGTTGGTATGAGTACATTTATTATATCAATTTGATCTGATGATAGAAGATCTCTTAAATGCGATGTTAAATAAGTGTATGTGAAACACTGTCTACATAGGTCAGCATCATTTGATAAATTCACAATGGAAAACAACAAGCTGCCTTCACATGGCAGATCACCATCTTGCGATTGGCTCCAAATCAAAACAAAAATATAGCATATTATTCAAATCCAATCCTACAATTATCAACATAAGGTCCTTTATAGACTTAAAACTGAAACGAAAACATAACATAGACACTACAATACCTTAAAAAATAGATGATGATACAATGAGAAGAAAGGGATATAGAGTAAATACACTTGACTCGAAATTCCATTTTAAACATTGAAATGTAACAACAAAGCAAGGGCTTATTAAAATGTAATCTTAAAGAGTCTGAATTATGTACATTTTGTAATGCAACAAAGGAGACAATTTTCCATCTTCTTTGGAAATGTACTCATAGCAGAAATTTGTGGCTTTTTGTCCAGAGTCTTCTCCAGACCTGTGGTTTTGATATTCAACATTTAAAAGGGCAAGATATTATTTTTGGGGTGAAAGATTCAAATGTTACAGTACAAAATGTCATTTTGATAATTAAGTACTATATTTATAAAAGTAGATGTAAAAATAAACTTCCAACAAATATGGAAGCTATAGAATATTTAAAATTTTGTATAAAAATCGAAAAAAAAGGTATTAATTTTATATCCCCTGCACAAAAGGAATATATTGAAAGAAAATGGTTGCCACTTGAAACTGTCCTTGGTGTTTGAGTTTCAAAAGAAGTTGCTTGTTTTTCATATAAAATAAATTGTCCAAACTTTGTGAATCACTGTCTTGTATCTGTCAATGTTTTCATCTTAAAAATAAAGAATTATAAAAAAAACAAAGCAAGGGCCCTGAACATTGTTGCTGTTCCTCAAACTTAAGTCACAGGGCAGGCATGGCAAGTCTCACACAATAGCCGTGAAACTCACGCATCTAGTTGGCAATTTGGCAGCAAATTTCTTTGATCTTTTAATTTTTTTTTTATCCTTCAAATTTTCGTAAAATCTCACGCAAGCAGCTCGAAAAAACTTGACAGCACTGACAGGAAGGCTTTCGATGCGGCCAATAGCTTGCACCTAGCTGAAGATTTAGGATGGCCCAAGTAAACATGTCAACTATTGGGCTGGCTAGACTAAGGCAGATCTATTCTAGTTAAATGTTAAATGACCAGTTAATAGATACCCATATTTTATGAAAATAATCTATTTGATTAAGGTGGCTCGAGGCTTTTAAATTGAGCATCTTTTTGCGCATATTGGAATTTTGTATAAAATTGATAAACTAGCTGAACTTGGCGGACAAAATCTTTATAGTTTAATATATTTTATGAAATAAGAAGCAATTCAGATACATTTTTGTACATAAAATGACATCTTAATCATTTTCAGAATTTCCCCATACTTAATCAAAGGGAGATAATTTATATAGAATAAATAGGAAAATTTTCAATTTTCATGAATAACTTGAAAAATGAATGAACGTTGACCCTATATTTTTTTCAGACAATTTCGAGAAAGTTTTTGAAATGGACATCCCATCAAAATTTGAGCTAATTCTATAGTAAAACCTATTCAAGTGCCTTTATAGCTTTTTTCCCAATTTATCCTTTATAAAAGTATTGAAACTTTGCTAATTTTAGAAAGCTGGTAGCACTCTAAATTGAACGGTGACCCCCTCTTTTTATTTGATATTGTTAATCTATAAACGAAGGTCTATCAATGTGCCAAAAATGAACAAAATCAATAGTAGAATTATAATAGCCCCTAGACACCTCAACCTTGTCAGTTATGGGGCAATTATTATATCCCCTGCAAAAAATCTCTTGTCTGTCCGCATATCTTGTAAGCACAACTCCTCCCAAACAGCTTAATGGATAGTGATGAAACTACTTGATTAAGAGAGTAAATCATATAAACATGTGAAATATGGATCACAAGGAAGGGTGTTTTCCTTGTTTTGGACCTTACAAAAAGACTGACAAAGTTTTGTTTCAAACCACCTGGTGAATACAATAAAGTAATTGCAAGTACAATGTTTGGATTTAATCAAGATTTGTGAAAATCCTTCTTTTACAGGAACAGGAGGTGTTGATAATGTTGGGATAGGAAAGGGAGAGTACTACACAGTAAATATTCCTCTACTTGATGGCATCACAGATGCAGAGTTTACTCCCTTTATATGTAGGTATGGATCTTTAAATCCAGGTTTTACAAATTCTGTTGGCCGACAGGAAAAAACCCAATCAAACACCAATCAATTTAAAATCATATTTTATTTCATCATTTCACTCTCAAATTAGTTACTAAACAGACATTTTTTAACCACATTTTTATTATTCAGACAAATACATGTTTTAAGGAGAATGGAAACAAAATTATTACCAGGGTATATGTCACTCTAAGAGACTCATTATAAGAGGCTTTTTCAGGATAAAAAAAACTGCAACAGACTTTCAACCTTAATTTGGTTAAGCACATCTTTTCTTGAAAACTTGAAAATCGACCTATGAATGTTTTAAACATGACATGAGGGGATACCTATTTCTGGACAGAGTGTATTTGCCAAGAATTATGAAATAATTATCAGCTTATATGATTTTTTGTGTAACTTTAAGACAGGTAAAAAAAAATAAAGAATAGATTTTATACAATCTATACCTAAAGTAATGCTTCTTTTATTTTTAGAGTATTAAACAAAATAAAAGAGAGATATAGTCCTGAAGTTGTCGTATGTCAGTGTGGAGCAGACGGATTAGCAGGAGACCCCATGGAGTCTTTTAATCTGACACATAGAGGACTAGGAAAATGCCTGTATTTTATACTACAGTGGGATTTACCTACCCTTATCCTTGGTGGAGGTTTGTTTACAAATTTAGACTGTTTTCAATATGGCTGTACTTAAAACAGGTGCACATTTTCTGGAGCATAAAGCTTCACTCAGAATGATTGACTCCTGTAATTTACAAAATTGGGACTTTCCCACGTGTATGTAATTAGGTTTGTCAGTTACATGCACAATATTATGGTTTCCTCCACCATTTAAACCAACCACCCTGTAATGCCCAGATGCACGGAGAAGGGTGTTAAAAAGCCTAATGAACTGGGAACAAAAGTTTGAAAACATGTTCTCTAATTTTAATCCGACTTATCAACCTCTCGACCACATGTGAAAATACAGGTTTCACAACTATAAGTGATGAGATACGGATTTTATCACATCGAGTTAGATATTTGTCAAATTAGGAAACGAGCATTTGCGAGTTTCCTTAGACAAATATCTAACAAGTGTGATGAAAGTCCGTATCTCATCACTTGTAGTTGTGAAACCTTTTTCTCTAACTGTCTAACGTGAAAGTATAGGCCCAAAAATTGCTTATAAAATTATAACTCATAGGAAAATAATGCTATATGTATTTTGTTTCATTTTAGCAAACATTTGAAAAAAGGAGTCAATTGAAAAAAAAACAACCTTTTTTTTTTAAATTTTAATAAAATGTAGACTTTTTAACACAAACAACGTTTTTGTGCATTTTGTTATATATATTTTGTTTGTTTGTGTTTTTTTTTCATTCAAGCGAGATCAACAGGTGTTCAAACAAATGTAAGCATGCTTTTCACGAGATGTCTAACTGTTGTGTCTCGCGCTGACAGCCAATCAATTTTCTTGAAATTAAATATCACATCGTGCGGAGTGTGATATGCAAAATAGTCTCATCTCGCGAGAACTAGATAATATTGCACAACAGTTAGAGAAATATATTTCTCACCTATAGAGAAAATTTTGTTCTCAGTGTTATCGCACAAGCAATTGATTGGCAACCTTTTGCATTTTTATTTACCTGTAGACATTAGAGAAAAACCTTCTACAACTTAATTCTCGATGATTATGGAATTTCTTACATCTTGGGAAATAAATTTGATATTTTAATCGCTCGGCAAGGCATGTCATTAAAAAATCAAATTTATTTCCCTTGATGTTAGAAATTTCATAATCAACTCGATCACGTTGTAGAAGCTATATTTCTCACCTATAGAGAAAATTTTGTTCTCAGCATTATTGCACGACCAATTGATGAATAACCTTTTGCATTTTTATTTACCTGTAGACATTATAGAGAAAAACCTTCTACAACTTAATTCTATATGATTATGGAATTTCTAACATATTGGGAAATAAATTTGATATTTTAATTGCTCGGCATGCCTCGCCATTAAAATAATCAAATTTATTTCCCTTGATGTTAGAAATTCCATAATCAACTTGATCGCGTTGTAGAAGCTATATTTCCTGCTTTGAGAGAATGTGAGTTCAGAAAAAGTTAATTCAAATTTGCAACAGGAGGATGGTCACGGCCGTACGGCAGGCTTTATAAAAGTGAGGCAAAAGCAAAATAGGTGTTAAAAGGCATAAAATCATTGATTTTTAATACGACCATATGTTAGGTAGGGAAACGAATCTAGCATGTTATGATGAACTGATAAACATCATGTGACCCAGTAAAACTTTAGGGATGTCATATGAAAAAATCAGATGCTAGGTAAACTTTATTTTACTTTATTTTGTTTTACTCGATATCTGTTTCAACCCAGAACTTTCCAATTCTCCTGTGTCCGGAGCAGTCAAAACATTTTAGCACATTTTCTCCGAATGGGTTAATCGTGTCTCTATGGACATGTAAAAGAGCCAGCCCACAAAGTCGTTCTGATGACATTGTTGCTCTTTCCCAAGTTTTCAGTCGACTCAAGTTGGAGAAAGATGCATGCAACAGACATGACTGGAAGAATGAGCAAAAGTCTAAACACCAAGTTGATGCACGGGTACAGATCTTTGTCAGCAGTCTTTACGGTTTCCTCTAACGAAGTGGTTCCATATAGCTTTCCACCTTCTTTCTCCATATTTTGATTTCAATCTTAAAAGTGTTTAAATCAGTAAGGTCTGGAAAAGCCTGAAACATGACCTCTATTGTTTCTGTGTTATTATTATCGATATTTCAAGAAGTAACCTCTGATAAGTAGCATTTGAATCAAAACATTGGAAAGAACTATTGAAAACCTAGAGTTCTCAAAACCTAAACATTCGAAAAGGAAGCCAATCCAAGCACCATGGATATCGACCAGGAACATGACTTTAAAAGACGCTTTAATGGGCTCATGGTGTACGTTTAAAAATAATCAGCCATTATTATAATTGTTGGTTACTTTAAAGGTTTAAAAAAAATAACTGCACTTTTACCATACCCCTAGAGCACTGGAATGTCTCTAAATTGAGTGCTAGTGTGAACAAGAAACTGTGGAAGGACGGACGGACGGACGGCCAAAGCGAAAGCTAAATGAAATTAGCACGACCTGATCACGCCAATAAATTAATTGTTTGCAACTTGGGTTCTAAAAAGTTCGTTTAAATCGCATTTCATTTGAAGTACCTGGACTTATAGAAGTCAATATCATTTTGGACAAAGGGTCATGGCCCTAATGTTTTATTTCTTTCTTTATTGATATCAAATTTAAGCATCCTACATCTGTTATTTTGTTTATACCTTAATAATATGCGTGTCTGATGTATACACGACTGATAGATTCATGAAATAATTTCTGTAATACTGTAAGAAAACTTTTTAAAGATGAATTACTTATACACAGTGTGCAAATAGTACGTTCTTTACAAAGACTCATAGATTGCTTATCAATTATGGGATTTTAATATAAATAAATTAATAGATTATAATTGAAATCGGGCTAAAACACTAGTTACCTGCATGATCATCATCTAACATTCTTTTCAAAGTACCCGCTTCTAACCAATTTTGCAAGGACATTTTGATTTGATATCTTCGCGGGAATAGTCGAATTTCTCGGTCTTTTTCCATCTATATTATGTGGGTAAAACCCGAATGGAATTCACCATGAACAAAGTCATAATCGAATTATTGGATGTCTAGTGATCATATCAGTATAAATGTACATGTAAACAACTTTTAACAAACAGATTACGCATTTAATTTACAACCTTAAAACTATGAAAATCTGTATAATTATATTTTAAGTCAGAACTGAAACTAAGATGAGGCATTTGCCTCATTTGCCTACATTGCGGTACGGCCATCATGATGGTTGCTTCATTTAGTAAAGAAATTTTAGCAAAGATCAGTGCTAAGGACCATTGTCAAATACTTTAGAAAATAAATATGCATTTTAACTTAAATTGGGAGCAAATAGTTTTGTAAATAACAAAATAACATTTGGTCATGCATCTGTTATTTTTGTTTTGAAATAAATAATTTTAACATGGTAAGGCACACTTGAGTCTTTCATAAAGTTTTTTTCTTATATAAGAATACATACAAAAAAATGTAAGATTTCATGAATATCTTTATACCAATGCGTCAAATGAAATACCCACTAGAAAAAATAGTAAAGTTAAATATGTGAAGAAAGGGACATTCTAGCTATTGAAAGACATATATGCTTGTTTGGTTTTCATTGATACTTATTGATTTTTAGGTGGCTACAACTTAACAAATACAGCTAGATGTTGGACATTTTTGACAAGTTTAGCAGTGGGAAAACAACTACCCACAGATTTACCTGACCACAGAGTAGGTGTTTACTTTCATCTTGTATCTGGAATAAAAATATGATTATTGCATAAGAATCTGATCTTTGGGTTCCAATTTTAATGGTTAGGCAAAATTCATACATGTGATACTCTTGACTGTTAGTAAAATCTTCCAACTTTACAACCATTTTAATATTCTTCCAATCTTTTTCTCATAGTCTCCCAATTTTCTAGTCTTTTTTAAGGACATTTTTAGAATTAGATACAAGCAATTTCTATTTACCAGTAATAGCATTACTGGTAATTTGGGGGTTTGTCAATATGCAAGATTCATATTAAGGCTGGTCATTGTTTTGACCTGCAGAAGACTGAAAATTATGTCGTTAAAAATGACATCACTTCAAGAAAATGGGGCTGAAAAAACAAATGTTATGGCATGAGCAAGAGACTTACTATTTAATTGCAACGTTGAACAAATGAAAAGGTTACCTTTCAGGTAGGGTCACTAATTTCTGCTATTGACAAAATAATTCAGTAGCCTCTTAGAAGCAGTAAAAATGACGTAGAAATGACAGATCAAAGTTGGTAAGTAACATGGTCTGAATCTCCTCTATTAAACTAAAAATATACTATGAATAAGGTTGCATATTTTTGTATCAAAATCTATAAAGCAATATTGGGTGGTGACTAAAACGAGTAACCCGGGCCCGGGCCCGGGCCAACATACGCTTACCCAAATATTTCAAAATGCTCTAAAATCTTTATTTCTGAATATTTTTCGATGAAATTTGAAAATAATGTGTAAAAGTATAATATCTTATTGTTTATTTTCGATTTTCCAAATAAAAATTCGTAAATTTTAATTTCGAGGCAATTTTCGATTTTTAGGTGACTAAAATGTGTAACCCGATGAAAAGTGAAAATACTCGATTTGCACATCCAAAACACTTATAATACGAAAAAGTGGAGAAAATAATTGAAGATATGGATGAAAATGATATAATAGGCCATGAGTTGGTCTAAAATGTATTCGATTTTTCGTTTTAAAGCTATTTTTATACATTTTTACGGACCCGGGCCGCCGACCAGTGGCCCGGGAAGAGCTAAAAGAAGTAATAGAGTACCGACATAAAACAATTTGATTTATAATACTTTGGATTCATTTCTTAATTTAAAATATCTAGAAAACATATTGAAAGAGTTTCCTTCAATAACAAATCATTGATAACAAAAATATACTCATATTTCGATAGTTAGTAAATAAAATATATCGGTTAGGCTGGTCATATTTTAGCAACACCCGTGGCATACCATTTTGACAATCGGCGGCCCGGGTCGATAAAAAAAAAATAGAAAAATCGCTTTTAAAGTAATATTTTACTGTAATGTTAGTTAAAACATGTACTTTTCCGTCACCGATGTATATCATATCATCGTTAATAAGTTCTTGTTAGATCCAAAGGTCTTTTATAGGAGAAAATATGAATTTTCCACTTTTCGTTGGGTTACACATTTTAGTCACCTAAAAATCGAAAATTGTCTCGAAATTAAAATTTACGAATTTTTATTTGGAAAATCGAAAATAAATAATAAGATATTATACTTTTACACATTATTTTCAAATTTCATCGAAAAATATTCAGAAATAAAGATTTTAGAGCATTTTGAATTATTTGGGTTAGCGGATGTTGGCCCGGGCCCGGGTTACTCGTTTTAGTCACCACCGCAATATTGTAATTCATTTTGACACAGAATTTTGTGATTGAAAATTTTTATGTGGTCTTGCTCTTTGACACAATAATGTTCTTCTTATAGTATTTTATGGAGTATGGTCCTGATTATGATTTAGAAGTGCATGCTGGGAACAGAAAGAACCACAACACTCCTCCCTATATCAGACAGGTTTACAGTACGGTTATGAGTAAGTTGTTATCGCCCTACCATCAACCATGTGAAGTTGTTCTATTCTACTTATATTGGCAGTTGTTTTTTTTCTTGATTTTTTGCGGATCCACAGAGGAGGGGGAGAGGAACCACAACACTCCTCCTCTCTTTTTCAGGCAGGTTTATAATACAGTTATGAGTAAGTTGTTATAGCCCGACCATTTACCATTTACAAGGTACATTGGAAGTTGTAAATTTTGTGATTTTACCTTTAAAAATCAGTGGTGGGTCCAAAGAGGGGAAGAAGAACCACATCTTCCTATATAATTTTGTGATTTTATATAGATTCAATATCACATAAATTTAAACTATTTCAATTTTAAGAGAATAATATTTTTCCCATTAAATTGTGAATTCATAATCAAATATTTAAGGGGTTTTCTGAATCTGCTAAGATAGAAACTAATTTCCACCCCACCATAATTACTTGCTGTAGGGTATATGAATGGGGCATATAAAGTAACCCTTGTCAGTCTGTATCTTCATCTGGAGTCATTTGATTTTTCCTAACCATGCAGTGGCCAGTCCAGGACGTTTTGGAACCCTTCCCCTATTTTGTCTGAAATAAAAGTTATTAAGGACAAAATTTCTCTAGATTCCTTGTCTCATAGACACAGTTTTTAATTAGCTATATATGAATTTTTATCATTATATTATATGACTAAGATTGTAAATTATATCAATTTGTCTGATGTAAAAATCATCATCTTTCTGAAAGTTGGACATGTTTGAAACAAAATCTGATCATGTACATGTATTGTACAAGAGATGAAAATAATTAGGTTTTGTGCTGTGAACTTATGAAAACTAGGTTAGATGCCATACTACAAACACTATTATATCCAGCAAATACTTATCGTGTCTCTCCCAACTTTTGTGGGGAGATATATTGTTTTTTGGCCGTATTTCACTAGTGAAAATCCGGGTTATAAAATGGTGAATGTCGGGTGGCGGGCCGGCATATGGGCGGGTGGGCGGCGGGCATTGAAAATACTTTCGTAACAGTTTTCTCAGCAACTACTAATTACAGCCTCTTGATATTTGGTATGCAGTATCAGCATGGGCTCCCCTAACGTGGGATTTGATTTCAGCTCTATCACTCACCTACTTCCTGTTACCGACTTTGTTAATTTTGACATTAATGTTCAATACTTGAAAATTTTCGTAACAGTTTCCTCAGCAACTGCTAATCACAGCCTCTTGATATTTGATATGCAGCATCAGCATGGGCTCCCATAACGTGGGATTCGATTTCAGGTCTGTGGCTCATATACTTCCTGTTAAAACAAATCCGGCCATTTCTGTCTTTGACCCATTTTGTTCTGTTTGTTCTTCTGTCCCTCCATTTTAATTTGTTCGTCACAAAGTTGGTCAGCCCAACTCTTCTGAAACTTGATATATAGGAAGGACACCATTTTTAGTTCCGTCAACTACAAGGAAATTTTCATTCTCAAATTTTTGTAGGAGTTATGGCCCTTTGAACTTAGAACTTTGAAAATTCCAATTATCATCTTGTCAGCTCAACCCCTTTGAAACTACTGAAGCTAACTTAATGAAACTTGGTATATAGGAAGGACACCATTCAAGGAAACTTGGCATGTTTGAAGGTCACCATATGTAGTTATGCATATTACTAGGAAATTTTGATTCTTAAATATTTGTGGGGTTTATGGACTTCTGAACTTAGAACTTTAGGGAGAAACGTGAGGAGACATTGTTGCAGGAAAAAACAAACATTGTTATAGGAGTACTTTTTGTCTCCCCTGCGACAAAAAGTCGCGGAAGGCAAGACATAGGTACTTTCCGGTGGTGACAGTGGCCGCGTAAACTTTTTTGTAAGACTTTTGTGGACAATGAATTCCTTGAAATGTATAATAGCCAGGCATCTGATATTGGGCATACAGACAGTTGAGGATATGGTCTACACAACTGACCCTGACCCCATTTTCACGCTCCAGTGACTCTGTGAACTTAGGTCTTTTTTCATACCTTTAACTCTTTTGTAAGACTTTTGTGGCCAATGAATTGCTTGAAAAGTATAATAGCTAGGCATCTCACATAAGGTATACAGACAGATATGGTATACCCAACTGTCACCATGCAGTGTGACCCTGACCCCATTTTCATGCTTCAGTGACTCTGTGAACTTAGGTCTTTTTTCAGGCTTTAAGCTCTTTTGTGGAAGTTGAACTGCTTGAAAAGTATAATAGTAAGGCATCTGATATTTGGTTTACAGACAGTTAAGGTTATGGTCTAAGCAACTGTCCTCATGCCATGTGACCCTGACCCCATTTTCACGCTTCAGTGACTCTGTGAACTTAGGTCTTTTTTCAGGCTTTAAGCTCTTGTGGAAGTTGAACTGCTTGAAAAGTATAATAGTAAGGCATCTGATATTGGGTTTACAGACATTTAAGGTTATGGTCTAAGCAACTGTCACCATGCCATGTGACCCTGACCCCATTTTCACGCTTCAGTGACTCCGTTAACTTAGATCTTTTTTCAGGCCTTAGTAGTTATGTACTTGAGATAGTCTAGGCCACCCCTGTTTTTGAAAATTTTAAAAACCGCTACCAGTACCCCCCACTGGGAAAATTTCAGAAAATGTAAAAATTTGTACTTGCATCGGTTGAGCGCATCCCTGTTTTTTTTTTCATACCCCAGTATACCCCCCCTCATGGATATAACCCCCCTGCAAAAGAGTTGGGAGGAGACAGAAAATAAAATGGGGGATAAGAAAGATGAAAAAAAAATTGAGAGGTACTGAAAGAGGTACTGAAAAAAAAGAGGTACTGCAAAAAAAAGAGGTACTTGAAAAAAAAGAGGTACTGAAAAAAAAGAGGTACTGAATGGGTGCTGAATAGAGAAAAAAAGTCCCGAATTCCAAAATGAAAACATTTTGAAGAGGTCAGAAGTTCACCGAAAAAAAAATCCCTTGGAGTACAGTAAAAAAAATATCACGCCTTGGGGCATCCAAAATTGCAAAATGGTTCTAATGAATTACAAGGTAGTGCGAAATAAATTCTGTCAATATTTATGTTAAATTCCCGCATTGATTTTGTAAGTATATTTATTATTTAAAGCTCTTTTTAATGCTACATAGCTTTTGAATACACTAAATAGATCATTGGAAAATATTTACATGGTTGTCAAGAGTGTGTTTGCATGTTGCTTGGATAACGTTGTCATAACATGTAGGTAAATTGTCTGTAGGTGTTTATTCATTCTGAAATTTGGATTGCGAACGGATATCGTTGTAATATTTTATTGGGATTTCGTCAATTTAATCATATTTTCAAAATATGGATGCTACGCAAAATTACTCATGGACAGATGAACAACATGCAATTATTTTAGAGCACCAGACTTTTTATGTGCATATGATTAATTTTTTAAACAATGTTATAGTGGGTGGACCTACTGATAAAATTCCCCCTAAAAAACCAAAGAGTGATTTAAATGGAGTGATCTTGAAAAAAAAAGCAAAGGGAGCGAAAAAACGGAGTCCCGAAGAACTTCACGAATATCTGGTAAAACACATTGTAGATACAAAGATGTTGGTAAACAGAGATGTGTTTATGTTTGAAATTGGGAATATTACAACTGAAGGCGAAGCGATTTCAAAACTAAAAGACGGATTTAAGAATATCAAACGCCAAAATGCGCAGACTCTGTTTTTTTACCTTCAATACGGACTCTTGCTCGACGCTGTTTTCAACAAATTCTTTCAACTCCGTATCCAAGGGATTACCAAAATTACATGGAGTAAGTGGCTCCTTGACAATGTTGGAATTCACCCTTCTTACTCACGAAGGTTGAGGGATTGTGCTAAATCGTTGGGGGGATACTATAAACTCTATAGTGTTGGGCTGTCTTTCACCGAAATCTACAGGCTAAAGAAAGAACTTGTGGCCTTGTTTGAGAGCAGTCCAGAGATGGGTTCATTTTGGAAACAAGATCCAGTTTTGTACCCCATGCAAGAAATGACATCGTCTCAGGACATATTGTGTCCAGAACCAGGACCTTCAGCGGCCACAAATCTGCCGACGCAGTAAGGAGACACACCGTTACTTTTCCTTGCTTATCATGTACAGTCCTTTTTAAAACCTGAAATTCATAACATGGCAACAGTGACACCGCAGTAGCGCCGTTGCTAAGGATTATTTTTTCGCTTAGAACCGATTATATATTTTGTATCGTTTTACTACCCTCATTCATAACATGGTAACGGCGACACCGCAGTAGCACCGTTGCTACGGATAATGTTTTGTTTTGACTAACTATTAATGGAATATTTTTCAAACTTACTTGATCTATTGCATAGGTGTATTATATAGATTTTCTTAATGTTAGACTAGTTATTGACGTGTACATTGAAAAAAAAATGATTTTTAAATATAGTATATTTGTTTAAGATTTTCTTATTCCATATGGGTGATCATACATGATCATGTATATATTCCGTCAATGCTATATTTATAAACGGTTATGCATAACCGGGGTAGTTTTCTAATATGTTAAATTCAAAACAGGTCCTAAAAGAAATAAAAATCTCAAAATTACACTTTAAAAATGAAGCAACCTACAGCTCCGGAATTATATCCCGAATTACCCATAGAAGATGGACAAAATTACAGACTACAAAAAATAACAGAAATAGAAAAAACACTAATAAATGAGAGAGATAAACGCAAATCACTATACAAAAAATATAAACGAGGGGTAAATGCCACCGATGGTGTCGACACAAGTCTAATAACTGCATCTGTTGGTTTAGCCGGTGTTGGAATAGCTTTTCCTTTTTTACTTCCATTACAAATTGCAGCTATTGTATGCGGGAGTGTAGGAGGATTGGTTAAATTTGCTAGAAGAAAGTTAACAACAAAATCAAAAAAACATTACGAAATTAAAACAATGGCAGAATGCAAGTTAAACAGCATAAAAGATTTGATATCAAAATCACTAACCGATGGACAAATAAGCGAGAACGAGTTCAAATCGGTTTTAAACGAATTGGAAAAATACAATGAAATGAAAGAAAAAATACGTACAAAATACACACGTGAAAAAATGAATGATGATGAAAAAAAGAAATTAATAGAAGACATAGAATCTAGAGTAAAAAGTGAATTTAAAAAAAAAATGGAAAATATTTAAAGGGTAACCGCTCGACTTGCTCGCTTATTTTCTTCAATAAAATAACTATAGTAAATGATCCTCCACCAAAATATGAATTAAATTCTTTTTAAAAAAAATGGCTGAAGGAGGTTTTGAGTTTGATAACCCCGCATTTGAAGATGATTATAATGAAGAAGAAGAAGAAACGTCTTTTCAAAATGACGAAGAATTTCAAAAGTCAATAAATAAGGAATATGAAGTGTTAAGATATTTATCAGAAAATGACGCTAAAATTCGTGAAAAAGAAACTACAAAAACAATGATGAAAAGATTTTATGAAGAAAATCGTGAAACATATTCAGATAAAAATTATAAAGATTTTTTTATCAGGAAAGATAATGATGGAAGACTACTGTTATATGTAAAAGATGAAAATGCTAAGGAAATTGCATTGACATATTACCAAAACGGTTTATTAAAATTTTATAAATTTAGCACTCTTCAAAAACAACATGGCATTAATTTTATCAGAGATGTTTTAGGTGTAAATGATTTTAAAATATCTGATAGAATAAGAGAAGGTAGAGCGGAGTTTCAAAGAATGTTAAATAAAGGACCAATTCGTGAACTTAATAATACCATAGAAAATATTCCATTACAAGAAATATCCACACAACAAGAAGGACAAGAATTATTGGAAAGAGCAAGTAATGCAGAAACATATGTGAAAGAAATAGAAACTTCATTTGATGAACAAGGAATATCTTTTATAAATGAAGAAACACAAACAGACATGACAAAAAGAGAGATGGATGGCGTAATCAGCGCAATGACCACAGTAAAAGAAGAGATTGCAAACGAATTAGCAAAACTAAACGAAACAAATAAAGAGTTAGCAAAAGAAAATACCAAATTAGAACAAGCAAAAGAAGATAATGATGAATTCCAAATAAAAAGAATAAGTAGTAGAATTAGAGATTTGGAATATGAGAGAAGTTCAAGACTAGAAGTAATTAATATCAATAAAGAAAAATTACGTAGTCAGGTAAATAGAATCAAAGAGACAATACGTAAAGTATTAAACGAAGACAAAACATTAGGCGAAAGAATAAGGACTTTATTAAGAGAACAAGGCATCACCCTGGTTAGTATCTTAACCGCTTTTGGAATGATTATCGGTGTTATTGTCGAAACATTTACTGGTGGATCTACTTCCCCTTCACCTCCTCCCCCAACGCCATCGGAAGGCGGTGTACAAGACTGGATAAAGAAACAGTTAAAAAATCTTGGAAAACTATTATCTTTTCTTGCAGGAAAATTAGGAGCTGCATTACCAGGTATTATAGGTTCAATCGTATCTTGGTTATTGTCCACAACAAAAGACGTAGTAAATTGGTTTGCAAACAACTTATGGGCTTTACTTGTTTTGGTTGTTGGTTTATTATATACCGCCGCCAGGGAATATTTAAGAAAATAAATTAAGCGCTGTAATACCCAATACAATACTTCCAAATATTATTGCCTTTTTATGATCTTCGTGATCGTCATGTATTTGAACTTGTTTTATTGTTATTGGTTCCGGTATTTTTGGTTCTGACTTTTTTGGGTTAGAATCAACAGGATCAAAATTTTTATTATTCAAATCGTCGTTCAAGCCGAGCGTTTGGTTTTCTGTTGCAATTACAATTTTATTATTATAACCAACGATAGTACCAATTTGTAAAACCATATCGCTGGGAGACATGTATAAACCAAGTCCATAAGCGTAATCAACTTTACTTCTTGCATATTTTAAAACATTTTGATAATTTGATATCTGAGTGGGCAAATCGATAGGACTGTTAATAACATCTTGTACATTTGCTAAAAATTGTTTTTGTGCATCAAATCCTGTTCCTACTTTTAATATTTCTACTTTTGTTTGAGATTGTGCACCTAATAAAGCCCACACATAAGTTCTAATACTTTCATTAATTCGTTCTATTCCAGCTTTTGTAAAACCCTTTGATATGTTTGGTATAAATGTTGTCCAAGCCATACTTATATCCTGTGAATGATATAATTTATCCATAACATTAAAAAAAGGTCCTTCACTTTTGTGATGATATCTATATTCTCCACCTGGTTTATAATACTGGGTAAAGTATCCCAATCCTTGCCATGCTTTTTCCATTTTCTGTCTCCAATCTGTTCTTGGAGAAACATTAAACTCATTACATAATCGTTCATAAGCAGCTTTAGAATATGGGTTTTTGTAATAACAAAATGCCGGGTCACTTGGTAAAGGGGATTTAAGTTCTTTTAAGATTCTAGCCGTACAATAATACAAATGAAACATATAAACCGACCTGGTAAGATTTGTGGTATTTTGAATATGATCAACAAAAGAAACCCCACATCCTGCAGTGGCACACCAGACGGCAAAGTTTAGCTGACATTGCCACCAATCAAATGAGGAATGAATCCATGTATTCCATGGTTCGTTGGTGTGTATTGGTGGATTTTGATAATTTTTAAATAAATCAGGGAAAATGACTTCAAAGCTATCTTTTTGATTAACAAATATTGTTTGTTTGATAAGATTCAAACTTTTCTTTACCTTATTATTTGGACGAGTGTCATGCTCTGCATTGGGATTATATTTAAATTCTTCTGTTATTTTAGTCATTTTTTATCTTAAAAAATGTATCACACTATATCAAATATTAATAATATAATAAATCTAAGTGAAGGCATTGATAATAGAAATGGAAATAAACAAATCGGTTTAAAATCCATAACATATAATTTAGGTTGGTATAATGTTTTAGATGAACAAATACGAAAAGTTGAAGAAAGAAAAACCATAAAAATTACAGATGGATGTTATGGGTTTCAAAAACTTAAAGATGAATTTCAAAAAGCGAATATTACAATAGAAGTAAATGAAACAAATGGGTTTGCATCATTGACAACACCAACTGATTTAAAAATAAGTAAAGGATTGAAACAGATGTTGGGATTCAGACATAAACAAATATTTGAAGCCAATCAAACGCACGTAGGAAATAAACCCATAGATTTTGCTATTCACAAATCATTGTATTTACATTTGGAGCAAGTAAGTACTTCTCATAATTATTTTGATGGAAAGCCTAGTACTTTATTAACGGTTATTCCTGTTGAAAATAAAGAGTTCGGGGATGTTATAACAGTTAGATTTGAAAATCCGGAATATAAATGCTTGGTAAACGATGTTATAACAGAATTTAAATTAGAAATTAGAGATGAGAATAATAATAAGATAAATAATAAATTACCTGTGGTTTGCATTTTGGAGCTTATAAAATGAGTATATTTGGTTTTAATAAAAAAAAATTTCCCGAATCAGAATTGAATGATATTAAGAATTCAATGAAAATAATAAATCTCAATAATACTATTTTATATGAAAAAGTTCAAAATATACCAGATAGAAAAATAATAAGTATTAATACAGCATATAAGGGGGATGTTGGCAAAAGTAGAAAAATTGGTTTTGGTGAAAATGGAAGTGAAGTTGAATATATAATGGCCTATCCCGGACAAATTCTAGGAATGAGTGCAAGAAATGCTGCACCAACCGCGGATTCTATATACATTACCATAAATCTTAATGATTCATTAAAATATAAACTGAATTATGACGCAAATATTTATGGTAATTTTGAAACGTTTTACATCCCTTTAAAAGTTGAAGCTGGAGATGCAATAAATTTTGTTATTGACGCTAAACCATTAATATCGGATGCTTTGTCAGTCCCATGGGAAAATGCATCAAGTGTAGACATTGTAATATCATTAACAATTGAATTATTTTTATAACAAATTTTTTTCTTTAAAAATGTCGGCATACGGAAACAAATTAAATCCCTACAGAAAAACAAGAGAACCCCGCGGTGTAAAAGGTATTCGCCAAAGTGTGGTGATAACCAATAATCCTTCAACTATTGATCAAAATCAACAGTTATTAGTGAGATTCCCAAATCTAGGCAACAATGATGTTATTGTTCCCGGAACAACCAGATTAGCATTCGAAATAGAAATCCAATCCACAGACGACAATGCAACTATATATCAAAACATAGGAAGGGCAATAGTTAAAAAAACAACAATTCGTATTAGCGGAAATGAAATTATGTCAATTGATGATAGTGACATCTATTATTGCTATACTGATTTATGGAAATCTGCATCTGAACGTGTAAATATGGCATATCAAGGTATCGGTGAGGCAAACATGTTAAAACATAGGGTTGGTGCAGATGATAAAGGGTCAGACGTGGGAGATGAGGCCATTGCAACTGCATATGGTTCAAGATTTTGTATCCCACTTGATTTTGAACTTTTAGAAACTCATATGCCTTTTTATCAAGCGGGTCTTGGTGATAGACTTGAATATGAACTTACATTTAATAGTTATGGTGATGTTATCAAATCGTCGGATGCATCTGCAAGTTATAAAGTCAAAAACATTTGTTTAGAATTTGATATGGTTACTGATGCTGAATTGGCAAGACAGATAAGGCAACAAGTTGACGGTAAGATGGTTATTTTGTACGATAGAATACTGAGACATAGAAAAATAACCAAAAACAAATCCGATACATTGTGGAATATTAATTTAAATGTTCCGGCCAGAAGCATGAAAGGAATTCTAATGCTTTTTGAAGATCCTGATAGGACAAGCACTGAAACTTTTTATAATCCTAACATAACAAAAGTAGAAATGACAATTGAAGGGGTTCCAAATCAACTTTATAGTCAAGGAATGAAAGCATATCAACAGTGGGATGAAATAAATAAATTCTTTGGTTTAAATTCAAAAAGGGATAAAGAAACAAACCTGATTGCAAAAAATCTAAATTTATCATATACAACATTGGAAAAATATTTAACGACTAATTATGCATTATGGTTGGATTTACGTTCAACGGATGATAATGCATTACACGGTTCGGGCAGAAGAATCGAAAACACTTCTGAAGGCGTTACCATACAAATAACCAAAACTTCAGGAGCAGACAAATCAATAAATGTTTATCTGTTTGTTATACAAGATGCACAAATTAATTTTGAAGATGGAAGATTTAAAGAAGTTAATTATTAGTGGGCGAAGCCCTTTCAGTTCCTTAAAAAATGGAAATGCCAAAATATCCCCATTGTGCAATAATCTGCGGTCAAACAGGATGTGGAAAGACTGAATTTGTTCTTGATTTATTAGAAAAAGAATATAATAAAGTGTTTGAACATATAGTTGTACTTTGCCCAACCATTCAATGGAACAAAGCATACAAAAATCGTGAATGGATTGGTGACGTTAAAAAACCAAAAACAAAAAATCTAATCATCGTTAATCCAATAGTAAAAGAAGAAGAAAAGTTACAGGAGCTTTTGAGATTTTTTTTTAATAAATATGCCGGTCATCCAACGTTATATATTATTGATGATTGCAGTGCAACAAAAGAACTAACAAAGAAAAAAGATATGTTGTCCGAGCTTGCATTTTCAGGAAGACACGCGGAACAATCGGTGTGGGTCATTTCTCAGAGATACAACTCTGTCTTAAAAGATCTGAGAGAACAAACAAAATGGTTATGTATGTTTTACACAAAAGACAGGGATAGTTACGACAATTGTTTAAGAGAAAATGACGTCATCCCAACTTTGGAAGAAAGGCAAAGAATAAAGGAAGAACTTAAGAAAAAAAAGCATCGTAAATTAATATTAAGGACAGATCAACCTACCGATTATTGGTTACTTGACTAAGTAATGCTCAAGTAATGCTTAAGAAATGCTTAGGTATTGCTTGGGTAATGCTTAAGAAATTAGGCAAAAATAAGCATTAAAAAAAAGCAATGCTTCTAGAAATTCTAACAATTACAACAAACATGGCTGTCTTATCATTGGTTGGATATTTCGTATTTAAATTTTTAAAATTTAGAAATTCTTTTTTTTCAACATATAAAATGAATGCTGAAGAATTTTTAGGTGATCAAATTGAGGGGGAAAACTTGGATGTTGATGGTTTCTCACAAGATAAAAAACGTGAGAGATTATCGGCTATTGTTGTCGGTGGAAAAAGTAAACAATATATTGGAAGAGAACTACAAATATCAGATATCGACAGAATGACAACGGAACAAATAAACAAACTATACTGTAAATATGAAGCAAGATTAGGGTCTAGTATGACAAAGACTTTGGGAAACTGTTTTATAAATTTGTATGTCTTGGGTGTATCAAAATATTTTAAAGTTGTTGATCCTCCAAAACTAATACAAGATTTAGAGGAAGACCCTTTTGTTAATAACGCTTTAAATAGTGCATGTTGTGAATTGTATTATAAATTTGGAATGTATCTTGCCCCTTTTACCGCAATGTTAACAACGGCAAAACATATAGAATTTAAAAAAGATTCAGAAAACGAAGCGCCTTCAAATAATGACATAGAAAATGATGAATGAAAATATCGAACAACCAGAAAACAAAGAAGAAAAAAAGAAAAACCCAAAAAGGGTTGCAGCCGGTAAAAGGGGTGCAGAAGTAAGAACAAGAAATGCAGAATTAAGAAAAAAAGAATTAGAAAAAATGAAAATAGAAAATTTAAAAATCAAACAAATAACAAAAGATTCAGAAACAGATGAACCAAAAGAAATTTGTCTTCCTCCTTGTCCAGAACATTCAATAAATTTATTAAATTATGGATTTGTACTTTTTCCAATAGGTATTGTTGGATTGGGGTGGTATATTCATAATAAAAATAAAAAACCAGAAAAAACCATGGAGTGTAAAAAGGAATCAAAAAAAGAAAAAAAAGAAATTGACCCTTTTGAATTTAACTGAATTTATTATATTAAAATGGCAGCATCAAAAGACGGAAAAGAAATTGTAAATATGTTATATCATGCGGGAGTGGAAACGTTATTAACAATTGGATATGCGGAATTAGGTAGAAAGGTATTAAAAAGATCGGCACCAAAAGTGGATTTCAATATGCATGATGTTGCAATGTTAACCGTTGATATACTACTCGCAATGGCAACTAAAGATATGTTGGTTAAACAAGGTATCATACCCGCTGATATAATGAAGTGAGCGAACCTCTTTAAAACAATGATTATAAAATGGCAAGCGCTTTAGCAATGATGCTTGGTGGGGCAATAACAAACGCTTTTGCATTTTCGGGGAGTAATTATTTATTTTCGCATATGGGTAGTAATGCAAACGAAGAGAAAATCAGACATGATAAAGCTATAGAAAAATTGGAAAAAGCACAAGCGGAATGGAATAAAAAAAGAATACAAAGATTAGATTTTATTAATGAACAATTACAAAAGGAACATCACGCGGTTCAGACTTTTGAAGATGTTGACCAGGCAATGAAACTATACTATCGTGTCACAAATAAACAATTATCTCAGTTACCAGACAAACCTACATTAAATGATTTTTATACTCCATCGGATGACCAGAAAAATAGAGAGATTGCATTTGTTGTTGGTGGTATGGCATTAACTGGATTTGTTGCATGGAAGTTAGGATATAAATCCAAAAGGACGAGTGTCAATTCCATTATCTAAAATATATCTTTTGTCGTCGAACGGAGACATACTTATTTTATTTACTTCATTAACATACATTTTGTGTTTGCTAGAGTTTAGTGTACACATTTTATTCATTTTAGTCTTGTTGTTAAATAGACAATCTTTATAATCGTCAAATTTAATATCTTTAGTTATTGTAGTTTTTCCAATTCCTTTTAATTTTTTTTCTTCACTTAAATCCGTTAATGTATAAGAATATGCTTTACTTTTTAAGAAAACTATTTCATTCATAATTTTCCCGTTTAGTTCATCTTTAAATTTACCAATTACCTTTTTATTTTTTTCTGAATATAAGGAGTGATCCTTTGGATATCCGGACGTATCTAATTCGTCTAATATGTTTTTCATATCCTCGTAAACATCTTCGGCTTTAATATTCAAAAACATACTATCGGTATCAGATGCAACCACTTCATTATCTTTCCATAATTTATTAACAATATTATAATAAAACTCGTACATTAATTGTTTTGAGTAATCCAATATAGTTTGTCCCAAATAAATAGGTTTATTAAATTTAATAGAGGTGACGTTGTTTTCAATTGCAACAAAGTTATCATTAAATATAATTGAGTCTTTAAAATTTGGTTTTTTTATATATTTTTTAACTTCTTCCCTTTCCGTCAATAATTTAATTTCGCTTCTTCCTCTGATGTTTTCCAGCGTTTCACCGTAGAAACTGTTGTTCATCAATTTCCAAAGATCTTTTTCAAAATCTGATTTTGCTTTGGTTCTTTGTTCTGTATTGAAACTTATGTATTTTGCTAACCAGTCTGATTCTTTAAACGAAATTGTTCTGTGAACTTTTATTACCTTCATCCCAAGTTTAATGTATTTTTTCAAAATGCTGTCGTGAATTATATATTTTTCTTTATCTTTCAATGTTAAAAATAATTTTTCTTCATTACCCAATGGTTTATTTCCTAATAATTTTAATTGATAAGGGGATAATTCTTCCTTTTTTATTTTCATCTTTTCCGGCGCTAAAGGATATTTGTATGTTTTCTTTTTACATTTTTTTGTATATTTCAAATCACATTCGATTATACATCCTCTTCCTTTTGGAATATTTTTATAATAATTAGGATCTTCTTCCCATTTAAAATCACCAGTTGGTAACTTTTGAGACATTGCCCAACCATATAAATTATTTGCATCAAGATATAATAAATATTTTTCTATTAAAAATTCATTTAAATTTCCTCCATTTTTTATTATTTTTATACATTCTTCCATTTCATATTCATCCAATATTCTTTTTCCATTATCATAATTTGAAGTATATTTATTAAATGCTTTTACGTGTCTTGGTCCTAAAACTCCGGAAAATCCTCCTCTTATTCCTTTCTCAAACATTTGTAACATATCAACATCAATTATCAATTCCAATTTTACCCCTGTATATTTTAATCCACATTGCCATGTCAAACCAGGAGCGGAATAACAGTAACATGGGTCAATTTCATGATTTTCCAAAAAGAATTTTCTAAATTTTTCAAATGCATCAGCCAAGATAAGAACATCTGTTTTAAGATATAAATTATGATAATCTTTTAAAGTTTTACAATTATAATGTTTCCAAACTTTTTGTGTATGTTTATACTCTTCTTCTGTTATTGTTTTTTGGTTTAATGTTGAATAAAATTTTTCTATTGGTGGTAATTCTTTTTCTTTTAATTTCTCATATGAACTAATGTATTCATATGGATAATATCCTTTTTGTTTTAAAAGATTTGTATTCCCATCAAACTCTTTTTCTAAAATGGGAAATTTATTCATTGATTTTGCAATATCCGACAAACCTTTTAACATAAATCTATATGAATCTAGGAATCTTAATTTTTTATAATGTGATCCATAGTCAATGGCAATATAATTTTCTGAGCTTTTAGAAAGAAGTTTTACTTTATTATATTCATCTTCATACTTCATTAATTCTTCAATTAAAAAGTGGAAATCGTAATTTGATCCATTATGAAAGAACACAGGTATTAATTTTGTTGCTTTACCTTCTTTTGTATTACAAGATTGACACGATGCTCCTCTGTATTTACCTGAAAGATGATTATGTTCTCTGATTTTATTATTTTCTTTAAATTCATGTCCACATATGTAACATTTTGTTGCATTTTGGAATTCTTCTTCTTCATGAATATTTAATGTTGGTGTTTTCTTTTCATTAAGATACATTTTATAAGTTATTTCTTTGAATATTCCTATTACTTTTTCCACATATTTTTCTACTGCATCATCACCAACATAAGAAAAGTATTGTGATTTAAATATTTCTGGGTAATCGGAATGAACATATATACCATAACTGTTTACTTCTTGTTTGCTTATTTGTTTAATATATGATTTATTAGGATCAGAACCGCATGATTGAATTGGAATATTATTTGCTTCAAAATCACAATATAAAACAAATGGTAATCTATTCTTGAAATGATGATTTTTAAATTCAAGAATGTTTTTCCCTGGTTTTGGCATAATGGTTTTACAATGTTCATTATCATAACATATTTTTTTGTGTTTTATTAGAGTTTCTTGTCTTTGAAATCCTTGCAAACAATTTCTACATGTGAAGGATTTATGATTATGTTTATCACCCTACCTAATGTACAATTGATATTTAATCGTGAGTTGGTCGAAAATGGCATAAATTAGGACGCCTCAAACTTTGCAAGGTAAGAAAAACATCATTATGAAATGATTATCAATTATTTAGTTGCACAGTTCGGGGGCCTGTTGATAAAGCTATATTGTAGTACCATTCTTTTTAAATTCGGTCCAGTCATTTTATCGTTGGACTTGTTTTAACAAGATAAAAAGGGGGATGTCTTGAATGTAAACATTGCATTTTCTATGTTGTTTTCAAGTAAGGTCGTGTTTTCTTCGTTTATCCACTTTTTTCTAATGTTGCTTTAATAATTGTTCTTATTAAAGATTTAACTTGCTTAAAAATATGATTTTCGATGAATAAATAAGGAACACACAATTTGCATATGTGTAGATGAAGAACAAGCATTTTCGTTTAGAGGTTGTCCGTTTCCTTTGTTACAATTAGTATAAGGCTATTGCGACTTTCATTCGCGTTCCCGTGAAGGATGGAAGAAGTGCGTCTTCGAGGTTAGTCTATACAATGAACTGCGCGGTTGAAAAAATGAATTGTCTTGAAGGTTTGAGTATTTTTGTCTATTGTTCCCTAACTCTTGTTGATTTAATTTCAATGTTTATTGAATTGGTTATTATTGTATGCTAAGTTTTGTGCTTTGTTAAGGATAATTAATTCTTCTGTTAATGCCTCTTCTCAGTGTGAGATGACCAGGTTGCGATCTCACACTGGTCAATCAATCAATCATTACCACCGTTACTGATATCCATTGATGATGTCGGCTAATGAAATGCAATGTTATTTAAATCTTTCGGTTTTCAGAATAAAGCCACCTAAGGTTTCAGTATATAACAATTTAATTTTAATTGAAAAAAAGGTTCTTACGTGCGTTCTTGGAAAAACCGGCAATGATCTTTGCCTCGTGATATAATTTCTAAGGTCTTTATGCTCGTTCCGCTGCGCTCCACTTGCAATTGCAGAAAGACTGAAAATTTCTATTACTTGTGAAAGATTAGCCGGTCTTTTCTAAGAACTTATTCATAACTGTATTATCTTCTATTATGGAGGGGGGTCAAATAGAAACCTGGAAAACCCGAGGCAGTTATAGATATATTGTAACGATTGAGGAAAAGCATTTTTATATCAGGGAGATGACCATTACAAGACGATATCATGAGCCAACATGGACCTCTTACTTGCCGCTTAAGCCATAACGGTCTCTTTTATAAAGGGTTATCTGACAACTTCGACCCAATAAGGACTTTATTTGGAGTTAATGCGCTGAAATTTTATGCCTCCAACAGCTTTTCCTTATTCTGTAATAGGTTTCATTCAAAAGTGCAAGAACATGAAAAACGCTATTTTTACCATAAATGGGCCTTACTCCTATAAGGTATCATTTGCCGACTAAGACCCGACGTCAACGTCTAATTTCTATACCCTGCCCCACGAAGTGGCGAGGTATTCTGTTATACCCTTAATTTCTCTCTGTGTCTGTCCGTCCGTCCGTCCCCGAAGGTTTCTGAGTGATACTAGTAACTTAAAAACGCGTCAAAGGATTTAAATGATATTTTGTACAGCTGTTGAGAACAATAAAATACAGGTCAAGTTTAATTTTCAGGATGATTCGAAAAATATAATTGAAGATTTGCCACTTTATAAATTTTCCAAATTTGAAAATGATGAAATTTTCTGGTCTAAGAAAAATGACTCATTTCTTTTCTGTCTCTATATAGATGTATAGTATATACAGTATTATAGTATACAAATATATTAAACTTTTGATGAATATCGTGGCGGGGTATCATTTAATGTCCCATTACATGCCCTATTATTCCTTCTGTCATAGTTGCTGAGTGATTTTACCCTCCCTATGTTCTATCTTAATACATGTAATTAATCGATTCCCTTAAAAAAGGGACCGTTTGTTGCCATCGTCATACATCATTCGTTCCCTAATTGGTTCAGAAGTTTCAGAGAAGATTTTTGATACGACGGCGGATGAAAAGTGATGGCATAACTTATATGTCCAGGTGAGCTAAAACAAGGGCGTTGATTAAAATTAACATGAAATGCAATCAAGTAGGATTTAGACACTGGAAAATGAAGATCTGGCTTAAGTCGGACAACCTAGTCTAATTCAGAGGGCCCAAGGGGGGGGGGGGGGTAACTTAATACTTAATTCGATGGGAATGTGCCATTTTCGATTTTGATTCAATACCCATACTTATATAAAATTTCCAACTTTCATGACCCATATTTATATAAAATCGACAATCTCTATGACCTATATTTATCATATTCAGTAAACTGTAAAGTTATCTTTATGAATTTCATTAAATATTTATACATGTATATATATGCTTTTAATTGTTTCAAAATATAATAAGGGATGAAGAATTTTTCTCTCAGCATATAGCTGATGCAGCGTCTTGGGGCATATCTATATATATAAATGGACAAAACATGACCCATATTTATATGAGACCAGATTTTTTTCAATGAAAATTGAACAGCTTACCCATTTTTATATAAAACAATCTAGTAGCAGCGACATAGAAAAAAGGGGGGAGCGGAGTGAAAGATGTAATTTTAATTAGATTGTATATAAAAAAGACTTACAACTATACCCATTTTAATAAAGGTTAATACAGACAGGTGTCACATGACTTTTGTACCTTTAAAAATGCAAAATTTATGACCAGTGTCTATAAAATCAATAATAAGAAATAGAATATTTGAACTTATTGAAATGGGTAATAAATATTCAATTGTTTAACAATTGCATCAATCGTTTCTTGAATAATGCAATTTTTGACAAAAACAAGGGAGATAACTCTCTTCAAAATTACCCTAAATTTACAATGGAATTGAATAGTAGACAAAAATCTAAGCTGGTGACCCCCTGTTTTCTATGTTTTATTATAATATATAGGTAAAAATATAACTTTTGACAAAATAAAAACAAGATCCTATTGTAAGGAATTTTTCTGAGACATGATTTTATGCCTAAAATTTGGCCTTTCCTATATAATCTATTGTAATTCAGGCATACTTTAACCACTTATATTGCAAAAACGAGCATGGTGACCTATCCTTATTTTTATCTTAAATAAAGGATATTAATAACATGTTTCATTTTAGACCATAAAATCAAATGTTTAATGACAGAATTTTTTCCAGTATAGGTGTCCACATTAACCAAATTTTCCAAAAAACCTACCCATATTTTTGGCACATACACGTACACCTTTAAATACTAGAAAGTTACCCCATGGGTATCTGTCATTTTTTTTACTACAGCTCTATGTGTTGTTAAAGCTTACCATCTATAGGCTGGAAAAAGACTTAATATCTACAATTCGAAGTTTAACCATAGCGAGTATACCCAGCTTCTTGTAACCTTGAAACATACTTGTAATATATCATTCTTCTTCTTTTAATAAACGCACTACTATGTCGTTCTATATGTTTGTTAACCTTTACCAACCTCTCTATCTATATAACGTGTTACAGACAACACCTGATCAATTTAGAGTGTACTGTTAGAACACTTCCTTTTTACTTTGTTACCCCGTAAATATTATGTATTGTCATTCTGATTACATTATTATGATATCTATATATATAGCAGGGCAGTGTTGAGCAAGTATCGAAGTATTTTGATAATTTAAGACCTGGACAACATCCAGTGTACATGTGCATGTAATGGTTAAACAAGTATAACTTATTTATATCTAATTTAAACTTCGAGCATGTGTGGCAAATATTTTAAGCATAGTTTGTGTTACCGAATGAGCTATTTAAGTTTTATATTTATTATTCCGATAATAAGAAAAAATAAACTTTTATTGAAGAAAAAGTTAAGCTCTTAATTAAAAAGTGGTGTTCTCGACAACACATTGTTCATTCTTAACCTAAACATTGGACAGGGTGTTTATCACACATAAAACTATCTAAATTTTTAATCAAACAATAGTGAGTGTTTTCATCACTTTCAATATATAAGAGATCAATTAAGTTTTGGCTTTCCACGTTTGAAATACGAACAGGATACAAAGATTGTTTATTTGTTTGATTTTTTTAAAGCAAATACATTTATACTTAGATAATTTTGTTTCTCTACTTTTGAGATATCTTTTATAGAAACAGGATATTCAATTCCTTTCATGTTAATTTCGTTTTCATATTCTTTATATTTAGTTACTCTTTGTTTATGTTCATTAGCTGGAAATAAACTTGCTAATATTGACCAAAGAAAACACTTATTATCGTTTTTATTTTGAACGTTGATAATATTACTTGATTTAAATTGAAGGGGAATATAAGACGAAGCTCTTTGATGTTCATATTTATATTGTTTTACTTTTACACTTTTGATACCATCGAAAACAAAACCAGATCCTCTTTCTTGAAATTCATCTACCCAAGCTTTAAAATCATCTATTAAATTATTGTAAAATACAGATAAATTGTTTTGCGTTAGGACAACTTCAACGGGATGGGAATAATGACTTTCTATAATATCAAATGCCATGGGAGTTGTAAATTCACTCGTTATTATTATTTTTATTTTTAGAGGAAATTGATTAATAAGTATTTTATCTTTTAGTGATTCTATGTATTTAGTTATATCAGTTTCTTCTATATCATCAATGGTGGTTTCAGTTATAAGATCTTTAAACGATTTTTTTGGGATCATTTTTAATAAAAACAATTTTAATTAGGTATATTTTTTATTTTTTAAGTAATATTCATGTTGATAATTAGGATTTCTAATCATAAACTCTTGATAAGCTTTTTTATATTTTTCTTTATTTTCTTGATAATGTAATCTTTGTTTTGGTTTATTACATTGTTTACAAGCGGATTTAACGCCAAGACGCATTCTTCCATCTTTATGATATTCACAAAATGATTTACATTCTTTACACCTTGTGCAGATTTTTCCTTCCATCATTTTTAAAGAAAACTTTTTTAGTTGCTTAAAAAATGTCAAAAAAAAATCTTACAAATAAATTGGCAGATGAATTGCACCATAGAGTTGTAAAATCGTTTCCTAAAAGACGTGTTTATGTTCATTCAATAGACCAAACATGGGCAGTTGATTTGATTGATATGCAACCATATTCAAAACAAAATAAACACTATAAATATTTATTAGCAGTTATAGATGTTTTTAGTAAATATGGTTGGTTAATCCCTTTGAAAAACAAAACAGGAGCAACGGTCAGCGAAGCTTTTAAAACATTATTCAAAGAAAGAAAACCAATGTATATTTGGTCGGATAAAGGATCAGAATTTTATAATCGACAAGTAAAAGAATTGTTAAAAGACAATAACATAAAGTTATATTCAACTGAGAATGAAGAAAAATCTAGTGTGGTGGAACGCTGGATAGGAACAATGAAACAGCATATGTATAAATACTTTACTGCCAATGACACTTTAAAATATTACGATATATTAGATAAATTGGTTAAAAATTATAATAATACGGTACATTCTTCAATTAAAATAACACCCGTTGCAGCGAGTAAATTGGAAAATGAATTAACGGTACGTCAAAATTTATATTCGGAAAAGGAAGATAAAATAACAAAACCCAAATTCAAAGTAGGTGATAGAGTAAGAATAACAAAAAAGAAAGGTAAATTCGAAAAGGGCTATACTACTCGTTGGACTAGAGAAATATTTGTCATTGAAAAAGTTTTAAATACAAATCCTGTTACCTATAGAATAAACGATTTGAAAGGTGAAGAAATTAAAGGAAGTTTTTACAAACAAGAGTTACAGATCACTGAGTTTTAAGTTTTTAAATTTCCCGCCAACATTGTTTTTTTTCAGTACCTTTTTTTTTGTACCTCTTTTTTCAGTATCTTTTTTTTTTCAGTACCTCTTTTTTTCAGTACCTCTTTTTTTCAGTACCTCTTTTTTCAGTACCTCTTCAGTACCTCTCTTATCCACATGTCCACTCTCCCCATTTTATTTTCTGTCTTCTCCCAACTTTTTTGCAGGGGGGTTATATCCGTGAGGGGGGGTATACTGGGGTATGAAAAAAAAAAACAGGGATGCGCTCAACCGATGCAAGTACAAATTTTTACATTTTCTGAAATTTTCCCAGTGGGGGGTACTGGTAGCGGTTTTTAAAATTTTCAAAAACAGGGGTGGCCTAGACTATCTCAAGTACATAACTACTGGCCTTTAACTCTTTTGTGGACGATGAATTGCTTGAAAAGTATAAAAGTTAGGCATCTGTTATTTGGTATACAGATAGAGGTAATGTTCTATGCAACTATCATCATGACATGTGACCCTGACCCCATTTTCACGCCTCAGTGACTGTGAATTTAGGTTTTTTTTTTCAGGCCTTTAACTTTTTTATAAGACTTTTGTGGACGATGGTATGCTTGAATGAAAGCTTAGATAGTTGATTTTGGTGATAGTGCCGACAGGGGAGACATACTTTTAGTGGCCACACTTGTTATACTATGTTCTTTCAAACAAGAATCTGAAGAGCTGGTTGTGTAGTGGTTAGCACATTAGGTTAAGAACATCCAAGGAGGAACAAAATAGTTGACCTGTGAGAGCAATATCCCTTGCACATTTAAGACCCCTTTGTAGTCCTTTTGAAGGGACAAAAATGCTTGTATGTGTATCAGATGGTCAGTATCCCTTGCATGCTTTAAAAAAAGGATAAGAGTAGGCAGCAAGAAGGCAGCCACAATGCTGGATAAATAGTTAAGTTTAAACAAGACAAGAGTTAATTTGAGTATGTTCTAGATTTCTCATAAATGTATATACTTAGCACAAGAGTTCATTGATCAGGTTTGGTCACAGTCGACTGTTTTCCACTTAAGAATCTTGAGTAGGTACGTGTTCTCTATTTATAATATAGATGAAACTACAATTATGGATTTATTTGTTGCTTTATTTTTAGATTTTCAGTTAGATTACCATATAAGTATCGTCTTGCTGTGATTTTATCTTCACTATATTTGTGACCAACAAAGGAAATGAAAATTGAAACATACAAAATTTTAGGAGATTATATAAACATGATAAAGTGTTATCATGGTTATAATTTAAGAAATTGTGAAAAAAAAACATTACACGAAAATCAATTCACTGCTTTAAACAATGTTAAACAAATTTCCACACACGTAAAAATACCTATTATAGGAATTTTCTTGCATACATGTTAATATCACAGACATTCTTAAAGGTGACAGCATATAAAAGATAATTAAATTTTCCCTTTTATAATAGATATCATATAAACCAAATAAAATGCTCTTTTCTGCATTTTTTGCAAAGGGAGATAATTTGTGTCAAAATATGCCATTTCGGGTCACTTTTTGCCATACTTATCTCTTTATCAGAAAAACAAAATGGGAAGCACACTTTTTTTCATTTTTCTAATGCTAGCCCTTTATAATATAAAAAAAATACAAAAATTTATTGACACAATTTTTGTACAGACATGATATTCCTTCGAAATTGGTAACTTTCTTTAACATTTCAATGAAAATAAACCCAACACTGGAGTCTTTTATATCAAAAACTAAGTTGGAAAGTTGAATTTTCAAAGAGCATGTCATAGCACATCCATTAACAAATTTTAAAGATAATTCATTGATAGGAAAAGCCTCTTTATAAATGTCAAAATTTGACAATGATAATTTTTTCTCATCTATGAAAGATAACTCATTTTTTTCTGTCGCTTACAAATATATTTAAATATTAATGAGTATTGTGGCAGGGTTATTATTTAATGTCCTATTAGATGCCCATTTTTGGGGGGATTATTTTACTTGGTAATTTAAAGATACCTGTTCACTTGCAATTGTCAAAATTTCTACTTTTTTGTAAAATAAAAGTCTTTTAATTTATATATTTTTTTCTTTTTTTATTTCAGATAACATAAATAAAATCCCACAGTTACCATGACAATTCCTTATATGTGCATAGAGACTTCTTTAGACCATGACCGGATCATTTTACCTTGTGCTATAATTAATAATGCTGAAGCCAGATTTGTGTTCAATTCTTGATATTTATATTTCTTGTTATTTTTATTAAAAGTTTTATTAAAATGTTAAAAGGTGTATTTTATACCTGATTTTGACCATCTGATTCTTGGCTTTAGACTGGCACCAAGGTTCGTGTGAACTTTTATTAGGTAACCCTTACAAGGGGTTATGGCCCTTTAAAGATAAAATAGGAAGTTTGATGTTTCTGCCAAATAGAATGCAAACTATTGCAGATACAGAAAAGCACTTGCTTGCTTGAACCTTCAGCTTTGAACTTTTTTAAGCTCTTCATCATTGGATTGAAGTTGACAGAAGAACCCTGATAGTCCTTTAAATGTAAAAATAACAGGTTTTTCCATGTTTTGTCCTTCAGAATGAAAACTATTGCAAAAAAAGAAGAGCTCATTGTTTCCTAAATCTGAAGCTCATTTTATATGCGAGCGAAGTGAAGCTCACTATTGTAGAGAGTCTGCCAAATTGCACGAGACCCAAAATACTATGGAAGAAAAATCGTTCTGTCACCGGAAACATTCGATTTTCAGAAGTTTTCGAAAATGTCTGCGCGTGCTGAAAAATTGCGGGAAATAGTAATACATCGTCCCAAATTATCTCGTCCCAAGCATTATTCGAAATTATCAATGGAATAGATTATATTTTTGTATCTACGCGAGATTTTAAGGCAATGTCTTTCTCATATTAAATAAGATTTACAAAAATCCCTTTTGGTTGCAGTTGCAAGGTGTTCCTTCATAGGGGTTAGTTGCTAGGTGTTCCTTCATAGGGGTATCTTATATCTTACAAAAGAGACCCATATGGCTCCAGGGCCAGAAAAGCCATTGAGGATACCGAGAGTCCTTGTTTTCATTTTGGAAAGTCCTCTACTTTTATGTGGTTTTAGTTTATCATATAGAAATATGACATCAGAAGCTTATCTTTAGTCCCATTCTTATTAGTTCAAGCTTTAATATTAAAAAAGGGACTTTCCCAACTGTATGTGATACCTGCTCAAGGTCAGTGAAAAATTCTCCAGGTACTCCAGTTTCCTCCACCATTAAAACTGACCTCCCTACATGGACCAGGCGCATTGATAAAGGGTGTTTAACACCAACACGCACACTTAATTCAAAAACCATGCAACTCCCTTAACTTTTCAACCAAAAGCAAATCTTACTTCTTTAGTGCTAATAATTAGCTAATGTTAAGCATTACATACAAGTTAAGATCCTCAACATTCTGCTGAAGTTCGCTATCTGTGATTCATTTTTCGTATAAACAGAGTCATCCAGTTGTGTTATGGCATTTTATTTCTTTGGCATAACCAAAACTGTCGTTTATGACACACCCTCTTTGGTATTTGAATTTTGCTCATCAGAAAATTCGGAAACCTTTGCATTTCTTTACAACTTCATTTGGATATTCATCTTTTAACAAGGTAGTTTACTGGCATCAATAAATAATGAGATATGAATTAATTGTAGGTGGGAAAATAATTTATGAGAATTATAAAATTCATAAAGCAGCCTTCAATGTGATCAGTGGTTGCTGCCTTGCAATCGGGTGCAAATACTGAAAACAACAATAAATGACCCTCCCTGGACAAAGTACAATTAAAATTGAAAGTTTTACTTAAATCTGGCTATAATATACGTTTGCCAAAAGTTAAGCATCAGGTCAATATGGTTGAATGACCCAGTGATAATATTGTTTGCATATATTTATTTACCTTCAAAATAAGGCTGTTTTCCTTAGGGAAAGTTTCCCAAAAGGAAAACACAGGGTTTGATATTTTCCAAATAAGGGTTTTAAATTTCCAAAAAGATGTACATGTTAATTATATTAAAGCAGAAAAATGGCAAATGATATATTTAAGATTACTGAATTATTGGTTTATGTGATTAATTTTTCATTTTCCTTAAATTCTTCATACTTAAAATCAAGATTTTAATTTTTTTTTTTTTTTTCATATTTCCGAATTCTCATTAAATGAGACTTTTCCCAATCAAAAGAGGCAATTTGTCAACAAAATCACGGTGAGCTTCTGACCATTAAATTAACTGTACCTTTGTTAAAGGTCAATAAATAAATTTTAGAAAAAATTAGTTGCATTTGCGTTGAAAGAAAATTGGGTTTATTTTCTTGTAAACTTTTTAAAAGTCAAAAGAATTTGATTGGATTAGCGATTATTAAAACTACGCCTAAATGGTTAAGAAAGTATTATCGAATTCAGTTTAAACCGGAATACAACAATAAAGTTTATATTCACTTTGCAGTTGCACGGACGCCACGTGCAATGTGATTGACAGGCCTAAATATTAATACGCCGATATAATTAACCGAATATTTTCATGAAAAAAAAACCAAGAGGCTCCCAGGAGCCTTAATCGCTCACCTGGTCTTGATGTCAACCCTATATTTTGTAGAGCAAAATGAGCTGAACATTTAAGCAAGCAACAGTTTTTTCTTTATCTACTATAGTTTTCATTCTATATGCCAAAAACACCAAAAACTGTTATTTTAGGGGCCGTAACTCCTATAAGGGATCATCTGACAACTTAAACCCTATGGAGACTTTTGTAGAGCTTTATGCACTGAACATTTAAGCAAGCAACAGCTTTTCTCTATCTGCTATAGTTTTCATTCTAAAGGCCAAAAACATGAAAAAGGTTATTTTAGGGGCTGTAACCCCTATTAAGGGTCATCTGACAACTTCAATCCTATTGAGACTTTTGTAGAGCTAAATAAACTGAACGTTTAAGCAAGCAACAGCTTTTCTCTATCTGCTATAGTTTTCATTCTATAGGCCAAAAACATAAAAAAGGTTATTTTAGGGGCCGTAACCCCTATTAAGGGTCATCAGACGACTTCAATCCTATGGAGACTTTTATAAAGCTAAATGAGCTGAACATTTAAGCAAGCAACAGCTTTTCTCTATCTGCTATAGTTTTCTTTCAATAGGCAAAAAACATGAAAAAACATCATTTTAGGGGCTGTAACCCCTATAAGGGGTCATCTGACAACTTCAACCCTATGGAGACTTTTGTACAGCTAAATTAGCTGAACATTTAAGCAAGCAACAGCTTTTCTCTATCTGCAATAGTTTTCTTTCTATAGGCCAAAAACATGAAAAAGTATCATTTTAGGCGCCGTAACCCCTATAAGGGGTCATCTGACAACTTCAACCCTATGGAGACTTTTGTAGAGCTAAGTGAGCTGAACATTTAAGGCAAGCATTAGCTTTTCTCTATCTGCAATAGTTTTCATACAATAGGGCAAAAACATGAAAAAAACGCTATTTTTCACCTTTAAGGGGCTGTAACCCCTATAAGGGGTCATCTGACAACTTGGACCAAATGGAGACTTTTGTAGAGCTTTTAATGCTGAAGCAGTAAGGTGGCATCAGATTTACAAGCCAAAAACAGTAGTCTGACCCCCCCTGGTCAATTTTTAGCAACGGCGGCCATGTTTTTCGACGAATCAAAAATCCCCACATCAGTTCTGTGGGGGATACCCTAAGGTACCATCAGACCAAATTTGGTTCGAATCTGTTCAGCCGTTTCAGAGGAGAAGTTTGAAGAAAAGTTAACGACGACGGACGACGACGACGACTGACGCCAAGTGATGGCAATAGCTCACCTGGCCTTTGGCCAGGTGAGCTAAAAATAACTTGCTAAATTTTCGCGCCGAATATATCAATAAATTTATTTATAAGTATTAACTTTAATAATTTTTTGGTGTATAGAACCAATAAACTAAATTTTTAATGGTGCACATTTTACATAATCTGCTTTGCAGATTATTCAATGTGCATCATGAAATATTTAGTTTATGGTTCAATAAACCAAATAATTATTACAGTTAATTCTTAAATAATTTTAAAAGATATATATCATGTATGTGCTATTCAGTACAAATAGCCATGAAAATATTAAAATCTTATTACTTTGATGTTATATTTATCATAGTCCAGCACCCCCCTTCCCCTTGCTTTACCCATGACGGTAGAGTTTTGTGGATCTGATATACATTGTATATCATAAAAAATCTGGGATAATGACTATGATTTAACCAGGAAATAATTATTAGATATCAAGTAACAAACAACAGGATAAGATTTTATATAATTAATAATATAACTGAAGCAATACACGTTTAAACTGGTTGTTCCAGCAAAATCCAGCAACTGTAACATGAATACATGTACATGAAGTTAACTAACGGGTTTCAATATTTAACAATTAAATTGGCACTTATATTATGAACAGCAAAAATCCAACAGATATATAAGAATATAATCCAAAATACATGTAAATTTAATCTGGAATTCCTTTCTCAGAATGAAAGCTCCCAACCATAGATGCATGCTCTCTGGCCGACGAACTAATGTCACTATTTATCGAAAGTTTGCTAAGACTAGAGACTTCGGATCCGTCATGGTCGTTTCCAGGAACGTCAAGTAAATTTTCGAAACCAACAGGTCCGCTAATTAATCCTTTGTTATTTTTTAAATTTTCCATGGCTGTATTTTCCAGTTTTGTAACATGTACAAAACAACACGGCGCTGATATCTCTTGCTTTTTCGGCGGTTTGAACTTTTTAGTTTTTTCTTGTTTCACTTTCTTTTTCTTTCCTTTACCCAATTTTAGCAGCTCATCGTTTGGGTCCGAAGTATAATCCATAAGCTTGTGCATAAATTCATCAGCGGCTTCTTTGTCGTCGAAGCTTAATCCTGCCAAACGAGTATGATCGGTAGAGAGATGCAGCGTGTGGAAATTCACATGAGGGCCTTTATAAGCCGTCAATTGATCCACTTTGTCCTTCCAAAGTACAAATCCTGTACCCTTTTCTGCCAAAACGATATGTAATTTCCTATCCCTGTGATGTTTACCAGTATCCAGAACTAATACTGGAATTCCAGTCATAGCGAATTTCCACTGATCCTTTTGTCCAACCACTTTTCCGAAATAGAGATTCACAAGACAAGGACACACGTGTACCTCTGTTTTATGACTTCGAAAAAACATCTCAACCTGCATCAGGTCGTGTTCTGAAAGTCCTTCAGAGAATGAATTTAAAGCCGGATTATTTCCAGATCCTTTTGAGCCAACAGACAGCAGCCTCTCGCGTTCCTCTTTCGCGTTCTTGAGAGAACTGATGCTAGGCGGTCGTCCTGTCATTGGAACGAATTTGCCGATCGAGTCATATTTTTCACTTAGACGTTTTATGCCCTCTTTGACTCGGTGATTTCTACGTAACGATAATATTTCCTCGGTTGTGCAGTAAGAGGCTTCTTGTGGGCTTCCGTTAGTTGTTAATTCGATCGGATTAGATACGGTGAAACTTGAGCACTCCGACATTTTTTGTTCTTATAAAAGTACTCCACTTAACATCTAGTTAGTTTCACTAATGAGCTAGCTATGACGAATTTTAAACAAGAGAACGCCCCAGTTTTGTCATAAGACACATAATATTTGTCTTGTGGGAAAATTCTTCCACTTCCTCGAAGTACAATTGCTGTCTTGCTCAAAGTACAATATGTCCTCTTACGAAAAGCCAAGGTCAGGAAGAACTTCGAATGAGCCAGATTCAAAAGACAACCATTACGTCGGTTCAATGTCTTAGTACAAATATATTTGTAATGTTCACGACTTTCATTCGTTTTTCATATCCACATTTCTACAATTTTTATGTACATAGATGACATTGACTTCTGTCTGACTAATTATCGTCTGCAGGATTCTTTACCGCCAATCCCGAGGTGCACAAATGATCATATATACTTCACAACTTGTGAAAATCAATACTGTGGCTGCTTGGTTGATGAAGAAACCGATCGTTAGGTAGAAATATGTCACTGAACTGAGTTATAAAGTACAAAAACTTTATCAATAGGTGATTCTTGTAATACTTGTTATAAAATACATAATTTTAACAATGTTACCGCAACGGAAATACATTGTACTTTCTTGCGTCAATTTTCTCCGTTATCTTTTCCGGGTCCTTCTTCCTTTTAAGATTTCAACGATGCATTTTTAACTTCCCCGAAAATCCTAAAATTTTCACTAAGATTCTTTTCTTACACTTTTTTTTTGGCTGTTATCTTTGTATGCACGAAAGTCGATAAAATCCACAGCTACTTTTACCTTTATGTCTCTTTGAATGAACTGTATGAGTATAGTTCTTTTTGGTTTCCTGAAAAGTAAAAAATAAACCAATTAATAAATTGTACTGTCAAACCTAATTAATTTAGATACAATTTCCACAGGCAACCGAAGTCCCACAAGATGCTTAGTCTGCTAAAACTAACCAAACGATTGTTTTTAGGATTCTCTGAATCGTCGATATGTAGATAATAGTAAGTCCATGTAACCTTTACTTCATTATTTCTAGACTGAATATTAAGTTTTCGTGTAATATAGATGAACAGTTATAAAGAAAAAATATAAGACTAATATTACTAAGTTTAAGATCATCATATTATATTCATATTATATTATTGTCTAGGACCCAATTGACACAGTTTTTCAAACACTTTAAGTAAATGTATGATACGGTATTGTGGTGTGAGATCTTTTGAGATCTTCCATTTGAAGTATTGGAGTGAAAACGATCGCGATAATATTACGGAATAATAGCCGTAAACATGTATGTGTTTACTAGACGAAGAAATTGATTATGTCTTTGTTTTTCCTTTAGCTTAAATGTCATTTTTAGTTTAATCGCCATTTTTTGTTTAATCACCAAGCAGATGCCATAAGTTATTTTGAATTCGCACCTCCCAATGTGTGTGTGTTCAATCACTCTATAAAAGGAGATTTTTTTTGTTTATTTTTTTCTTTATCCTCTTCGGGATGATTGAGGAAAAGTAGGTTGACGCTAAGGCACTTAACAGTCTTATAATGCAAGTATACATGATTGAAGTTTACATGCTAAAAGGCGGAAAGTTCATTCTATCCACTCCTAAGTCCTTTCGAAATTAAAAAAAATATATGATATTTTCAAGAAAATTTGGGGGAAAGGTCTGGAAAACCTCCTTTACTGTAAGCGGAACGCCATTAGTTTTTTTAGGTCGACCATGAGGTATACAAATAGTTCTTTAATTTAGTTAACATAAATTTTAAAGAAATGGGACGTTGGTCGAATGTATATACAGCACCATTTAAAAGATTGACAATAAGAACAGACAGAAATGCACTTAATTCACGCTAAGAAGTTTTCGTTTTCACTTGTGTAATGGATGCTCAGCTGGCAAAATTTATAAGGTTAATATTACCAAGTTAAGTATCATCATCTTATGTTATTGTCTAGTACCCAATTGACACCTTTCTTGGAACATTTTAAGTAAATATATGATATTGTCTTGTCAGTTCTTTAGGGACACCATATGAAGTGTTGAAGTAGAAACGATATTATAACGAGAAAATAGCTGTACACATCACGAAGAAATTAATTATGTCTTTGTTTTTCCTACAGCTTAAACGCTTGAATAAGAAATAATACGGTTTCATTTAGTAAAGTTTAACCAGCCAAGCAGTTGCCATGACTTATTATGAATTCACACCTCCAAATGTTTTTGTTCGATCACTTTATAAAAACACAACTTTTTTGTTTAAACTTTTTGTACCTCTTGGGGATGAGTGGGGAAGATTTGGGGTGACACTAACAAACATAACAGCCCTATAATATAAGAGTACTAGATGAGAGTCTGCATGCCTCAGTTTTTTTGAAAGGTGGAAAGTATAAAACGACACACTGGCTTATCTAAACGTTCCTATGTCCTTATAGGAAATGTTATTTAGGCCATGAAAAATTGATAGTTGGTTTCTCCTAACATGGGCATAATTTTAAGACCCGGCAGCCCGGAAAATAATTTTGTAAACTACTAGTAAGTGTCTTTGATGTATAAAAATTATGAGATGCATTTTCTTTGTTCACCTTTCAGTTTTAAAACAGAATAAAGTAAGTAAATACTTTGATTTGTATGATTTAAAATTTTCAGTAAAATTAGCAAATCTCATTATCTATAAGCAGGAACTGCTTACTCTTCCGGAGCACCTGAGTTCACTCTCGTTTCGACTTGAGTTCACGTTTCTGAATACAAATGACAACAAAGTTCCAGACGATGCGGTTTTGTTGTTATGTGTGTGTGTTTTATGTTGTTATGTGGTTTGTTTTGTTTGTGATGATTTTTTGACTGCCGGTTTTGTCTTTGTCTTGACGGTTTTATGATACTGATTACCCCTTTGGTACACCTTTGCTTCTGCCAGCAGGCCAGTTTCAATTTTAATTTTTATTATTTGAAAATGGCAATAAAATTTATAGACCAGGCATCATAAGAGAGACTCGTGCAGGGTTAGGGGAAACGAACATTTTTTTTTTGGCCTTACTATCAGATTTTGGGGGGAAATGGCCTGAAAACCACCCCCTTTTTGTCCTCTGTAAACTATGGGCAAAACACCCTTAGATCTGTAGGTCCACCCATGAAGGATAGTGAATGATTTTTGAGAGAACGGGATGCTGAATGAGTGTACAGTATACAACATCCATTTATTAAAAAAGGTTATTAAAAACAGCAAAGAAAACAGGCAGAAATGCATTTATTAGTCATGAACAAAACAAAACATCAACCCTATAAGAATACTAGTTTTATAGAAAAATTGATAGATGGCCTTTTTTAGTTAAGACAGACATTTTAGCATTTTATATGCGTTAGGCGTCTTCTTAAGTTATCATGTTGAATTTGATTATAATTCCATATTGCAAATTATTATATATAATAAAACACCAGCCTACACTGCAAAAATATATAATCATTATCATGTAAAGAACAAAGGAATTTTGAAAAAAAAAATGTTATTAATGCCCTTTTCAGCTTACAGTAACTGTTTTTGCTTATTACTAAGTCAAAGAATCCAAAGAATATGGGGACTTTTGGAACAAAGTTTTTGCAGAACCATCCTCCACCCATTTTGTCCTGACGTCAAGGTCGACCCCCTACTCCGATTGCGAAATGTTCTAAATGGAATACTTGTGTAATTTTGTAAGAAAGTTAAATGAATTGATATTACTACATGTTCAAGCCTTATTGATTTTATGTGGGTTCGTTTGAACCTCATAATATCAGTACCTGTGTAATCAGGCACGTGCCTTATGGGTATAATAGGTGCAGCTATATTTGAACCGCCTATCTTTCATGTCCCATATACTAAGAGGGGGCGGGGGTTGAGGGGGGCGGGGAGCGGATGTAGAAGGGGCGGGGAGCCGGGTGGAAGGGGCGGGGGTAGGGACGGACAGGAGGGACGGGGGTACCGGGGTTGAGGTGGCGGGGAGCAGGGGTGGAAGGGACGGGGGAGAAGGCGGAGAGCGGGGGAAGAGGACCCTCCTGTCCACCCCTACTAAAGTAGGAGGCATATAGTGATAGGTTCCGTCCGCCTTCAATGCTTCGAGATGGGGCATTATATCTTTTAGACATGTTCTTGATTTATTCTATGTAAATGCACCCACTTTCAGAAAATCTGGGTATGCGAGCCTTATTATATGGGATTTTACTATCAATTTTGGTAGAATAATTTCACTAAAAATGCCATTAGAATATTCTTTTGTTATTGACAAGAAGCGTCATTTAGACAACATAAATGGCATTCCAGCACAGTCTTTCGAGTCGATTTTTGACTTTGGATTGTTCATTTCAGCAGGGTTTATCTTAATTAAAATGAAATTTATCATAGAACATTGACATGCAGCAATATAAAATTTCTATGCAGATATCACGCCTTTAAAACAGCTACAATTAAGATTTATTAGATCTCAAGCATAGTTTTTGATTTAAAATATAACAGACTTTACGAACAATTACAGTTGATCATGTTCTGAATTAAAATAACACAAGAAATGAATTATAAATGATGGTTTTTTTTCGACAATTCTTTTGGTTTTTTTTGCAATTTTTGCAACGGAAAATTTTAACTGCAGCACTTACAGATAACATAAGTACATGTAGTCAATTGACAAAAAAGTATCAGAACAAAAATATCTATAAAAGCTGAACGGTGTCTTCTTATTGCTTAATTATCAATTTAACTGAAAGCTATTGTTAACCCCCTCCTCTCCACTGCAAAATGGGAACAACAGATATAGCAAAGCTGACGCTACTATTGAATCATAAACTACATTTATAAATGAGGTATAACGATCTTCTTTCTGAAAGAAGGGAGTATATTGTGTCCGTCTGCCATTCCGTCACGCTACACTTTGACACAAACTTTTATTGGTAACAGACTTCTATATAGGCATTTTGTATTATAGGGTACTAGTATATCCAATCGACATCTACTTCCTGTTTTTCTAATGTTGGCTTACATACTTATTTCAAGCATGTTTTGTATTGGCGTGTAAGGATTGCAAGAAAAAGCGTATAAGAGATAAAAAACTGTTTTGTAAAAGATGTGATATGCACTAGCAAATGAAGAATTTGCAGTAGTTTCATTGATAACAGGTGCGTTCTGTTAGTGTTAAATGCAAATGCATTATCGATTATTACCATTATCAGAAGACTGGAAATTGTTACATAATTTGATTAAGACACGGACTAGATCACCTTTGTCAAAGAGCAGTAAATCATAATGAAAGTCTAATAGCGAGCATCGCTCGCAAGCGGGCACGAAGTGCCCGCTCGGGCGGAGAGCTCTACGGTATTTGTTTCCGCGAGAAATTTGCTAATGCTGATTTAGATTTTTTATGGTCCGGAAAGGGTTATTATCTTTACAGGGCCGGAGTGAATGTTAAAATAATTTATAAGAAAAGAAATAATGCTTAAAAAAATTTTAAAAAATGCGCTTTTTACAAGAAAATAATATTTTTAAAATAATAAATACACATAAGCTGCTCGTTTCGTCTTGGTTATATGCACGTACGAAACTACATGCGAAGCTTAATCGCCCCATACCATCTCGCCCCAAAATAAGCAAATGGAAATATTGGAAATTAAATGATAGCGATAGCCCTAAATGTCGACATTTAGGACAATATATGAATAAAAAATATATATGAAAAAGATTGTTAAAAATGGAAAAACTTGTTTACCAAATAAACTTATGAATTTTGTGTAATTAAAATGAACCAAAGGTCGTGCACTACAATGTTTATTATAACATAAACAAAACGTAGTCCCTTTTAGCTATGCTCGCATTTAGGCAATGCCTACTCCATATTAGATACATTTGGTCGTGAACTGTGAGAGGATTTACTGGTAGATCATTGGGGTAGATCCATAGAGGGTGGCGGAGGTCTCGTCCCAGTCCCACATTGAAGCATTATTTATTTTTTTTTTGGGGGGGGGGGTGATTACAAAAAGGAAATAACCGAAGTTTAACGAGGCTGGACCCCAATTTGTCGAGTCACGGACCCCTACTTAACTTGTCAATAAGTACATGTTTTTAGACTTAGGCATTCATTAAGATATCAGACAATGTGGTTCAAAGTACATGCACATGTGAAAAATAGCAAAGTATTTGCTCTCAATGTAAACTATATACAGCATGAAGTACGAGAACATTTAAAAAATAATCTGAGTCATTTTAACCAAATGATGACAATATATTAGTCAAATTGTGATATGTATTAATGCAACAGCTTTCAAATGTTGCGCATTAAACTACATATCATACCAAATCAATAGTTTCATGTTTATACATCGTCACAAGAAACGGCGAGACAACTTTGTTATACCCGAGAGTGTCTGTCGGTCTATGCCCCCCGACACTTATTACACAAAAACTTATAATAATTTCAAAGACTGAAAGAATTCCTGCTTTAAAGCTGTCATTTTAGTGCACTAGAATGCATTTCTCATTAGACTTTCAGTAAAATTCAAAACCTTTATTGGAGTCTTGTCACAATAAACTTTTTCTGTTTTTCGTTAAAGGGGGAGGTAAACGTAGCCAAGTAGTGGATTATCATAAAATGTCTCATTATAAAATGTCACTATTTTTGCGTTTCGTTTTGATGGTCTCCAAAACGAATTAGAATTACTTTTCATTTATTTTGAGTCTATTTTGTTTCATGCTGATAGTTCACTAAAAAAGATACATTTAGACTTGACAAGAAAAATGCTTCTTTAAGAATCGTCAAAAAACAAGAATTCTCCCTTTATTCAAATCTAAATTGAATTTGATAAAAACTTTCCAATATATTTATCGAACAATGCCTCTTCAATAGAGTGGTATGCACTTGAAACTTTTCATATGCATTTTATATTTAGCACAGGTGTATCGTGTTGAACATAAACTATACTAATGCTTCACTGATATGTATCTCTTTAAAAAAAATCGTTATTTATTATGTAATTTTATTTAAGACATATGCTTGAATTATATCCATGTAAAAGTTATATTAGGCACATAATAAAAGTAAATGAATTTTAAAACTGACACACCATGCCTTTGTATGATCTAAATCATTTTGAAATAAATGGATTTTACCCAAAAAAAATGAAAGGTAAAAATTAACGCAATTTTATGAATTTTAAAGAATACCTATTAAAAAGATTCTTGTTTAGATCTGAATCAGTTAAACTTAACCTTGCTGTAGTTTATCATTTTTTTTTTTTTAAATGGGGCGTATTATTTTTAACTTTAAATTCATACTCAAGCCAATAATGCTTAGATTTGACTATTCCAGATGAATGAAAAAGCTAGCTGGCTTAGTATCTCAAGGAAGCTTTTTTGTTCATTTTCCATATGTCAGCTCAGACCTTCCTTAAAGTTATGTGTAAAATATTGTATGAGAACTATATCCCCGCTTGAAAAGTGGAAATGGGGTATATAGTGACAAGGATGCTCGTCCCCCGGGGCCCGTCCTCCGTTAGACCTTAGGGTACACATCTCTTATCCGTAACTCTTCAGTCCTAAACTCAATATTTTACACAATGTATATTAATACTGGAGACGTTGACCAAGCCATTTGAAAAAGGTATACCCATCTCTTATCCGCAACTCCTTCTAAACACCTCATTAGATTTAACGAATTTTTCACACAATGTTTGTGACCATGCAGATGCGCACTTTCTTATTATTTTTGTCAGATGATTTTGGGGCTTCTTACAGTTAAATATGGACTTCGCAATTAGACGACAAGAGGGTACCTATCTTTTATGAGCAACTTCACCCAAACTCCTCAATGGATTTTCATGAAACCTTTACAAAATCTTTGTAGCTCACAGCATTTCTAGTTTCTTTTCGTCTTTTTAGTGAGTCTTGTTTTATGGAGTGGGCGTCAGATGCAGAGCACAATTACTTTTTTGCAGTATTTTTATTTTTGATGCATATTCTTTAGATATGTCTAAAACTTATTTCACTTGAAAAAAAATCTAAATCCCCCCCAGACTTTTGACTTTTCAATCTCTGTACGTGTAAAGATTAGATATGCAATTCGTACATACAATCTTTTCATCCATTAAATTTTTGACATCAAAAAGAAAAGGGTCGCAGCAACCTAGAGCGTTTGTTAATGGATTTCTATATGAAATAAATACTTTAGTACGTATGTTACCTATTTAATATTTATGGGTTAAGTGTTTGTCACTTAAGATGAAAACAATTTCTCGGATTCTTTGTACTTATATCCTTAAGGACATGAAAGAATATCCATTTGTATAACTTTTATTTCTACAATTGTAGCTGTGTTAAATTATTATCAAACATGCACACTTGATTCAAAACAGACGCCACATTTGTGAATTTGTCTAAAATGCATTTTGTCAATTTCCTACTTAAAAGATTTTCAACCTTGACCAGGTTTAAACGTCTGTTCTTCTTTCGTCTTTAGACTTACTGACTGCCCATAAAATTCCGGGGAAAATGATTTAATCTAATTAAGACTTTAAAATGCTAGTAACAAAAAATGTTTATTTGGAAATACGAAACGACTAAGTCTAAGTTAGTCGAAATAAGAGACAACATGCATGAAAAAAAAAACCAAGTACCTAAAAATTGGATACAATTGGATGATCAAGCATTGTAGCGTTAGTGTTGTTTTTGTGGATTTTATGTAAATTTGGAATCCAATACAGGACTGATCGTAATCATTATTTTTCTTTTAATAATTAGAATAGGGGAAAAAATTGTCATTGAACAGAGTTTTTGCCTTTGGATGAAATTCTCAGTGTGTTGCTGTTAAACGCCAGGTGCCTTTGCTGCTCATACTAACTTCTATTTACGATTAATTACAATTAAATTAAGATGCTTTAATTTCCGTTACGAATATTACTTGAAGGACATTACAAACAAATTGATTTCTCATGAAAAACAATATGATATTCTCTAATCTAAAGTTGTGAAAAATAACACAATAAAAATGTATTATCTTAGAAATGCAATATTTTTTTCTCTCCCCGAAATCAATCACTGTCAAAGAAAGGCTTGAAAACGTTATCCAATATTGTTACTGTAGAATTAGGATAAATGATGATCACTTTTCAATAAACATTTAGATGACCCGCGTGTTCTTATATCAGTCACTGCTGGATTTATCGGAATGTTCAGACGTTAAGCTTGAATATTGATATTCTGACGCGAAAAGAAAGTTTAATGTCATTATAACAATATGGATTTTTGACAGAAAAAGCTGTAAGTCATGTAACACTGACTTCATTTTCGAAGATAAATATGGATATAGACATTTCCGTAATTATGATTTCTGCAATTATCAAAGCACCAGCGAATAAAAAAAAACCTTTATACCCGTATGTTGAAAAAGGCAAAACGTAGAAGAGGCATGAGGAAAATAATAATAGAAAGAAACTTGTATAAACTTGGTCCAAATCTAACTAATTACACAGCACTAACAGAAACTTCAAACAACTTTATACGACAACCTGTTGGTTTGCAATTATGCTATTATCGAAATTAGTTAAAACACAACTTCATAAAGCAACTTTATATATATGTACTAGATTGTTTATAATTGTAATTGACTTGCCATCAACCCCTAGGGGTACAACTGTGCTTAATGAAGATATACTATGGTTTATTTGTGGGGTAGCAATTTTCGTGATATTCGTGGGTTGCCTTTACCCACGAATATAATATTGATATCCCGACGAAAAGGAAATTTAACATTAATCTGTATGCTGCAGTCTTCAAATAACGAATTAAAGAATCCACATACTGATACTTTTGCGTCAAGCCACGAAAATTAGTACCTACGAAAATAAATGAATCTTCAGTACTGGCATGACTGGTAACTAGAAATATAGCTTATCCACTCACCCCCCCCCCCCAAAAAAAACCGCCATTCCGGTCCACCCACCCCATCAGCTAATTTTGTAGAATACTATTTTTACATGTAACTAGCAACATGCGAAAACGTGACTTAAAATCTCAGATGGGGTTGGCAGGGGGCCGCACCCCCCTTTTGGCAGAAAAATATTGGTTAGATATGTAGGAAATCATTAAAGTGGGACCAAAGTGGGACCTCTCTTGGCCAGTCAGTTCCCCCTTTTTCGAAATTAGGGATGGTTTTATGAATTTTTACCGACAGAAAAAAACAATACCACTAATCGATTATATCAATGTTATTCATCTCCACAGTTTAATTTATTTATCTGTTAATCACGTTTTCATACTTCCTAGTTTTCAGAAATTAAGTGATAGTGATTGAAAGATATCATGCTTGGCAATTGAACAAAACAGTGAAAACTTGCTCATCTCTATGGCAATTAAGTAAACTTGACAATGTTTTGTCTGTGCTGAATACATTATATTTCTCCTATGACTTTTTGATAGAAGTAAAGGTGTCAGTCAAATTTGTATCTGATCAACAGGGCTTTGATCTGTCGGCTACTGGTTTGGCGGCGAGAACATTTTTTTCGTCCATGTAAAGTCTGTCTGTTATTTGTTGTTGTGTTGGTCAATTATTGGTGAGAGTAAAATTGACAGTCCCAATTCCAAATTTGATAAGCAAGTTTTTGATATTCCTTCAACGGCGATGCAGTCAGGGTGATAATTTAATTCATTATTATTCAATTTTCTTTTTATTTTATCTATTTATTTCGTTTAATACTGTCTAAGTAACATATAGAAGCAAATGGATTAAAAAAAAAACTATGTCATGACAACAAATCAAAAACCGCGCTACATTATCTTAAGCAAACTCGGTTCTTTCAGAAGGGAAACACTTCTCAGCTGCTTAGCAAAAAGATTCGAACTTTGCTTTGTGACTTCAAAAACACTAACTGATGAGTTTTTTATTTTTTTTATTTTGGTCATATGAATAACAGAACTTCTGTGTTTCTTGTATAAATAAAAACGAAATTTTCATTTTCTTCGTTCTAGATTTCATTTTTGATGGTAAATTTAGGTTAACATGACCGTGTAAAGAATTTTGTAAAAGGTAATAATTCACATTTTCAATAGGTGATAGCGTTAAATGGTAGTATATATGCATTTTACCTTTTGATGGGGATGAATTATTAAATATTTTAGATATTCTGTATGTAAATGGAATGTTCAGCGATCTGTGTCATTTGAATAGGGATCCCCCATGCATACATAAACCATCAAGGATGCATTTTTCAGATGAAATGATGTCAACTTTAGAATAAACGAAAAAAAAACTTTATCTTGAAATTATTTAAACCAGGAACTATATGCAGTTCCATGTTCCTGGTTTTAATTTTTAAGGAAATCTAATAAAAATGTATGATATTTGTTAAAAAGTTGCTGGACTAAGGTTTTAGAACAGCTAACAGCTTTACTTTCATGAATTTTTTGAAAGAATATGATTTGTTTTTATTCGGGAATTTTACTATTATTACATGTTTATTTGATAAAGCTTTGCCTTTGGTTTTGGTGTCATTTGGTTTTGACAAGACCGCAAGTTTATGCTCCTAAACTGCATATGAAAATAAAATCGTGTGATCTGTTTTGCGCAAAACTAGTTTCTTCAAGACCACACAATAACAGTCGTGAAGAAGCTCCCAAATGCTACAGCGAAACATTTAAGGGAAAGTACATGTCTTTTAGTTTAGTTTAACCTTATTTATTTATCCTGGATTGGGAAACAAGCTTAATGCTTCTATAAATCTCTCTCCAGCCTGCAGTTTGCGAGTTTGGCCTTTGTAAACGGCCCCCATTGAGCCTACTCTTATCGAACTCTACAAAGGGATATTTAACGTGCACAGGGTATTGCTCTCTCCATACACGGGACAATCTTTTTTGTCCCTTCCGAAGGACTAGCATCGTTTCTTGAGACCATCCTCGGTGTTAGTAGCCCGACGCGTTAACCACTTCACCATCGGCTATCCATGTTTACAGTTTTACTATTTTTTGCCATAAAATTCTATTAATTGTAACATTTTGTATATATCTTAAGCCTATAAAGCTTTCAAATCGATAGCAAAAATCACTTACCTCAATACTCATGTATATCTCTTTCCTTTAGCGTGTATTGATTGTATGTAATCCTTTGACTCGGAGCAATGTCTTATGATGTAAACAAGCAAATAAAAACAAAGTAGAAAGTCGGCGATGTTAACACTCGAAAATATGAATAATTGACATGTGCACTAGAGAGAATGCGCAACAACAAACGAAACTGAATTTATGCACAGTGAGATTCTTGGATGACTTCATCCATCAACGCCTACAAAATGATTTAGTGGTAAACTATACAAATGGTTCAAGGTAGCTTACTAGTCAATTATTGACTATATTTTTATATAATATTTAAATTCAGATGTTTTGTGCAAAAAATGTCTACGTCTGATCATATATACCTTGTATCCGACCGTCTGTCCGGAGTGGAACAATTCTTTTTTCACCTACTATCTAAAATACCCTTTAATATAGTAATGTGAAAATTAACAGTTATATGTGGTCTCTCCATGGGCTCACGATTTGGTGTTTAAAATCGATTTCGATGATGTTGAAAAGTCTTCTTTTTCAATTTTGAATGAGCATGTTTCATACACCAGTTTTTGTAAAATGATATGCTATAGTAGTTTATGGGTGAAGTTTGTCTTCTATTTAACTGTTTATGTTAACGACCACATAAAGGGGGGGGGGGAATTGTCAGATAGTTACAAATAAAAAAAGTAATAATGAACGCGGAATTCATGTATAAAATGACACAACCTTTCATTGATAACATGGCTATTAAAAAAGCCAGCATGCAAACTTCAACATACACCAGTGGTATCTTTCTTGCTTTGTTCAAATTTTTTAAAAAATATCTTAATTTTTTCTTGGGGGAGGGTGGTACCATGCAATGCAAACGCCGTTGTTGATGTTGGTCATTAAAACAACGTAATTGGGTTCACATTCACAACCAAAGGAAAGAACACCCATTGACTTGTTAAATTGTTAAATTTACATAAGGATGATTTCACGTACATGCAAGTTTGTCCAATGCACCACTAGCAAACTAAAGCACCTTTTCTATTATATAAATAATGACATTTGTAGAGATAGATCAAAAGTGTACCTTGACACCTTTTACTAAGGAAAATGACTCTTGGGACAATTCGTTCTAAGTATGGTAATGAGATATGATACAGTCCCATTTGCCTATCGTGAGAATCAGTGTATGAGTATTTACTTAAAATTGAAATGATTTGCCATCGGGTATGCAAAAGAGAGACAAAATATTTCAAAATTTATGCCATCTGAATTTAAGGTGGTATCTTCATCTAATCTGTGATAACTGCTTGCCTCTACACGAGGGCATTTGAGTTCACTTTCGTTTTCATACTTTCATAGTTCGGATACTTCAGTTGTGTACTCGTTTGAATTTGTTTTACGGGCTTAATTTCAGATTGGAATGCCCCTATGATATTTTTTTTGTATAGAACATATTTTTATTGTCCAATCAAGGGCCCCTAAGGGCAGCATGAGCAACAAATAAACATATATAAGAAAAAAGATAATGATTGAGTTACATGTAATACATATAGATATCTTACAGACATTACAGAATATAAAACAGAACAATGTAGCGCACATATTCACATATTATATTTAACCAATGGTAAACATGTTAAAGATGGTCATTAATAAATTTTCCAACTGCATTAAGAATTTTAGTATTTTCAGAAATAAGTAAATAGTTAAATTTTTGTTCATCATTAAGATATGTAAAGTTAATAATTTCTTTTCCAATAAATTCAAATAAGGTAAATCTTTGCTGGTGATATTTATGACATTTAATCAAAAAATGAATTTCATCTTCAATTTCACCAGAAGTACATTTATTACAGTAACGTTCATTTCTATCTATTTTAATATATCTTCCAACTTCAATCATCAATTTATGAGCAGATATTCTGATTTTACATATGGATTTTCTATATTCAAACTTTGTAATTTCTGATAAATAGTTTTCAAATCCAAAATGTTGCTTTAATTTAAAATATGTACATAATTTTCCTTCTTTTAGACTAGATTTAGTTTTGTACCATAATTTTGTATATATTTCAGCTAGTTTGTTCTTAAGAAAATTCTTAAATTTATATATTCCAAAGTTCTTACTACAGTTATTAATATTTAAAAATTCTAGAACTTTATTTACCATTGAATACCATGATTGTTTGTTGTTTTCATGGAGTGATACACTACAAGAATAAGCAACTTTAAGTAATGGAAAAGTGTTGTCAAGATTTTCTAGTCTATACCAATAACTTATCAAATATTTTAAAATATCAAAATGCAGTGGAAACCTTCCTAATTCAGATAAAACAGCAAAATTAACACTCTTTTTGTGCACTCCAAGTACCCATTTAGAAAATTTGAGGTGAAGTTTCTCACATTGTAAATTTTTAAAAAATTCGTCTGGATTAAATGAATTATTACTAAGTTTTTTAAATGAGACATTGTAGCTACCCCATACTTCAGAGTTATATAGTAAAATAGGCTTGATAGTATGATCAAAAAGGTGCATACATGTTTTGACAGAAGGTCCTAAACCAAGTAGGTCCTTTTTCAATTTATAAAATGCTTTCAATGATTTGTTATACAACTCATTTTTTGACACATTAAAGTTACCAGATGCAGAAAAATGTGTGCCTAAATATTTATAAGACGTTACACACTCAATCTCTTTTTTACTAAAGAGTATGTTTGTTTTAATTTTCTTCCCAGACTTGTTAAATATCATAACTTTTGTTTTTTTTATATTTACTTTCAGGCACCATTTTTTAGTGTATTCCTCTAGCCTATCTAATCTTTGTTGTAAGCCTTTTGCTCTGCATATTTCATCCATAGAGCATGTTTGCTATGCAGTTTTAAAAATAAAAGGGCATAAGCATGTTGCAGTTATCTACAAAAAAATCAAAATACTGCAAGTGGCTAATCGACATACACATGACATATATAGCGATTATCTCGGCGAATCAGCAAGTGACGTTTTATTACTTTTCACTATCATTAGATAAATCTGTCAGCAAAAGTTAAAGAGCCTACTGAATATTGATTCAAAGAAAAATGGACGGAAAGACTTTTGACGACGATGACGCAAGAAAACGAGAAGTAACCACATACGTCACTTGTGTTCGATACGTCCATGAAGTGTTTTAAGTCTTTCCTCAGTTGTTGCTCTCTGCTGAATGAAAGAAGCAGAGGTACCAATGGGGTATCCGAATGTCAAAAGTCCGAAAGGGCTTATAAACGTAAAAGCCATGCAAAACAACAAACAAATGAAGATTTTGACATTTTTTAAACAATCGTGTACTTCAAATCTTGATTTGGGAACAAAACTTTGCAATCTCATTAATTATTTATTTCCTTTTATCATTCCAAAGGCAATACGATTGATCCTTTGTCCTGGTAACATTAAAAAACATAGTATCGCTGCATGAAATATGATTTCATATGAAGTCAAGGGAAACAGTGAAAAACTAATGTAATAAACACATTTTTACAAAATAATGCGTAACTAATTTAAATGCAACACTTGTTTAATTGAAAATTAAGTTTATTGTTTTTAAGCTATGAGACAATGACTTTCGAAATCAAAAGGTGTATTCAAGCAGGGCGTAACACTTGAATTTTGTGTTCATAAATACAGATACAATTTCAACACAATGGCGACATAAATGTTTTATTTCGATAAAAAGGGTTTGATTTTTAATGTGGTAAGTAAACATTTAGGAATCAAAATAGTTTCTAAACACATGGATTAAAAGTAAATTGTATTCCAAAACGTTCCGAAAACTTCAGATTTTGCTTCGTCTCTCCATGAAATGCAAACTTACTCTGAAATCAAACCAACTTAGTTAATTCGAACTTTTACATTTTTTTTCTTTTAATGTTTACTTTTTCGTTCGTTTCTACTTGTACAATGTATCACCCATTGGTTTGAGGGTTTCTGTAATGTATGTGAAGCTTCGAAATTCTCATAAGGCACATAATTAGTTCTAGATAATTTTGTAGCAACCTAGGCTTAGGGACTTGACTTCTCAGGTTAAGTGAGTTTCTTTTCGATTCTTAATATGTATCAAGTTCAGGCGTTGTTCCTCAAATAAAGATAACGACAAAACTACCGAACTGGGGTGATCAATCTCATATATCCAAGAAGCAAAGACAAATTCTAAACAAAGCAAATACATCAGAGAAATTGAAGATCGCAATGGTCCTGACTTGGTTCAGGCTTTTCAAAAGAAATATTTATTTAGTGAGTTAGATCAGGTTTTATAGTGCTCTTCCGTTGCGATCTAAGGGTCTAGAGACACAAAACGCAACATAGTTGTGAGACACAAAATTTTAGACTTTTTCACAGCTTTTCGAGATCCTTGTAGGTTGCTCGTTTCTCATGCTTGACTGTATCGCCTATAAACTCTTATTTTCTTTTTCGAAAACATGTTCACAAAATGTGCAAATTATATATTTTTTTTATAAAACTTCATATATTATGTCATTTTTAGAGGGTTATAAGGCGCCAATGCAAAAGGAAAGAAAATTCTAGAAAAAAAACATGTATCTGCCAAAATTTTAAACGCTATAGCATAAACATGCAGTTTCCTGCTTTCATAATCTTTTTTTTTTCATTGCGAATATACTTGAAAAGAGAGGTGTTAGATCTATCTTTTCAAGTGATCCTGTTGCTTTTTATGGAATCGGTTCGTAAAATTCCTTAGCTATTATATTATATTATATTATATGCGACTTCGAACCTCGTTTTGTCGGGACTTTCAAAGTTCGAGTCAACCGAATTTGGGTTTGACACATCGATGTTCGATTATATGTTCGAGACTAAAAATTTCCCTATCAGGTGTACATACGAGTATGCATCGCTTCCAGCCCCATACACGCGCCCATATACATTTATAGATGTGTACAAAGCCACAAGGTGTCCAACGTTTTCTTAAATATTACAAATGGTTAGAGCTGGCAAAATGTAGTGGCACGACTTATGGAAGTCTGCGAAGTCCTATGATAGCTCTTAAAGAGGTCATGTCACCAAAAGTGCTTTATATATGTAAGACGTTCTGTAAAGTGTCCTGGTACCTCTTTATGAGTTTGGGGCCGTGCAGTGCAGTGCTCTGATACCTTCCTATTTAAATTTTATCAAGAAACAAAGAGGCACCAATGTAGCATCTAAGTGTCAAAAGTCCGAAAGGGCAACGACAAAATCGGCAAACACGAACAAGAACAGCACGAGGAAACACAAAAAAAAACCCACAAAATCAAACAAACAGAAATCAACAACGCGAACTCAAGTTGTAACAGAGTGAACTCATGTGCTCCGGAGGAGTAAGCGGTTCCTGCCAAGCATGTAAAATGCTCTGATATCTAGTTATGGGTCCGAGTTTGTGAAGTACCTTGGTACCTTTTTTTGTTGGAATCTGTGAAGTTCGCTGAAATCGAGCTAATAAAGCGCGAATACCATTTCTCAATTTTGAAAAGGAATCGTGGGAGAATCGTATATGCATACTTAGTTAAGTCAAGGTCGTTAAAAAACATTAAACATTGTAATAGTCATAACGATAAGTTACTATCTGCCAAAGCATCTAACTCTATTCTTTCTCGAAATGACAATAACACCATGTGATAACAAAGACCGATCTATATCACTCTGTTACCTTTTGAAATGAACTAAATAACAGAAGCCGTCATTTTGTGTCTTATCACAGTCCATATTCACCTTATTGACAAAGAAAACATTTACTGGTTTTAAATGATTATTTGTAAATAAATTGTATGAACTTCTGGTCGTAATACAAATAGACTTAAGGTGCTTTATTTTCTTTTTATTAGATTTTTGTTTGATCTCCACTTATTGAAGTAATAATTCCTTCTTTGATGGACAGGAATTGACATTTCACCGCGATGACGTCAGTATCATCACAAAAGGCTTTTCTCTACGAGACTAGAGGGAGCGCGAGGAGACGAGAGCGGAAGGAGTTAGATTACCAACTGTATGGGCACCATGCTACGTTTTCAGCTAGGACTTCCCCATCAACGAAAGGAAAGTTTTCTTTGAGTATTGGAAAGCGAATTGATTTATCAAAAGATAGTTTTGAGATCAAAAATAAGAATTTGGAATTGAAGGAAGCCGAGCCTGTGATTTTACCCAAATGTTCTAATGAGAATGATGATTCTGAACTAAGAGGACTAATGCGTGAAAATACAGACGACGTTTCGTTGACGGACGAGCTCCTTCAAAATGATTTCAAAGCTCAATCATTCAAACCTCAGCCAATTCTTTGTGCGGAATGTGCAAAAGTTGGATTATTCACAAAACTTAACAAGTTTAGGTATTCAGTTTTTCAGCAAAATTCAGAGCAATATCCATGTATCATATGCGCAAAGCGAAAAAGTATAAAACGAAAGAAAGAGGGCGAAAAAGATGAAAAAACTCTTTTGATGTCAATAGTATATCCTCATGACTTTTACGACCGATACCAAAGTGTGCGGCGTAGTTTAAAAACGCCAACAGACGAAAACGACGATGCTTATCGCGACAAAAAGAAAAAGGCCGTCCAGCAAAAAATGGTTCTTCCGAAAACTAACGTGACACTTCCGGAAACGTTTTCTGAAGGCGAAAAAGTAGTTCTAAAACCACATGTGGTCAAAATAAAAGAAAAGGACAAAATCCGAAAAGATAAGATTTTTATGGAAGATTCTCCTCAAGCCAAGCAAGTGTCGAAAGAACAGGAACCGAAACCTACTTTTCCATCTAATATTCTTCCTCCACTACCTCCAGAGCGTGCCGCCACTCCCAAACATTTACGCTGCCAACCTCAAATGAAAGCATATTTTCTTGCCTCGTTGTCTCCAAGGAAAATGTTGGTAGATCAACCGAGTTCATTCTATGAAAGCAAACGGCCTTTCAAAGGACTTATGTTAACAAAAAGCGAGAAATTAGATCGTCCGAAACTACCGGAAGTAAAACGACGTACGTATATTTTTGATATTTTATGTTATGAGGTAGTCACTTATAGTAAAATAATACAAACCCACAAAAAGCATCAGTGGTCATTTCAAAGTTAGCCAGGTGTCTGTTCATTCTTTAGACATAACCCTTAAAGACGCTTGAGTCAAAGGTTTAAAGAGACAGTGAAAACCAAAGAACAAATAGCATAGTTATAAAATCGTGCGGTAGCTCGGACATATTTCACTGTTCCAGGATCTACATGATAAAAAAATTAACGAAGTTGTGATTAACAGCCTTGAATTCCATTTTATATTTTCCTTTCATAGCAAAACTAATTTATGAGAACCAACGCAGTTTTAGAAGATTTTAAACTCCATTGAATTAATAAGCTTTTTTTAAATTCTCTTCGATCCACCATATCTTTTGAAATATCTGTACCAAGTCAGGACCATTGTGATCTTCAATGTCTCTGCCTTCTTTTGTCTTTTTACATTGAATTTTTAAGGCGAACTTCCTAGTTTGGTAATCATGTTGATATATCTTAAAGGTGACTATGTGTTTATTTTTCTTCAGCTGTTATGAATGTTGGAAGTCTTGGCCTTACAGTTTCAATTCCAGAATACAACGACAAATTATGCAACAGACAGACTTCGACGAACAGTTACCTTTCCCGGGCATTTATGTCGCTAACGAATTTGAATCGACCGCACAGTATGCTCCCGTCCATCAAGGCAAAGGTCCGTCCGCCTGGCTCCATCGGCCAAAGTAGTCACAAAACTGTTTAAGAGATGTCTTTGGGACAAGCCATCCGGGTTCCCAGTTTTTCTAACGAGGCCGAAAATGTATTATTTTAGCACATTACGTATCCATTTTCTTCGAATAATATATCAATTATTTAAAAGCATTACTCATTACAGAAAAAATCATGATAAATTTCATGTCATTTCATATTTTACATAAAGCACAAATGTAGTGCGTAAGTAAACCCCGGAAGTAAACAAAGCAAGTGATATGTTAAGCTTATACCTTGAATAACACCTGAAAATAAAGTTCAATTGCACTGAAGTTTAAAAGTTACGCCAGTTTTAAGGCTTCCTTTGTTGTTTTTTTGGGCAAGCGTCAGATGAGCGATGTCTTATGCAGTTGTTAAATTTTTGCTGGCTTTCGTATAGACAGAGTTATTTGCTAACTATATTCTTTATATTCTAAATTTCTTTTTAGAATATGGTCTTATATATTAAAATTAAACACGGCCATTTTTAAACGACTGGTCACAACAAGTATTATTAATATCTTGGCAATTTTCAATACTATTTAATGATGAAAGAAGCAGAGGAATCGGGCATCCGAATGTCAAAGGCCGAAACCAGCAAACACAAATAAGGACATATAAAACACGAAAACATAAAACCACTGAATATCAATTAACAACGCAAACATTTGTCGTAATGAGAGTGGACTCGGGTGCTCCGGAAGAATTTTTAGCAGTTCCTGCCTGCCAATTTCCAATTAAGTGTGTCAAACCCGGTAAATGAAGACAAAACAAAACCCTATGACAAACCAACATCTGCTTTCATCTTAGAGATAGAAATCCCATATTTGTCTATGAGTGCATGATGTCTACCGTTACAATTTTTGAGTGACAAGAGCTACCGAGGAGCAACGTAATCCTGTGTTAAGTCTGTTAACAATTTTTGTGTCAAACGTGACACTCTGCTAAGGAAATCGATGTTATTCCCGCAAGCTCTGGAGTAACGAATCAATTGTGATATGTAAACTCCATAAGCTGGAGCAGACGGCCGTTGCTACACAAGAAGGGAGACAGAATATATATAAATATTCATTTGTTACTTGATTGGTTCGTTAAATTTGCCTTTAAATATTTCTGTTATTTCATTAGTTTATGCAAAGTTTGATTCTTGTCCATTCAGAAAATTCAGTATGCAATACATATTGATGCGTTATGCTGGACGATATCATTTTTATCGAATCGATACCATTTGTATGATACCTGTAATGCATGTGCATCCCAAAGTATATTTTTTTCATTAAGTATTCTTATTTGTAATACATGAAATATTCCTATGTGCCAGAGGAGAGGGCACAATAGTGCTCATAAACGTCTTTCCTTTCTATCTTTTCTTTCCTCGGCCACAAAAAAAAATGTAAGAGAGGGGGCTACATTTCAATCATCTTGTCCGTTTGTCCGTCCGGTACGATTTCTCAGCTTCTACTAAAGGGTTTGATATTACATCTGGTATACAGCTCTAGCATGATGAAATGTAACATTCCTCCCCTTTCAAGGACAGATGGCGTTCTACTTCCTGTTTTCCGAGCCGACTTAGACTTTTTAAAGGTCAAATAGAAATTTTTCGTAACAGATTTCTCGGCTTCTACTAAAGGGATTGTTTTCAAATTTGGCACACAGCTTTAGGATAACGAGTTGTACCGTGCCTCTCCTTTCTAGGTCAGTCGACCATCTACTTCCTGTTTTCCATACCGACATAGACTTTTTTACAGTTCAAAAATGGGAAATTTTTCGTAACAGGTTTCTCGGTTTCTACTTAAGAGATTGATTTCAAATGTGGTACACAGCTTAAGCATGATACTTTGTACCTAGCCTCCCCTTTCCAGGTCATTATGTCATCTATTACTTGTTTTCTGAATGGTCGAGTGGGGATATGCTTAGCACGACTTAGTGCAACCCTTTGTTTCATGAACATTTTTTTCACAATATTTTAAAAGAGAACCAATCTATGTTAGTACTTCTAAATTTTTAACGCTTCAGCTCTTTGATTACTTTTTTCGATAATAATGAGAAGTGGAATTAGAGCAACTGTCACACTTGTAAGAACAACGATGAAAACTTAACACAAACAAGAACAGCACGAAAAAAAAAACAAAAATAAATCAATACATACGAAACCATGCAACCGAATAGCAATCAACAATGCAAACAGCTCAAATCGTAAAATCCAACGGCAAACCCACATCTGTAAACAGCAAGTGACTTTCACGGAACTCAGAAATAGTTGCGCTTGTATGAAAACTGGGTTCCGATTATCTTTTGCCTGGCCAGGGTATGTTGCAACAAACAGAAATGTAACTGTTCTAGCTGCTTTCTTTTCCGACTGTTTTTTCAACAAAAAATATGTATATCACATGCATTTGATTATGTTATGTTATGACAATGTCGTTGTCTTCATAAACTTTCTTGCAACGTTAACATATTGCAAGGGGGGGGGGGGCAAAATTGAGCCACGACCAGGAAATCAACTTTGTTATTTGTTGTCTGATCTTGAAAATTGGCGAAATTTTCGTTGGAATCGATCTTATAACGATCTCTGCCTGTTTTTTTCAATCAGGTTTGCAATATTTCTTACCGTTTTCGAGAAAACTAGGGGCCACAAAAACGCCAATTATACGAGTTCAAATGATTTCATATAGAACTTTATAGTTGTAATGGGTCAATTCTTATTAAGTTTTAATATGACACATTCATTACATATAGAAGCTCCCTTTTGAATTTTGGGTTGCATGATGACTCCTACAATTTTAAACAAAAGGGACCAAAAGCGGCAAAACGATGTTTTGTCAAAACTGCTGTAAAATGTTACTTTTTCCATTGTGATCATTTTTTAATTAATTATTCCTAAATGATCAGCCAAATGTGTCCATAAGGTTGATTTGTTTTCGATGGTTACGCTACTACAGGAGCCACGCCAAAAAAAGTTGGAGAGAGACTGAAAGAAGCAAAGAGGCACCAATGGGGTATTTGAGTGTCAAAAGTCCGAAAGGGCAAAGATAAAACATCAATTTATAGCGTTTGCCTTACGTTGATTGAATTATTTTAATGTTAACTTCAGTTATTTGTTCAAAGTTTCTGAAACTTTTTATATTTGAGTTGACTAAAACAATTCATATTACATATCTTTTTATGTATGAATTGTTCATTGTTGTCAAAACAATTTTGTCGGATGCAAACAATTAACAATATGTTTCTATGTACCAACAATATCTAAAAATATAAAACATTTAGTATTCAGATGTACATACAACAAGCAAAACAATTAAATATAAAGTAACCTCTTGTGTTAAAGGCAGAGAAAACAAGCTATTCTTTTTTACTTCGAACAAGAGTTATTTTCCGTTTAAAATCTCTTAACGATTCTTCAAGATGAGGATTTCCAACAGGGGTCTTGCATTTCATAGACTCTGAAGTATTCTTCCTCAGTCTCATGTCTAATTCACCTCTCATCCAATATTTGGAATAAAAATATGAAAAACCGAATCTCCTATGGTCCATATTATGAAAATTTTCGAGCCGAACAGTCGAAGGAAATGACATATATTTATAAAAGCAAGTTGCTCCAAACTTGTTATGATTTTCGAGCGTCCTAACTTGTTTTGCGTTTTCTATATAGAATTGATTCTCCATATTTCTGTTTCTTTTTGCGGAAGGTTCTTCCTTAATTGGAGGCAAATGTTCAAATCTTACTCGTTTAAACTGTTTGTTGCCAGCTCTGTTTTCACTGAGTGAATTCCAGTTTTCACTTAGTGAATTCCAATATGCAGTGTTAAGTCCTAACCTTTTGACATTTTTCCTTCCATTGTGAAAATCCCGATTTTGATAGTCACTTAGTTCAGAAGTTGTTATTGATAGTGGTCCTTGTTTTACAACAACGGCTTTGCCAGCCTTGAGTTGAACTCTGTGCATATAATTCAAATGAAAACCATCGGAAGACAAAAATTCAAGACTTTTCACAGACATCCCTGACAAACTAAAAGAATCCAAATTTCTACATTGGGTTTGATAAAAATGATGTAATTTTCGAATATTTGGTGATGTTTTTAAATTGTCAACAAAGAGACTTTGAGTATACAAAAGAATGATCGACGGAAGTGAAAGAAATATTTCATCTAAACGGTTTAAAGACTAAATGTTTACTTTCTCACTTCGAAACTTAATGAATATAAAATGAAACTTAAATCAGTCAACTTTTGATCATTTACACAATGAATCTGATTTAGGTTGTCAAAATATTTAATAAATTGTAAACATGAAAGGTTTATTAAATATGGACCAATTGTTATTAAAGACGGCAGTATTAATAAAATAAACTTTTTAATGAAAGTCATGAGAAAACTATTTCAAGAAACTGATGAAAAGGAAAAAAAGTTCTTTAAAAAAAGATATTTTTAAAACATTCACAAAAAAATCCTAATTTGAACCAATGCTTCGTTAACCTTAAATTACTCTTGTGGTTGTTCTTTTCCTGACCCAAACAGTCAAGTCATTATTCCTAAATTTGAAAATAATCTAAATTGTTTTTATTACAGTTTTAAACAAAAACAAAATTCAGCGACAATTTAAAAATCCACACTTGAAAACAGCCATTAGATAATTTAGAATAAGTGTACGCGACACAGCCCACAGAAATTAGAAAAACCACATTGGAAAACCACCAGCAGCCTTCAAAGAGACCAATAGGCGCTGCTCGCCATTCTGCAATCGGTCCGAAGCCTATCATGTTGCAAGTGATTGTTGCTTTCAGGTTCAAACATAAACTTTGACCGTATAATATAGGTTGAGATTCTTGTAAACAGTCACTATTGCCTAGTTATGGCGTGCCAGATCTTTGATGTATGTACCGCATATGTCAAATGACCTCTTGCGACTTATTAGAAGCTAGCTCAGAGCTCAGTCACACTTTGTATTTTTGTAACCACAAAATTTAGTATTATAAAAATAACATTGGGATTTTATTTCAAGAGATTATCCAGAGAAAACATGAAGGTAAACCTGTAAAATGTATAAGATAGCCTTTATTTTCATGATCGGAGAAAAAAGGCAAAATGTGTTCATGACAAGAAAAGACTCTGATTCTCTTAATGATTTTCTTTCTTCTTTACTTCAAAATCAATCTTTATTACTGGAGGATGATAGTGATTTTCCAAGTTACCAAAACTGAGGAGAGGGGCAACATTTTTCCTCTCGGCGTCTCTTTTCTTCCTCCCTCCTCCATTTGTCGTCTGTGTCTCTGTCGTCATTTCGTTGATTTGGATCGTCTCTACATTAGTCACGGGTTGCTGAAGCGCTTCCGGTCCGGTTTGCACCGTCTGGTTGCAGACAAATTGTGGCGGATCGGTTGCTTGATCATCTGAAGCTCCACCGAAATTGTAATAGATAAATAGAAGTACACATGTGGCAATCACCGATCCAGTGACGAGACCAGAACCGAAAAATTTGCATTTTTGAACAAGTGGACTCTCTTCGTCACGTGCAAATATAGATGCCATCTTCTTTAAACCTGGAACGATATATAACACGAAATTCAGACAAATGATTTGCGTGTGTTTCGTGGGTCAATCCTCATATCATTCCGTGGGTCAATGTTCAGCTCATTCCACATCGTAAAGAATTTTTTTATTTCTTCAAATTTGTTTAGTCAAAGATCTTTTAAAACAGAAACCTTGCTTGAGACCAGGCCTTGAGTATAATAATTGTAATACAAAACAAACGGCAACTTGTGATATTTGGCACGATAAAACCATTAAAAATCAAATGTTCATTTGATGAACTGGTAGGCCATATTGAAAAAAAAGAGTTTATATTCGATGGCAGGAATCTCAAATAATAGCGACCATTTTTAAAAGTTTATAATCATAAGAGATTTATATACAACTTAAGATAAATAAGCAGAACTTAGTTATATAAAGCCCTACAGGCGATTATTTTTACACTGACCCTAACTTTATGTGCGTTATCTCGAAAACAGGCCCGACTCGAATATGAATAGCTCGTAATTTTAAGACTCGTCAGAGACGCACAAGTCAGACGTTTTCATGTAAAAAAGAACTAGAATATGAAAAACATTATTTATAAACTGCAAAAACTGTCGAGCAGTTTACCCAATAACCAAACTAACAAAGTCGATCTTACATCCTTTCAAAGTCTTGAAATGACGAATATTGCATCCTGGTAAAAAAAGCGAACAATAATGACCAGGATTTCATGGACAAGGTAAAAAATCTGGCACTTTGTTTTCACTCATGATTGAGGCGTCCACTGGTGATATAAATATTACGTTCAATCCCGTTTGCTCGCATAAAAAACCCAAACCCTATTAAGTGCTAGTTATGCACACACACAATAAAAGAACCACACTACATCGCCGAGTGCAAGCATGATCTTAACTTGTTTATTTTACTTAACCGAGCAAAACGGAACTCATTTAAACGTCTTTATTTTACTTAACCGAGCAAACCGGAACTCATTTAAACGTCTTAACCAAATCGGAGTTTCATTTTGTTCGACACATGAACATTGACAATATATTCAACTTCTTCTGTCACGGTATGGTAAAGCGGGGGTATAAGCTAGTGCATATTTACATACCTAATCAGTTGTGCGTCTTTAATCCCTTTTCGAAATTCTGAAGGAAAAGAATAAAAAACTTCTAAGAATCAATAAGATGTTTTAATATTTCAAAGATTTTGCGAATCAGGTTACAATTTAGTCAATGTTGTCAAATTCTATGAAAATCAATCTGTAAGTTATAAGGAGGAGTGGAAATAATTTATTCTTTTTCTTGTAGTTTCTGGGAAATCTTTTTTATGTCGTTGGTAAGGTTTAAAATCGGTCCAAGATGGCATAAAGTCACCAGCGGGATTTCGCATGTCCCAAACCCAGACCAGATTACCTTAATGCGTAATTCTAATATGAAAAGTTTTTCTTTTGACCATTTTTTCAGACTTCAGTGTTTCTTTTTACCACACTTTTCAGACATCAGTGTTTCTTTTTACCAAATTTTTCAGACATTCGTGTTTCTATTGACCAAATTTTCAAACATCCGTGTTTCTTTTTACCACACTTTTCAGACGTGTTACTTTTTACCAAACTTTTCAGACATCCGTGTTTCTTTTTACCACACTTTTCAGACATCAGTGTTTCTTTTTACCAAACATTTCAGACATCAGTGTTTTTCAGAATATATACACCTGGTAAACACCTGGAAAAAAGTTGAGCACCCCTAGACTTTTTGTGCTTTTCGATAATTTGAAATAATTTCTAATTTTCATGAGTTTGGTCAGTTTTAATTCTTCAATATGTGACTGGAAGGATGTTAGCTTTCGGTTAAAAGCACATTTTTGCTTTGAAAAGCGGGAGATAACCGTCTTTAGGAAATAAGACGCCAAACTGGTAGTTAAAAACAAGGATTCCAGCAGTCACTCGTGCTAAAGGTGGACATACTCGAAATTGACTCTCAATCTTTACATTATGATTTACCTTTTCGAGTGCGATTTGACAGTTGATTAAAAGTTTCGAGCTTCAGGGGACCATACTTTTCGGAGACCATGTTTATGTACAAAAGACATCTTTTTTGCTATGTCGTGTTATGTACATAAAAAAATTTCTTTTTGTTTCTTACAAACATGTTAAATTGTGCTAAACAGTGCATATTTTAGTTTGCAATATAAATTTACAAAGACTATCAGTTAATATTAATGGTTAAAAAGTGTTTTGAAAATGTATGATTTTAAAAAATCATGGGGGTGCTTAACTTTTTTCCAGGCGTATAAATACATAAACGAGTATAGAAACGGATCGATTGGTAATATCGTTTATGCATATTTTACGGAATAATAATTCATAAGCAGCATTTGAATCAAAACAGTAAAAAACCAAAAGTATTCAAAACCAAACAAGTTCAAACAGCACAGAGAATATCGACCATGTGCACCACAAGGGAAAAAACCTGGTGATTTAAACTATTTTGCAATTTCACAATCGGAAATTCCAAAGACAGAAAAGTAGGCTATTCAATTTTATTGGTAAATTCCTGTTAGACAAGTCCGACGACCAGGCTTGTGATTATTCTCGGGGACCTTTAGTCCAACAGCAGCGGTTATCAACCCAGTGGTTTCTTCTAAACTTTACAAATACCAAAACGGGTATAGACATCCTTGTTCCTGTACCTCAATTTTCAGACACAAGTGTTTCTTATTGATAAACTTTTCTGATATTAAGAGTTTCTTTTTACCAAAAGTTTTAGACATTAGTGTTTCTTTCGACCAAGCTTGTCTAACATTAGTGTTTTTACGAAACTTTTCAGAACAATCAGGTTTCTTTTGACAAAACTTTTCATACATCAATATCTTTTTACCATAATCTGAGATAATTAAACTAATTTAGTTATAATTTTCTCAGCCATAATTTTCAGACATCACTCAGTGTTTTCTAACAAAATTGTATTGCATCAGAACTAAAGATGTCAATGAAACTTTACAACATGATTTGATTATGAAGCTCTTTGACTTGCAAATCGAAAGGGTGTTACCGGGCACTTTCAAATGCAAACTGCTGTTCAAAGATAGACACCCGGCGATGGAGGATCCAGAAAGTTTTTGTAGATGTTTCCTCCTATAGTCTTCTGATAACGAAATGGTTGTTTCGTAAAAAGTGACAAAAGGAGTAACAAACTTTATAAGGCATGACCCCTCTACACATTTTTGATTAGATTAAATTTTGATACTGTACACTTAAACAAAACAATAGAAGAAAATGAGATGTGGAATAAGTGTACGCGACACAACCTACATAATAAACGTATATTTTAAATATCCACAAAGCAATCTTCAACTCTCTGATTTTTCTATATTCCGTGAAGTTGTCGAAAAAAGCTTGTAGGTCGATAATATAGCTGGATCTCATTTTGGAGAGATGATTCGTACCCAGTGATTCATTGGGATTTTTCCTATGGTTTGGACAAGAGAACAATGAAAATAATCATATGTTATAGTCCATTTTTTTTTGCTAGAACAATTCGATTCGATAATCCTTCGCTTCATGCAACTAACCGAAACCTTCTTCTCTGGTAAGACATAAGGATGCAACCTTTTCCCACCACTTTTGTTGATATTAAGCTACCGTTCTGTGCCTTTTCCTATGTCAAAACTTTGCTAGTAAGTACTGTCCTTCATCTCCATTTAAAGCCTCAGTTTCCCGAGTCAATGCTACCCGACAGTGTCCTTCGCCATGTAGTTTTTGCCTATTATAGGTTTTCTCTATTCAATAAGATACCTTTGGAAGTCTATGTGGTTCCATCCTAGACGTGACTTTAGCCAAGGATTGGCCTTTTTGTAAGTTCAAAGCCTCTGTTCTCTAAGTCAGTTTTCTTGACCGATTATAGTTTTCGGTTTTGAAATTTTTTTGGGTCAACATAGTTTGCAAATCTTTTTTGCGCCATCCATTGAAAAAAAAGATTATTAGCTATATGTTTTTGAAGTCCCCCACTATAAACAACCATCCAATAGTGAGCTCCAATAGACGATAATCTGTGACGGATCCAGAAATTTTCAAACGGGGGGGGGGGGGGGCAATTATAATAAACCTTCTGGGACCTCTTGTTTCATACAGTTCCAGGATATATAGTTACGGACGGCAAATTATGGCGAAACCGTAACAATAAGAAATTCTTATTGGCAGTCATGTTCTCTTTGCAGTTCCATTCTGCAACTTCTTTTCTATATGCAATACGCACTTTAGTGCATTTGAATTCCATACTATTGCATAATGCGACTTAAATGTTAATATTTTCGTTTTAGTTTTTTCTGTATATGTACAGTATATGTTTTTATCGGTAGGTGACTTTTTAGTCAGTTGCCTCAGTGATGTTTCGGTATCAGAATAACTTAATGAGTTAAATTCAGATTTTTATATATCGTATCATGCGCCTTATGGCCCTGTCACACTATAACGTTTTAGCCAACGTGTGCCGACGTTTTAGAATATATTTTCAACACGCTGGTGTGCGTTGCGTAAGTTTTGTACACGTTATGAACACGCTACAAACACGTTTGCGAACGTCAGCGTGCGTTGGTGAACGCCGAGGGCGTCGCAAATTTTTCAACATGCTTAAAATTTCCGACGTTTACCAACGTTTTAGAAATAAATTATTCGAACGCTAGGCATAAGTTAGAATGACGTTATCTTTCAAAGATAAAATTTGTTACACACTGGAACAAGTTTGCAGTATGCTTGATTTCCTCATTGACAACATATTTGTCACCTTCGGAGGAGAGATTTTTCAACAACAAATCGGCATTCCAATGGGCACAAACTGTGCTCCTCTCCTCGCCGATTTGTTTTTATACTCTTACGAGACTGAATTTCTTCAGGGACTCGTAAAGAACAAGAAGATGAAAGAGGCAAGGTCATTTAATCTTACATTCAGATATATTGACGATGTCCTTTCTATCAATAACACTTCATTTGGTAGTTGGATTCCTTCAATATATCCTCCGGAATTGGAGATTAAAGAGACCACCGAATCTAATTGCTTCACGTCTTTCTTGGATTTGCACCTCGAATTTGACCCAGGTGGTCATCTCAGTACAAAAATTTACGATAAACGAGACGATTTTAATTTTCAAATTATTAATTTTCCTAATCTACAGAGCAATATACCTACTTCTCCTGCATACGGTGTTTATATTTCTCAACTTATTCGATATGCCAGAGCTTGCACACATTTCACAGATTTTTTGATCAGACACCGGTTTCTTCGTGACCGACTTTTGAAGCAGGGCTATAAGAAAATACGTCTCATACGATCACTAAAAAAATTCTTTCTTCGTTATCAGCCACTAGTAGAAAAGTTCAAAATTGAGTTTAAAGATATGATAGTTAAATGTTTTAATTAGTGTTTGACTGGTGTGCTGTACTGAGATGATCACCTCAATATCCCTATTGTGTCTCACAACTATGTTGTGTTCTATGGTCATTACCGGATCCTAAGATCGCAATGGAAGAGGGAGGTTTGGCGCCATAAAACCTGGTTTAACCCACCATTTCGTTTGAAATGCCTGTACCAAGTCAGGACCATTGCGATCCACCAGTTCTCCGGTATGACTGATTCGTTTTTGTCATTTTCTCTGGACTATGAGATTGATCATTCAAGTTCGGTAGTTTTGTTATTACCTTTATTTATACACACGCTGATGTACGCTATGTGGTCGTTGTGCGCACGTTGAAATGCGTTTGACGAACGCTAAGCTAAATGGAAACGAACGTGTCTAGCGATAATGCAACGCACGTCTAGCGTCAGTCTAACGACCGAGAAACCTATTCAACGTGTCTAAAACGTGTACAGAGCGCACAGAGCGTCATTGTAACGAACGAGTAGCGTATCAGCCCAAAAATGTTATAAGTTAGATTGAATTACAAGAGGGAAAGTCAATTTCAAAAGCTTCAAATACTAATTCAAACCTGAAAAAAAATCTTTTTACAGAAAAAAAACCAATGAACAAAGCCAAAAAGATCTTGAGCATAACAAAGATAACTTAGATGGTCTGGAATTGAAAGTAATTCTTGCAAATTGTAATACACCTGTCGTGTTTTCGGTGGACATGTCTTTGGTAGAAAAATACTCAAATACAACGAGTAACGACAGTCTAACTTTAATACTCATTTGAAATAATGTGTATTTTTAATATTCAATAAGCACACGCGTTTTTCTCTATTAAGGACATCATTAGTCAAGTGCTATAAAAAGGATGCTAGGCAAACTCTACATACCGGTATTTCTTACATGTATATACTAATTTGAGATTTTGAGAGTTTGTTAACAAGCGCATGCATTACTCTCTGTGTATTTTTGACATATCAAAATATAAAATCTACACTATATTTTATTCTTTAACAGTGCAAAGATCATCACTATAGGTTAAAAAACGGCTTTAGAGTAATTATACATTCATGTTACCGGAACGCTGAAAACCAATATTTTTATAAGGAAACAAAATTCACATGATGTATCTATAATTATTAATTAATCCAGCAATACATTTAAGCCAAGTATAAGATCTATTTGGGCTACTGGAAATAATACTAAAGAAAAGAACAGAAAATCCTAGGTCTCCCCACCGAGAGAAAAAAAATATAAGTTAGACTAACGCTATGAATGCGTTCTGCAGTCGTCACACATGCGCTAGCAAACGTCAAGTACGCCGGACAAACGCTATAGATAAGTTTTGAATAAGTTTGTCGTGCGTTGCAGGTAGTTAGTCTGACGCTTTGTGGTCGTTCACCGAGAAATTTTTTGAAACTTTTTACAGCGACTACCAACGTGTTCCAACGTTTTAGAAAATTATTCGAACGTTCGGCACACGTTGGCTAAAACGTTATAGTGTGACAGGGCCATAAAGTTATATATTCTTATATTCCTTGAATATATAACCAGACGCTTCTGCTTTACAATGTGTAGTGCACGTCCGAAACAGATATAGTACGCTTATCACACACAAGACGGTAAGGGTCTTTAAGGACAGCCACCCCACAATTACATCCACAATAACATAAAACAAAGTGTATAAACTATGAAACTAATAGAATTTGAACCCACTGAATTTTGACAGTTATTCTACTCCAAAAGGGGGTGGTCCTAAAGGCCAGAGGTCACTGCTCGTTGTCGAAACCTTGACTGATTAAATGTAATTGTTAAAAGGTTTGTTATTTGTTTAAGAAAAAAATAGCTTGATATTGGATAAACAACAAAGAAATAGTAAGCCGTTTGTGGTCCTATTCCGGGATGAAACTTGCCTTTTTAGTACAACCCAATTATCCTATGCTTGATATTATATGAGGAAATAGTAGAACTCAAACAACCAGTTTGTAAAAGAGGGTCTATTCTACTTGGAGAACTGGTAGCAATAAACCTGGTACTAGACTACGTAGGAAATCCTATAGTTAACAACAAAATAGACCAAATTATTTTGTTCTCCGATAGTCAACAGGCAATAGGAGTTTTAACACTAAATTGGAAGGCAGATAGCCATACCAATACTATCAGAGAAATCAAAAACAAATTGGAAAATCTACAGAAGGAAGGTACAAGTATTGAGATCAAATGGACTCCAGGTCATTCGGATGTCAAGGGAAATGAGATGGCTGACAAGTTAGCTAAGGAGGCTGCTAAAGAAGCAGAGTCATTAGAAGGAGATGCACACATTAATGTCACAAAGCAGGATGTGATAAGGGCAGCAAAGGATTTCGTCATGAAAAAATGGCAAAAAAGATGGGATGAGAGTGACCGAGGGAGATTTTATTACAACTTTAATAAAATTGTGAAGAATAAAAGAACATTTGACTTTCCAAATAGAAAAACAGCGTCAGTAATCAATGGATTAAGATCAGGATATGCCAGCCTAAATGATTACTACCACAAACTAGGAATCGCTCATTCACCTCATTGCCAATGCGGAGAACTTGAAACAGTAGAGCATTATATATTGAAATGTGATCTTTATGAAGAAAGTCGACAAAAGCTTATAAACGAACTTTTCTTTCTATCTGGATCCATACACATAGACTTGGAGGTGCTCTTGATCGTAGGAGAATCGGAGGAAAATACCATTACAGAAACTCAGCGCCTACGATTAATGGCGGATTATATAGAGGATACAAAGCGATTTTTTTAATCTTTTATTTTTTTTCCGTAAAAGTTTTATTTTTTTTAAAGCGTCCACCTATCAAAGTACAAAAGTGATATATACCTAGAGTTTCAATTATACACGCGCGTCAACACAGTATATTATACAATTACAGGAGTGAAAATCCAGTGTCTAAAATTGTTGACACGTACAGAATACAGAATACTTGATATTCCTCCGCGACAGGTGCTTGTATCGGTTCATTAGTTTGAAGGCTTTGACGAAAATAAAAACAATGAAATCGATAAAAAAAGATTTGCAGCAAACTTTTCATCAAGATGGCATCAAAAGTTAAATATTTGTCTGCGTTAAGAAATTACGTATTGTTTTGAAGTAATTATTTCGCTTGTCGCGGATGTAGTTGATAGCAAATTAAAGAGCTATGTGGTCAGAACAGAACGATATGAAAACAAGTTAGCGATTCTTGTAGCATTTAAATGTAGCTATATGGATGTTCATGAGATTCCCTCTAAGTAATGACCCCCCAAAAAATATCTAGACCGTGCTTAAAAAAAGAACTATAACAAATAAAAGTTCGCAAAACATTATCTTCCAGTAGATCACTCCTTCGTTAGGATAACCCTCACACTGCTGACCAGCAGAATAAACTTGAGATGGTACAGAAGCGGGCAGCTAGGTATGCCTGTAACCGTTACCATAACACAATCAGTGTAACAGACATGCTCCAAACTCTTAGCTGGCAACTTCTTCAACAACGTAGGCTCAAAACTAAACTGGTCATGTTTTATAAAATCATCCATCAACTAGTAGCCGTACCAGTACCAACAACAATTCTCATACCAACCGACACAAGAACACGTCAAAACCACCCCCATACTTTTGTTTTAAACACATACAAACTTCAAAAGATTCATATAAATATTCTTTTTTCCCAAATACAGTTATATACTGGAATGCACTACCACCCATAATTGCATTATCACCCACTGTAGTCACCTTTAGAGACCAGCTAACACCTGCTGTTCTCTGCCAACTTACAGTTTAACTTACCTGTCATAACATGTACATAGTTTTATCTAAAGATACTTAAAATCTATATAAAAAAATATTTATATACAAAAGATAGTAAACTAAAAAAAAAATATATTTATTTATTTGGCACAAATTGTAAATATGTCGTCTGTGACAATGATTTGAGATTTATAATAAAGTTCTAAATTAATTTTTTTTTACCCACGCATGCAACTGCTAACTGTTAGTGATCATCAACTTGTGATGGATAACAGTATACTTAAAGAAGAAGAAGAAGAACCCTCGTTCTTGTATGAGGGGGGGGTAGGAGGGGGTCTGATCCCGGAATCCCGAACTAATTTTTACAAAATCCCGTCATCCCGACTTAAAAATGAGAAAATCCTGAAGCCCGGTAAAGTTGATATAATTTTATCATCAAAATCCCGAACTTGAATTGTCCAAATCCCGGAATCCCGAGCTTAAATATGGCCAATCCCGGTGTCCCGAAAAAGGTCCTACCCCCCCTCTTGTATGATACCTCTGGGTGTTAAGTGCAAATATCATTGAAACAATAAACCACAATGAGGTACAAATCATGAGGGTAATGAACTGCATGATCATTACCTGAAGTTGAACTATGTGACTAAAAGATTGTTTTGACTTGAGATGGCACATTTCTATATAACATGGAGTAACTTTTCCAAAAGATGTGTATAGAAATATCTTGTTTTCAAAGAAATGGCATGACTTAGAAAAATGATGAAAATTCCATATTTCAAAGGCCATACATTCCTACAAATTTGAAAATAAGCACATATTTCATTTGGAAATGTTGTTTCAATTGTTATAGCCCTTTTTAAAAAGTCACCCGGAATTCCGATTCCTATTCTTTTGTTTTCATTTGTGCAAGAGTAGTTTCCCTTTGTGGGTCGGCCTCATGGTGTGAACAACGTTGAGCTAAGGAAAAACATCAATTTATCCCTACCCGATTTTGGCATAATTTCCCATTCCCGGTTCAAATAAACTGGTTTGGAGTGAAGTCTTGGATGTTAACGTATGTTTTAGTAATTTTAGACTTTGGCAATCTGATTTAAAATGTTTTAACAAGTTGACGAATTTAGTTAATTTCAACAGATTTTCAATGGAGAGGCCTACCCGGAAGTCGTTAACCCGTAGTGCTTAAGTAAAAGATTTCTCAGGTCTGCACGTCCGGAAAATACTTTCTAAAAAGGACTATAAAGATGTGCCATTTTAGATAAAAAATTAACTTTTCAAAAATTTATTTTTTAACATTGAAAAACAGTTACTCATTTGAGGGGTAGTTACTCATTTGGGTAACTACTCTCCATTTGGGGGGTTGTGCCCAACCTGTCTTGGTGGCCGAGTGGTCTAAGGCTTTGCCGGCTGATTCAAATACATGATACTATATAAGAAATTTTCCGCAAAATTGCCAACTAAATGTGTGAGACTTGACAGCCTTACATGTCCCATGTGTGTCAATAAAGGGTGTCAAACACCAACACAATGCAACACACCCAAGCGGCTTACATGTAACTATACATGTATATATTAGAAAAACTAAACATATTTTTTGAAAAATCAAGATTATATATATGCATGACATAAACGTGATATAATTTTATTTATTAAATTTCAGACGGGCTGTGTGCCAGGTGCACCGGTCTGAATCCACACCTGAGATTGTTTATATAGTCCAGTCTAAGGGTTATAGAATTAAATGTAAAAAAAATGTACCAAGCCCTTGTGGTCCAGTGATTAGTAATACATTTTTGAGATTGTGCCGTTTCACAATTTCTTTCAAAATTTCAATAGGGCATTCTTCATGTTCTTGAACATACTTTGTAAATTTTCCAGATTTCTTCAGGACATTTCAAATTTGATGTGTACAATGGCCCATGGTCTAACATAATCCCAATCGCTGATTGTTACCAAATGAGCCCTATCTAGGGTCAATATTATATCCTCACTCAAAAGAGAAGGGGCAATATTGCAATCACCTTGTTCATCCAGTAAATTTCTCAGCTTCTACTGAAGGGATTGACTTCAAATTTGGTACACAGCTTCAGCTTGATGCTCTTTCCAGGTCAGTCGGCCATCTACATGTACTTCCTGTTTTCCGAGTCAACTTTTTTAAGGGTCAACAACAGGAAATTTTTTGTAATAGATTTCTCAGCTTCTACGAAAGGGATTGATTGCCAAATTTGGTACACTGCTTGAAAGCATAATGAGTAGAAACACAATATTTGTTGTTTGGCCTAAAAGGCTTGTAAATGTACGCGATTTTAATTGAATTTATATTTGCAGGGAAGTAGCAGCATGTAATTGTCAACAGCACTTCTGCATAAAGGATATACATGACAACATGATACATGTAATGATGTTCAAGAAAAATAAAAGATAGATTATTATTATTAAGAAGGTATTCAATTGGTAAATGAAGATTTTAAGAGTAAAGTTGACAAAATATTTTCTTTGGCCAAACCAAATTTTGACCCATTTTAAACTAATTTCATTGATTTAATTCATAATTATTGTTATTTAAAAAGTTGCAAATTGCAAAGAAAGATTAAGTTGGCTTTGTCTGTTATTTACGTTTAAAACATTATTGAAATCACTATAAACCATTAATCTTTCTATTTGAAATTTCTTGTCATGATTGTATTAAAACATGTTGTGCATGAATTCAAAACCAATGATGAGTCTAGATCTAACCAAGATTCTTGTTATTGGTTGAAAGCTAAATATATTGGTTTTAGGCAATTGGCAATTGCAGCCTTTCAAGACCAATTACTTAATTACTAGGTATACACAAATATCAGCTCTAGCATTAATAATAACTGCACATGTATTGATAGCTTCAGTAAGTAAATTTTGCCACTAAGCCAAAAATTGAATTGATTTATAGGTACTGATATGGATCTCGTAACAATGTATTAATAATTTCCTTGTCAAGTTCATATTTGTGATGACCCTTATTATGTACTTCTTTTCATAGTTCAGAAATTGATCAGTCAGGACCTAAAGCTTTAAATCTGTGATTTTGTATTTTTCAGCCGATAGAAAAGATTTTGAAGATGGCAGGTCGACCCACAACTTGTATTGGAGGACCTGACACCAAAATATCAGGTTTGATATTAAATACTGGCCATGGTTACCAATTTAGAAACTGTGAAAGTACCAATGTTTGTGGATTGCGGATTTTTTGCTTTTCATCCATCAGACAGACCATCAAATTAAAATGCAAACAAACAGAAATAAAATTTGTTGAAACCACAAATTGATAAATCAACAAATATGCAATCGAATCTAAACGAAAAATAAATGAATCCACAGTAATTTAATTCAAATCTGAAAAAAAATCCCAGCCAGTCGACTTAAATAAAAATGAAAATACAATATGTAAACCATTTGCACAGGATTTAGAAAAATAGAACCATAATTAAATAAGAACTCTAGAAAACTATGGCTTTTCCATCAACATAGACAATTTTGATCAATAAGAAATTAAGGTTAAATAAATGTTAACTGGGTTCAATTGTCAATTTGACATCAAATTTAAACATTCCACTTCACATATTTCAAAATGAAAATTGCTGTTTATGTTTATTTTGTATATGTTCTATTGTGCTATCCTTTATTAAATTTTTTTTGTCTTGCCTGTTACTCATAGTCATATGGAAGGCAAGTCAAAGGTACTATTTTCTGGCAGTGACGACATAAACTTTTTTGTAAGACTTTTGTGGAAATAGAATTTCTTGAAAAATATAAAAGCTATAGGCATCTGATATTTGGTATACAGACAGTTAAGGTTATGATCTATGCAACTGTGACCTTGACCTTTTTTTCTTGCTTGAGTGACTCTTTATTCAGGCTTTAAACTTCTTTGTAAGACTTTTGTGGAAAATGGATTTCTAGAAAATTATGATAGGTAGGCTTCAGATATTTAATATACAGACAATTAAGATATAGTCTTTGCAACTGTCAACATGCCATGTGACCCTAACCCCTCATTTATGCTCCTGTAACTCTGTGAACTTAGGTTTTTTTTTCAGGCTTTAAACTTCTATGTATGACTTTTGTGGAAAATGAATTTCCTGAAAAGAATAATAGCTAGGCATCCGATATTTGGTATACAGACAGTTGTGGTAATGGTCTACCCAACTGCGACCATGACACATGGACATGTGACATTGACCCAATTTTTACACTCCATTGACTTTGTGAACTAAGGTCTTTTTTCAGGCCATAAACTTCTTTGTAAGGCTTTTGTGGAAATTAAATTACTTGAAAAGTATAATAGCTAGCCATTTGGTATTTGGTATACTGACAGCTGAGAATATGGTCTACGTAACTGTCACCATGATGCTTGATGTTGACCCCATTTGTGAACATAGGTCTTTTTTCAGGCTGTAAACTTCTTTGTAAGACTTGTGTGGAAATTAAATTACTTGAAAAGTATAATAGCTAGCCATTTGGTATTTGGTATACTGACAGCTGAGAATATGGTCTACGCAACTGTCACCATGATGCTTGACGTTTACCCCATTTGTGAACATAGGTCTTTTTTCAGGCTGTAAACTTCTTTGTGAGAGTTTTGTAGATAATAAATTTCTCGAAAAGTATTATAACAAGGCATCTGATATTTAGGATATTGATGGATAGATTAGGGTTTTTGCAGTTGCTACCATGTCATCTGACCTTGACCTCTTTTTTACACTAAACAACTGTAAATATTGTTTTTTGTGTTCAGTCTTTTATGTAAAGTCTGTTTCTCAATGACTGATACTTAGAATAACTTCACATGTACCAGTAGTTTGTCCACAGGAAAAAGTTATTCAGTCTATTGCCAAATGACCTTGACTTTTATTAACTTCTGATCTTAAGAACTCAATGCCTAGGTAAATTTTTAATGAGTTTTGTGATTGTACCAACAGGTGAGAATAAATTAATGAATAACTAGGTATTCTGATGCTGCCTGCAGGCGAGACATTAAGTATCAACTCTTGTTCTATTTCAGATTTAGGAAATGCTGTTATGCGAAGTTTTAAGACACTGATTCAACTGGATCAAAGATACAGAAATTTGAAATGTTTGGAATGCGGAGAAATGTTGTCTTCACCTGATCATGTGAGGTAGGTTGTATTAAAAATGGAAAGAAGCAAATACACACCAATAGGGCATTCGAGTGTCAAAAGAACAGAATGGCAACAACAAAACCAGTTAACATTAAGGAGAATAGCACAAAGAATCACAAAATCACCCAAATAGAAATCATAAACGTGAACTCTGGTGCTCCAGAAGAGTTAGCAATTCCTGCATGGAAAAAGCTCACCCATCATGCTGTACATTTCTGATACAGTATTTCTAATCCGGTTAAGGAAGACAAAGCAAAACCCTTTGACAAACCAACATCTGCACTCATCTGAGAGATAGAAATCTGAAATTTGTCTATGAGTGCATAATGTCTTCTGTATAAGATTTCTTGAGTGAAGACAGCAAATCATTGATGATCAACATAAGCCTGTGTTATCAATTTTTGTTAGACAATAAAATCTGTGAATTCTTGCATTGTGATGTGTTAGCAGCATAGGCTGGTGTTTTAAGAAACTGATTCAACTGGATCAAAGATGTATAAATTTAAAATGTATGGAATGTGGGGATATGTTTTTTCACCTGATCATTCAAAATTGACTAAGTGGTTACCTGGAAGCACAAAATTTCCAGTGTGCATGGTATAAGATAGGGTTTGAATCAAGATATCCTAGATTTTTGTCTCGCCTGCTAAGCAGAGCGCAACACAAAGGTGTTACTTTACCGACGGCGGCGGTGGCGACGGCGGTGTTAACTTTTTGGAAAAGTTTTATGAGCACCTCCATATCTCAAGAACTATAAGTCCTAGGTTGATGAAACTTAGTATGCATATACCCCAGTAGTAGCTTAGCACAGCTGCATCCCCATCTTTTGACCTTGACCTTGATTTTCCGGTTGAGTGGCTTTGACAATTTTCAATACATATAATAGCAATGGTAAAGTTTTGCGAGCACCTCCATATCTCAAGAACTATAGGTCCTAGGTTGATGAAACTTGGTATGCATATGTCCAAGTAGTAGCTTAGCACAGTTGCATCCCCATCTTTTGACCTTGACCTTAATTTTCTGGTTGAGTGACTTTGACAATTTTCAATACATATAATAGCAAAGGAAAAGTTTTGCGAGCACCTCCATATCTCAAGAACTATAAGTCCTAGGTTGATGAAACTTGGTATGCATATGCCCCAGTAGTAGCTTAGCACCGTTGCATCCCCATCTTTTGACCTTGACCTTGATTTTTTGGTTGAGTGACTTTGACAATTTTCAATACATATAATAGCAATGGAAAAGTTTTGCCAGCACCTCCATATCTCAAGAACTATAGGTCCTAGGTCGATGAAACTTGGTATGCATATGCTACAGTAGTAGCTTAGCACAGTAACAACCTCATCTTTTGACCTTGACCTTGATTTTCCGGTTGAGTGACTTTGATTATTTTTATTGCATATATTTGCAATGTTTAAGTTATATAAACATCTTTTGATCTCAGAAACTGAAAATCCATGTAAATTCAAAATATAGTGGAAGTAAGAAAGAATAATTGTTTCTGATGGTGCCGGCAGGCGAGACATACTTTAGTGTTAACTCTTATTAATCTAGGTCCAATAGAAAAACAGCAAGCAACCAGGGTTTTAGCCAGGATTTTTAAGGCTTTAGTCACTTTTACGGCAAGCATATATGTAGTATATGCGCTTTCAGACGCTGTTCAGAACAAGTTTTATTCTCACTTCAATTTACATCCACTTATAAATAAGTAGTTATTATTTTAATTTGCAGGTACACAGAAGAAAAGAAGTTCTGATTAGTATTACACATTTGTTACATGGATTTCTAATCAAAGATTTCATTGACTTTTAATAAAGTATTTACAAATATTTACAGCCTTCTTGTTTGTTTTGTATTTACTTTTCAGTCTTACTTGAAATTCTTTACAAATATAATTTCCTCATAATTATTTGGTGCCCCCCTTCAGAAAATTTTAGTAGGAAAAGGAAGACAACTCAGTTTTAATTTTTTCACATCTTAAGGGGCATTAAAGAAATAGATTACTGGTATATTACTGTGAGTTAAACAATATTTTTGTTATCTTACTAAAATTTTTAAAAAAGTTTTTAACCTTTAGAAAAAGGTATATAAGTTATTAAGTAATTGATAAAAATTATATGCAATGTTTTGAATTTTCAATGTTATATGGGACCAATTTTTGAGAAAAATCTAGAACTTTCAGAAGTTTGGAAGTTTGAAAGGGACCTTAACATGTTATAGTGAGTGCAAAAAATATTGTCTTGGGATTTAAATTCTTTCTAAAAGGTAAATAGTTACATTCATGCTTTGGACAATCAGTGTTTTTCTGTTTAAAACTAAAGTCTTTAATTTGACAATGCTAGACCACGTGTTTGCCATAAGATGAATGATAAAGATTGACATCTGAAATACCTGTTCTAAATATATTCCGATAGCTGATTGGTCATTCTCGAATTATTCAGCCATGAGTGACTCCACCCAAATTAATTGATTTTAATGACCCCAAGACAATTTAGGTTAATTGATTGTAAAAACATATCCGGTGATCGGCGGTCAGCTTGTGGTCATAAATCAAATGGCTTCATGAATGCATGATAAATGTGACGAAAGTGACACTTTACTTTCGACAATTACGAGTTTTTAAAGCGATTTTCGTAAATTTCATGACGAAAATTTTTACACTTTTGAAAAATTAAGTGACGAAAATGGTTTGATAAATTTTCGTAATCTGAAAATTCTTTTCGCCAATGACGAAAATGACGAGCGCTAGCTAAATCACTGAAGCAACTAGTGCTGGTCCTATTGAAGGCTATGTTAGCCAAATACTGTTAAAACACTTGCTAATAAGAATTAAATAGAAATTAGTATCTGTGTCATTTCTTTATTCTGTAGACAGTAGTCCTGTCACATGACACTTTCCCAGTAGTCTTGTCACATGACCATGATGGCACTTTCCTTCAGTACAATATCGAGATTGTTGATAGTTGATAACAAACAATGCTGATTTGCAGAATCCATCTACTCTCTGTTTGCTGAGAACTTCTAATTTTTATGGGTAATGGAACTTGACTAGAATTTTGGTATACGTTTTAAGGTCCCTATGAAGACATTTTGCTGGGGCATTAAGTTTTACTCATGCTTTCCATTCGCACAGATTTCTGTCAACCTTTTCTTAGAAACTGTTCATGAGAAGAATTTGAAACTTGGTAAGATGGTTCAATATAATAAACTGTGCAACCTTACCCACTTAACCTCCACTTCTTGTTTTTGACTTGGTTGAGATGAAAATTTATGTCAAACTTTGAAGAAACATTTACCGTAATGAGATTGAATTGAAACTTGGAAGGTTGATTCACTATGACAAACTGCATGTACATCCTAAGCAACTTTCATACCTGTTGGACTTCTCTTTCTTGTTTGGCACTGGGTCAAGATGAAATTTTACTTTAAAATTTCTGTCAAGCTGTTCTCAAAAACAGTAGATGAAAATGATCTAAAAAATGGTACAATGGTTCAGTATGGCAAACTGTGCCTCCTAAGCAACTTTTTGACCTGTTGGACTTATACTTTCTGTTAGGAACTAGGTGGAGATGAAACTTTATGTCTTAAAAAACTTTCAGACCTGTCATACTTGTACTTCCTGTTTTGGGCCAGTGAGGGCATCAGTGTCCCATGGACACATTCCTTCTTTTTACCTGCGTCGCCAAAGGCGAAAGCAGGTCTAGTAGTCGGGTCACTCCGTCCGTCTGTCCGTCCGTCCTGCTATGGGGTGCCTGTCTTGTGTAATCTGAATCTCAAAAACCGAACACTAGATCTTAGAAATTTTACATAGCGATTACAGATATATTGAAGATGTGCACCTTCCCTTTTGGGGTCATTTTATTATTTCGTTTAGAAATTAGGGGCCCAAAAGGGGCCAAAAAAGCGACTTTTTAAATTTTTTTGTAGCAACCTACATTAGAAAGTCACTGAATTAGATGATCGACCTCAGTTTGGCATGCTGAATCATGGAATTAGTTTTTGGTATCTATCTATTTTGCCTTTGCCAAATAAGTTTTACACAAGGTGAACTTATTAAAGCATGAAATTTTGAGATTAACTAGCTCACAAATTTACTATTTTTATGTATTGTTATATTTTATTTTTTTGTAGCTTATGGCAGTGTTGTGGAGTAATGACCATCTGTCGTCAGTCACTGTTACTGCATTACAGAAGAAAACATAGAGTGAAGAGGTTGATCACTAAGTCCAAGCATGCTTCTATGAAAGAGGAGACTAACATGAAGAATAGTTTTATGCTTTGTAGTTGTGGATCATTTTCTTCAGAAAATGCTAAAAAAATGGGTTAGTGTTTTAACTGAATATTTAATGAATGTCCGAGAAAAACCCAAGATATTGAATCTAGGATAGTATCAAAGCCCACCACTGAGGATATAGCAGTGTTAAGTTTTCATTTGATCTGTCAATCCAAATTTTTTATGGCCCAACCACGTATGTGGATCAGACATAATGTCATATAGTTTTACCCTTGTCCGTCCATATGTCTGTAACACTTTGGTTAAGGTCCATTACTTGGATACTAAATGTTGAGGGTCAATGATAATTCACCACTAGATGCGTCTTGGGTAGCATGGCACCATCCACTAGAAATAAGGTCACTGTGATCTATAATTTATGCATGAATGACTTTGGTTAAGTTCTTGGTTTAGGTCCACAACTGGGATAATAAATGTTGGTTGTCGAAAAGATTTGGATGATAGAGGGACCAGAATCTAAAATATTTTTTATGATGGGCTAAACTTTTCTGTGGTAAATATTAATTGAATCCCTTTATGCGTTTTCAAGTTGTCATCTGAAAAACCTGGGGAGACAAAGAATGAACAAAACAAGGGTATACCATAATACCCCCAAACAAAACAAGGTTATAACATAATACCAGAGTTAATTGAGGACTGAACATAAAAAAAACCCATCCAATGTACAAAATGTTGCACCCACAAAAACCCACAGATATTACAAACCTTAGTTAATCAAGTAAAAAACAAATATATAGGATTGGACAATAATGGGACCAAGGTTTTCATTTGTAATGTAAATTTTAATCCTTTCTTATTTTCAGCTCAACACATGGCTCAGTGCACTGCTGGAAATCAATTATGCAAAATTATCCATTTTGACACATTAAGTAAGTCTTAGTATAAGAAACAATCTATCCGTTTTGTTTTTAAGCTCACCTGACCCGAAGGGTCTTGTGAGCTATTGTCATCACTAGGCTTCCGGCGTCCGGCTGTCATCCGTTTACTTTTCTTAGAAAATCTTCTTCCCTTAAACTACTTAAGGGATTGCTTTTAAACTTTGTACAACTGGTCTTCAGGATGTTCTCTACCAAGTTTGTGAAATTTATGTATGCAGACCAACAAACAAGGCCGCTGTTGCTAAAAATAGAACAGGGAGGTCAGACCATAGTTTTTAGCTTATAGCTCAAAAAGTATAAGAGATAGAGAAAATCCGAAGCAACCCTCCTTCTTCAGCGTCAAAAGCTCTACAAAACTCTCCATTTAGTCAAAGTTGTGGGACAACTCCTTATAGGAGTAATTTCCCCTTAATCGTCAAAATTGACCATTTTCACAGTTTTTGGACTTAATCTTAAAAGCCATAAGAGTTAGAGGAATAGTCAGCATTTCAAAATTGTTCAGCTCATTAAGATCTACAAAAATGATTTCAGGGTCAAATCTGTCAGATCAACCTTTTAAGATTTATCCCCCTTTTAACTTGTTTGTTTTCGTTTTTTTTTAAATGGAAAGCTTTGTAACCTTGAATTCTTGATCTTAAGAGTGTTTTCTATTCTAACTAGTTTCTTTAATGTTACCTACCAAGTACATGTAGACCATGTTGCACACTAAGTAAGAAGCTTTAGCATAAGAAATCAGGTGAGCGATTCAGGTTCCTGGGAGCCTCTTGTTTGACTTTGAAATTGACATTAATTTTTATTATGCATGGTTAGTTTAACAACTCAATATATGCACATTCATTGCTATATATGCACCTTTTTTTAATGTTTCTATCATAAAAGAAAACTTAGGACAAGGTAATATATGTTATTGAACCAAAAATACATGTGTTGTACTTTACAATCTTTTTGTTGAAAAGTGGGTGATCACATGCACTAACTTGCAAGTTACTTGATTTTCATTGCAGCTAGTTATACAATTGATGTTAAAGAAGAACAGACAGTACCAAACATGACATTTAATGTGGTAGAGAACTGGTCAGAAGCTGCTTCCTTAATGAATTGCCCGACAGAAAATATTCAGTCATTAGCAGCTGTTCCAAATAAGAATAAGTCATCTAGTTCGCCTGCAGCTATAAAAATTCCAGCATCACAGCAAAATCCAGGACAAGTCCATAATGTTGCCATGGCAAGCAGTGAAAATGTTGAGACAACTATTAAAAAAGAAGATTTATTATCATTAACTGCTGCACTAAATGAGAACTTGCCTTCCAGTTTATCTGCATCTACAGAGGATTCAGCATCAGGGAAAAATACGGGACAAGTCCATGATGTTGCCATGGCAACCAGTGATAATGTTGAGACAATTTTTAAAACCGAAGATTTTTTATCATTAGCTACTGCCCTTAAGGAGAAATTGCCTTCCAGTTCATCTGCAGCTACAGAAGGGTCAACATCAGGGCAAAATCTAGGACAAGTCCATAATGTTGTCATGGTGACCAGTGATGGTACAATCACTAAACAGGAGTCTGACATAGAAAGATGCTCAGATATACATCCAAACATTGAAATTGTGAAAACAATGGAAGGTGTTAGTATAAGGATTAAAGAGGAACCTAAAGACACTTATGAGCTGAATTGTTTTAATGTACAAGATAAGGGCAATCATGATGTTGGGACAGACATCAATCTGCACTTACCCTCTGTTGTCAAAAGCGAAGAGTCTATCAATCCTTTTAGTAATGAATCTCCACAAGGTTTGGCTGAATCACAAAGTCATTCGGACTTGCATCGAGGTTCCATCCATTTAGGAAGTCATAGCTTTAATGTAAGACAAGAGGATGTGCAAAATATAGCTCAAGCACAAGGACTAGGTATGTTATGGCAACATCTAGAAATGATTACTGGAAACATAGTATTTAACACCTTGCACAGATTTTGTGCCTTTTGATGTAGCCTGCAACGTACAGCAAAGCAACATATAGGAGTCACTTTGACACAGCAACATATAGGAGTAACTTTGACACTATCCATCATCTTGTGTCGTCACAAAAATTTCCTTCTCAGTTTACTGGGCAACTACATGTCATAACCTCTTGATATTTGGTATGTAGCTTCCTCATAGGATTTTATCGTGTAAAGCAATTTTATGCCCATTACTCATCTACTTCCTGTTTACCGAATATTTTTAGACACAGGCAACATGCCTCTTCCATGGCAGACTGCCATTCAAGTTTTAACTACGGTATAAAAACTGCTAAAAGAATTATAGCTTCATTATATATGCATTACCGGTATGTATGTGTACAGCAATAAACAAATCTGGCAAACCATTGAAATTAATTCCAAAAAAAAGACAGAATATGTGAAAATTGACTATTGCAAAGTGTATATTTACATTTGACAGCCATGAACTAAAATGATTCTTAAATGTATATAAACAACAAACTGAAAAGTCGAAAGCACATCAGATTTATTGACTTTTACATTTACAATTCAGGCTATAGACTTTTCAAATTGTATGGAAATAAGTTTTTCACAACAACAACAATTAAACATGTAATACTTGAAAATCAATGTAATATGATGTAGTAATATGTCAGTGTAGTATCCCAATTAGGCAGCAGCAAAACCTTAATTTAGGGAAATGGACAATGCTTTGAATTTCATTTCTTTTTACAGGAATCCAGCCTGTTAATTTAAACACTCAACCTACTCTACCAGTATTACATTTAGTTCCAGAAGTTTTAAGTGATGGATCAATTCAGCTGATATTGAAGTAAGAAGGGTCCAAACTGCCCCTGCCAGTGGCCGGTTCAGAGGGGGCGGAAGGGGCATGCACCCCTTTTAATTGAGAAATTAAAATTGACATAGCAACTTCAAATTTTCATCAAAATCTGACATTTTTAGCAATTATGCCCCCCCCCCCTTTTCATGGACCTCTGGATCCACCCCTGCCTCCAAAGGATAAAGAGATGAATAAAATTGTTTAGACAGTTTCAGTCAAATTATCTGTTACAAAATATAGACATTTCGCTTTCATATGAAATGTAAAGATAACTTCCAACCAAAGCATTATTCTGCCTGTTATTTGTTATGTTTTTCCTAGTAACAATAATGTAACCCTACCTATGATTCAGTCAGAGAAGGTTACGATTCCCACCTATAGACCTCAACGGAGCAAAACAATTTCCTTTAATATGTTGGTATATTTTCATACAGAACAATGCATTTGAGGATATGCTCAATCCATTTTGTTGATAAGTTTTCAGATGTATCGTTATATATTTGATTATATTATTAGCTCACCTGACCCGAAGGGTCATGTGAGCTATTGTCATCACTTGGCGTCCGTCGTCCGTCCGTCTTCCGTCCGTAAACTTTTTAAAACGTTAACTCCTCTGACACCATAAGTCCAATTGAAACCAAACTTGGTATGGTTGTTCATTAGCATTCGGTGCTTAGAACTGATGTGGGGATTTTTGATTCGTCGTAAAACATGGCCGCCGTGGCTAAAAATAGAACATAGGGGAAAAATGCAGTTTTTTGCAAATAACTCAAAAACGGCTACAGATATCAAAATTCTGGTAGGGTAAAAGTGATCAGCACCTCAAGATCTACCCACCCTGAAATTTTGAAGAAAATCCAACAACCCATGTAGGAGTTATTGCCCTTTTTGTGGATTTTTTGCAAATTTTGCACCTGCTTAGCTCAATATCTTGAAAACTATACAAGATATTTGAGAAATTTAAATTGCATATTGTTAAGCTTATCAAGATCTACAAAATATGTAACAGGGTCAACGTTGTAGAACCTTTCCTTTTAGGAGTTATTGCCCTTAGAACGTCAAAATTGAGCATTTTAACAGCATTTCCTCATTACATTGAAAACGTTAACTCCTCTGACAGTTCAAGTCCAATTGGAACCAAACTTGATATAGTTGTTTATTAGCATTAGGTGTATAGAACTGATGTGGGGATTTTTGATTGGTCGTAAAATATGGCCGCTGTGGCTAAAAATAGAACATAGGGGGTAAATGGCAGTTTTTTGCAAATAACTCAAAAACGGTGACAGATTTTAAATTTTGATTGGGAACAAAAGTGATCAGCACCTGAAGATCTACCAGCTCTGAAATTTTGAAGAAAATCCAACGACCCATGTAGGAGTTATTGCCCTTTTTGTGGATTTTTGGAAAATTTTGCACCTGTTTAGCTCAATATCTTGACAACTTTAAGAGATATTCGAGAAATTTAAATTGCATATTGTTAAGCACATCAAGATCTACAAAATATGTAATAGGGTCAACGTTGTAGGACCTTTCCTTTGAGGAGTTATTGCCCTTTGAACGTCAAAATTGAGCTTTGAAAAAGCATTTCCTCATTACATTGAAAATGTTAACTCCTCTGACACTTAAAGTCAAATTGGAACCAAACTTTGTATTGTTGTTTATTAGCATTAGGTGTATAGAACTGATGTGGGGATATTTGATTGGTTGTAAAACATGGCCGCTTTGGCTAAAAAATAGAACATTGGGTTAAACTGCATTTTTTTGCTAATAACTCAAAAAGGGTGACAGATTTTTGAATTTTAATTGAGATAAAAGTGATCAGCACCTTAAGATCCACCATATTGTCAGATGACCCCCTTATTAAACTTATGACCCTTTCAATGTCAAATAGATTTTGCCTAATAGCCTTTACTCCAGGCACATATGTCAGGTGAGCGATTCAGGCTCCTGGGAGCCTCTTGTTATTAGATTGTATTATTTAGATTAGAATATATGTATAGTATTTTTACTTTTTCACTGATCTTGAAGTTCATGAAGTTCAAAAACTCTGCAGATGAAATGCAATGTCAACTAAATTTTTACTGAAAGTATCATTTGAGAACTTGCTTGGCATAACCGAAAAGGAAATTAAAAACACCTTTAACATGTTTAATCATTCTGGAAATGGACCATATATTTTAGGGATTAGTGAAAATGATGATTTTAGGTGTTTACCTATTTAGATTCTATAGAATTTTTTGCATGGCATATGCTTGGCATAACTGAAAAGGAAATTAAAAACACTTTTAATCATTCTGGAAATGGACCATATATTTTAAGGATAAGTGAAAATTTTAGGTATTTATAGAATTTTTTTGGGACATCTTTGTAGTCAGACTTATAATTTCCAGGGGGGGGGCTCTTTAGAAACATAGCCTTTATATTGTCTATTTTCTTCAAATAAGGTGAGAAAGGTGGGTGGGTACAGTTAGGGCATGGTCGCAATTAGGAGCTCGAACGATGTCAGTGTCCTATGCAGTCAATATATTCCCAACAATATAATTTAAACAATAAACGTTATACTGATAGTCATTTCAGCTTTGTTAAATTTAAAACATAAAGTACTGTACATTTATAGTGGTATCAATTTTCATGGTTTAGGTGAACTTTTTCAGATTTAAGGATTCATGAATATGTGGTCAAAATACCTTAAATATAGATCATTGGAAACTAAATTTTGTAGTCTAAATGGACCATGAATACTGCAAAAAATTGTCATCCAAAGATTAAAAATTTACACAGTTTTTATTTGTTTCTTTTTAAGGCTCCCTGATACTACAACAAATTCAGGAAGACTTGTAAATGTATCCACAGTGTCAGGAAATGCTATTCCGCAGTTATCCACAGTGTCACAAAATACATTTCCACAGATATCCACAATGTCACAAAATACATCCACAGTGTCGCAAAATACCATTTTACCATCAGTTGTTCAAGCAGCAAAGCCTATAGCTAGTTTTATACCAACTGTTGTTCAAGCAGCAATGAAGCCTAATTTTCCAACAGCTTATCAAGTAGCAGCAAAGCCTAATTTTCCAACAGATTATCAAGTAGCACCAAAGCCTACTTTACCAACAGCTGTTCAAGCAGCAGGGAAGCCTAGTTTACCATCAGTTGTTCAATCAGCATCAAAGCTTGATTTACAAACAGTTGTTCAGGCAGCAGCAAAGCCTAATTTACCAACAATTGTACAAGAAACAGGGAAGCCTGGATTACAATCATTTTTTCAAGCAGCAGCAAAGCCTAATTTACCAACAATTGTACAAGAAACAGGGAAGCCTAGATTACAATCATTTGTTCAAGCAGCAGTGAAGCCTAATATATCAACAACTGCTCAAACAGAAGGAAATGAAACTGATCAGAGTCCAATTAAAGGAAGCATTGTGTAGGTATTTTATCCTCCCTTGTAAGAGAATGGGCTTAATTGCAATCATCTTGGCAAGGCTGTTCATTCTTTCCTCAATCTGTCTGTTTGTCTGTACATCTGTTACAATTTTTCTCACAGATTTCTCAATGTCTACTTACGGAATCAATTTCAAATTTGATGTTTAACATAGCTTTAGCATGATGGGTTCTACCCCGTCTCCTCTTTTTAGATCAGCTGGTTATCTTCTTCCAGTTTTCTGACTTCTTTGGTTATCAATATCTTGAAAAATTCTTCATAGTGTGAGTTATTTAAGCATACTTTTCTGTAACTTGATACATTTGTCGACTAATTAAGCAAAGAATTACTAACAAATAGCGGGTACTTTTAGCGAATATTTGTATCCTTAATGAGGTTGTTTAATTTAAGCGGTCTTAATCATGTTAATTTTTAGCATTTACATTATTCTAGTTTGTGTAAATTACTTTAAATTTAGCAAACTTTAATTTTAACTATTCCTGGGACTTCATAAGAATGTTTCAGTGTTGAATGTTTTTAGTCATGGATTTAATTTTTGGCCTGATTTCACAGAGTGAAAAATCAGGGTCATGGGCAGGTGGAATACGCATGCGGGCGGGGGAAAACTTTCGTAACAGTTTTCTCAGCTACTACTAATCACAGTTTGATTTTTGGTATACATCATCAGGGTGGGGTCTTATAAAGTGGGATTCAATTTCAGGTTTGTCACTCATCTACTTCTTGTTTAATGAAATCAGGCCATTTTTTACTTTGACAGATTTTTTTGTTGGTTTCGTTGCAGAAAGGTACCAGGATCAGTTGGACAGCAGACTTCAACACCTAAATTTGTCACATTAAATGCACTTCAGAATCTTCTACCACAACAGCAAATATCAACAGGAAAAAGGCAAAAAGTACCTCAAAATGTCAAAAATGTTTCACCTACAATAGGCAAAAGCCAAATAGTTATTCCAACACAAAAAGGAAAGATTACAGTGCTGACAGATAAAGGCCCAATTGTCATACAAACACAAAGGTGTAAAATTGCGAATCAATCAGAACTGACTCAATTGGGTAGATTAGTTTTACCAACACAAATAAGCAAAGATGGAATATCCAGCGAACAAATTAAGAGTACAAGAAAAAATGATTTGGAAGGAGATTGTCTGGGAAAAAACCAAATGCCACTCTCAGTCTCACATAGCATCCCTTCAACATCCAATACACAATCTGAACAAATCATGGAAAGTGAAATAATTAAATATGGAGGCATGTCAAAGTCTCATCCAAATGATTTTCAAAGAAGTCCAACTCTTAGTGATTCCACAACAGCAACAGATACTCAATGTCAACAAATGTTGAAAAATGGAAAAACTCCAGATAGAAAGTCATCAAATTCTGATACGCAGATCGCGACATCTACTGTTTTTCAAACCACTCAGACAAGTAGTTCAAACACAACAACAAAAGGTCAACCTCAGCAAAAATCACAATCGAGAAAAAGGAAATATGAGGTATTTTGTTCCAGGCTGCAGGCAAAAACTTCAACTGACCTTCAAATGAGTAATTCAATGCTACAGGTCACACCTTCGACTTATGTTCAAATAAATCCAATGCCACTTGTAAACAGTGCCACTTCAGATGCACAACCTAAACAAAACAAACAAGATAGAAAGAATGCAATAACATTACAAACAGTCATATCTGAATTTGCAGAAACATGTGGGAAGACTGCTGGGGAAGCCTATCAAATGAATGAAAAAGATTATCTTGATCAGAGTTTCCCAGGATTTAAGATCAAAGACTTCATTGATAAGAGCAGCACAGTTGTTTGTCCGCAAAAAACTAAACCAAAAGAAATCCTTATCCTGTCAGCAGCTATAAATACAAAATTGTTCAATCAGTTAGTAGAAAACATCACCCCTGCTGTGAAATTTGCAAATTTCTTGTACCTGAAATTGCCTGATATTCTAAGTATAGAGCCTGTTTTCATCTACTGTTCAAGCCAATTTCAGATATGGGACTGCTTTTTCTCAAATCAGAAGAAACTAGTATGGCCGTGTGCTGAAGAGTTGCAGAAATCAGACAAAAGAGATGATGGTTATTTGTTGCGAGCCCTGCGATACCCTACGCTGAAGACTTTTCTGACACCTGATAAATTGAGAGGTATGTTGTTTATGCTGGTTAGGATAAGTTGTAATACCCTGGCACAAAGGGGGAGGGGGTATGTGGGTGCTTCTGTCCAACAACTTTTGTCTGTTTTCTCAGCAACTTCTCTTCACAAAGACTTGATCTTTGGTTAATGACTTAAGTACATAGTTCTTTATGGAAGTAATGAAAACTAGGTCCATCAGATATCTACCACTTGCTACCAACTAATTCAATATGGGGATAACTGGGGAACACTGAGTCAGCAGTTGATTGCTGAACTTTATCTGCAAAATGAAAAATTAACTACAGCTAACTTGGGTGCAGTTTCATTTTTTTGCACTCAATATAATGCCTGATTCAGGTTTAGTAATTTCATAATAAAAAAGCGGTGATAAAAACCATGTATTTGTCCTCAAGTGCAATTGATATTAAAAAAGAAAAAAAGTACAACAGATGGGCATAATAACCTTGTGCTAGAAGTTAGAGAAATGACTATTTCAAAATAATAGCTTAAAATTGATCCACATGAAATAAAAAAGTTTATATTAATTGAATATTGAAGTCATCATGTTAATCTACCATAAAAATCTGAAAAAAAATTACTGGCATTAGAATGTTTTTGAACTGTATTCTGAAAATTTACACCTAACTGTTTAACACAACCTAAGTCAAAAAAGTGTAAAGGGTTCCAATAAATCTATCAATTGCAGTAGATTATCGTAGTCATAATCAATAAAGTCCGAGACTTGACTGGTCTGTATGCAGTTTTTTCCTTAGCGCTTAATACTTAAATTGATTCCAAATTAAAAATCAAATAGACTATTTACCAGGTTATATTGCTCTTCCATTACCATTATTGAAATGACAGATTTTGAATGGGGTTTATGTATTTTGAAATGTTCTGTTTTTCTTACAGAAAAAAATGTCGGTGAAGGTAATGTGGAATGTAACATTTGTAGTAGAAAGTTTCAACTGAAGTGGGAACTAAATGTACATGTCCAGCATGTTCACCGGGGAAAGTTGCCAGAAAAGATTAAAGGTATGTTATCTAACACTGTGCTTTTAGATTTGAGTTTCAGTTTTCTGTGATTTAGAATTGTTACCATGCTCGCAGATTCATGACTTTAAGTTGGTGGAACCAATATTTTTATACAGGTCTGTTGCGGATCCAGAAATTTTCAAATTGGGGCATGCAATTAAAAAAAAAATTCTGCTGGGACCTCAAGTGTATCGAACCAAATTTTCCTGCCAAATGGAATGGCATGCGCCAAGCATGCCAGTCCTAAATCCACCTTTGCAGGTCATGATTCAATAAATAAAAAGAAATTTATTGAAATACAATGGATTCATTTATTTTGTGGTTTTCCCAAAAAAGACATTTTGAAAATTTTTAATATTCTTGTTAACAGCTCTAATCATTAACAGTTATATACCTTAGATCCACATACAACAAGTGCAGCAATCAAAGATGTACATCTATGTTTCATTTATCAAATGACATAAAAAGAAATCTTTCAATTTTATATCGGACTCATTTTAAATATAATTACCCTGTATGATTACATAATCAACCTACTCTATCATCTTGATGCTCTAAATTAATCCAAGTGCTTAAAGTCAATTTTCCTCCCTCACCCCCAATAAAAAGCTCTGTCAATAGCACATGTATGTTATTAAGGTCAAAGCTGTAACTGGCATGTCACCACATTTCACAGGAAAATATGGTTAGGAACTATATGAAATAAGAGGTTCAATAGGATTTTCCTTAATTGGACCCCTGTTTGAAATTTCATGGATCAGCCACAGATGGCCAGCAAGAAGGTTGAAATACTGAATTCTATCATCTTTCCATTATTTTTCTGTCTATCATACAGTCATAGAAAAAATGAGATGTTGAACAATAAGTAGTCTTGTTTTCTAAAAACGTGAATTCAGATCTTCATGCATTTTGCACACAGAAAACATAAAGCAGCAAAATGCAATGTATTCTAACAAATATGAACAGAAGATGCTTGTTTTGAAAAGACTTTTTTTTGGTTTAATATACTTTGGTTTCATTTTTGTTTGTGGGGTATCAATTTTCATGTTTTTCATTGGTGGTCTTGACCCACTAAAATTGATATCCCAAGAAAAGGATATTTTACATTGATCTGTATGCTGCAGACTTCGAAACCACAATAAAATGTAAGAATCCATGAACTTATCCTTTTTCATCAAACCACGAAAGTTGATACCAATGAAAATAAATGAATCCACAGTAAAAGACATTGCCTTTTATGACTATGTTTTCTATTTTCAGATGGAAGCCTTGAAGTAAAGCCAGGAACCACTATCTGGGAGTCTGACCCAGGTACCTTACTCCCTGCAAACTCCTGTATTCAGGGTTGCCACACATCCTTGAAACCTGGAAAAACCCTTGAATTTCATTTGTCGGTTCAAAGTCCTGGAAAAGACCTTGAATTTTGAAAAAAATGAAAATATCCTTGAAAAACCCTGGAATTTGATAGTTCCACAATCAAAGGTTCAAAATTGAACTGTTTCACAAAAAAAATCATTGGGAACTGAAATTTTGTCGACTATTTTCATCCTTGAAAATGACTTAAATACCCTTGAAAAGTCCTGGAAAAAACCTTGAATTTTGCAACAACAAAATAGTGGCAACCCTGTGTATTACTCTATTTTATTGACCGGGCTGGTCACGGGTCAATTATTTCGGGATTCTACCTTTAAATCTTACCTAAAAGACAGAGAAATTTAAGATCAGCCTAACCTTGTGAATAAAATATAGTAATACTTAGGTCTGGACAAAATGAACACTACACAACACCAAGAGATATGTCTACATGTATTTATTGCAAATTCCTAGACTGAGGTCTTGAATACATGTACACTACACAACATTGAGAGATCTATGTCTACATGCATTTATTGTAAATTCCTAGAATGACTGGTTGGATCTGATTTTGGTCTGTCACTCACCTACTTCCTGTTAAACTTAAATCGGGCCATTTTGTGGATAGCCTTGACCTACATAATTTTATATTCACGAAAAGGAAATTTAATATTGATCTGTATGCTGCAGACTTCAGAACTGCGAATTAAAGAATCCACAAACTTAACTTTTGCGTCATACCATGAAAATTGATACGAATCTACAACCTGGTACCTCAATGGAAATATCCTAAGATTAAGAATTTTTGTAAAGCTTTCTTTGAATGTGATTTTAGGTAAAACATAAAAAAAGATACATTTAGAAAGCTTTGAATATCTGCAATGGAAAATTTGAAAACAACCAACAAACAAGTAATCTTAATGTATTGCAATAATGGTTCAAAAATCAAAATTGTTCTTAGATGAATCTTAGAGACTTAAAACATGATAGATAGAATGTAGTCAATAAAACTTTATATGCCTATACCCATGTAGTATCTAAGCACAGGTGCATCCATGAGCCCAGCTTTAAATTTTGCTTTGGTTTAAATCCTTTTGTTAAAGTACATGGGAATGAATTTGATGTGAAAGAGCATGCCTTAGAGGTACAGCAATGTTAAAAATCAAGTAATTTAATGTTTTTTAACAATTTGAAAAATACCCAATGTCAACCTCTAGAGATGCCTGGTAATGGTTATAAGGATTTTTAAAATGTACATCTATTTTGAAGGCAAGGGCACTATCCTTTGAAGATTTACTGTCTAACATTTGATAATTTATTTGAAGATAAATGGGACAAAAGAAACCTTGATTTTCAATTTACAAATAAATCAAGAAGATTTTGTAAGGAAACCCCCAGTAATACTGATGAGCCCTTTAGGTTGGACATCTTTAATTTCCCCCAAAAAAATATTTTGCCAAAATAAGTCTTTCAAGAAGGTCTTTCAGGTAAACTTTTTTCTTCTATAGAAATGAAAATATTGCTTTTACACAAAATTGCATGGTTTTCTCGCAGATTGGCACTTAATAGTTTTCATACTAGTTTTAAAATCAATGAACACATAGATAGATAATAAAGAATTGATAATTCTGATGGTGTCTGCAGTTTAAACATGCTACTTTTCTAAATTCTTGTGTATAACTTATGGCATATTATACTTAATTTAGTAAGACTGGTCCTTGAAAATTTGTGTATTTCTTGCATTTCTTACAATCTTTTCGTTTCACAAAAAAAAAAACATTTAGCGCAATTGGATCTGCAATAAGGGTATCTGTCAAAGGATATCAATAATAATTAGAAAATCTATAGTTTACTACAACATTAATTATTTAGGAAATTTCTCACGAATGTTTAAAAGATAGACAGAAATTTTATAAAATAATCATACTGTTTTGTGTTAAGTATCTTTCGGAGATTCATTAAAGGTACTCCTTGTGAAAACAACAGGTCACAAGAAATGTGAGAAGTTCACAAATTAATTGGGATCAGTGAGTCATACTGAATTGAGATTAAATTTTATTTTGGTTGTACACTGTGGTAAATATTTTTTTTTTAGGTATCGACATAGAATATGATAACTTGAAAGAAATTGCAGAATTTATAGTTCCTTTGAGCCCTAATGGAAAACTGCAATGCAAATTTTGTCCAAAATCATTCTGGAATTCTTCGTATCTTAGAGATCATATTACAATTTCTCACATGTTAAAAGAATATTCTCCAATTAATCAGGCATTGTTTAGTACCAGTGAAATTGTTTACTTTGACAAAGTAGCAAATGCGATTTACCCTATGAATGAGAACAGTAACTCGATAATGGAAGACCAAATCATGTGCCTTTATGAACCCAGCTCAAGAGTGCAAGTTTTAGGGGATACAAGCAAACTTATTCCGGTCAAGCGGGTGGTAGCTCTGCTGGGAAGTGTAATATCAAACAAAAATGTCCTTTTGTATCGAATTTACACATCAGCATGGAAATGTGCTATGTGCAACATGACTTTTGAGAGAAGACAATTACATATTCATTTAGAAGCACATGAGTGTTCACCAGAAGCAGATGTTTTGTTTATATGTCCTGATGGAGATGACATACCTTTGTCACTTAATCTTGAAAAAAAATGTGAAGAAAAAACTGGAAGAGAAACTAGTGATTCAACAGATGGACTTACACGATGTGAAAATTGCCACGTTTCTTTGTCATCATCACAATTTAGTGGTTACAAGCAATGTTTACGGTGTTTACGCTTTAAGATAGTTTGTCCAGTCCCATCTTGTAAATACAAATTTTTTGAAAACCATGAAACATTGATGAAGCATTTGAATCATTTCCATACAACTAGGCTTCGCCTTTTGGAAAATTTTAGGACTTACAACTGCCCGATCTGTGCTTTTTGCACAGAAGATGCTTTATTGCTGCAGAATCATTTGAAGACTGACCATCCAGCTTATGAAGTTGGTGACAAATCAATTACATGCATTTGCTTGATTTGTAGTTATTCTTGCTTTGATCCTTTTGAGCTTGGGGATCACATTAAGAGAAAGCATGAAGATTTTAAACCAGAAAAGAAGAAAAACTCTGATGGTTCCAAAGTAAAGAAGACCAAGTGTTACCAGAAAACACAAGAACAAAAAGACAGGGTTGGAATGTTGAGAGAAAGAGAATTCCAGACAGTTATTTCTTGCGTCACTCCATGGAAAAAAACCGAGGCCAAAATCATCCACATGAATGAACAAGAGTATTTCTCTACCAGTTTTCCAGGATGTCATATTGATTTTCTCCTTTATAAAGGCTCTACAGTCACATTCCCACAAAAATTTCAACCAAGAAATATCCAAAGCAGGGAAGTTACACTTAAAAGAGATTTGTACGATCTTTTGGTACAAAACATCATTGCTACCGTAAAGGACCAAAATGTTTTATACAAGACATGGGAAGGAATGTTGGTCATAGAGCCTGTTTTTCTTTATTGCTCCAGTCAGTTTCAGATTTGGGATTGCTTGTTTTCCAACCAAAAGAGACCAGATTGGCTGTCAGCATCAGAAGTCCTGAAAACAGATACAAGGGATGATGGTTATGTGTTGCAAGCCTTGGATTATCCTGTACCAAAGTCATTTCTGGAACTTAACAAAATGCCCAGAGGTATGCTTTTAATGGCAGAAGCAGTCTTTAAAAGAAACATTGAAGACTACACAATAAAAACACAAATCACAACTAAATTGCAATTAGCATGGCAAATACAAGTGAAATCAGGTGTCTCGGAAGGGTTAGCAGTACCTGTTAGAAGCAACAAACCTGATACATTAATTTCAGAGAATTTGTTTAAGATAGTCTAAATCAAGGAAAGGAAGACTGAATAAAAAAAAGAAGTATGTTACAAAACAGAAATTAAATACCTCACTATTTATTGCAAGCCAATCACATCTCAATTAAGTTGTTGGAATCCCACTCTCAATTTACAAAATTTGGGCTACCCCACCTGTTGGAATTAGATTTTTGAATGTTACCAGTGCTGTACAAAGTTCCTCGACCATGCAATCTGACCGTCCTATATGGCCCAGGTATGTCAAAAAGGGCATTTACCCCCCAAAAAACCACACACACACACACCTACTTTAATAAAAAAATTGGAAAAAATTGTCCTCTAGAACTTCAACCATCCTTTCTAAAATTTGAAGATATTGGCAAAAGTTATGTTATAAATGATTTTTTTATAGTTGATATGACAGGAGTTTTTGAATGTTACCAATGCTGTAGAAAGTTTGATGTTCAGTCTGAGCTAGAGTTACACCAGAAGTATGTCCATTTCAGAAAGTTGCTAGAAAAAAATGCAGGTAAATATAAATATTGTACTTTAAGATAAGTGGTTCTTGGGATATACTTGGAAAAAAAAAGCATTGATGTTCCTCAGTGAACTTGCTGTCAGTTGATAAAGGATTATCTCACTTATAAAAAAATAACTGATAGTTTAAAAAAATTACATCTTTACGTTGGTCCGTAAGAATTTCCATCAAACTTTTCTGATTTGAAACTTGGTAGGATGATTTTGAGACCTGTTGAACATCTACTTCCTGTTTAGGACTTAGGCCAATGTGAAAATATGTGAACATGACTATGAAAATTTTCATCAAAGTTCTCAGGAACCGTACATGAGAATGATTGGAAACTTGGCAGGATGGTTCAGTAGGACAAACTGTGCCTCCTTATAGCAACTTTCAGACCTGTCAGAAATCTTCTTCCTGTTTTGGGCCAGCAGTCATACATACATGTCCCATGGACACATTCCTTCTTTATTCCAAGTGTAACCATGAACCTTAAGATCTCTCATCAAAGATTTAGAGTTTTAAATTTCTCACTTTGTTATGTCTGTTTGCTAGAAACCAATCTGAAGATCACATTTATTGAGTTAAACCTCATCAGGGGCAGATCTAGTGAATTCCATGTACACCGTCCACTGTGGATTAAATTTTGTCAAAAATCAAAATGCAATTTACAAAAATATTTATTAGAGGAAAAGTAGAGGTTGATATAGAATCAATAGAGAAACTTTGCTTTTACTGAGAAATTCTACCCGATAGCAGGGCTTTCAACAGATTTTGAAGTAGGTGGATAATTGAAATAAAGTAGCCAACCTGAACATGCGGGCGGCTTTAGCCGCCCGCCGCGCACGCTTGCGTGCGCCCTTACGGCCGGGGGTCTGGGGGCCGCTCAAGGCCCCCAGAAGCTCTGGGGCTCTAGACGCAAAATCCTGCATTCTGGGGGTCTCCTGAGCCCATTTGCAACCTTTAAATTTAGAACAATATTGCCACCTTTTTGTGATTTTTTTGGGGTGAATTCAATATTTCATATTATTATTGATTTGTAACAAATTATTTCAATTTTGTCAGCTATTATCAGTATCTGATGACTTCTATTCTATAAAATTGGGAATGCATTGACTCAGACTGTTTATAGCAGTCAGGGGCATAACCAAAATCAGTTATAAAATTTATAACTTAAATTGGTTATATTTTAGGCATATTTTAAGTTTTTTAATTATCTCCCTTATCAAATTTCAGTGAAATAACTGAAAATGGTTATTTTTTCTTGTACATATTGAATTTTCTTTAAAGTTCCACATCAGATGATATAATAAGTAGAATCAATAGTTTGATGTAAAAATCTGAAGAGAATGATAAAACAAAACATCTGGATAGGTCACTTTGTGGACTTGTTTTACACAATTGCTTTATAATGAGAATTTAATGTCCCATGGGGCCTTACTTTGACTGCCTTGCGTAGTAACTTCCTAGTAGTGCGTAACAGATATTACTATAATATTAATATATTATTATTTCTCTTTTCTCTTTAAATGTTATATGTATACTCATGCTGCCCCTTGTTGGGCCCTTGATTGGAAAATAAAATATGTTCTATGTTCGATATTATGGTTTTAAATTAAAGGGGAAATGTTGATTTATCCAAGAAAAATAATAGTATTGATAAGAAAAAATTGTGAAGTCCACAAAGCTGGTTCAAAAATGGCCTTCAATTAAAAAATAACTGAAAATGGTTATTTTTAAAAATAGCACATAACTGAAAATGGTTATTTAAAAAATAACTGATTTTGGTGATGCCCTTGACTGTATAGTCTGCAAGACAATATCTATCTTAATCTATAATCTCATGGCATTTTCTGACCTTCAATGATGTCAGAACAACAACTTTTGTTTTTTACAAATTTAAGTTTCATACTCTACATTTCTGTTTTCAGCTGATGATTCTTGGAGATCTATGTAACTAACAGCTGTCATATAAATTCATGATGTCAACAGATCATAAGTTATGTTCATATATAATATGATATTGAAAATAAACTCTCCGACTGTTGATAATTGTTGATTATGATTACATATTTAATTCAATTAAGATCTATGACAGCTGTCACTGTTACTGTATTTGTTAAAAAATAATCGACTGTTATTTCAGTTTGAAGAAAATAAATAAATTAAAATGTACGTCATGTACTGTTAATTAATGTCAATCATCTTTAAGACTATGATTGGTTCATTTAAATTCATATTAAAGTGTAGATAATTTCCTGAGAATCATCAATTTTATATTCCGTGTTGATTCAAATGTACCTTGACCAGAAATGAATCATTATAGAAAACCATCCCAGTAATTTATTACATACTACTGTGAAGAAAGATTGGAAATGGAGAGTGTATTTAAGAGACAGCAAATCAAAGATAAAATAAAGAAATGAAAGGCTACCATAAGACTCAATAACTGTCCTTGGACGATATTATGTACAAATGAATCATAAATGTAACAGGTCAGCCAAACAGTTTTTTAATTGACAATATTAGAACAGTTCAACACATCACGTAACATTCTGGTTGCACCATATAAATTATTTAGAACTGAAGTTAAAAGGAATTATATACATTTTTCTAAACAAAAATGTGACTGGGCCTCAGCATTATCACCAATGGTAAAAGGGTAAAAAATCACATAAAAATGATGAATCAAAATGGCAGTACCAAGATCAACTACATTTTGCAAACAAGCAATATGCTACATAATTTCTGAAAATTCTGTTTAGGTTTCAGAGGAGATGCATCCACACACAGATGGAGATGGACGCCATTGATAAGTCCCTCCATCACTTCATAGCAAATGCAGGAGGACAATGTTTTTTTTTTAGCCAATCAGGATATTTTTTGGCTTGCCTATTTTTTTTTCTTTCTATCAATATATCTATGGATAGTCATGCCTCATGGCCATGGGTCTCAACTTGGTCAGACAAGGGTCTTTGGGTCAAATTGGGGTGGGTTGATGAGAGTATTGAAAAGGTCCCAAAGTTAAGAACTAGTCCCCAGTGGTCTGCTAATAAATGATTGCCAGGGTCTACTTAAATTTATATCTTCTCCAATTTTCAAAGTGGCAAAATTTCTGGACGAAAGGTCAGCAGGAGGGGGTCCCTTCCCACCCGATCTGATTTCTTCGTTTATGTCTACGATAAGTCAGACTACCGGTATATAATCATAGCAATTAATAATTGCTTCTCGTGATTTCTGTCTATAAACACCTTGTTTCCTCTTCTTTCAAGTCAAGTCAATTAATATTTATTTATAAAGTCGGTACAGTTACAAAACAAATAACACAAACTCTAATGAGCTTTATTTAAAACCGACACCATGACGATACACCATGTCCATTTGCTTGGAACCTCGCTCCATTTTGCGACTTCGTCGCTGTCATTAAGAAGCCATTACCCCGGTGTTAATTTGTATAACTATCAAGCGCTAATATGACACGGAGTTCAGTTTATTTTCAGAATATCTATTTTTAGTTTAGGGAAAATACACTGACATGCGCGGTACAACGATTAAAGGGACTTAAGTCAAGAATTATTGCTCGTACATTTAATTTTTCCCGATTTTTAACGTCATACTTTTTGAAAAAGTAGCCGGCGGATTTCTTTGAAGTTAACGGATAAAACAGCCGGTTTCCGGCTTCTATTGAAAGCCCTGCGATAGATATGTTCTCAAAATTTGTTAAATATTTTATTTGCAGAGACCTTTAAATATACTGAATAAAAAATTAAGTTCACCATCAAATTTTTTGAAAAAAAGGTGAAAAATATGGGTTTTCCCTATTATTTCTATATAAATTATCTCCCCTTTAAAAGTAATATTAAATTCTCAAAGTAGGTATATTTTTTTCCAATATTTGATGTTATTTCTCAATTTTGATATTTATTTAGCCCAACAGAATCAAATAGAATAGCTAGCATAATACATTTTGAATTAATGATAGATTTGCAAAAATGATGCTCAGTAAAAGACCCCCCCCCCCAAAAAAAAATAAAAAAAACTACCTTAAGCTTTTATAGATCTGCTACTGCTCATTAAGAGTGAAAAATCTGGTTTATTAAATTGTGAATATCAAATTATTGGAAGGGTAAATAATTTTGCAACAGTTTTCTCAGCAACTACCTATCACTGATTCTTGATATTTTGTAGATTTTAACAACACTATCTTAATCTATATTTATGCCCCATCTATGAAAGTAATGGGGTCTAAAGTTTTGGGGTCTGTTTTGCTGTCTGTTAGTCTGCCCCCCCCCCCCAAATCAGGTTGAGTTAGTTTACAGTTTACCATGAAGGAAGTTTGGTATCATCATGAAACTTCATGTACACATATACATCGGGGTATTAGCAAACAAATTTCATGATAAAATTTGACAGGTTTCATCAACTTTATGGTTGAATATTTACATTTACCGTGCATATAATTAAAATGTAGTAATTCTATTGGTCAATTGACACCTTGAATTGTCTTTCATACCTACATGAATTGCACTTGAATCACGTGGCGGTAGCCGGGTCATGACCTTACTATATGCACAACTAAAATTTGTTCTTATCCAGGTAAATTCTCAAAATACAATTCTTAATTGATCACATAAAAAGGGTGGATTTTTAGCTCACCTTGACCGAACTATTGCCATCACTTGGCTTCCGTCGTCATCATCATCATCATCATCTGTCGTCCGTTAACACTTTTTCAAAAATCTCTTTTCTTATGCTACAAAACAGAATTTAATGAAACATGGTATGAATGATCCTTAGGGTGTCCTACACCAAACTTGTGTGTCGATTTTTGATCCATCAAATAACATGGCCTCTGTTACTAATCAAAGTACCGTTGGTACCAAGTACTTGGAAGTTACATAAGAAATAAAAACAAATCAACAAAGTTACAGAAGAAATGAACCATTCTGGTTCAAGTGGACAAAGGAAAATTATAATCAATTGAGCATGGACCAACTGGAATCAAACTTATAATTAGAATAAACTTTGAAAAGAAAAAAGAAAACTAAAATAATATGAACGGTGAATGCAAAACTGAACACAATATGTCTATGTTATCTACATTTTATTCAAAGCAAAGGGCTAAATCTACCGATAATGAGTTCTTCTTATTCGGTAAAATAGATTGATTATTAAAGTGTTCAAAAATCCCACCTTTAAACGCAACAGGAATCGATTTTCTTACTCTGACGATATAGTTGTGTAAAAATTATCGAAAATATCGAAAATTTCAACTCATCACTTAATATAAATGGCATGCATTTTATCTTAAGTATTCAGAAAACTTCTTGACGAAAAAATCCACTAGATGAGGTTATATGGCCCGGAGTAACAGCGGCAATTTTGTGATTACTAGGCTTGGAATAATGTAACTTCCAAGTAAAAATCTATATCAATGTATCTTAATTATTATCCAGATTTCATGTTTAACAGTTATTACTGTAAAACTATTTCACTATGGGTTATTTTCTCTAATATCAAATCAAATGTGGATGGTAGATTGGTTAACCTGTTATGGAAAATTATTTCAGTCCCATGATGCACTAGAAGCCCTGACGGCCCCCACTTCTGCCTGGGATCAGGGCACACGAAATAGTTCTAAAAATGTTATGCAATCATTTAAAATGAAATATAAAACACATCAGGTAGTCTGTAGGGGCTTTACACAAAATACAGATTAGAAAGCTCGTTTACCAAAAAAATAAATACACTTCTACTGGTCAGACAGCGAATGCACAAGTTTATACAACCCGGAAAAAAACGCATATGGATTTTCCCTAAAATGATTACTAAACTTGACTTCCAAGTAAAAATAGACCAGGGGGTCAGACTACTGTTTTTGGCTTGTAAATCAAAAAGTATAAGAGAAAGATGAAATCTGATGCTACCCTTCTGCTTGAGCATCAAAAGTTCTACAAAAATCTCTATTTGGTTGAAGTTGTCAGATGACTCCTTATATAGGTGAAAAATAGTGTTTTGGGGTTATAAAATGAAAACTAATGCAGATAAAGAAAAGCTGTTGCTTGCTTAAATGTTCAGCTCAATTATGTTTAAAAGTTTCCATAGGTTGTCAGCAGACACCTTATAGGGGTTACAGCCCCTAAAATAAGTTTTTTTTTCATATTTTTGGCCTATAGAAGGTAAAATTTGAAGATAGAGAAAATATGTTGCTTGGTTAAATGTTCAGCTAATTTAGCTCTACCAAAGCCTTCATAGAGTTGAAGTTGTCAGATCTAGATGACCCCTTGAGGGATTACAGCCCCTTAATTAACATGTTTTCATGATTTTTGCTTATAGAATGAAATCCATAGCAGATAGAGAAAAGTGACTTGTTTAAATGTTAAGCTCATTAAGTTTTAAAAAGACTCCCTAGAGTCAAAGTTGTCAGATGATCCTTAATAGGAGTTATGGCCCTTAAAATAACATTTTACATGTTATTGGCCTGCAGAATGAAAACTATTGCTGAAAGAGAAAAGCTGTTGCTTCATTACCGGTGCGATATTCAGGCTCCTGTGAGCCTCTTGTTATTCTTAAGTTAACCTACAGGTTGAAGTAAATACTTCACCATGAAGGAAATGTGGTATCATCATGACAGCTACAATGATACACATTTGAATTACGATATGAAAAAATAAAAAATACATTTTTAATCTTAAATTGTACCTGTCTCATCAACTTCACAGAAAAAGGGAGTGTTATATCTAAAGACCACTAAGGAAGAATGGTATCATGAATTGAAGCCTTATAAATCATTTAACCATCATTATACTATACTCTTGAAATCAATTTCATGGTTTAATAATAGGGTGGGTGGGATTAAATGCTGCAGGATGGAGCATTACCGTTATGTCTTTTGGACACATTCTTGTTTGATTCTGACAAATTGTTTATCTTTCAGATGGTAATTTAGAAGTGAAAGCTGGAGACATAATCTGGGACTCTGATCCAGGTATAGTAACTTCAAATATTAATCAGTGAAGAAGGCAGAGAGGTACCAATGGGGTTTTTAAAAAATAAAATGTGACAGGGCAAGGACAAAATACTGTGGATTTATTTTTGTCTTGACTGCAGAGCGAGACTTTGGCGTTACTTTACCAAAGGCAGCAGCAACTTTTTATGTTAAGTTTTTATCAGCACCCATCTCTGCCTCTTATGTTGACACATGGGGTACTCACTAAGGTTCTTTAATTGATAAGTTAATAGTGGAATACTCCAATGGTGCTAAAAGGCGAGACATACTTTAGTGTTAATTCTTGTTTTTTGTGAGTACAAATTTTTCGTGGTTTGAAACTGTTTGATGAAAAAGAATCAGATCGTAGAATCTTTAATTTGTGGTTCTGTAGTTTGCAGCATGAAGTTCAATGTTAAATTTGTGGGGTATCAAATTTCTTGGGGGTAATGCAACCCACAGAAGCCTTGAAAACTGAAACACATGTACCCCACAAAAAAATGTATCCACAGTAGAGCACACAAATTAAAACAGCACAAATACACAGACAACATAAAAAGCTACGTCGAGCGCAGCATGATACGACCGCAACAATTTGAACCCTGTACATTGGAGGCCCAATATGGATAGTCTATTGATTTGGTCACATGCAGCCCATGGTGAACTTACAAAGCTTTTTTACACATGCAACCTATGGTGGACTTTAAAATGCATATTTGACACATATATATTTACAATAACATTTAATAGAAAAAAAAAATTATTTCTACATTGACATTTTTGACACGATTAAGCCCCTTTTGGCCCTTTTTTGAAAAAGGTTAGGACCACAAAATTCAATAAAAAGCTTCCTTAAGTGTAAATAATCATCATATTTAAACTTCATAACAATTGGCTGGCCCACTACAGCTAAATTTCTTGTGTAAAACCATTTGCCTTGACCGACTTTTAAAAATGGCGTTTTTTGCCCCTTCGACCCCTTATATCTCAAAAACAGTAAGAGATACTTCAAATCTGATTGAAAAATGCAGGCAGGGATTTTCACAAAGATTCCAATGAAAAAAAGATTTTGAAAATCGGACCACAAATAAAAAAGTTGATTTTTTGGGTGTGGCCCATCTTTGGCCCCCTGTAGCAATGTAACGGTTCAATATACATCAAAACCATTGACACATTTTGTTGACAGAATTTAATAAGGAATTCAATAAAAAAAGAATTTTCAAAATCAAATGAATAATAAACATTCTACAACAGTTTTGTCAATACACCCATTTTAGCCCCTTTTGGCCCTTTTTTTCAAAACGGTAAGGGCCACCAACCCCAAATACAATAGGAACCTTCCTCTAGTGGTTACAAATATCATATCAAAATTTCATAACAATTGGTCAATATTTACTCAAGTTATCGCATGGAAACCAAATGTCCCCAGACGACGACGACGACGACAACAACGACAACGACAGCATCATACCATTATACGTCCGCAAATTTTTTGCGGTCGTATAATAAAAACACAAAACGCAACTAAATAGCAAAAACACAACTAAATAGCAAACATCAGCATGAATTCAAGTCATGAGGAGAGTGAACTAAGGTGCTCAGGAAGGGTTAGGAGTTACTGTTTGTTGCAACACACCAAATGCTTTTCAAACAACTTGTGTTCCGGTTGTTGATTTCTAATCAGTTGTTTTTGTACTTTTGAGTTTTCTGTTGTCTGTTGCCTTTTCCTCCTGTCCTTGTTGGTGTTTACTTGTTTAATTTCACAGTTTAATCTTTAAGGGTAGAGCACCTCTGATGAGTCTTTACTAGATGAAATTTGTATCAGGCTTAGCAAAATTTATTTCCTGGAACTTGGTTATTTTTGTAATGCCCCATCTATGAAAGTAGAGGGGCACATAGTGTTTGGGTCTGTTCATCAGTCTGTTTGCCCATCCATTCCAAATCCCCATATTTCCAAATCCCACTTACTGACAAATGCCACATCAATCATATTGGTATTCTAGGTGCATCTAGAGATGCTAAGCACAATGTATGCTTTGGATGCTGGCTGTGACCTATATTTACCACATGAATGACCAGGTACAGAAGAATGGTTAAAGTCTATTTTCACTAACTGACAATGCCACATCAACCATATTGGTATGGTAGGTGCATCTAGTGATGCTAAGCACAATGTATGCTTGGGATGCTGGCTGTGACCTATATTTTCCACATGAATGACCATGTACAGAAGAATGGTTAAAGTCTATTTTCACTTACTGACAAGTGCCACATCAACCACATTGGTATGGTATGTGCACCTAGTGATGCTAAGCACAATGCATGCTTTGGATGCTGGCTGTGACCTATATTTTCTGCATGAATGACCACTAATGGAAGAATGGTTCAAGTCCATTCCTTCTTACTGACAAATGCCACATCAACCATATTGGTATGGTAGGTGCAACTTGTGATGCTTAGCACAATGCATGTTTCGGATGCTGGCTGTGACCTATATTTTCTTCATGGATGACCTCTTAAAGAAAAATGATTAAAGTCTATTCCTTTTTACTGACATGTGCCACATCAACTATATTGGTATGGTGGGTGCACCTAGTGATGCCAAGCACAATGCATGCTTCAGATGCTGGCTGTGACCTATATTTTCCGCATGAATGACCACTAATGGAAGAATGGTTAAAGTCCATTCATTCTTACTGACAAATGCCACATCAACCATATTGGTATGGTAGGTGCAACTTGTGATGCTTAGCACAATGCATGTTTCGGATGCTGGCTGTGACCTATATTTTCTTCATGGATGACCTCTTAAAGAAGAATGATTAAAGTCTATTCCTTTTTACTGACATGTGCCACATCAACTATATTGGTATGGTAGGTGCACCTAGTGATGCCAAGCACAATGCATGCTTCGGATGCTGGCAGTGACCTATATTTTCCGCATGAATGACCACTTATAGAAGAATGGTTAAAGTCCATTCATTCTTACTGAAAAGTGCCATAGCAACCATATTGATGCTTTAGTGATTGCCGAAAAAAAATGAATGTTGTGAGATGGAGCATTACCGGTATGTCTTTTGGTCAAATTCTTGTTAATTATGAAAAGAATAATGTGCAGAATAGGCAGAATTCAGTACTCTTGAACTTTGGTGAAGTCCAAATTAGTTTCTTATATAGAAAATGATTCTCTTTTCAAGAGGTTTTAAATGACACCAAATGTCATATTTTTCAGATATGGTCATAGATGATGAGGAAGAAGTTGTAGTTCCCTTAAGAGCAGATGGAAAACTGCAATGTAAATTTTGTTGCAAATCATTCTGGCATAGTTCATATCTGAGAAACCATATTGCTATGTCTCACATGTTCAAGCAGTATTCTCCAGCAGACCTAACTTGGGTAACCAATGAAGAGATCATTTACTTCGACACAGTGGCAAATGCTATTTTCCCTATGGATCAATCAGCAGAAAAATCAATAATGGAAGACCAAATCATGTGCCTATATGAACCTAGCTCAAGAGTTCAAGGATCAGAGAACACTGTGAAACTGCACCCAGTTAAACGTGTGATTTTACTATTACAAAATGTATTGGCAAACAAAATTGTGTTTTTGAAGTGGGTTTACACCATTTCATGGAAATGTGCTATATGTAACAAACCTTTTGTGAAAACACAGCTACATGATCAGTTAGAAGCACACAAGTGTTCACTAAAAGCAGAGGTTTTGTTTATATGCCCTATTGATGATTCAGTATTTTTGTCACTGTCACAAGCAGAACCATTGATGCAGACTTATACTGAAGTAAATCTCGAACCACCAAAAACCCCTCTAATACGGTGTAGAAAATGCAAGTGTAATTTTTCAGGACTTGCAGATTATATCAAGCACATGCGTGTCCAACATGGTGTTGATGAAGGAAACACTTGCCCGGTAAAATCTTGCGGAGAAAATTTTGATTCTTATAAGGACTGGATGAACCATATTAATCATTATCATTATAATGGTGTAGAACTACCTCAGTCACTTGAACAGAAGATATGGACTTATAACTGTCCTTTCTGTTATGTAGGCATGGATAGGATATCTCAACTACAGTTGCATCTTAAAAGTCACCATCCAAAGTACCTAGCTAAAGGCACTGTCAGTACTTGCAGGATTTGTGGTTTTAATTGCAAAGATCCTCTTGAACTTGCAGGGCACATCAAGAACAAACATAAAGTAATACAGATTGCAAAGTGTCAAGATAAAATACAGAATAAAATCATCGCAGTAGATGGTCAGAAAGAGGCTGAAGAGATAGAATCATTGCAGAAAATGGGTTTGCGGAAAATACCATCTGATAAATTGTTAATGAACCTGACTTGTCCATTATGTTTTAATGCATTCCAAAATGCACAATTGTTGCAAAATCATTTGCACTCAAAGCATGCAGGTCAGGAGAGAACAAAACTTGAGTATAAATGTGACATCTGTGTACGCAAATATTTTGAAAGTGATCCATTTGCATTAGAAAAACACATGATCTCTCATCATTACTATAAACTGCTAAAAATGAATGCTAAGATTCAAATAGGTTCATGTAGCAGACTGGAGGATTGTACAGAAGCAATTCAACAATCAGCCAATGAAAACCTTTCTAGTGCAAGCGCTTGTCCTGGTGGGAAACAACAAGTTGCTAATGGAAACGTTTCTACAAGTACTGGTCAACACGTGAACAATGAAAACCTTTCTACAATTACAAATCTTGATGAAAAACAGCAAGTGACAAATGAAAACCTTTCTACTACAAGCAGTGGTCTTGATGGAAAGCTACAAATGACCAATGAATACTTTTCTACTACAAGCACTGGTCTTGATGGAAAAAAACAAGTGATAAATGAAGACCTTACTACTACCAGCACTTATCTTGATGGAAAACAACAAGTGAATTCTGGTAATCATGGTAATGACAACCTTACTACTTCAAGCACTGGTCTTGATGGAAAACAACAATTGACCAATGAAGACCTTTCTATAAGTACAAGTCTTGATGGAAAACAGCAAGTGACCAATGAAAACCTTTCTACTACAAGCTCTTGTTCAGATGGAAAACTACAAGTGACCAATGGAGACTTTTCTATTATAAGCACTGGTCTTGATGGAAAACAACAAGTGACCAATGAATACCTTTCTACAACTAGTATTCCTGGTGGATTAGAACAAGTGACAAAAAGAAAACAAGAAGACTCCTTGTCATGCATGGACAAAGAGGAGTTATTTTCCTGCTATCTTTGTATGGCAAAACTACACGAATACACTGAAGTCTTTCCTCATATGATACTTTATCACACTAGTGACCCTCAGAGCTGTCGATTTTGTGAGGATGTGTTTTGTGGATCATTCCAACACTTTTGCTGTGGTTTGAATGAGAAGAGATTTATCAGTCGGAAAAACTTAAGAAAAAATAAAGTCATTATTGCTTTGCTTAATAGACAGGAATCAAACATTGATGGGAAAGAAGTTAATATGATTTTATGTTTATGTAAAATTTGCAAGGAAAGCTTTCAGAATGCTCAAGATTTATTTCTGCATTCCATGTTGAAGCATGGAAATGGCCCTCGCAGCTGTCGATTTTGTGAAAGGATCTTCAGCTATGATTGCTTTCATACATGTAGAGAGAAATATGAAAGAAAATACCTGTTTAGAAAAAACTATTGGTTACACAAGGAAATTTTCCCTTCAAATTCTAATGCTTTAAATTCTGATAGTAGAATAACTAAATCATTGGAACATTTTATGAAAAGGAAAGAGGAGGAAATGGGAACTTTATCAACTTCTGATAGAGATTCCACAAGTAGAAAGGACTCTGTTCATACAAATAAGGAATTGGAAGCTAAATCCTATTCTGCTCTAGGGATCAAATTTGAAAAACAATTAGGACATACATCATTGATCACTCAATGCCAAATTTGCCAGGCAAACTATAAAGTGAGTAACTTGCGTACTCATCTTATATTGGTACACTCACATTACCCTACAGTCTGTGCAGAATGTGGAATATTGTTTGCTGGAAACCCAAGACAGATTTGTGAAACCACTGATAAGTTGATAACAAGAACTGATTCTCAGAAAAAGATCCAAGTCAGGTGCCCACTTTGTAAAGCATCATTTTATCACGATAGCTATTTCTATGTTAATCATATAATGAGGAAGCATAAAGATATGGCACTGTGTTGTAGGTTTTGTGAAAGCATCTTCGTTGGTAATCATTTCTGTTCAGAAAAAGAAAGAATTCGTAATCGAAAAGATGTCATGGGATTTTGTAAAATGAATGAAAAATGCTTACGTTGCTTATTCTACAAATCCCTTTGTAGAAAGAGTACTCCCATGCAAGCATGTTGGGAAAAATCGTGTGAGTACTGCCAATCCTTTACCAAGTGCAATGGTCTGCGTTGTCCACAGTGTACATTTGTTGCTCATAATACTACAAATTTGACCCACCATGCAAAAACCCATGGTGAAAACAAAGAATTGATGGAGCGTTTGAAGAAGAAAGAATACATCTGTGATATGTGTGGTAAAATCTTCACCCGTCTTGGTACCTTTAAATACCATCAAACTATTCATTGTCGTAAGGCTCAGCCTGGACTAGAGGTGTATCAGAAGATTAAATGTCTTAAGTGTCCAAAATACTTCTTTAAGAAACGGTATCTGAAAATGCATGTTAAAAATGTGCATGAAACTAAAAGACCTTACACTTGTGTCATTTGTGATTTTAAATTCTATCTCAAGTCTACTTTACAGAAGCATCTTAATCAACATTATGATTCAGATTGAAATCATATACTTTTTGTGATAAAAACAATGTTATGTTGTTGGTACAACTCTTTTTAATTAGAGAATGAAGACAATTATGTTCAGTGTGAGCAAAATGATGTATTGAGGCAGCAACCATTTCATTTGTGTGTGTATGTGAGAGGGGGGCTTTGGTGAAATATGAATTTAAAGGCAGGGCAATGCATTGAATTAACAGAAAAGCAGGAGGATGTTTTTTGTTGAGAAAATTATAGTAGATTTAAAAATTTTAAGGTCCAAAAATAAATCCATGGTCAAATTTTGTGAAAATAAAAAAAGGTAGGATGAAGAATATATAGCCTACCCATAACAATCAAATGGTTGCTTCCTAATGTGATTGAATATTTTTTAACTTTATTACTGGTTTAAATACAAAATAAATCTACAAATAAGGCCACAATCAAATAATTCCTAGATTCTCCGTCAAGCTTTTCTCAGAAACCATACATGACATGATTAGAAACTTGGTAGGATGGTTCAGTATAATGACAAACTGTATGTCCTAAGCAAATTTTCGTCTTGTCGGACATTTACTTCCTGTTTTGGACTTAAGCAATTTTCAGACCTGCTGGACATCTACTTCCTGTTTTGGACCTTGGCCGATATGAAAATATGTGAACAAGACTATGGAAATTTCTGTCAAGCTTTTCTCAGAAACCATACATGACAATGATTGTCATACTGAACCATCCTACTATGTTTCCAAACTGTATGTCCTAAGGGAATTTAAGACCTGACGGACATCTACTTCCTGTTTTGGAACTAGGCCGATATGATAATATGTGCATGAACATGACACTGATTTGAAACTTGGTAGGATGGTTCAGTATGACAAACTGTAGGTCCTAAGCAATTTTCAGACCTGTGGGACATCCACTTCCTGTTTGGGGCTAGTGGGGGCATTTGTGTCCCATGGGCACATTCCTTCTTTATTTATATTGGTCTTAATAGAAATAATAACCTGGGACACATGATGGTCTTGACAAAAGTGAAACAAAATGAAAGTAGGCAGTTATGAAAATTTTATGTCTTAATTGCATTTAAAATCTAAGAATATCACATCAATGGCAAATATTTTTCTGGAACAGAATTTGTAGCAATTTCATTCAGAATTAATGATCAATTAAATAGGACCTCAACAGTTGAAAGAAAAGAAAAGGTTTGGCCTTGTACATTTTGTCTATTTGAGACCCATCAGATCCTTTCAGTCGAAAGTTTATTAAGAAAATTATAGTACAGAGCTGCAGAACCATTAAAAGTAGATATTAAAGATTGGTTGAAAAAATAGAATTACAATTTACATTCTCCTCAATTTTGTCTTCCTTTTATTTCGAGTGCAAAAAAGACATGGACTGCTCTACCAGAAGTGTAAATGGATGCAACTTAGTATATGCATATGCCCCAGGCTCTTACTAGCATATTTGTCAATAATCTTAACTAACCTTTTGCTCAAAAGTTTTTGATAAGAAATAATACACTGTTTAGCATGTTATTTTTGCGGTTTTTGTGTCATATAGTACATGTGAATGTTAAAAAATTTTGCGGGTTTTGTTTTCGCGATTTGTGAAATCGTTTGTATATGATTCCTATTAGATCAATATTTTCACAGGATTTATTTTCTGGATTTCCCTCAACCCGTGAAAATAAGCTAAGATTAAAACACCGCAAAAATAGTCCTTTTTAGAAAGTATTTTCCGGACGAGCAGACCTGAGAAATCTTTTACTTATGCACAACAGGTTAACGACTTCCGGGTAGGCCTCTCCATTGAAAATCTGTTGAAATTAACTAAATTCGTCAGCTTGTTAAAACATTTTAAATCTGATTGCCAAAGTCTAAAATTACTAAAACATACGTTAACATCCAAGACTTCACTCCAAACCAGTTTATTTGAACCGGGAATGGGAAATTACGCCAAAACCGGATAGGGATAAATTGATGTTTTTCCTTAGCTCAACGTTGTTCACACCATGAGGCCGACCAACAAAGGGAAACTACTCTTGCAAAAATGAAAACAAAAGAATCGGAATCGGAATTCCGGGTGACTTTTTGGAAAGGGCTATAACCAGCTATACAGTAAGTAGTATAAAGTTGCTGATTCATTGAACAGGTTGTAAAGTGTAATAACAAGAGTTAACACTAAAGTATGTCTCGCCTGCCGCCACCATCAGAAACAATTATTCTTTCTTACTTCCTCTATATTTTGAATTTACATGGATTTTCAGTTTCTGAGATCAAAAAATGTTTACAGAACTTAAACAATTTGCAAATATATGCAATAAAAATAATCAAAGTCACTCGACTGGAAAATCAAGGTCAAGGTCAAAAGATGGGGATGCAACTGTGCTAAGCTACTACTGGGGCATATGCATACCAAGTTTCATCAACCTACTAGGACCTATAGTTCTTAATATATGGAGGTGCTCGCAAAACTTTTCCATTGCTATTATATGTATTGAAAAATGTCAGTCACTCAACCGGAAAATCAAGGTCAAGGTCAAAAGATGGGGATGCAACTTTACTAAGCTACTACTGGGGCACATGCATACCAAGTTTCATCAACCCAGGACCTATAGTTCTTGAGATATGGAGGTGCTCATAAAACTTTAACAAAAAGTTAAGGTGGCCGTTGCCGCTGGTAAAGTAACACCTATGTCGGGCTCTGCTTTGCAGGCGAGACAAAAATAGACCAACTTAAGTCAGAATGTTCACTTGTACATAGAAGACAAAGGGAAGTGCATGTGACTTTGCATGAAAACCTAATTTATGAATATTCTCACTACTAGCAACACATTTATGGAGTTCAATAATTTTTTACTAACACTGATATATATTTTTCTTAACAATCAACTGTTTTATCTCCACAAGATACACACATATTTAGAGAAATAATTGAAATAATTTTTTTAAGAGTTGGTGAAAATTATGGATCTCCTGGGGTGATTTTACATAAAAGCGCTGAACTTTTCAATGGACTTGAATTGTAACAACAAGTGTGGCCACTAAAAGTATGTCTCGCCTGCTGGCACCATCAATAAAATCAACTACCTAAGCTTTTATTTCTTGATATAAACACAAAAAGTGTCTATATACCCAATATCAGATGCATAGCTATTATACTTTTCAAGCAATTCATTGTCCACACAAGTATTACAAAAAAATTTCTGCCTGAAAAAATATCTAAGTTCAAAGAGTCACTGGCACGTGAAAATGGGGTTAGGGTCACATGGCATGGTGACAGTTGCATTGACAATAACCTGAACTGTCTGTATACAAAATATCAGATGCCCAAGCTATTATACTTTTCTAGCAATTCTTCGTCCACAAAAGTCTTACAAAAAAGTTTTCGGCCTAAAAAAAAGACCTAAGTTCACAGAGTATGTGGAGCGTGAAGATGGGGTCAGGGTCACACGGCATGGTGACAGTTGCATAGACCATAACCAGAACTGTCTGTATACCAAATATCAGATGCCTAGCTATTATACTTTTCCAGCAATTCATTGTCCACAAAAGTCTTACAAAAAAGTTTACGACGCCGCCGGAAAGTAATACCTATATGTCTCGCCTTCCGCGACTATTCGTCGCAGGCGAGACAAAAATGAAAACAATTGCATCAAATATCACAGTCTGAAAAGAGTTTTCACAAACCCAATGTAATCATTGAAATATGATGTTAACTACATTAACCACATTTATACACAACAAAACATATATATACATAATTATACAAATTTTAGTTTTTATGATATATTATGTATGTAGACTCTGTCCATTTTAAATGTGAATATGTCTAAAAATAGATTAGTTTCTACATGGTACATCAGTTAATACATTCTGCACTGTCCGGTGTCATGACTGTATTCTTATTTCAAAGATCAGGTTGGTCCTTATAATTTAGGATGAAACCTTATTGTCCCGTCTTGAGTAAATTTCAATAGATTGTCCAAGTAACTTGTTTCATAGGAGTTCCTCCCTGCATAGACTTTTCTTCAAGGGCAATTCTTGATGCCTCTGAAAAAAAATATTGCTGTTTTAGAAAGAATCAGAGGTACCAATGGAGCATCAAAATGTCAAAAGTTCAAAAAGGGCAGAGACAAAACCAGTAAACACCAATGAGAACAGGGCGAAAAAAACAGACATGTCATATAAAACTCAGAAACACAAAAACTACCAAATATCAATTAACAAAGCAAACTCTAATCATAACAAGAGAAAATAGGAAAATTGTTCAATTTAGTTAAAAAAGAAGCTCTGAGCTCGAGGAGACTGAATCTCTCACCTGATTTCTTTGGCTCCTTGCATACGTGTATAGTGTAAAATTGAACACATACACCATAAAGATATATTATACAAAAATATCAGAAAAGAAGACTCAAAATTCAGTTTTAAGATCAATAGTAAACAGTTTAAGGGAAATGACTCTTATATGTTAAACTGACATCTGATCCTGAATTTTAATGGTAGATCCCTAAAAGCTGAACATTTTTGCACTGCTAACTTCTTCTCTTGCATTCATTGTTTTCCAGATATTATAAGTGCAAAAATCCATTATTAGCTTTTAAGAGTAAAGGGAAATAATTCCTATCTAAAGTTGTCAAACAATTTGTCTAGATGAAGATCTTGATGTACAGCTTAAGGTTTCGAAAATAAATGTTGCTTCAGCTCTCAATGTCATGTGGAATAAATAAATAAATAGATGTAATACATGTACAACAAATAATAAAAACAAATTTAAAGACAGTCAGAACCAAAAGACAATATTAATATACTTATTAATAAAATACATATAGTCATAACCACACCCAAATCCATGGACATGGCTACCTTAGCGAACAAATAGATCAAATTTATGTAGACAATAATATGTTGGATCTTCAAGGAAGGTGAAATTCAAAATATAAAGCTATATCCTGTATTTTTGGACAGCTATTGGGGAGATTGACAGGGGGGTCCTCTTCCCCTGCTCCCTCCACATCTGCTTCCCGCCCTCTCAACCCAAGTACCCCTGTCCCCTCTGTCCGCCCTGTACCCCCGCCTCTCCACCCCTGTTTCCTGCTCCCTGCCCCTTCCACCCCCGCTCACCGCCTCCTCAACCCCCATACCACCGCCCCTTCTGATCCGCCCCCACAGCTATGGAATAACATTATTTATAGGTAAGGACAGAGTTGGGAGTTTGCTTCAATAAAAAGTTCGGTTTGCAAGAAAGGCAAAAGAACGAAGTATACCTGTGATTTTGGGACAGCCATGGAACAACAGTATTGATAGGTTGGGACAAAACTGAATGGCAGCTTCCACTGCCTCGTCTGTCATCTGTACACAGCCGTCCATGTGAATTTCCTGTGAAGAAATAGTGTACATTGCATTTTCTTACATATGTCATTGTTTTTACAAAGAATCGACAAGATAAATAGCCACGAAATTTCCCACTGACACAGGAAATATAGTAGCAGCGAAAATAAATCGATTTACAGTATTTTGTCTGGAACTGAAAATTGGACCTTAAATAAATGTAATTCTTTAATCTTTATTAACAGGTAGCAGAATGGAAACTAGAAAATGTGTCTATGAGCCACAGGATGGCCCTCCCGTTCTTGAAATATCATTGACCCTCAATGTGTATTACCTGGGATATGGACCTTTACCAAGAAATTGATCAAAAGTGTTCATGTGTCAAATATAGGTCGCTGTGGTGCCATGTAACCAAAACTCATCGAGTAGTGAAATATTATTGACCCCTAACATGTAGTATTCAAGATATGGACCTTAACCAAGAACTTAACCAAAGTCATTCATGCGTAAAATATAGGTCACAGTGACCTCATTTCTAGTGGGTGGTGTCATTTTACCTAAGACACATCTAGTAGTGAAATATCATTGACCCCCAACATCTAATATCCAAGTTATGGACCTTAACCAATAACTTAACCGAAGTCGTTCATGCATAAAATATAGGTCACAGCGACCTAATTTCTAGTGGGTGGTGTAGCCCTACAAAAGACCCATCTGGTGGTGAAATATCATTGACCCCCAACATCTAGTATCCAATTTATGGACCTTAACCAAGAACTTAACCGAAATCGTTCATGCATAAAATATAGGTCACAGTGACCTAATTTCTAGTGGGTGGTGTAGCCCTACCCAAGATCCATCTGGTGGTGAAATATCATTGACCCCCAACATCTAGTATCCGAGTAATGGACCTTAACCAAGACAATAACTTAACCAAAGTGTTATAGGGAGGGACGTACGGACGGACAAGGGTAAAACTATATGGCCAATTCACATACGTGGTCAGGCCATAAAAACCCATTAGAGGCTTTTATGTACAAAATCAATAAATCTTAAATACAAAAAGCTAAATCAAACCTTTAATGTATTGGCACAGCCCCCTGTCACTAGTGCTATAACACCTTCTGTTGTGACCTAGTAATGGAAAATTTTTATTTTTACATAGCATGTTACAGTGTTTTTCATGAGTACGAATTGAAGACAACTTTATTGAACCGACTGAGAAAAGCTGTTGCTTGCTTAAATGTTCAGCTCATTTAGCTCTACAAAAGTCTCCATAAGGTCAAAGTTGTCAGATGATCCTTTATAGGGGTTGCAGCCCCTTAATGGTGAAAAATAGCGTTTTTGCATGTTTTTGGCCTATAGAATGAAAACTATTGTAGATAGAGAAAAGCTGTTGCTTGCTTAAATGTTCAGGTCATTTAGCTCTACAAAAGTTTCCATAGGGTCTAAGTTGTCAGATGACCCCTTATAGGGGTTACAGCACCTTAAAGGCAAAAAATAGTGTTTTTGGCCTATAAAATGAAAACTATTGCAGATAGAGAAAAGCTGTTGCTTGCTTAAATGTTCAGCTCATTTAGCTCTACAAAAGTCTCCATGGGTCAAAGTTGTCAGATGACCCCTTATAGGGGTTACAGCCCCTTAAAGGCAAAAATAGTGTTATTGGCTTTAAGAATGAAAACTATTGCAGATTCGAGAAAAGCTGTTGCTTGATTAAATGTTCACTCGTTTAGCTCTACAAAAGTCTTCATGGGGTTGAAGTTGTCAGATGACCCCTTATAGGGGTTACAGCCCCTTAAAGGCATAAAATAGTGTTTTTGGCCTATAGAATGAAAACTATTGCAGATAGAGAAAAGCTGTTGCTTGCTTAAATGTTCAGCTCATTTAGCTCTACAAAAGTCTCCATAGGGTTGAAGTTGTCTGATAACCCCTTATAGGGGTTACAGCCCCTTAAAAGTTGCATAATGGTGTTTTTTGATTACATGTATTTAGAATGAAAACTATTGCAGATAGAGAAAAGCTTTTCCATGCATAAACATTCAGCTCATTTAGCTATACAAAAGTCTTCATAGGGTTGACATCAAGACCAGGTGAGCGATTCAGGCTCCTGGGAGCCTCTTGTTAATATCTTTATATTTCTTTATTTTTATTTTATTTTATTTATTTTTTTTATTTTATTTTTTTTGGGGGGGGTCCTCCTCGACTGTGATTTTGTTTACATACATGATTCTTGTACACCATATGAAGATCTGCATGAAAAACTGCATTGCCAACAAACATCCTTCAGGGGAGATAATTTGACTTTTTGTCTAAAATAGTGTCCAATTTATGAAGCAAGCTTATTCTCAGAGAAGTTGATAGCAGTAAAGTACTAGTTCTTGTTAGATTAAACTCTCTACATGAGTTATTGACATTTTTTTATTTTCGATCAAAGTTTTTAAAAAAAATCTTCTGAAACCGTTAAATATGCAAACTATATTTACACTCCTTCTTTTTTAAGATGTTTAAGAAAAAGAGTCAAGGTTTCAATTTAAGCTTTTCTTTAGATTTCAACTCCAGACTATTTTCAACTGGACTCTGATTTGTTTAGTTTGTCAATTTTACTCCAGACATTCCTTAATTACTTAATTACCTTTGTTTTTGAAAAATTTACACTTTTTAGAAACTTTGAGTTTTTGCCTAAGGCCTGTAATGATTTATCTGTGATGTTCTGACAACCTCCAATGTTTAAGAGTCTCAACTGTTTACAGTTTTCAGACATCAATATAACAGCATCGTCCTCCAGTCTTAAACATCTGCGTAGATAAATGGTTTGTAACTGTGTGCATGATGATATAATTCGCTTAACACCTGTAAGAAGAAGAATATGTACATGAATGTATTTGCTTTCTCTTTTTAAACCTATTAGTCTCATAGGGCTTATTCAAATGCATCTTTGGTTTCTTTTTTGTTGTTGGTTCGTTTGATCATGAGTGCTACTGTTGAAAGATCTTAAATGTGAAAATCTTACTTTCTAATTTTAATTAGTACATCATTTTCTGACTTTGTATAATTCTGTTTTATAACTGAATCTATTCCAGATACAGAAACTTTTGAACCTACAGTAAAGAACAAAAAAGACGGGTTCTTAAACTAATGAATTAGATTTTTTAAAGATATTCATGTTTGATGGCTAAGTTACATTGTAGAGTTTTTTGGTTTGTTTTTTAACTAGAACTATAAATCATTTTAAATGCATGTGCTTGCTGACATCATTGTTTTCTTATAATTAATTGTTAAGGTACTAAATCAGATCTTCCTCTTTTCAATTCTATGTACATATTCATATGTTCATACTTTAAATAATAGTTCATTAAAAATACTTAAATTGGCCTCTTCATTCATCACAAATTGTATGAACACTAGAAAAAACCTGTTATAAATGTCTAGACTTAAACCTGTTAATAATATAGGTTTACTACATGTTGTACCATTATTTACATTTACAACTATAGTTTATATGTATATCTCAATATACTATAACTATAGACTATTTACCTTTTAGTATATCTGTTTGTAATTGGGCCTTAACCATGTACATTATGTGTTTGTGCCAATAAATTTGATTTCCTTTGATTTGATATGTTAGAAAGTAGTATACAAAGCTTGAAACTCACAACTTACTAGGGTGTGACAGACAAGTAACTGGTATTTGTTACACACACAAAAAAAAGAAAACGATTAAAAGTGGTCAAGTAAACATGGAGTGAATTAAGCAAGTGTGAAACCAATGTACAGTAACACTATATACAGAAATATAAAAAAGACAAGAATATGTCCAAGACATACCACCCCATCTCTTAACATTTGGGATGGATGGACAAATGAACAGAAGAACGGACCTGAACACTCTATGCCCCTTACTTTTGTAGATTTGGCCAACCCCAAAAGAAAACCTAATACCTACCTTCTGAGGAAATTTCTGTTCTGGATTCTTTGGCTGAGTTAAGATCAATCTTCTGTAAATTTGTACATTGGCTTATATGACTCAAACCACTATCTGATATGGAACACTCACTCAAATCTAAAACTGTCAGCTTCTTGTGGAGAAACTATAACATAAAAGATAAATCGATAAAATCATTGTGGAGTTTTTATTTTTTGCACTAAACATGTTGTACTGCTAATGTTGCAAGATTTTTTTTTTAATATTTGTACCATGTCACGTATACAATGCCGTTTTCATTACTTCAGTATGCACCTGTTTTATCTTTAAACTGTCTTAACTGGAAACTAATTTCAGGTCATGATGTTATTGCAAGTGAAAGATGTGCATTTTTCATAACTTATTTTGATTACCTTCTTTATATTGGAGTCTGTTATAAGGCCTCTCTTGGACATCAAATACAAACATTTATCTTTCAGATTTCCTGGCAAATCTTCAATGTTATGTTCATGAAGTGACAGATGGTTTACAATGGAATCTATACACCTAGAAATAAAAGAATGGTTCATGAAACATAAATAGCCTTTTTTTTAATACAGGAACAAAAAAGGAAGAACTCTAGTGTAGCTCACAAACTTAAAAAAAAAATCCAAACAAGATGACATTGTAATTATCCCAAAGACATAATGCCCCCTTTTGAGACATTTGGGACAGATGAACAGACCCAAACACTATATGCCAACTAGTTGAGGCATAAAAATTCATATGTTTGCTTTTCTTTCATCATTTTTGGAGTCTCTTGCAATTTGGCTCGACTTTCTGCATATCTCACTTTGCATTTTAGTGAATTTTTAAGGCAACATCATTCTCATAATTATTTGTTAGCTGTTTGTCTCTTTATTTGAAGTGTCTGTCCATTGGCACAGGCATGACAGAAGAAAATATTTTGAACAAGTATATTAAGATCATGCATATCAAAGTGGTTGACAAATAAATGTGTACTAAAATGTCAAAGGAAACGAGCTAGTTTACAAATTCCTTTATTACTGATGACATGACACTTTGTATTTTAACTTCTTACGCGTTTAGTAAAGTCTTCGTTTTTCCATAAACTGAATTTGTGAAAGCTGCCATATTGTTTATAGTGGGGCATCTGTGCAACGAACGTCCAATCAAAAATGATCTTTCATTCAGTCATGGAATAAATTTTGGTCTGTTTGACTAAAATTTACCTGAAATATATATATTTTTTAAATTCTACAACGACGTTTTGAATCAAACAAGCTCTCAATTGTTTATTCAAAATAATTTTTTATTCAGTGCTTAAATATACTGGAATTAATTCACTGTTATTATATCAATACAAAATAACCTTTTCTACAATTACCAATCGAACGCGCACCGGAAGCAAATCAAGAAAGGTCATGTGATTCATCGAAAACGTCACCGAAAATGGCAGAACAACCGTCAAAAACAGATATTCAGGCAATTTTTAAACGCCTGCGTTCTATTCCCACAAACAAAGTAAGAAAACAGATGATATTTTAACAGACACATGTTTGTCTTTAATTTCACGTCTTATCGGTAGAATTGTCGTGTGATTTCACAAAAATCACCCCTGAATGGCTGAAATCCCAGATTGTCCAGATTTCATGTATGACATGGCATACCATTCAACCGGCCTGGCCACATTACAGGATACAGAGCAGTATCGGCATGACCAAATGTTATATTTATTTTTCATACTTTTGATAAGGTAAAAATGAATTGAACAGGTTTGGCACACAACTACAAGACACCTCAATTCTCAATCTACAGTCTAACGACAGTAATTGTCTTAGGCGGTACTTTTCTCGCTTTACTATCAACACGGTAATAACTCTCGATACTTTAGTTGCGCATGCGTCAAGATTTAGGATTGAGTATTAGCTGGATCCGGTGGTGGAAGGGATCCGTCTGTGTCCATTATGTATGAGTGGAGTAATCCTGGGTTATTCATGATTTTCCAGGACCAAAATGTCTGCAAAAAGTGTGGTATACAACTTTGAGGTCCGATTTGTCAATTATTCAAAGAAGCACATTTTGTCCACCACTGTGTTAAGTACATTTATACTTTTATTTTAAACAAATGTGACACTTTGGGGTCCTTAGGGTTACACGATCTAAGAAACCAAGGATATTCGACTACCAACTAAAAGGTCACACATTAGAAGCTGCAGAAACAACAAAGTACTTAGGAGTTGACCTAAGCCACAACTTATCTTGGAAACACCACATAGATAGGGCAGTTAAGAAAGGAAACAGCATGCTGGGCTTCCTAAAAAGAAATCTAAAGATCAATAGCCAGGAAACAAAGTCAGCAGCATTCTTCACACTTGTAAGACCAAACTAGAGTACTGTGCCTCTATCTGGAATCCCTACAGCCACCAATCAATACAGAAACTGGAAATGGTACAAGGACGAGCGGCCAGATATGCCACAAACAGATACAGGAACACCAGCAGCGTAACTGACATGCTAGAAAGCTTTGAGTGGGAAACACTAGAATCATGAAGAACAAAGATTCAACTGACCATGTTTTTTAAGATAGTACACGATCTCGTTGATATTCCATCATCAGACTACCTCATACCATCATACAGTAGGACAAGATCTAACCACTCCAAGAAGTACCAACAATACCACACCAAGTCAGATGCTTACAAGTACAGCTTCTTCCCTCGAACGATCCGCACCTGGGACCAACTGCCAGCTTCTATTGCTGAGACCCCCGACTTGGTATCTTTCAAGCGGGGGCTTTCATCTGTTACTTTCTAGTTTGCTTTGGTCCATATTGTAAGTAAGTCCTAATGAAGATTAGAGCTATGCCGGTTGGGTGTATGCCCAGGGGCCGCTACGGTAGCCGGATTGGTCTAATCAGAAGGACCGAAAATGCAATATGGAATTTGTTTCTGTCCTTTAACTCTTTCTTTTCTCTGCAGTACAGTTAGATACCCTATTATTCTTCTTCAGTTCATAACTTTATTAGTTTAAGTTTTGTTATTCTAACCGCCTACGCCTCTGCGTATAAGTTATTCCGAAACATAATGGTCTATCAAGACAGTGTTTTGTACCACATAGATGTAGATGTACATGTAGATGTAAATAATACGGTGAAAGAAGTATGAAAACATTGTCCGATGATTAAATGTTGCATCTGTTGGCATTAAATATGTTAATTTAGAAAAATGAAGGCTGAAATTGCATTTCCAGTAAGATAAAGTTTGTTTTGCAGTCCTATGTGCTGATTAATAGGCCTTCTCATTCATGTAATAAGTGTTGTGATTAAAGTAAAAGTATAAATGTATTAATGAAACTTTTTATTTAATTTATTTCTTATTTGATTGCAGCAATGCTTTGATTGTGGTAGTAATAATCCAACATGGGCCAGTGTAACCTATGGTGTATTCCTGTGTATAGATTGCTCGGCTGTTCACAGATCTTTAGGTGTCCACATCACATTTATCAGATCCACCCAACTAGATACAAGTTGGACATGGATACAGCTAAGAGCAATGCAGGTTGGAGGGAATGCAAACGCAGTAAGTAAGACCCTTGGGATCCATGGAATTCTCTGGTATACCAGAAGGGTTTATCCACTTAGGTTATTGAAAGAAGAAGCTGCTGCCATTTATAGTTATTGAGGGTTCAAATTAACATTGGTCTGAAGTTCAGGACCTTTAAAATTCTTTTTAGCTCACATGGACCTTCGGATGTGAGCTTTTACCATCACTTGGCGTCCGTCATCATCGTCTGTCGTCGTCTGTAAACAATTTTTCAAACATTAACTTGTCCGACACCATAAGTCCAATTGCAACCAAACTTGGTGTAGTTGTTTAGTGGCATTATGTGTACAAAACTATCGTTCGGATTTTTGATTCGTAAAAAAAACATGGCCGCCATGGCTAAAAATAGAACAGGGGGGTCAAATTACAGTTTTTTGCAAATAACTCAAAAACAGTAACAGATATCAATATTCTGGGATGGGTAAAAGTGATCAGCACTTCAAGATCTACTTGCCCAGAAATTTTCAAGAAGATCCAACAACGGATGTAGGAGTTATTGCCCTTTTTCTGGATTTTTTAAAAATTTTGCACTTTTTAAGCCCTATATCTTGAAAACTATACAAGATATTTTACAAATTCAAATTGCATATGATTGAGCACATCAGGATCTACATTTCATGTAATTAAAGCTGTAGAACCATTTCTTTTAGGAGTTGTGGCCCTTAAAGCGTCAAAATTTACCGTTTTTCATTACTTTTCCCCTGAATTTCAAAGATTAACTTGTCTGACACCATATATCCAGCTTTAACCAAACTTGGCACTGTTCTTTAATAGCATATATGCTACAATTCTATGGTTCAGATTTTTGATTTGTCAAATAATATGGTCGCCATGGCTAAAAATAGAACATAGGTGTAAATTGCAGTTTTTTGCTAATAACTCAAAAATGGTTACAGATATCAACATTCTGATGGGGGGACAAAAGTGATCAGCATCTTTAGATCTACCTGCTTAGAAAGTTTCAAGAAGATCCAACAACTGATGTAAGAGTTATTGCCCTTTTTCTGGATTTTTTTCAAATTTTTTCACTTGCTTAGTGTATATCTAGAAAACTATACAAGATATTTCAAAAATTTAAATTGCATATGATCAAGCACATTAACATCTCCATTTCATGTATTTAGATTAAAGCTGTAGGACCATTTCTTTTAGGAGTTATTGTCCTTAAAACAACAAAATTTACCATTTTTCATTACTTTTTCCCTGAATTTCAAAGATTAACTTGTCTTACACCGTAATACCAACTGCATCTTAACTTGGCACACTTGTTGAATAGCTTATATGCTACAACTCTATTGTTCAGAATTTTGATTCGTCAAAAACATGGCCACAATGGCTAAAAATAGAACATAGGTGTAAATTGCATTTTTTGCTAATAACTCAAAAATGGTTTCAGATATCAAAATTGTGCAAGAATAAAAAAAGATCAGCATATTAAGATCTACCTGTGCTGAAATTTTGGAAAAGATCTGACTGATGATGTGGGAGTTATTGCCCTTTTTCCTAATTTTTGCCAAATTTTGCATTTATTAAGCCCAATATCTTGAAAACTAACCAAGATATTTCAGAAATTTAAATCCCATATGGTTATGCACAATAATATCTACAAAATATATGTGTCTGTGTAGTTCAGGTGAGCGATTCAGGCTCCTGGGAGCCTCTTGTTAGGACTTTCTTATAATAACATCTGTTTGACCTTGCACCTAGAACTTCAAAATGTCATGGACCTTTTGCTCAATAAGAAACGTAAATTGAACCTTTGGCAGATCACTGGAAGCTGATGGTTTGTCATCGGGGGTTTATGCAAGTACAGAGAATAAAGACAAAGTCATGAGATGCAATTTGTTGACACTGAAGAAATAGAAATACCGTACTCCCTTTTTACAAAGTATAAAATGAAGTTTTGATGCACTGTACATGTAACAACAAATTCAATTAAAAAAAAAAACTTCACAGCAAACATAGGGAACATCTGATGACAATGTAGAATTGTATAATTATGTTAATGAATTATCTCTTTATTTTTTCCTGTAGACACATTTCTTTAGACAGCATGGTTGTACATCAACAGATGCCCAACAAAAGTACCATAGTAGGGCTGCTGAGTTATATAAAGGGAAACTTCATTCTATGGCCACTCAGGCAATGAAACTTCATGGCACAAAGGTATTTGAATTTATGTTAATTTTTTTTTTTTTTTTTTTGTCAAGAAGAGGGTCTTTCAATGCACTTTGGGATTTGGCTTGAATCATATGTATTTTATTTTCAATCCAGGGGCCAATTGAAAAACAGCGAGCAGCGACCGCTGGTCACATTGAAGGCTGCTGGCCGTTTTCCATTGTGGATATTTAAAATATACGTTTATAATGTAGGTTGTGTCGCGTACACTTATTCCACATCTCATTTTCTTCTATTGATCTTTCTTGTCTATTTTGAACCTGTGTCACCAACAGTGTAATCAGGTCAAGTAATTTAAGTACCACTTTTTATCAGAATCATGCAAAGAGCAATTCAAGGGTGGAAAGCCTACACCAATTTATTTTTGATATGTTACTCCTACTAGCACCCTGCTTTGATCTTTTGTGCTCTTTTTCCAAACTAGCCCTGGTCCTGGGAGAAAAAGAAATATAGAATGCATTGGAAAAATGTAAGAAAGGGAGATAACTCTTAAAATTGTCAATAATTTCAATAGAAACCATTGTAACAAAATGGCAAGATTTCTCCCAGGACCAGGCAGTTATGAGCAAATTGTTATTTATTTCTTATTCTATATACTTTAAACTATCTTTCGTCAAGAATAAACCACTGTAGCCTTTTCTTCAATTTTGCATGATTCTTAGGTGGACTTCTACTTAAATCATCATTGATGCAAGGCCTTAAAGTTTTTACTTGTTTGTCTGTTTGTTCCAAATGGTTTAACTTCTTTATTTTACAGGGTACAGATTTGAAATATGTTTTTTTGCATATAGGAATTTCTTTTGAATCTGTAAGATATTTGTGGAAAGTTTTTTTGCCAACAGGACCCTTTCTGTCTTTCTCATTACTTAGTATTGTAATCCCCCTTTTACATGTACCTATATTTCGACCTCTTTATTGCATATTAACTATTCTCACTTTGTTTGTACCTATATCATCATTATCATGTATATATTGACCTCTAAATTGCAGCTACATATAGACAGTCCTCATGATCCAACATCTCCTGTGAATAAGGAAGAAGATTTCTTTGCATCTCATGTGGACGAGAAAAATGATGTCATCGAAGAAAATCAGAAATTGACTCATACTTCAGCTCCTCAGCCTATAAAGAACGGAAGCCTTAGTCACACAGAAGAAATTGGTAAGAAATTTGCATGCATAAATACTATATCACCAAGTTATTTTCATGGGAAAATGGAAATAAACAAAACTCTATTAAAGTTTCCATCTAAAGGAATGGACATTGCTACCCATGCTCAAACTGAAAATTAAACTGGCAAAATTTGTTTGCACACTCAATGATGTAGATGTTGTGAAAATTTAATCCACAAAAATATCACCCTCTACAAAAAACAGAGATTATACAAGTAATGCATTGTTATCTGAGTATTTTTGAGGTAATGAACAAGAGTTCAGTGTTTACTTTAGAAATTTTTGAATGCCATTTTCAGTATTCACAACTGCATCTTTTGGAATATAAAAACTATAGCATCACATTGTCTGATGGAAAAATGTGGAGAAGATTTCAGATAGCACACATTGCCAAGATGCCATTAGGCCCTTTGGAAAGTATTCTTATCTTTTTGTATCTTATCAGCGTATACCTTTATGTTCATCATATCTTTATTTATTCATTATCATTGAATTCAATTCATAAATCTTTTATGAAACCTTTGATGGATATATATCTTGAGGTGTTTTTTTTTTACTAACTTTTCTGAAATACTCTCATCTTCTTGAAGATCCATCAGCTGGTCCTAGTGTTGATCATGCTCTCAGTATGTCCCCTACACAAGCTGCAGCACAAGCAGAACCCAGAAAGACTCTGATTGGTGCAAAGAAAACAGGAGGAGCCAAGAAATCTGTAAGTGCTCTAACTTAAAAGATTTATATACCATCAGTTGGCAAAAAGGGGGTATACTGTTTTACCTCTTCTGTCATACTTTTTACTTACTCATTACTCAGTTACTATTACTCCTAGGTTGGTGATATGTAGAAATAAGCTTAACATGGACATGATCCTATGCATTTGTCCAATTGTCTTAATGTCAATGCCTATGCATTGGGACATTTATTAAAGTCCATCAGACATCAACTTTCTGGTTGCCAAAAACTTAAACATTTTTTCATCACAATTTGTATTTGCCTATTACTTGACTACTGCTGATATTTGGTAACAAGCATTATATGGACATACTATGTATCCCATTTAATAAAGGAAATTCAATAGTTAAAATTCAGACTAATAAACAAAAGAAAAAGACATGTAAAGTACTTGTATAGCAGCAAAAATGTTGTTGCATTTAAAAGGATACATAGAATTAAGTCTTCGCAAAAACAACTTTATTTCTTTTAAAAAAGATTAAAACAATAACATTAAATTCTACTGTTTTCATGTCTTTACTCCAGAAAATTTATCACTGTTTCTGATTTCAGAAAGGATTTGGTGCCCAAAGGGTGAAGGCAGACTTTAAAGAAATAGAAAATAAAGCTCAGCAACTTGACAAAGAGCGAGAGGAATTATCCAAGAATATGGCCATCCAAGAAGCTAAAACACAAGAAGAAAAAGACAAACAGATGTATGTGAAATAGTGAAATAGGAAAATAAGAAAAATCTTAATTACATTTAAATTGGGAAGTAAAAATTTTAGAAACTCCATAATATGTATGATTACTGCTGCTATAGAACAAAAAATTAAATGAAACATGGATGAATATTTCTGTCTAAAATAATCTTGATTGTACATGTTTATTACGTTTTAACCAGTTACAACTTACATGTTTATCATAATATATCTAGAAGCCAAAATTCATGAAAAATGGAACATTTAAAAAGGCATCTTGAAGTAAAGTCCATTTTTGATTTGGTTTCTCAAGTTTGACTTATCATTCTTAACTACAGTAAATTAAATGTTCAATAATTATTGTGGTAAAATATTTTCATTTGAAAGAAGCAGAGGTACCAATGGGATATCCGAATGCCAAAGTATGGTTTAAAAAAGCTAGCTTAAGGGAAGACTTTCAGAAACTCTGTCATATAGGGCTACCATGAGACATGGGAATAAAAATCCTTGTACATGAATGGCTTTCAAGTAGGCTAATCAAGACATTGGTGTAGATATTCAGAAAATCTTTGCCTTTATCATTTCAATAAATCTAAACATGTGGCTTTTATGAAGAAGCATACAAAGATTTGAGTGTAAATTTTAAGAATTATTGTAAATCTAAACAAGTGGCTTTTATAAAAAACTAGACAAAGATTTGAGTGTAAATTTTAAGAATTATTGTTTGTTAACATAATTTATTTTCATTTTAGGGCTTCCATGAAGCTTGCTTACCAGGACATGAGTCTGGAGAGAAAGAAACAGGAAGATAAAATAAAGGCAGCTGATCCAAAGAAGGCAGAACAGTTTGAGAGACTGGGAATGGGATTTGGTGGATCAAGGTTAAAATCTTTTCAATATTATTTACGTTTCAACAAAACCAACAAAAAATCTAATTTGGTTTAACGGTTCTATTTTACTTTTCTGTTCATACCTTATCATTTTTGGCCGGATTTCACTGAGTGAAAAATCCGGGTTATAAAATGGTGAATGTTGGGTGGGCAGGGAAAAAATGTTCACAGCCACTTGATATTTGGTAAACAGCATCAGGGTGGGGTCTTATAACGTTGGATACAATTTCAGGTATGTCGCTCACCTACTTCCTGTTTAACGAAATTTTGCCATTTTTGAGTTTGACAGATTTTCTGGGGTTGTTTTTGTGGTTACTTTGACTTAGTTCTGTCAGAAGAAAAGAAATATGAATGTGCCATCCAAATATTGAAAGACACAAAAGGCTTAGAAAAAATGAGTAGACATTAAAAACAAGATAGATAAAAAAAGAAGGGAAATGCACAACATTACATTTACAAATGAAAAAAAACTATATTGCAATCAACAACATGAACTCAAGTCTAAACAAGAGTAAAATCAGGTGCTACAGAAGGTTAAGCAGTTCTACTGTTCTGTTCAATGTCAAATTCAATCCCTGCAGAAAACTAAGTATTGGTGTGAAAACACTAATGTCTGCAATCATCTTATACTTTGAAATTTTCATTTTTTCAAAATTTATTTATGAATTTATATTGTTAGCCTTAGATAAAGTTCCATATGTACATGTACTTAAATATCAATATCAGATGTCTTAAAATAATACAAAAGTAACTTGAAAATAATCCACAACAATAGTTACTTCAGAAAGATCTAATTTTGGTGAGAGAAAAAAAACAAGGATGATTATTTGAAACATTTTTTAAATTTTTTTGGCAGAGGTTTTAGTCACTCAGCCATGACAGACATGCAGACCATTAACCAAGAAGCCCCAGATAATGACAGTCGATCAAGATTAGAAAACTATACCAGTAGATCTTCACGATCTCGGAACTTTTTTGAAGACGAACTGGATGATATGGGATTTTCTGGGAACAAGTAAAAATATTTGATATTAATGCTATTGAACAATCACCTTGTCTAACTTCTCCTAAACTGCTGCTAGATTGATTTTGATGAAACTTTACATGAAGGAAGTACAAAATATAGAGAATTTTACAATCAGGGGGAGATAACTGACTTCATATTTGATTTTTCAATACATGTATATAGTTCAATTTGAAGCAGGGGGTATTCTTTTGTGAGCTTATGTATAGTATTCCAATGTTTTTCTTTCTCCAAATAGTAGAATTAAATGTAATTAATAGTTAAATGCGACAGAGGTTATATCAAAATAATTTTTGATTTTTCTGCATCAGTATCTAAAATATGTACACTTAATTTTATATATTTTGGGAAAAATACAAATCACTCATAGTCATTTGCACACTTGTAACCATCTTTTAATTTTTTTAGATAAACCTAAGCACAGCAATATGGGTATTTAAAAGCTTTACTGTGGTTTCATTATTTTTCCTGGGGTATAAATTTCCGTGTTTTTCTTGGATTGCCTTATCGCACAAAATTTGATATCCAATGAAAAGGTAATTTCAGTGATCTGTATGCTGCAATGCTGCAGACTTAAGGGCTGTTCCATTTAAATTGATGTGGGGGAGGGGGGGACGCACTTTGTTCAAGACCCCCCCCCCCCCCACCAATTTAAAAAAATTGTTACACATCCACAAAAAAAGGCATTTTAACTCCCCACCAACACACACACACAAAAAAAAACGACATCCCCCAGTCCCACGTCAATTTTAATGGAACAGCCCTAAGAACCACAAATTTAAGAATCCATTCATCAAACCGAAGAAAATTGGTACAAACAAAGAGAAATGATTCCGCAGTAACGTGTTTCATGTTTTCTTTTAGAAAAGACAGTATATTTGACAATGACAATAGTTGGGGAAGTAAAGGAGATAGTTGGAGCACAAAAGAGAGCAGTTGGGGAAGCAGTAATAAATCTGGTAGCTGGGATATTGATAGATTCTCAGATAAACAAAGCTTTACAGAAACAGTTCCTTCAAAAAATGAGGATGATCGGTATGCATGTTTGTCTCTTATGTATTTTTTCCGAACTACCATCCTACTCTGCTAGCATGATGAATATATTTATTATTCGATTGATTGGTTCTCTGATAATCAAAGCTTCACAGAAGTGGTTCATTCTGAAAATGAGGGGCCTGGGTGGCTGAATGGTCAAAAGCGCAGGTTAGATTACCATGTTATTAATCACTTGTCAATAACCACCGCAGGTTGTTGGATTGGTTCCTGGTTTGTAAAAAAAAAAAAGTTTTCCACCAATATGAAATTCGGTTTGTAAGTTACTCCGAAGGTCAGTGGTTTTTTCCTCAGATTGCTCTGGTTTCCTCTACAATGTTGAAAGCTACTGACTGTTTTTTGTCTCGCCTGCGACTTTAGTCGCTGAAGGCGAGACATAGGTATTACTTTCCGGCGGCGGCGGCGGCGACGGCGACGGCGTAAACTTTTTTGTAAGACTTTTGTGGAAAATGAATTACAAGAAAAGTATAATAGCTAGGCATCTGATATTTGGTATACAGACAGTTGGGGTTATGGTCTACGCAACTGGCACCATGCCGTTTGACCATGACCCCAATTTCATGGTTCAGCGACTCTGTGAACTTAGATGTTTTTTCAGGCCAAAAGACCCCTTTGTAAGACTTTTGTGGAAAATGATTTACAAGAAAAGTATAATAGCTAGGCATCTGATATTTGGTATACAGACAGTTGGGGTTATGGTCTACGCAACTGGCACCATGCTGTTTGACCCTGACCCCAATTTCACGGTTCAGCGACTCTGTGAACTTAGATGTTTTTTTCAGGCCAAAAGACCCCTTTGTAAGACTTTTGTGGAAAATGAATTACAAGAAAAGCATAATAGCTAGGCATCTGATATTTGGTATACAGACAGTTGGGGTTATGGTCTAGGCAACTGGCACCATGCCGTTTGACCCTGACCCCATTTTCACGCTCTAGTGATTCTGTGAACTTAGGTCTTTTTCAGGCCAAAAAACTTTATTGTAAGACTTTTGTGGACAATGAATTGCCGGAAAATTATAATAGCTAGGCATCTGATATTGGATATACAGACAGTTGCGGTTATGGACAACGCAACTGTCACCATGCCATGTGACCATGACCCCATTTTTACGCTCCAGTGACTCTGTGAACTTAGGTTTTTTCAGGCAGAAAACTTTTTGTAATACTTGTGTGGACAATGGATTGCTTGAATAGTATAATAGCTAGGCATCTGATATTGGGTATACAGACACTTTTTGTGTTTATATCAAGAAATGAAAGCTTAGGTAGTTGATTTTAGTGATGGTGCCGGCAGGCGAGACATACTTTTAGTGGCCACACTTGTTTAATTACATATTTTTAAATTACTGTTGTTTTATATATGCAGGAAATTTAGTTTCTACAACGCGATCAAGTGGATTATGGAATTTCTAACATCGAGAAAAATAAATTGGATTATTTTAATGCCGAGTCTTGCCGAGCGATAAAAATATCAAATTTATTTCTCGAGATGTTACAAATTCCATAATCATCGAGAATTAAATTGTAGAAGGTTTTTCTCTGATGTTTACAGGTAAGAAATTGCAAAAGGTCGCTCATCAATTGCACGTGCAATTACGCTGAAAACAAATTTCTCTCTAGAGGTGAAAAACATTTTTTCACAACTGGTTGAGAGGTTGATAAATCGGATGAAAATTAGAGAATGTTGTGTCATATACTATTATTTTACAATGTATTATTATATATCAGTTTACCCTCACCTTTCATTTCAGACCAAGTCGAAGTAGAAAGACATATGATTACAATACAGAAACTTCTGATAATGCTCAGAAGAAGTTTGGTAATGCCAAAGGTATCTCGTCGGACCAGTATTTTGGAGGACGGGATGCTGATGTAAGTACATGTACAGCTTTCATTGTTCAAAGTTTCAAGGTTGAAGTTTAAAATTGGTATTTTAATCTACACCTTTTCTTTTGCATACAATTTTTTTTTACACAAATATGTTACTCAGCATCTTGAAAAAAACCATTCAGAATCTGAACTAATTTGATTGAGCAGGTAGTTGGTGCAATTCAAAGACAGCTAAATTGTTCTTGATTTATAGTGTAAAGTAATTAACCTGTTTTCCTTGAAATATACTGATGTTAATGATTTAACATGTCATTGCAGGAAAGTTAAAGATGAAACTTATAGATTTTAATATGAAATATTTCAGTTTGAAACTAAACAGAATCTACAAAAGTTCCAAGGCAGTAATAGTATATCTAGTGCCGATTTATTTGGGGACGATTCTTCTAAAAATAGATCTTACGGTGGTGGGGGACCTGATTTACAAGATATTAAAGATGGTGTACGACAAGGAGTAACTAAAGTAGCCGGCAGAATATCATCTATAGCTAGCGGAGTTATGACTTCTTTACAGGTAAATTATTATATGTGGAACATGTGATAGGAAGCAAAATGTTTTTGGTTATGTTTTTCACAAGTATTATTAAAAGTATCATGCATGTTTGTAATCACCATTGAAATATATACACCAGAATGTTTTGTATGTAATATATATATGCAAATGGAAGTTAGTAACACAAGTTAAAACCATGGGTGTGGGTATGGGGTGGACAAAAGTGGGCATTAACTTTAAACAAGTGTACAAAAGAGACTAGGCCTTTATCCTTTGAATAAGTATAAGAATACATGAAAGAAAATTCACAAAAAGTTTTTAGTGAGTAGCTTAATCCAATTTTTTTAACAATTTTAAAAATAAGTGTGTTGTCCATTGTCAATGAATAGAAATGTAAAAAGAGTCACGGTGATAGCTGAACATATTATATATTTGGCATAGGCCAAACACCTTCCGTTATCTTCTTTATGTTACTAGTAGGTTTATTAAAAAAAATGTTTGGAAAATTGAACTAAGCAGTAATAAAATAACCTATATTATTAAAATTTAACTTTGATTTCAGAGGAAATGATTGGTATTACATTGAGGTGAATTTTGCGAAACATTCTCTTCAATGCTTAATGCATGATAATTGTTGGTGGTGTTCATCTTCAATTTGGTGTATTCCTGTCTGTGCACTCATCATGCTAAATCATTGTCTTTTTTGTATCATTCATATCATTTTATGTCAAATGGCATCATTTCAATGAAGGAAACACAAATAGCAAACATGTTTTTATCTTTTCTGTTTCATCAAAATTATTACATGTTCAGACTTCGTGAAACAGTTTCATGAAAATAGGTGTACAGTTATATTTGAATTCATTTTTTTTCAGATTTCAAATGGTTAAATATCCTAGTTATAAAATGGTGAATGTCTGGTGGATAGTGGGTGGGAATTTTTTTTGTTAAAAGTTTTCTTAGCAACTACTGATTACATCCTTAGTATTGATATATAGTATACAGTATCAGCAAGGGCTGCCATTAAGTGGGATTTCAGGTCTGTTCCTAATCCACTACCTTTTAAACGAAATTTGGAAATTTTTGACTTTGACAGATTTTTTATATAGTTCTACACTACCATTTATGTAATAGGTAATTTTAGCGAGGGGCATATTTTGGAAAATGGATAGCCGTCAAATTAAATTTTGTAATGCATTTCAAAAGTCTAAATATTTTAAAATTTCACAAAGTGCTTGACTTTATGCAATATCAAGTCTGTATTATTATAAATCATCAAATCGTACACCCACTATGCCAGTACATATATACAATGTCTCATTTATTTGACCTGACCACGATATTGTTGTTCGCCATATTTTATATGTACATCATTGCATGAATCGTTATTGTTTCAGAATTAAAAGATATAAAGCAAGAAGAATATACTAGGTGTGTGTGTGTGTTTATTTTCTGTAGTGTGTATTGTCCCGTCCACTTACAACTCGTAGAAGTGCACCTTAGTTAATCCTTCATTTGTCATGAGAAAGTTTGTGTATCTGCTGTTTGTTGTTTTGTTTCCACTAAATTTATCTGTATACTGTGTATGATATTTAAATAACTTTAAGTGGTTTGCATTTACTTTAGATTATTAACCAAATATATAGATATGTATTCAAATGAAGATGTTCTTAAAGGATTTAATACATACACATGAACATGAATATGTATTAAATCCTTCTCCTCAATCCATTTTCATGTTGCTTTATAATAACTGAAAAAAAAAATGAAAATTAGAGCATGCTTCTGAGTCATCAAATGCTTTTCTGTTTGTTGCTTTAGTGTTATTGCTAGATGTTTAAATCTGCTTTGGTGTTTCAGATCTGTTTGTTCTAAGTTATTGTTTTGCTTTATTGTTTGTTTTTTTGTTTTTTGGTTCTAGTTCTTTTGCTTTTGTGTTTTGCTCTAACTTACTAGATTTTTTTTTTCTGATTTACAACACTTGTGCTATAAATCTGTTTTTTATTTTATAGGTATACATTAATTTAAGGCGACTTAGGAGATCTTTGGCATGGTTTTATTTTAATAGGATATAAAATGAGTTACTTAAAAAAAAAATCATTTAAAAAAAGTATTTATTTCTAGTACCTATCTTTATTCATGGCATCCACTATTTACAAAGGTAAATTTCGATAGATTTTGAAACTTTTTAAAAAGTAACCATTTTACAGGTAAACTTATCTCAAATTCTAAAATTATTTTACTATGGGCATATGTATTTTTACAGAAGGGGGTACACTGTTATACCTGTGTCCCTAGACTTGCACACTTTTTTCATATTTGTGAAGTAGGGGTATCACAAGTGAATATTGGTTTAATCATTTATTTTTTGTCTCGCCTGCGACGAATAGTCCCGGAAGGCGAGACTTAGGCATTACTTTCCAGCGTCAACGGCATTGTTAGACTTTTGAAAACAATGAATTGCTGGAAAATCAAATAATTAGGCATCTGATATTTGGTATACAGAAAGTTGAGGTTATGGTCTATGCATCTGGCACCTTGCTGTGTGACCCTGATCCCATTTTCATGCTCCAGTGACTCTGTGAACTTAGGTCTTTTTCAGGTCAAAAACTTTTTTGTAAGACTTTTGTGGACAATGAATTGCTTGAAAAGTATTATAGCTAGGCATCTGATATTTGATATACAGACAGTTGGGGTAAAGGTCTATGCAACTGTCACAATGACCTGTGATCTTGACCTAATTTTTATGCTTCAATAACTTTGTGTTTTTTTTATACTGTAAACTTTGATTGTAGGAGTAATGTGAAAAATGAATTTCTTGAAAAGTGTAATAGCTAGGCATAGGATATTTTGGATATTGATGGATTAGATTAGGGTGTTTGGGTTTGTCACCATGTCATCTGACCTTGAACTCATTTTTACACTAAAATGACTGTTAAATTTGGGTGTTTTTTTTGGTCTGGCTTTCACAATGACGATGATATCTATTGCTTTTGGTCGTCAGGAAAATGTCATTCAGTCACCAGCCAAATGATCTTGACTTTAATTAACCTCTGACTCAAGAACTTAAGGCCTAGGTTATCTTTCAATGCATTTTGTTATTATGCCAACAGGCGAGAATTAATAAATGAATAGTTGAATTACTTAGTATTCGGATGTGCAGGCAGGCGAATCATACTTTAGTGTTAACTCTTGTTGGTTCATTTTATTTAGCACACTCTTCCTATTGTTGATTTATCTGATCATTTAACATTTGATAGAGCTGAGCATTGTTTAAAATATAGTTTCAGAAAAAAATTGGAGAAAGTAAAAGTGTTTTGGCCAAGACAAATTTATTACATGTAGTTTTGAAAATATATATTGATTTATAGAGTAAAAGTGATTTCTCTTTTTTTGTAGGACAAATATGGAAATTAATTTGGGAATTGGATTTAGAGGAAAAAACCCAAACACAGAAAATTCCAAGCTGTTCAGATTGCTCATGTTTAGGATTATGAAGAAACATTAACACATCCTCTCTTAGTCCTACTGCAATATGGGAATTTAGTTAGGGAACCTTGACAGTGAAAATATGATTCGAAAATCCTAAAACTACAATTGAGTGCTAATATAAGCGAGATCTTAGGAAACTTATGATGATATTTGTTGACATATAATACTGAATGGGAGGAAAGTTCTCAAAAGCATGAAAATAAAACCTCTCTAAAATTGAGCACACAAAACATTTTCTTTATTACCGGTAAATTCAAAGAACATTTAAATCATAAATGTCTGCTCAAATTAAATACCCCTATTTTGATTAAAATCATGAAGTTTGGTTTCAGCAAAAATAATTGCTATGGTATGGAAGACTATATTCATAGTGTTACTCTAATTTATGATATTTTTTATCATTCCATATACCATCAATCACATCATCACAAAAATTTAGACAGAATATTATTTGTATTGCTATTGTGAAAGTCATTAAATGTGCATTTTTAAAGACATTTTACTAGACATGAAAGCTTGATAATGAAAAATAAGAATACAATTTAATTTAAAGCAATTGTAGGGGAACACAAGCTGGTGTATTTCAATCCGTTCAAAATATAAAATCTGAAATGAGGTGGGTTTTTCTTTGTGCAAGATTAACTGCCACATCTCACTCTGTGAATAGTCATCACCAAATTTTATTTGTATGACATTTTTCCTTATTAGCTCACCTGGACCGAAGGTCCATGTGAGCTATTACCATCACTTGGCGTCCGTCGTCGTCGTCTGTCGTCGTCGTCTGTCGTCGTCGTCGTCGTCGTCTGTTAACAATTTTTCAAAAATCTTCTCCTCTGAAACTACCAAACAGAATTTAATGAAACTTGGTATGAATGATCCTTAGGGTGTCCTGCACCAAACTTGTGTTTTGATTTTTAATCCGTTAAAAAACATGGCCGCCGTTACTAAAAATAGACTAGGGGGGTCAGACTACTGTTTTTGGCTTATAAATCAAAAAGTATAAGAGATAGAGGAAATCTGAGGCCACGCTACTGATTCAGCATCAAAAGCTCTACAAAAGTCTCCATTTGGTCAAAGTTGTCAGATGACCCCTTATAGGGGTTACGGCCCCTTAAAGGTGAAAAATAGCATTTTTTCATGTTTTTGGCCTACAGAATGAAAACTATTGCAGATAGAGATTAGCTGTTGCTTGCTTAAATGTTCAGCTCATTTAACTCTACAAAAGTCTCCATAGGGTCGAAGTTGTCAGATGACCCCTTATAGGGGTTACAGCCCCTTAAAGGTGAAAAATAGCCATTTTTCATGTTTTTGGCCTACAGAATGAAAACTATTGCAGATAGAGATTAGCTGTTGCTTGCTTAAATGTTTAGCTCATTTAGCTCTACGAAAGTCTCCATAGGATCGAAGTTGTCAGATAACCCCTTATAGGGGTTACGGCCCCTGAAAAATGGCATTTTTTCATGTTTTTGGCCTACAGAATGAAAACTATTGCACATAGAGATTAGCTGTTGCTTGCTTAAATGTTCAGCTCATTGAGCTCTACAAAATTCTCCATAGGGTCGAAGTTGTCAGATAACCCCTTATAGGGGTTACGGCCCCTGAAAAATAGCGATTTTTCATGTTTTTGTCCTACAGAATGAAAACTATTGCAGATAGAGATTAGCTGTTGCTTGCTTAAATGTTCAGCTCATTTAGCTCTACAAAATTCTCCATAGAGTCGAAGTTGTCAGATGACTCCTTACAGGGGTTACGGCCCCTGAAAAATAGCGATTTTTCATGTTTTTGTCCTACAGAATAAAAACTATTGCAGATAGAGATTAGCTGTTGCTTGCTTAAATGTTCAGCTCATTTAGCTTTACAAAATTCTCCATAGGGTTGAAGTTGTCAGATGACCCCTTATAGGGGTTACAGCCCCTGAAAAATAGCCATTTTTCATGTTTTTGGCCTACAGAATGAAAACTATTGCAGATAGAGATTAGCTGTTGCTTGCTTAAATGTTCAGCTCATTCAGCTCTACAAAAGTCTTCATAGGGTCGAAGTTGTCAGATGACTCCTTATAGGGGTTATAGGTGAAAAATGGTGTTTTTGGCCTATAGAATGAAAACTATTGCAGGTAGAGAAAAGCTGTTGCTTGCTTAAATGTTCAGCTCATTTAGCTCTACAAAAGTATAGGGTCAACATCAAGACCAGGTGAGCGATTCAGGCTCCTGGGAGCCTCTTGTTTATGAATACATAATACATTGTTTGTTTATTTGTTGACTATTAGTTTTTTATGTATATTCAGGGGCCTATCATGGTGGAGTTGTGAGTTTCATCTGATCATTTTTATGTACGTTACACATTTTTTTCATGAATGAGTGGAAAAAGAAATATTTTTCTTCCAATATGTTGACTTATTTTATTATGTTTCATTACCAAGATTATGTTTGCCTTAGCAAGTTTGAAAATTGAATTCCTCAAAAAACACACATTTATGATTTTGAACTTGCACTATATTTGCAATTCTGACTTATAATTTTGCAAATGGAAAAGAGGGGAATAAAATTATAGCAGAAAATGCATCTAAAGCAAAGTTTTGTTGTTATACTATAGTATGTATTGTTTTTTTTAAGTACAAAATTATAAAATGTATTTTTGTATGTTGAATTGAAAGAAAAACATGTGCAAATGTGTCTACACTGAAGTTGTTAGCATTTAGCATGCAATATTGTTAAGGTATTTAACTGTTTAATATTAAACTATGGAAGAAATTTTATATTTATGGAAAGAGTTTTTGCATGATCACTGGTGGTCTTTAACATACATTTACCTTTTTTTTATTCTGATCTTTAAAAATTTGGTAAAATGCTGATATTTATTATCTCCCCCTGGGTGATAAGTAATCCCTGGATAAATTCATGTAAACTGTAAAATAAACTGCGAGCTTCAACGTTTCTCTGAAAAAGACATTTCTTTACAATTTCGATTTCATTGTTTGCACAGATTGCTACTAGGAAAAAGTTCAAATAAAAATACATTTTGGTGAATTCTTACTTTTTGTGCTGGATTTTCCCCCTATAAAACTGTCAGATTGTCACCTATGAAAACTACAATTGTTACCATACAATACAAATAAAACCACAATGATAATTAATTGTTAAAACTTCTGAAGGGAATTTCAGTTAAAAATAGCAAATAAATACTTTATATATATATTTTTGTTATTTGATGGTGCCCCCTGACCTCCAAATACCAAAAACATTAAGATATTTTGTCAAGTTAGAACACATATATTTATTTAGAGGACTAACACTTAGTCAAAGAGATTTTAGCATTTGCACATTAAAGCTGTATTGATTTCTCCATTATTGTATCTGTTGACATCTTGAGATGTATATGATTAAAATGAATTTTGGTGATGTCTTTAAATTATTCAATAAAATATTCATTAAAATGTACAAGTTGCAGTTTTATGTTTCTTACTGTAAGCTCATTGGACCAAAAGTGTTATTGTGAGATTTTGTCATCACAAGACTTCTGTTGTTCATCTGCAACACAATGTACTTCTCAGAGATCTTAATCTCCAAAGCTTCTGAACAGATTGCTGTGAAACTTTGCATGTACATTTGGTCTTTTAGATGTCCTTTACTAATTAAGTTTGTAAATTTAATACCACCAACCATCCAAATCCCTAAATGGTGGACATTGTAAACAAGAGGCTCCCAGGAGCCTGAATCGCTCACCTGGTCTTAATGTCAACCCTTTGAAGACTTTTGTATAGCTAAATGAGCTGAATGTTTAAGCAATAAAAAGCTTTTCTCTATCTGCAATAGTTTTCATTCCAAAGCAAAAAACACTATTTTTCACCTTTAAAGGGCCATAACCCCTTAAAGGGGTCATCTGACAACTTCGACCCTAAAAAGACTTTTGTAGAGCTAATTAAGTTGAACATTTAAGCAAGCAACATCTTTTCTCTATCTGCAAAAGTTTTCTTTCTTTAGACCAAAAACACTTTTTTTGCCTTTAAGGGGCCGTAACCACTATAAGGGGTCATCTGGCAACTTTGACCCTATGGAAACTTTTGTAGAGCTAAATGAGCTGAACATTTAAGCAAGCAACAACTTTTCTCTATCTGCAATAGTTTTCATTCCATAGGCCAAAAACACTATTTTTTGCCTTTAAGGGGCTGTAACCCCTATAAGGGGTCATCTGACAACTTCGACCATATGGAGACTTGTGTAGAGCTAAATGAGCTGAACATTTAAGCAAGCAACAGCTTTTCTTTATCTGCAATAGTTTTCATTCTATAGGCCAAAAACACTATTTTTTGCCTTTAAGGGGCCGTAACCCCTATAAGGGGTCATCTGACAACTTCGACCCTATGGAGGCTTGTGTAGAGCTAAATGAGCTGAACATTTAAGCAAGCAACAGCTTTTCTCTATCTGCAATAGTTTTCATTCTATAGGCCAAAAACACTATTTTTTGCCTTTAAGGGGCCGTAATCCCTATAAGGGGTCATCTGACAACTTCGACCCTATGGAGGCTATTGTAGAGCTAAAGGAGCTGAACATTTAAGCAAGCTACAGCTTTTCTCTATCTGCAATAGTTTTCATTCTACAGGCCAAAAACTCTGTTTTTTGCCTTTAAGGGGCCATAACCCCTATAAGGGGTCATCTGACAACTTTGACCTTATGGAGACTTTTGTAGAGCTGAATGAGCTGAACATTTAAGCAAGCAACAGCTTCTCTCTATCTGCAATAGTTTTCATTCCATAGGCCAAAAACATGGAAAAATGCTATTTTTTACCTTTAAGGGGCCATAACTCCCATAAGGGGTCATCTGACAACTTTGACTCAATGAAGACTTTTGTAGAGCTTTTGATGCTGAAGCAGTAGCGTGGCATCAGATTTCATCTATCTCTTATACTTTTTGATTTACAAGCCAAAAACAGTAGTCTGACCCCCCTGGTCTATTTTTAGCAACGGCGGCCATGTTTTTTGACGGATCAAAATACCGAACACAATTTTTGTGCAGGACACCCTAAGGATCAATCATATCAAGTTTGAAGAAATTCTGTTCAGCAGTTTCAGAGAAGATTTTTTAAAAATTGTTAACGGACGACGAAAACGACGACGTCGACGCGGACAACGACGGACACCAAGTGATGGTAATAGCTCACATGGACCTTCGGTCCAGGTGAGCTAAAAACTAGAAAAACTGTGAGCCGCAGCTCACAAATAAATACCCCCCACAAAAATAATCAGATAAAATTTAGAATAGGAGATGCACATCTACATTATGTCACAAAGATTGTGTGTAGGTTTCATGAAAATCCATCAAGGGGTTTAGGAGGAGTTGCAGATAAGAGATGGGCACCCCCATGTAGTCGAATGGCTGAGTCCATGTATTGCTATGGGAAACCCCAAAATCATTCTGATCAAACTTTCAAATAGTAGGTGCACATCTATATTATGTTACAAAGATTGTGTAAGTTTCATGAAAATCCACCAAGGGGTTTAGGAGGAGTTGCGGATAAGAGATGGGTACCCCCATGTAGTCGAATGGCTAAGTCCATGTTTTGCTATGGGAAACCCCAAAAATCATTCTGATCAAATTTTAAAATAGTAGGTGCACATCTACATTATGTCACAAAGATTGTGTGTAAGTTTTGAAGTGGGGGGGTATAAAAAAAGAGGGTGTCCTACTAAGGGTTTTTGCCTCAGCTCAAAAAGCATACAAGATGGAGAAAATTAGATCAACAATCCTTCCAAATCCATGGTCAACAAAAGTCTTACAAGTGCTGACAACCAAAATGACGTGGGATTAAATTGACTGAATAACCTTTAAAAAGCCTTATCACTGCTTTGAAGAAAGTTGTAGGCTTTTTTAGCTCACCTGGACCAAAGGTCAATGTGAGCTATTGCCATCACTTGGCGTCTGTCGGCGTCTGTCGTCACAATTTTTCAAAAATCTTCTCCTCTGAAACTACTGAACAGAATTTATTGAAACTTGGTATGAATGATCCTTAGGGTGTCCTGCACCAAACTTGTGTTTTGATTTTTGATCCATCAAAAAACATGGCCACCGTTACTAAAAATAGACCAGGGGGTCAGACTACTGTTTTTGGCTTGTAAATCAAAAAGTATAAGAGATAGATGAAATCTGATGCCGCCCTACTGCTTCAGTATCAAAAGTTCTACAAAAGTCTCTATTTGGTCAAAGTTGTCAGATGATCCTCTATAGGGCTAACAGCCCTTTAAAGGTGAAAAATAGCATTTTTTCATGTTTTTGGCTTATAGAATGAAAACTATTGCAGATAGAGAAAAGCTGTTGCTTGCTTAAATGTTCAGCTCATTTAGCTCTACAAAAGTCTTCATAGGGTCGAAGTTGTCAGATGACGCCTCATAGGGGTTACGGCCCTCGAAAAATAGTGTTTTTGACCTATAGAATAAAACTTATTGCAGATAGAGAAAAGCTGTTGCTTGCTTAAATGTTCAGCTCATTTAGCTCTACAAAAGTCTTCATAGGGTCAAAGTTGTCAGATGACCTCTTATAGGTGTTACAGCCCCTTTAAGGCAAAAAATAGTGTTTTTGGCCTATAGAATGATAACTATTGCAGATAAAGAAAAACTGTTGCTTGCTTAAATGTTCAGCTCATTGAGTTCTACAAAAGTCTTCATAGGGTCAAAGTTGTCAGATGACCCCTTATAGGGGTTACAGCCCCTTGAAGGCAAAAAATAGTGTTTTTGGCCTATAGAATGATTACTATTGCAGATAAAGAAAAACTGTTGCTTGCTTAAATGTTCAGCTCATCGAGTTCTACAAAAGTCTTCATAGGGTCAAAGTTGTCAGATGACCCCTTATAGGGGTTACAGCCCCTTAAAGGCAAAAAATAGTGTTTTTGGCCTATAGAATGAAAACTATTGCAGATAGAGAAAAGCTGTTGCTTGCTTAAATGTTCAGCTTATTTACCTCTACCAAAGTGTTCTAGGGTCGAAGTTGTCAGATGATCCCTTTAAGGGGTTATGGCCCTTTAAAGGTGAAAAATAGTGTTTTTTGCTTATAGAATGAAAACTATTGCAGATAAAGAAATGCTTTTTCCTGCTTAAACATTCAGCTCAATTAGCTATGCAAAAGTCTTCATAGGGTTGACATCAAGACCAGGTGAGCGAATTAGGCTCCTGGCAGCCTCTTGTTTACCTTTGTTGTCATTATTAAACATTCCTTTCATTTAAGTTTTTTCTGCAACAGTTTATCATGGCGACTTGAAATTTAATCCATGACTACTAGTAGGAGATACACTTGAGTTATTTCTGCAGAAATTACCCTTCTATTAAGTACCCAAGTTCACTCTCATTTTAACTTGAGCTCATATCGCCTGCGAAGCAGTGTAACTTTACCGGCGGCGACGGTGGCGTTAACTTTTTGGAAAAGTTTTATGATCACCTCCATATCTCAAGAACTATAGGTCCTGGGTTGATGAAACTTGGTATGCATATGTCCCAGTAGTAGCTTAGCACAGTTGCATCCTCATCTTTTGACCTTGACCTTGATTTTTCGGTTGAGTGACTTTGACAATTTTCAATACTTATAAATAGCATTGGAAAAGTTGAGCGACTTTAATTATTTTTATTACATATATTTGCAATGTTTAAGTTCTATAAACATCTTTTGATCTCAGAAACTGAAAATCCATGTAAATTCAAATATAGTAGAAGTAAGAAAGAATAATTGTTTTTGATGGTGCCAGCAGGCGAGACATACTTTAGTGTTAACTCTTGTTTTACTGGTCTGTCCATCTGTAATCAAAATAACTTTACAGAAATTTCTCAGCTATTATTGATTGTAGGCTTCAGATATTTTATATGTAGCTTCAGATAGGGGTCCCATATGGTGAGTAATGTTTTCTGGTCTGTCAATATTTCCTACTGCCTATCTAGCAGAATTGAATTTTTCAATATTTGCTGTCCAAAATGTGGATGCAAGGAGTAAGTGAGCATGCTCATTATGGTTTCTTTAAATATATATGTATTTCTGTTGTTTAATTATTATTCGTGGGGTACCTGTTGTCATGTTTTTCATGGGTGTCTGTAAACTTTGAAAATAAGAATCCTACAAAGTGTTATTTGTACATTGAGTGCATCTACGTTAAACAAACATGTTCAAACCTTGGAATTAAATCTCCTTCAAAATGTTTTCTTGGTGATATCATGAAAATTTATACACAGGAAAAAATATGAATCCATTTTGTTACATGTATTACTCAATTTAATTTAACAAGGTTGGGCGGAGCTTAATGTTCTCTGTCTTTTAGGTAGGATTTAAATGACAAACCCCAAAATAATTGACCCATGACCAGCCTGGTCAATAAAATAGAGTAATTAGTCTTAGCATTTTCCAACATGCAATTAATGTTTCAAAAAGCCCATTGGTACTCCCTTGCCTCTTTCAAATTTCAAAAGTATCAATTATTTTGCTTCTTTGCTCTAAAATGTATATAAATTGCTTTAATCATACTGTCCACTTCAAACTCTTTATTTCCACACCCCTGAAACATAAAGAATGACTTCACACTGTTTTATCACATTGTACATCTATCTTTATTCGCTCTTGATTTAAAAAGGTTGAACATGCATACATATAAGAAATGATTTCAAACATAATGAGTATTTATGTGCTTTTATAAGTTAGACAAAAGAATGCACTTAATTTAGTTAAAATCAAAAATAAAAACAAAAACATCTGCATCTGTTTAACACTCATCTGCTTCTAAACTTTCTCTTTACAAAATGTATTTGTTTAAGGAGGTGGTTTTACACTTGCTTGAAAATGTTCCTTAATTTGACAATTCTTCAACAAGATTTTACCATGCTGTACATGCATATGTTGGACATAGGCTGATGGTCCTGACAAATTACACTTGCATAGTTTACACTGTAATAGGGATTTTAAAGATTTCTCATTTACTTTATTATTAGTCCCTGATGATTCTTTAGTATCAGTCCTTGACAATTCTTTAGTATAAGTCCCTGACGATTCTTTTCCATAAGGAAGGGACAAAAAAGGTACAGAATTATCGATGGGACATATAAACAGAACATCTGCTTCTGGTGAACACTCATGTGCTTCTAACTGATCATGTAGCTGTGTTTTCTTAAAGTGTTCGTTACAAAGAGCACATTTCCATGAAATTGTGTAAGCCTTCCTCAACAGGTCATGTTTGTTGGCCGATACATTATGTAAGATAATTATCACTCGTTTAACTGGGTGTAGGTTCACAGTGTTCTTTGATATTTGAACTCTTGAGCTAGGTTCATATAGGCACATGATTTGGTCTTCCATTATTGATTTTTCTGCTTCTTGCTTGATAGGGAAAATGGCATTTGATATTTTGTCGAAGAAAATTATCTCTTCTGTTAACCATACGACATCAGCTGGAGCATATCGCTTAAACATATGAGACATTGCAATATGGTCACTGAGATATAAACTATGCCAGAATGATTTACGACAAAATTTACATTGCAGTTTTCCATCAGCTCTTAAGGGCACTCTCATCTCTGCCATTTCTTTCAAACCATAATTTTTACCCAAATCTGAAAATAATAGACATCATTTTTATTTACCCAGTATTTACAAAAGAGATATGAAGAGCAGTTAAAAATTATATAAAAAACAAATGGAAAAGTTTTATTGATAATAATAAGACATCAATATGGTTCAAATATTTCACAAATCAATTATTTAAACTTTTTAAGCAATATTTTTTTCCAAAAGAGAGTCTTCACTTTTTATGCCCCATCTACTAAAGTAGACGGGCATTTAGTGTTTTGGTCTGTTTGTTTGTCAGTCCGTCTGTTTGTCCGTCCCAAATCCCCATATTTCCAAATTCCCACATACTTGCAAATGCCACATCAATCATATTGTAATGCTAAGCACAATGCATGCTTCAGATGCTGGATGTGACCTATATTTCTGCATGAATGACCACTTTCAGAAGATTCCCACTTACTGACAAATGCCACATCAATCATATTGGTATGGTAGGTGCACCTAGTGATGCTAAGCACAATGCATGCTTTGGATGCTGGATGTGACCTATGTTTTCCGCATGAATGACCACTTTCAGAAGAATGGTTAAAGTCTATTTCCACTGACTGACAAATGCCACATCAATCATATTGGTATGGTAGGTGAACCTAGTGATGCCTAGCACAATACGAGCTTAGGATGCTGGATATGAACTATATTTTCCGCATGAATGACCACTTTCAGAAGAATGCTTAAAGTCTATTCCTGCTTACTGACAAGTGCCACATCAACCATATTGGTATCGTAGGTGCATCTACTGATGGTTTGCACAAAACATGCTTTGGATACTGGATTTGACCTATATTTTCCACATGGATTACATCTAACAGAAGAATGGTTTAAGTCCATTCCCACTTACTGACATGTTCCACATCAACTATATTGGTATGGTCTGTGCACCTAGTGATACTAAGCAGAATGTATGCTTCAGATGCTGGCATTTTCCATTGTGGATATTTAAAATATACGTTTATAATGTAGGTTGTGTCGCGTACACTTATTCCACATCTCATTTTCTTCTATTGACCTATATTTTCCACATGAATGACCACATATAGAGGAATGGTTAAAGTTCATAAAATAATACTCTTGGAACAAGTTCATGGTTTAATGATTGCAGAAAAAAATAAAAGTTGGGAGATGGGGCATTATGTCTGTTGGACATATAATAATTTTTTATTGGTCTAAAAAGTAGAAGAGGCAACCTTTTACATTGTAAAACTTTGAAAAAGTATAATTTATCCTAAATAATCACTGGCAATTTGACCCATGCATTACAACAAGCAGGATCTACTTCTTACCTTTATTGAAAATCCAATTTTTTATTTTACAGGAGTCTGCATTACTGATTGTTACTTATTTTTGTGTGTGTTGGTTTTAAATTTGTTATTGTCTTTTTGCACACTTTGAGATTGGAATGTCATATTGACATTATCTTGTGTTCATAAGCAGTTAGCTATGGGTTTATAAATCAGTTTTCATACCTGGAACAGAATCCCATATCAAGTCTCCAGCTTTCACTTTTAAACTTTTATCTGAAAGAGCAAAAATATCTGTAAAGACTTCGCATCCTATAATTAGTTACTCAATATCCCCTCTGCTAGGCTTGGCCAAGTAAAATCTTCATGTCATCTTTTTAAAGAGTTACTTAAAAGATTCTTTCAATATCCTTTTGGTAAAAAAACATTCTAATTTTAAAATTCATTTAAAATGACCTGCACCTCATTAAAAGTATATGTATCCGACCAGTTTGTTAATAAACTGTTTCATGCTGTCCTATACAGTTTGTTCCATGCTGTCCCCAACACAGACATTTTGTTTCATGCTGTCCCCAACACAGTCATTTTGTTTCATGCTTTCCCCAACATAGACATTTTGTTTCATGCTTTCCCCAACATAGACATTTTGTTTCATGCTTTCCCCAACACAGTCATTTTGTTTCATGCTTTCCCCAACATAGACATTTTGTTTCATGCTTTCCCCAACATAGACATTTTGTTTCATGCTTTCCCCAACACAGACATTTTGTTTCATGCTGTCCCCAACATAGACATTTTGTTTCATGCTGTCCCCAACATTTTGTGTCATGCTGTCCCCAACATTTTGTGTCATACTGTCCCCAACATAGACATTTTGTTTCATGCTTTCCCCAACATAGACATTTTGTTTCATGCTGTTCCCAAACACAAACATTTTGTTTCATGCTGTCCCCAACATAGACATTTAGTTTCATGCTTTCCCCAACACAGACATTTTGTTTCATGCTGTCCCAAACATAGACATTTTGTTTCATGCTGTCCCAAACACAAACATTTTGTTTCATGCTGTCCCCAACACAGACATTTTGTTTCATGCTGTCCCCAACATTTTGTTTCATGCTGTCCCCAACATAGACATTTCGTTTCATGCTTTCCCCAACACAATCATTTTGTTTCATGCTGTCCCCTACACAGACAATTTGTTTCATGCTGTCCCCAACACAGACATTTTGTTTCATGCTGTCCCCAACACAGACATTTTGTTTCTTGACATTTTGTTTCATGCTGCCCCCAACACAGACATTTTGTTTCATGCTTTCCCCAAGCACAGACATTTTGTTTCATGCTTTCCCCAACATTTTGTTTTATGCTGTTCCCAACATAGACATTTTGTTTCATGCTGTTCCCAACACAGACATTTTGTTTCATGCTGTTCCCAACATAAACATTTTGTTTATGCTTTCCCCAACATAGACATTTTGTGTCATGCTGTCCCCAACATAGACATTTTGTTTCATGCTGTCCCCAACACACAGACATTTTGTGTCATGCTTTCCCCAACACAGACATTTTGTTTCATGCTGTTCCCAACATCGACATTTTGTTTCATGCTTTCCCCAACATAGACATTTTGTTTCGTGCTGTCCCCAACATAGACATTTTGTTTCATGCTGTCCCAAACACAGACATTTTGTTTCATGCTTTCCCCAACACAGACATTTTGTTTCATGCTTTCCCCAACATAGACATTTTGTTTCATGCTGTCCCCAACACAGACATTTTGTTTCATGCTTTCCCCAACACAGACATTTTGTTTCATGCTTTCCACAACACACAGACATTTTGTTTCATGCTTTCCCCAACACAGACATTTTGTTTCATGCTGTCCCCAACACAGACATTTTGTTTCATGCTTTCCCCAACACAGACATTTTGTTTCATGCTTTCCCCAACATAGACATTTTTTTTCATGCTGTCCCCAGCACAGACATTTTGTTTCATGCTTTCCCCAACATAGACATTTTGTTTCATGCTGTCCCCAACACAGACAATTTGTTTCATGCTGTCCCCAAAAACAGAAATTTTGTTTCATGCTGTCCCCAACACAGACATTTTGTTTCATGCTTTCCCCAACACAGACATTTTGTTTCATGCTGTCCCCAACATTTTGTTTTATGCTGTTCCCAACACAAACATTTTGTTTCATGCTGTTCCCAACATAAACATTTTGTTTCATGCTTTCCCCAACATAGACATTTTGTTTCATGCTTTCCCCAACACAGACATTTTGTTTCATGCTTTTCCCAACAAAGACATTTTGTTTCATGCTTTCCCCAACACAGACAATTTGTTTCATGCTGTCCCCAACACAGACATTTTGTTTCATGCTTTCCCCAACACAGACATTTTGTTTCATGCTGTCCCCATCACAGACATTTTGTTTCATGCTGTCCCCAACACAGACATTTTATTTTATGCTTTCCCAAACATTTTGTTTCATGCTTTCCCAACATAGACATTTTGTTTCATGCTTTCCCCAACACAGACATTTTGTTTCATGCTGTCCCCAACATAGACATTTTGTTTCATGCTGTCCCCAACACAGACAATTTGTTTCATGCTGTCCCCAAAAACAGACATTTTGTTTCATGCTGTCCCCAACACAGACATTTTGTTTCATGCTTTCCCCAACACAGACATTTTGTTTCATGCTGTTCCCCGACATTTTGTTTTATGCTGTTCCCAACACAGACATTTTGTTTCATGCTGTTCCCAATATAAACATTTTGTTTCATGCTTTCCCCAACATAGACATTTTGTTTCATGCTTTCCCCAACACAGACATTTTGTTTCATGCTTTTCCCAACAAAGACATTTTGTTTCATGCTTTCCCCAACACAGACAATTTGTTTCATGCTGTCCCCAACACAGACATTTTGTTTCATGCTTTCCCCAACACAGACATTTTGTTTCATGCTGTCCCCATCACAGACATTTTGTTTCATGCTGTCCCCAACACAGACATTTTGTTTTATGCTTTCCCAAACATTTTGTTTCATGCTTTCCCAACATAGACATTTTGTTTCATGCTTTCCCCAACATGGACATTTTGTTTCATGCTGTCTCCTACACAGACATTTTGTTTCATGCTGTTCCCAAACACAAACATTTTGTTTCATGCTGTCCCCAACATAGACATTTTGTTTCATGCTTTCCCCAACACAGACATTTTGTTTCATGCTTTCCCCAACACAGACATTTTGTTTCATGCTGTACCCAACACAGACATTTTGTTTCATGCTGTCCCCAACACAGACATTTTGTTTCATGCTTTCCCAACACAGACATTTTGTTTCATGCTTTCCCCAACACAGACATTTTGTTTCATGCTGTCCCCAAAACAGACATTTTGTTTCATGCTTTCCCCAACAATTTGTTTTATGCTGTTCCCAACACAGACATTTTGTTTCATGCTGTTCCCAACATAGACATTTTGTTTCATGCTTTCCCCAACACAGACATTTTGTTTCATGCTTTCCCCTACACAGACATTTTGTTTCATGCTTTCCCCAACATAGACATTTTGTTTCATGCTTTCCCCAACATAGACATTTTGTTTCATGCTGTCCCCAACACAGACATTTTGTTTCATGCTTTCCCCAACAGACATTTTGTTACATGCTTTCCCCTACACACACATTTTGTTTCATGCTGTCCCCAACACAGACATTTTGTTTCATGCTTTCCCCAACACAGACATTTTGTTTCAATCTTTCCCTTTCAAATTTTGTGATTTGTACATATTATTTAAAATAGAAAAATATTCAATGTAAAAACAAAGAAATCTGTCAGCCAGTGCCCACTATGATATCCGTACCCCCCCCCCTTTTCACTACTAGGCCTTAAAAAGTATGAAGGAACTGTTATGGAATAACACAGGTAAAATAGTATACCCCCTCTACATTCAAGCAAGGGTATAATATAATTTCTTATTTTTTACTGACTGTCACCCACAAAAACCAGGATATTTGTACCACATAAATGTTAGAGTCACAATTAACTACAGTATTTGGCTTAGTGTACCTGAATTTTTTTCTGTCAACTTTCTGGTATGAACATACTTCTGGTGCGCTTCTAGTTCCATTAGAACTTCAAACTTTCTACTACATTTGTCACATTCCAAGCTTTCTTTCATATTTGTTGAAACTGTAATTAAGAATACAACCAAATCAGTGTTCTCCCCAGAAAATTTTGATAGCACTGTGGTAACGCGTGGCGAGATTTTTGAACATGGGATTTTCCGCAGCATTATTTCATGGATTTTCAAATAGCAATGTGAACTTTTTTCTAAGATAAAAGTTATTTATCTGTATCTGTTTTTATAAATGTATTCTGTCACTATTTAACAATAAAAACTTTTGATTTCTAATTACCATATAAAAACTTCAAATCTCTGAATTCCCAATCTGAATGTGAGTATTTGAACCTTGATAAAGTACTACTTGACTTTCTCAACGGAGACTGGGGCTCAGAACACTCAGTGTTGCTCCCTATCAGTAAGCAATTAATTCTACCTGAATCAAAGATACATTATACCAAATTGGAGCACAATTTATAACTAATTAATAAATGATTAGATATTTGAAAAAGTGTAGTTTTTAAAACAAACATCCAAAAAGATTGTTGCTTTTAAAAGAAAAAGAAAACTGGCTATTGATAACCTTAACTAATAATTTATGATTGTAAGTAGAACATATTTTGCTATAAATATGAGTAATTAGCTTAAAAAATGAAAATAAATAATTTTAAGGGGAAATAACTCTGTACCTTTATGTCATGAATAAATATTTCTAAAAAATCGATTTTTTGAGGCTTTTCAATCTACAATCTAGTCTTAAAACAAGAATATATTACAAAATTTTAACAGTTCTAATCATAAATGATAGTTAATTGTAACATTTAAATAATGACACAAGATTTTGGAATGGGATAAGAGATTAACTCATGATTGATTGCCGACGGCAAAATCCTTTGAAGACTCGATGTTCTACACCTTTAACTGGCCTGGCTTGGGGGCTAATTATGACAAGTTTATGGCTTCCTTTGTGAATTACCCGAGTTAATCCCTTAAATAAACAGTTTAACAATCAAGGCAAGTGAAGAAGTGATGAAAACCAAATGAGATTTTAAAAATGTGGGACAAAAAACTATAATTGAAGAAAAACGATAGCACCACGGCAATACACGATAGCACCGCGGTAACATTAATAGCACCGCGGCCGAAATTATAGCACCGCGGGCCCACGGTGCTATAATGGCCTGGGGAGAACACTGCAAATACATTACTTGTTTAGTATAATATTTGCATGCCAGAGAATGGGTAACAAAGTCATTTTTTTTAAATGCAGTTAAAAATGTAAATATTTTTCAACAATCTTCAAAAATAGAAAGTAACATTTGTGCAAATATTGGCAACTACATGTCACAGCCTCTTGATTTTTGGTATGTAGCTTTTGCCTGTGGTACTAAATGATGGAATGCAATTTTATGCCCATTATTCATCTACATCCTGTTTACTGAATATTACATACCGTATTTTGCCATGTATAGTGCACATTTATGTACAATGCGCACCCCCTTTTCATGATGAAAATCTGGGGAAAAAACGAAGTTTTGTGTAAAATGCACGATCATTTTCTATGACAGAGAACCCTGAAAATATGTCTCTTTTTTTTCAGGTAGAAAGACTGCAGGTGAAGATTTTTTAATGAAAACAAAATTGTTTTGTAATTATTTGTGAAAATAAAAATAAACTGTTACATTATTTGTGCATTTTAATGACAGCGAGATCGTAAATCCCGGTAATGGTCCCCCTTTTCAATTTACAAACAACAAGTGCTAACCCAAGCACACATCTTTTGATGAAAACAATAAAGGTGTCAAAACAGTGATGATCAACAAATTTTGAAATATTTGTTACTTTTGCTGGTTGCAGTTTAAGATGTGTGCCTTTTCTTATAATGTTTTCTTGGTTTGGTTTCTTTTTATTGCTTTTATCTTTAAATCTAATGATTTTGGATTTGGTTTTTGAAACTTCAAAGTCCAAAATTGACATTTCTTTACTTTTTATAAATAAAATAACATACCTCTTGGCATTTTTTTAGGTTCCAGAAATGACTTTGGTATAGGATAATCCAAGGCTTGCAACACATAACCATCATCCCTTGTATCTGTTTTCAGCACATCTGATGCTGACAGCCAGTCTGGTCTCTTTTGATTAGAATACAAGTAATCCCAAATCTGAAACTGACTGGAGCAATAAAGAAAAACAGGCTCTATGACCAACATTCCTGGCCATGTCTTGTATAAAACATTTTGGTCCTTTACAATAGTAATGATGTTTTTTACCAAATCATCATATAGATCTCTTTCAAGTGTAACTTCCCTGCTTTGGATATTTCTTGGTTGAAGTTTTTGTGGGGATGAAACTGCAGAGCTTTTATCAATGAAAGCATTGATATGATTTCCTGGGAAACTGGAAGAGAAATACTCTTGTTCATTAACCATACGATTTAGTTTGGCTGGCATATTATACAATGGAAGGCCCCAAGAAACAACTGTGTTATTTGAGGTGTTGTTATCTTCTCTTGAAGCTTTGATGGTGTTGTTCTTTGTCAGTAGATCTTCTTTGTTTTTTCCTGGTGTTTTAGCAACAGCTTCAACAATCTTATTTGAATATGATTCATCTTCAATCTCATTAGAAACTTGACATACACTTGTGTGAAATATTTCCATATGCTTCATCCATTCCTTATGAGAATTGAAAACTTTGCCTCCACAAGATGAAACTGGACAAGACTGCCTTTCGATGCGGACGGGGTATTTTAAACGAACATTTTTTCTCAATACCTCAGTTGTGACTTTCTGTGTTGTAACCTTTATATCTTTTTTGTCATTTTCTGTTCTAAGAAAATTTGTAGGCTCTGCATCCTTCTTTTTTTTTACTTTCAAGTTAACATCCCCCTCATAACCATCTAAAGATTTCTTCCTTTTCGACACCACATTTTTATCCTTTCTCAAAACCATTACACTGTCCTTGTGGTTTTGCTTAATGTGGTCAGCTAGTTCAAAAGGATCAGAGCAAGAATAACTACAAATCTTACAACTGCTTGGACAATCACCAATTTTATACGACGGGTGGAAAGACTTCAGGTGGAATTGTAAAGTTGATGCCTCTTCCACGCCATGAATACAGCACGGACAGTTGTAAGCCCAAACCTTGACTTTTTTTGTTGAAAATCTATGTTCAGTCTCATCAGTGACATAAAATACGCTTTGGTGAAAGTTTTCCATATGCTTCATCCATTGCTTGTGAGTATTGAAAACTTTGCCTCCACAAGAAGGAACTATACAAGACTGCCTTTCGATGTGGACAGGGTTTTTTGATCCCACATTTTCTCTCATTACTTCAGTTTTGCCTTTCTTACTTGATAGATCTACTTTGTTCTGCTCTGTTGTTAAAAGAGAACGATCTTGAATTTTTTTTGCAGTGACTGCATTCCTTTTTTTTTTCACTTTAAAAATGACATTCTCCCCATTACTTTTGGTAGACCTCGAGATCTTCCTTTTCAACCTTATATTTCGAACTTTTTTCAAAGCCAGTAACTTATTCTGGTGGTTTTCCTTTATGTGGTCGGCTAGTTCAAAAGGATCAAAACAAGAATAGTTACAAATCTTACAAATGCTTGGACTGTCACCAATTTTATAAGACTGATGATCTGTATTGAGATGGAACTGAAGCTCTGATGCCTCTTCCATGCCAAGAGTACAGCAAGGACAGTTGTAAGCCCAAACCTTGACTTGTTTTTTTGAAAGTCTATGTTTAGTCTCATCAGTGACATAAAATACGCTTGTGTGAAAGTTTTCCATATGCTTCATCCATTGCTTGTGAGAATTGAAAACTTTGCCTCCACAAGAAGGAACTATACAAGACTGCCTTTCGATGTGGACAGGGTATTTTGATCCCACATTTTCTCTCATTACTTCAGTTTTGCCTTTCTTACTTGATAGATCTACTTTGTTCTGCTCTGTTGTTAAAAGAGAACGATCTTGAAATTTTTTGGCAGTGACTGCATTCCTTTTCTTTTTCACTTTAAAAATTACATTCTCCCCGTTATTTTTGGTAGACCTCTTCCTTTTCAACCTTACATTTCGAACTTTTTTCAAAGCCAGAAACTTATCCTGGTGGTTTTCCTTTATGTGGTCGGCTAGTTCAAAAGGATCAAAACAAGAATAGTTACAAATCTTACAAATGCTTGGACTGTCACCAATTTTATAAGACTGATGATCTGTATTGAGATGGAACTGCAGGTCTGATGCCTCTTCCATGCCAAGAGTACAGCAAGGACAGTTGTAAGCCCAAAACGTTCTCCTACTACTGGAAAAAGTATTTGCAAGAATCTTAGAACGTAAACTTTTGCAAACACTTGTGTGGAATGATTTCATATGTTCCATGCATTCATTGTCCGATTTGAAGCTGTCGCAAGATGGAACGGGACATGACTGCTTTTCATCAAGAAGGTTTTCAACGCCAGTGAACTGTATACATACATGCTGGAAACTGCCAGATTGGGATGACAAGTTAACCATGCAGTTTTTGCATTGTAACGGTCTGTTTGTAACACATTGTGAAGTTTTGTCTGATGAATCTGTAACACATCCTAATGTTTTGTCTGATGAATCATTAACACATTGTGAAATTTTGTCTGATGAATTAGTAACACATCGTGAAGTTTTGTCTGATGAATCAGTAACACATCGTGAAGTTTTGTCTGATGAATAAGTAACACATCGTGAAGTTTTGTCTGATGAATCAGTAACACATCGTGAAGTTTTGTCGGATGAATCAGTAACACATCGTGAAGTTTTGTCTGATGAATCAGTAACACATCGTGAAGTTTTGTCGGATGAATCAGTAACACATCGTGAAGTTTTGTCGGATGAATCAGTAACACATCGTGAAGTTTTGTCTGATGAATCATTAACACATTGTGAAGTTTTGTCTGATGAATCAGTAACACATCGTGAAGTTTTGTCTGATGAATAAGTAACACATCGTGAAGTTTTGTCTGATGAATCAGTAACACATCGTGAAGTTTTGTCGGATGAATCAGTAACACATCGTAAAGTTTTGTCTGATGAATCATTAACACATGGTGAAGTTTTGTCTGATGAATCAGTAACACATTGTGAAGTTTTGTCTGATGAATCAGTAACACATTGTGAAGTTTTTTCTGGTGAATCATTAACACATTGTGAAGTTTTTTCTGATGAATCATTAACACATTGTGAAGTTTTGTCTGATGAATCATTAACACATTGTGAAGTTTTGTCTGATGAATCAGTAACACATTGTGAAGTTTTTTCTGGTGAATCATTAACACATTGTGAAGTTTTTTCTGATGAATCATTAACACATTGTGAAATTTTGTCTTGGTCATTGGTAACACATTGTGTTTTGACTAGTGAATATAATTTGTTTTCAAGAGACACTGTATATTTAGCAGGACATAATAACATAACATCGGAGTCTGGTGAACACTCGTGTGCTTCTAACTGATCATGTAGCTGTGTTCTCTCAAAACCCTTGTTACAAAAAGCACATTTCCATGTCGTCATGTAAATTTGATTCAAAAGGTCTCTGTTTTCTAATACATTTGGTAGGAGAATTATCACTCGTTTGACATGAATATGTTTTCTTATATCTCCTAAAACTTGCACTCTTGAGCTAAGTTCATACAGACACATAATTTGGTCTTCCATTTCTAATTTCTTGTCCTCTTTCTTGATAGGAAAAATAGCATTGGCCACTTTGTCAAAGTAATCTACATCCTTTGTATTAAAGAATGAAATAGAAGTGGGTGAATACTGCTTGAACATGTGGGACATTGCAATATGGTTTCTCAGATATAAACTGTGCCAGAATGATTTCGGACAAAATTTACATTGCAGTTTTCCATCACCTCGCAAAGGAACTACAAACTCTATCCTATTACTACTGGTTTCATAATTAGTGTTATCTGAAACAGGAAAGATAAGACAAAGTTACTGCTTAAAAAAACTGTTACTGGTAGCTTAAAACGATAACTCTTAAATAAATTTTGTAGAACTTATAAAGTAATATCAAGGCCGTAATAAAATAATTCCTAGATTCTGGGATAATTGTGTTATTTATATACATGTTGATCAAATACTTTGCTGTTTTATAAAAAAAATCACTAAAAATTGACATAATTGCCCAAATATCAAAATAAAGAAAAATATTTTGTGGCAGCTAAATAATTTGGCCAGGAGAGGTGAGGTTGTTTTGCTGTGACATATGCACATTTATCCACAGGGGCATTAATTCTTGTCATTTACTGTGGATTCATTTATTTTCTTAGGTACCAATTTTCGTGGTTTGATGCAAACAGACCAATCGTGGATTCCTAATTTCCTGGTTTTTATGTCTCCAGCATATAGATCAATGTAAAATTTCCTTTTCGTTGGATATCAAATTTCGTGGATAAAGGCCCCCACGAAACGCACGAAAATTGAAACCCCACAAATATTAATGAAACCACAGTATATCTAAAAAATCAACCCCTTACTTTATAATACCCAATATGTGGAAAGCTGCCATCTTGGCTTGAGAATTTAATACAGTCTTTATAAAAATTCTTCATTGGACACAGAAAACAATGAACAAAATATTATTGCCAAATACAACAATTACATTGAATAATAAAACAAAATTAAAGATGTATTTATTGAAGAAATGAATAGAAATAATCTATTTCATCGCTTCATTTATTCCGGCACAGGAAAATATAAGCTTAGGAGTTGCATTTTGCAACCATTTAAGGAATGAATGGAAAGGAAAATCATTTGTCAGTTGTATAAAAATGTCAGATTTACAAGAGGTAAAGATAAGAGACAAATAAATAGATTTTGACTTGACTGAGTGGGTGAAGTCTTGCCAAAATGGCAGCTTTCCTCCCTAATATGGGTATTATAGAGTAGGGGGTCCATTTTGTTGTTGATATAAATGACCAGAATTCAAGCCCCTGTACATTTATCTATAATCCACACCACCTTTTCATGGTGAAAATCTATGGACCACCTTTTCATGGTGAAAATCTATGGAACTAGAATACTGACAAAGTCAGAAAGGGCCCCGCGGCAAAATATCTAAGTGTTTTCAAAATCATACGAACTGTTATTATAACCACTAAGGCATGTTCCATGGAATGCATATGAAACTTCAGAGCTGTATTGTTAATAGCCTTTGAGTTTTATTGTTCAAAAATTCCTATTCTCGAAATCTGTGATTTTCGATAAAAATGGAATTTTTCCAAAAACATTTAACAGATTTGCATGAAATTTTAATATGCTAATCAGGACATGCTACTTAGCAGCTGTACAAAGTTTCAGCACTGTATTGTTAACAGTTTTTGAGTTTTAGTGTTCACAAAGTCCAATTCTCAAAATCTGAGATTTTCGATAAAAAATGAAGTTTTTTCCAAAAATATTAATCAGATTTGCATGAAATTTTAATATGCAAATCAGGACATGCTACTTAGCAGCTGAACAAAGTTTCAGAACTGTTTTGTTTACAGTTTTTGAGTTTTAGTGTTCACAAAGTCCAATTCTCAAAATCTGTGATTTTCGATAAAAAATGAATTTTTTTCCAAAAATATTAATCCGATTTGCACGAAATTTTAATATGCACATCATGACATGCTATTTAGCAGCTGTGCAAAGTTTCAGAACTGTATTGTTAACAGTTTTTGAGTTTTAGTGTTCACAAAGTCCAATTCTCAAAATCTGTGATTTTCAATAAAAAATGAAGATTTTTTACAAAAATTTTAATCACATTTGCACAAAATTTTAATATTCATATCATGACATGCTACTTAGCAGCTGTGCAAAGTTTCAGAACTGTGGTGTTAATAGTTTTTGAGTTTTAGTGTTCACAAGAATTGTTGACGGACGGACAGACGGACGGACGGACAGACGGACAAAGTGAAAACTATAGGGCGTCCGCATCTTCGATGCGGGGCCCTAAATATGGTACAATCTGTGTAATATGTGTGATATTTTTCAAAGACAATAAGTCAATAAGTTATAACCATCAAAACTTTCCTTTTTTTACATGCAGAAAGATAAATACCTGGGTCTGACTCCCAAATAGTGGCTCCTGGCTTTATTTTCAAACTTCCTTCTAAAAAAGAAAAGAAAAAAAAAATGGGTAAAAAAAAGACTGTAATGATAAATCTTGTCTTCTTAATTGTCTACTGCATCCTAAAATGGCATCCTCTTTTCATATTTCTTTGAAATATTCTGATCTGAAAGAATCAGTAAAGATCAGAACAATGATGCATTTGGAATGCATTCTTACAACAAGAGTTGACACTAAAGTATGTCTCGCCTGTCGGCACCATCACAGAACTCATTGAAGGTCTAGCTGGGCCTTCAGAAAAGTTAAGGTCAAGGTCATGTGACAGGTGACAGAATCCCATTTAACCATCACAAAAAGGTCTGAAGTGTGTTCTAGATACCATAGTTATTGAGAAACAATGAAAAAAAACAACTAAGTCATTCAACCATGAAAATGGAGTCAAAGTCACATTATATGGTGACATCAGTTGTGTATACCATCATTTCCAAATATCAGATGCCTAGCTATAATATTATACTTTTCACTTAAATGATTTTTGGGTGGATAATGAGTTAAGTTCAAAAAGTCACTGAACCGTGAAAACGGGGTCATGGTCACACAACATGGTGTCAGTTGTGTAGACCAAAACTCCAAATGTCTGTATTCCAAATATCAGATGCCTATCTATTAAACTTTTTATTTAATTCATTTTCCACAAAAGTTTTAATTGTTCCAAAAATCATCTAAGTTGACAGAGTCACTGAACCATGAAAATTATGTCAAGGTGACAGGACATGGTTTCAGTTGCATAAACCATAACTCCAGGTGTCTGTATACCAGATATCAGATGCCTAGCTATTATACTTTTCTTGGAATTCATTTTCTCTAAATTCACAGAGTCGCTGAACCATGAAATTGGGGTCAGGGTCAAACGGCATGGTGCCAGTTGTGTTGACCATAAACCCAACTGTCTGTATACCAAATATCAGATGCCTAGCTATTATACTTTTCTAAGAATTGATTTTCCACAAAAATCTTACAAAGGTTTTTTTTGGCCCCGAAAAAACATCTAAGTTCACAGAGTCGCTGAACCATGATATTGGGATCAGGGTCAAACGGCATGGTGCCAGTTGTGTAGACCATAAACCCAACTGTCTGTATACCAAATATCAGATGCCTAGCTATTATACTTTTCTTAGAATTCATTTTCCACAAAAGTCTTACAAAGGGGTTTTTGGCCCCGAAAAAAACATCTAAGTTCACAGAGTCGCTGAACCATGATATTGGGGTCAGGGTCAAATGGCATGGTGCCAGTTGTGTAGACCATAAACCCAACTGTCTGTATACCAAATATCAGATGCCTAGCTATTATACTTATCTAAGAATTCATTTTCCACAAAAATCTTACAAAGGTTTTTTTTGGCCCCGAAAAAACATCTAAGTTCACAGAGTCGCTGAACCATGATATTGGGATCAGGGTCAAACGGCATGGTGCCAGTTGTGTAGACCATAAACCCAACTGTCTGTATACCAAATATCAGATGCCTAGCTATTATACTTTTCTTAGAATTCATTTTCCACAAAAGTCTTACAAAGGGGTTTTTTGGCCCGAAAAAACATCTAAGTTCACAGAGTTGCTGAACCATGAAATTGGGTTCAGGGTCAAACGGCATGTTGCCAGTTGCGTAGACCATAACCCCAACTGTCTGTATACCACATATCAGATGCCTAGCTATTATACTTTTCTTGGAATTCATTTTCCACAAAAGTCTTTCAAAAAAGTTTACGCCGTCGCCGCCGCCGCCGCCGCCGCCGGAGAGTAATACCTATGTCTCGCCTTCAGCATCTAAAGTTGCATGCGACAAAAGTCACATTTGATATTGAGTGTGATATTATTCAAGCCTGAGTGTATGGCAAGCGAAAATTGACATAAGTCCATATTTATTAATAATAATTCCTTTATTAATATTAATAAATCATTTTTAGATATTGAAAATTGATTTTTTAATATTAATAATTCATATATTCATATTAAACAAGAAATTTGTCAAGATGACACTCAAGACCTGCTGGCAAATATCAGTGGACCAAAACTATTCTCAGACTTGACCTGTAACTCATCATGGTAGACTCGCATACCAAAAATCTTTTGAATATATGCAAGGATGTCGAAAAAAAGTGCAGAAAACTGTTATTTCTACAAAATTTGCAAATGAATTATTAATATTTGAAAATCATTATTCAATTAAAAAAAAAAGAATTTCTTATTTATTAATACTAGTAAATGAATTATTAATATCATTAAAAAATATCCTTGATTAATTTATATTAATTAATTGTTTTTTAATATTAATAATTCATTTTTAATGTTAATGAATCATTTTTTAATATTAATAAATCGTTCTTTAATATTTATAAATAGGTCTTGATTTATTAATATAAAAAATATCAATTATTAATATTAATAAATTAATTTTTAGTACTACATGTAATAAATATTTATAGATATTTAATAAATGAATTATTAATATTAATAAATATGGACTTTTGTCCACTTTGGCTTTGCCCTTAAAAACACACGGAAATAAAAATGTTCCTCTTTTTGATATTGAATAAATTGGGTTTATTAAAAAATTATTGGGAAACAACTTTATCATGGTTTTTCAGAAAATGCTAAGTTATCATTTCAAATAAAAAAAAATATTTCATTTTCTTTCATTTCAATTGTGTGATCAGCTAGCACTTTCAGAGAATTCGACAATAGGATCCACACTGGTTAAATTCATACATTTGTAAATACTATAATATATTGCAATTTAAAATCTAAATCGATATTCGACACCCAAAAATAAAAAAAATTCTCAAAAAAAAAGTTTCAAGCAGCAGTGATAAATAGTTGCTGAGAAAACTGTTCCCTTCCTGCCTGTCCGCCCATCATCCGCCCAACATTCACCATTTTTATAACCTGGATCCATTTTCACTCTGTAAAATCCAGCCAAATTATAACTATTTATATATATGTACCTTCAATCTTCTCTGGCCACCTTCTGTAGTGTACATGCCTGACATGTACATATAGTTCCCAGCTCAATAGAAAGATTCTACCACAAATTGAACACTTTTCTTCTTCTTCAGCAATCGATCTTGAAGCTAAAAACAAAGGGAGAACCATATAAAAAAAAATAGGGCATGTAATGGGACATTAAATGATACCCCGCCACGTTATAATATCAAAAGTTTATAAAATTTGATTTCAAAGTGCCCTTTCTCGAAAACTATTTTTCAGATCAAGCTGGAAATTGAACTTGACCTGTATTTTATTGTACTCAATAGCTGTACAAAATATCATTTGAATCCCATGAAGCATTTTCAAGTTATTGGTTGGAAACTCAAAATTTCATGAAATTTGATTTTTCAAAGTGGCCTATCTCAAAAACTATTTATTGGATCATGCTGGAAATCAAACTTGACCTGTATTTTATTGTACTAAACAGCTGTGCAAAATATCATTAAAATCCTTTGACGCGTTTTCAAGTTATTGGTCGGAAACTCAAAATTTCATGAAATTTGATTTTTCAAAGTGGCCTATCTCGAAAACTATTTTTTGGATCATGCTGGAAATCGAACTTGACCTGTATTTTATTGAACTAAACAGCTGTGCAAAATATCATTCAAATCCTTTGACGCATTTTCAAGTTATTGGTCGGAAACCTTCGGGGGACGGACAGACAGACGGACGGACGGACAGACACCGAAAAAAACTGAGGGTATAACATAATACCCTGCCACTTCGTGTGGCGGGGTATAACAACCAAAACCCTGTTTTAATCAAAGTACTGAAAGTACTGGTAGCAGGACTGTCAAGTATTTATAAGATGCATGCGTGAGATTTAACGAAAAATGACACTTGACAGGTCTGAGATGGCCAGGATAATCTACAAATTATAAAGATTTTTAAATGTACATGTACTGTAGTAAAAAAGAAGAGAAGTAATTGGATATTGGAAATGAACTATATTGTCAGCATGTGTTGATATGTGAATTGATATGTGACCAGGTAACATGACCATCTGCCAATTTTTGATTGGTCAGTTACTGACAGGCTATTGTAACTATAGCCGTGGAAAATCACTACAGCAATTATCCTGAGTCCTAACTAAAAATGTTGTTGAGGGGGCACGGGTATTTAATATTTCAGAGCAGAGCGATGCACGAAAATTTTTGGCCTTTTTTATTTATTTCATGGTAAAAAATCTTATTTTACAGGGGCACACGCCAGGTGCGCCCCCGTCTGAATCTGCCCTATAAGATTTAGTGGTTGGACCAAAATGGAAAGTTTTGAGGATTCGAACCACCAACACCCAGGTTTAAATTCTTTTTTAAATTATAGTAGATATTTTCAGCCTCCAAACCTTTCCATACTATATCAATCTAAGTAAAACTCTTTACTCCAAACAATTTCTGCCCAAGAGATTTGCATCTCAAGTTGAAGGTAATGAGACATTGAATAAGTGTATGCAACACAAAAACATGCATATATCAATAATTATTGTTATTCAAAATCCATGTAAAAAATGACATGTGCACTCATGTAGAACTTTTAACAAAGCTTAGCATAAACATTATGACTTTCACTCTGTTCACTCAAGAATATATGGATTTTAGTTTCAAAGAAGCAGAGGTACCAAAGGGGCATCTGAATGTCAAAAGACCGAACTAAAACCAGCAAACACCAACGAGAATGGGACAAAAAAAAACAAAAAACAGACAACATGTAAAACACAACAAGAGGCTCCCAAGAGCCTGAATCGCTCACCTGAACTACACAGATACATATATTTGTAGATATTATTGTGCTTAACCATACGCGATTTTAATTTCTGAAATATCTTGGTTAGTTTTTAAGATATTGGGCTTAATAAGTGCAAATTTGGCGAAAATTAGGAAAAAGAACAATAACTCCCACATCAGCAGTCAGATCTTTTTTGAAATTTCAGGACAAGTAAATCTTAACATGCTGTTCTATTTTAGCCATGGTGGCCATGTTTTTTACGAATAAAAAATCTGACAATAGAGTTGTAGCTTATAAGCTATTAAACAATGGAAAATGGTAAATTTTGACGCTTTAAGGGCCATAACTCCTAAAAGAAATGGTTCTACAGCTTTGACCTAATTACATAAAATGTATATCTTGATGTGCTTAATCATATGCAATTTGAATTTTTAAAATATCTTGTATAGTTTTCAAAATATAGGGCTAAATAAGTGCAAAATTTTCAAAAAATCCAGAAAAAGGGCAATAACTCCTATGTCTATTGTTGGATCTTCTAAAAAATTTCAGAGCAGGTAGATCTTAAGATGCTGATCACTTTTGTCTCCCATCAAAATTTTGATATCTGTAACTATTTTTGAGTAATTAGCAAAAACTGCAATTTACCCCTATGTTCTACTTTTAGCCATGGCGGCCATATTTTTTGACGAATCAAAAATCCGAACATTTGAACTGTAGCAATTATGCTATTTAGCAACTGTGCCAAGTTTGGTTGAAGTTGGATGTATGGTGTCAGAAAAGTTCATCTTTGAAATTCAGGGGAAAAGTAATGAAAAATGGTAAATTTTGACGCTTTAAGGGCCATAACTCCTAAAAGAAATGGTTCTACAGCTTTGACCTAATTATATGAAACCTAGATCTTGAGGTGCTCAATCATATGCAATTTGAATTTTTAAAATATCTTATATAGTTTTCAAGATATAGGGCTAAATAAGTGCAAAATTTTGAAAAAATCCAGAAAAAGGGCAATAACTCCTACATCGGTTGTTGGATCTTTTTGAAAATTTCTGGGCAGGTAGATCTTGAGGTGCTGATCACTTTTACCTTGTGCCAGAATTTTGATATCTGTGACCGTTTTTGAGTTATTTGCAAAAAACTGTATTTGACCCCCCCTGTTCTATTTTTAGTAACAGCGGCCATGTTTTTTGACGTATCAAAAATCCCAACACAAACTTTTTGCACAATACCCTAAGGAACAACCATATCAAGTTTGGCTGCAATTGGCCAAGCAGTTTCAGAGAAAAAGATGTTTGAAAAAAGCTAACGGATGACGGACGACGGACGACGGACGACAGACGACGGATGACGGAAGACGGACGGACGCAAAGTGATAGCAATAGCTCACATGACCCTTCGGGTCAGGTGAGCTAAAAACTACTGCAATGTGAACTCTAATTAAAATGAGAGTGAACTCAGGTGCTCCACAAGAGTAAGCACTTCATTTTCTTTATAGAGCTTCATGTTAAACAGAAAAAAATTATGATAACAAGGTTATGTTGCTCTTCGGTTATTGGTTTTAAAATTTTAACCAGAAAATATTTGAACAAATCCCTTACACAAATACAAGCCTCTCTCATTTATACATATGTTAATTTGTACAAGTACTGTATATTTGTTATTTTTAGAATTTGGAGATTCAAATGCCCCTTATAACATTATCATCTCCTATCTTGTTTTTTTTTTTTTTGCATTTTAATGTTACAACATGGAAAAAAAATTGTAAATAAAAAGCAAATTAAGGAGTAAAAATTTACGTTTGCATTCTTATTTTAATTTTTTAAAGGCAAAGATTGGTTAATCAAAATACAACATATGTCCTGGTTTACAGCCAAAATAAAATATTTTAACCAAACTTGCATAAACAACATCATGAACATACCTCTCAATTTATTAGGTGTAAAAAAATTCTTTAATCTGGGATATTTCAGAGCTCGCAATATGTAACCATCGTCTCTTTCATCTGACTTCTCATACTGCTCAGTAGACGGCCATATAATCCTCTTTTGGTTTGAGAAAAAGCAATCCCATATCTGAAATTGGCTTGAACAGTAGATAGAAACAGGCTCTATATTTCGAAATTCCGACGATTTCAAATTCGAGAAATTGCCATAATGCAAATTCACAACAGGTATGATATTCCCTATCAAATCCTTGTACAGGTTTTTGTTCAGTGATACTGAAGGGTTAACGAAATCTGTCGGTTTAACTTTTTGTGGCCAAACAACTGTTCTGCTACTATCAATAAAGTATTTAATGTGATTTCCTGGAAAACATTCAGCAAAGTATCGTTTTTTACTTATAACATAGTCTTCTCCTGCCTTGCTATTGACATCCAAGAATTCTGATAATTTACTATTAGTATCAGTTAACTGAGATAAAACTGCTTTTAATGATATTACATTTACACTTTTTACTTGCTTTAAGTTTTGTCTAGGCTGAGTATCTTTTGTTGTGGTGGAAGGATTTGAAACTGATGTCGGACTTGATTGAAGATAAGCTGTAGGTGTGCCCTGCGGATATGACTTTAATGAGTGAACATTCTGACTTGTTCCAGGTTGCAAGTTTTTCGGAGATATTACTATTTGGCCTTTCTTTATGCCTTTCTGTAGTACTTGAATAAATATTTTGCCTTTTCTTATTGTAAAAGATGTAGTTTTGACTTCTTGGCTTTTCATCATTGGTTCTTGCTGTTGCCTTTGGTAATTAGTTGCATTTGTCGTGACAATTTTTGGTGTTACAGTTTGTAACTCAGCTTCTCCTACCCCTCTGTGAAAAAAATAAATAAAGTAAAAGTGTTTAAATTCATCACTAAGTCTTCACCAAGACTTAAATTTTTAATCTAACTTAGAGTACCCGAAGCAAGCCAACAAAAGGTTACCTGCAGCTTCATATTAAGTTGAAGTCTTACACCTACAGTTAAATTATTTCCATTGGATGTTTTCTGAAAGAAATTAGAATTCCCAATCACATCTCCATATGATTTACTTCCTTACTCTAAAGTTTCATCAAAGTCTAACAAATGGTAAAGGAGGAGTTGCAAATACAATATATGATGACAGACTGTTAAGAAAGAGATATTTTATTTCAGAGATTTTGCAAAATTAAATACCTGCTAAATGAAATCATGAAATAAAAAGAATGAGCAGAAAATGTGAAATTGAGTGGCCATCAACTTGGGTGAAATCATAAACTTGTGAACATAATTACCTGCAAAAATAAGTATGTTTTTACAGTATCACAAATACCTACACATTGCTTTCTTTAACTGGACTCTGATCAGTACCCCTTTTGCCTACTTGGACAGCTGATTGTAAACTAAACTTCATAGCCTGAACAGTTGTTGGTAAACTAGACTTCATTGCTTGAACAGCTGATTGTAAACTAGACTTCATAGCCTGAACAGTTGTTGGTAAACTAGACTTTGTAGCCTGAACAGTTGTTGGTAAATTAGACTTTGTAGCCTGAACAGTTGTTGGTAAACTAGACTTTGTAGCATAAGCAGTAGTTGGTAAACTAGACTTCATAGCTTGAACAGCTGATTGTAAACTAGACTTCCTAACCTGAACAGTTGTTGGTAGACTAGTTTTTGTAGCCTGAACAGTTATTAGTAGACTAGACTTAGTAGCCTCAACAGTAGTTGGTAAACTTGGCTTCACTGCTGCTTGAACAACTGTTGGTAAATTAGGCTTCACTGCTGCTTGAACAACTGTTGGTAAACTAGGCTTCACTGCTGCTTGAACAACTGTTGTTGAACTAGGCTTTGCTACTGTTTTAACAATTGTTGGTATACATGTAACAGGACTGTTTTCTACATTTTCTGAACATCTCTTACCAGTTTCAAGACTGTGTTTACTTTTCCTTTGTGCCTCAGTATTTGTCAAAGCATCAGGAATAAAATTTGTATCTTGTGGCGGTGTGAGTTTCCCACTTTTTCGTCCCCAAAAACGATTTATGGTTTTCATTTTGATTTTATTAGTACATTTACTGTCACTTTTAGGGTCAGAGCCTGAAAAGCCTTCAAGTTGCAATTTGTTTTTGAACCTGCGAGAGCCCCATTGAGAAAGATTGCTCCAAGCCTCCGTTATTTCATTTTGTGTAACTTCTTGCTGTATCACAGGGTTGTTTGCATTTTCCCTTGGTAGTAGGTTTTGCATTACAGAAGGGTTAATTCTTATCTTTTTTAAACTTGGACTTTCATCATCATTATTTTGAGACGTCTGTCTTTTCCCTGTATGTCTATCAAAAACCCTATTCAAAGCCTCTACCTGTGAATTGGTATTTTGGGACACTGTCGATGCATTTACAAGTATTCTAGGTGTGGATGAATCCGTTGTAGAATCAGGTAACCTATAAAAAAAAACATATACCTTTATCAAATATACTGTGATGAGAGCTTGTTTTGTAATGAACAAGCATTCTGAGAGTATTGCAAAACAATACATAGTCCCCTACCGGCCTAATATTTCAGTCACTGGTAACAATTTGTCAAACAAATGAATACCTAAACTTGATCAGTTTATTATCTACAAGGAACAATAAAAAAGTGTAAAAGGATTTGCAAACTTCAAAGGGCCATAACCCATAAAAATTTGTGGACCGGCATGAAACTCAAACTTGATCTGTTACTCATCAAGGTAAACTCATATACCAAAAATCAGTTCATTATCTATAAGCGTTTAAAAAAAAGTGCTGAAAACTGAGGCCTGACAGACGGACAGACTTACAGACAGACAGACAGAGTGCAAACCTATAGTCCCCTTCGGCTTTCGCCGGTAGGGCACTAAAAATGCCTCCGCTTCTATCAAAAAGTTGCAAAGATAATTCCATAATTGAATAGATTTGGGTTGGAAGACACTATTTTTCCAGACCCCACCACCCACACAAATATCAAGATTTATCATAAAGAAAAATGGCAGTTGACAAAATTTACCTTACGACCCATCTAAAAAAAAATATAAAGTGCATTCCACCATCATTATTAACGGAATAGCCCTTAGTTATTTATTTATTTTCAATGTCCATAACTAACCATGTAAAGGGTGTGTTGCAACATTTTTAGAAGAAACTCCTTTCCCTTCCTTAGCCATAGGTGGATCCAGGGGGGGGGGGGGGGGCACTTTTGGCGAAAAAATTTAGTTGAATATATAGGAAATCGTTGAAACGTGACCAAAGTGTGTCCCCTCTTAGGCCAGTCAGTGGGTCCCTTCTTTTCAGAATTTCTGGATCTGCCACTATTAGCAGATTGTCTCAGATGTGTGTTGTACAGTACAATAATTTCACATTTAAGAAATTTAAGCAAAGACATCATTTGCTTGTAGACAAATATATTTTCTGTTTCTCAAATGAGCAATGATCTTGGTTTAGTATTGAAGTTCTTTAATGAATTTACCCACACTTATGAATCATTGAGGGCTATTCCAGAAATAAATGTATGGGGGGGGTTGGAAGGCACTTTTTTATACCCACCATGGATAAAATTTTAATTTTTTTCCCTTTACATTGCATTTAAATTTGAGAAATATCTAAAAATACCACCACCCATTCAATTTCAATTATAGTGCCTTCCCACCCCCTCGCCTTACAATTAATTCTGGAATAGCCCTGACAAAGTGAAAGGTGTGCTGTAGCAAACAGGAACTGCATATTCCTCTGTATAACATGAGTTCACTAGTGATTCCACTTTAGTTCAAGTTGCTGATTGTGGTTTGGTTGTAATATGTGTCTTTTTTGTTATAATTGATAGACATAAAAAGGCACCAATAGGATGGGGGCATTAGAGTATCAAAAATCTGAAAGGGCAAAAACAAAATCAGTAAACAGAAACAAGAAACACATGTAGGAACACAATACTAAACTGAAACACACTCAAAATCAACAAAACAGAAATCAATAACACAAACTTGATTTGCTCTTGTGATGATTTTTATGTCTACCAAGCAATTTTGTCTTTGCCTTTCTGGAGGGGGCCGGGCCGATGGGTTTTTTTCGTTCTCAGTTATTGGCAATTTTTATTTTCTGTGAATTGTGATTTGTTGAAATATTTTTCCATACATCGTGATTGGATATTGCACGTGAACCGTTCTCTGCAAAGTATTTTGTCCATGATTCGTTTTAGGCATGCTTTACAGTAAACAAACTTTTATCCATGAACAAAAATTTAGCCATATTTCTGTGTTTCATTATTTGCATTTTTTATTCTTTGTGATTTGTGATCAGGACGCCCTTTCTGGATATACAATGGCTTTAATTGTTAATTGTCCAAGCCAGTTTGACAAAATATGCAAATTGGCCTCAGGGGGTCAAGTCTGGATGTCAAAACAAATAATTACAGGTAAATCTAAATTTTCTCCAGCTTGGGATGAGTACTTATTCACAAAACAATAAGAAAATGGTTATCTGTTGCTCAAGTTGCTCAAATAATTACATGAAAGAAAATACACAATCATGTAAACAAACCATTCTATTTTTAGATGTATTTACATAAGGTTACTGAGGGGGAATACACAATATTGATCCAGAAATGAAACTAGTAAAGGGAAAATAAATAAATAAATGAATGAAAATCATATTTAATTATTCTTTTATTGAATAAAAAAATTGGATAGAAGTATTTTTTAGAACATAGATATTTATACCAAACGACGACATACCATAATACGTCCGCAAATTTTTTGTGGACGTGTTAAAAGCTACATGCCAAATATCAAGAGGCTGTGTCATGTAGTTGCCAAGAAGACTGCGGCGGATATTTTTGTGATGCCACAAGACACAGTAGGACAATGATGCAAGACGACAGAAAGTGTCAAAGTTACTCCTATATGTCACTATAGCAGGCAGGAACCGCTTACTCTTCCAGAGACACCTGAGTTCACTCATGTCACGACTTGAGTTTGCATTGTTGATTTCTGTTCGGTTGATTTTGTGTTTCTTCATGCTGTTCTTGTTCATGTTTTCCGGTTAGGTGGTTGCCCTTTATGACTTTTGACACTCGAATGCCCCATTGGTACCTCTTTGCTTCTTGCAACACATTGCAGGCGAAAAAAAAATCTCCATGACTTGCAGTACTTACTGAAATTTCAGGATTTTTCCTTTTAAGCCTAGAACTAATGCTTGTTTGAGGCTAGAACTGACAGGCTGACCAGCTGGAAAATAAAACAAGAGACTCTCAAAATCCTGAATAGCTCACCTTACCTCAATGCTGTTTGACTAAAATATCTTTTAACATTTTTTGACCAAAACTCTAAAAAAGATTAACTGAAAGCTCAATTAGCTGAATATTCATCCATGCAAAACCTTTTATCTTCATATACTCAATTCTGAGATAAAAATCTTATAAATATTAGTATTTGCAATTAAGGTATCTCAACTGAAAAAGGGGTTACGGATCTATTATCCGATAATTTCAACCCCAATCGCCCTGCTGCTCTATGAGGATTCAGTAGGCAGCTTGTCCCCTTTGAAACAATGTTTTAATCGCCCATCTGAAACTTTAGTCCCCATGGGCCACTGTTTTCTGTCTCTGCAACCAAATTTAATATTGTTTGGAGCTTCATTAGCATTAAACCAAGCAAAAGCTTTTTTTCTATCTTCTTCAATTTGAAGCTGTATGAAAGTCAACTATTTTTTTACATTTAACATGTTTAAGGACCTGAAACTTCTATGAGCTATATGAACCCATGTCAGTTTTGGTTTGTTTGTTTTTTCAGAACAATACTATCAATAAACATTTTCTCTCTTTTAATCAGCTTTTTTGTGACTTTGCCTCAGCTTGAAGTTACTCTGTATGACTTTATAGCTGTGACTTGAAGTGATTTTGTGTAACTTTGTGACTTGACCCTACCTTAAAGTGATTCTGTATGACTTTGTGACTGGGTCCTACCTTGAAGTGATTCAGTATGACTTAGTGACTGGGCCCTACCTTAAAGTGATTCTGTATGACTTTGTGACTGGGTCCTACCTTGAAGTGATTCAGTATGACTTAGTGACTGGGCCCTACCTTAAAGTGATTCTGTATGACTTAGTGACTGGGCCTTACCTTAAAGTGATTCTGTATGACTTTGTGACTGGGCCTTACCTTTAAGTGATTCTGTATGACTTTGTGACTGGGCCTTACCTTTAAGTGATTCTGTATGACTTTGTGACTGGGCCTTACCTTTAAGTGATTCTGTATGACTTTGTGACTGGGCCTTACCTTGAAATGATTCTGTATGACTTTGTGACTAGGCCCTACCTTGAAGTGATTCTGTATGACTTTGTGACTGGCTCCTACCTTGAAATGATTCTGTATGACTTTGTGACTGGGCACTACCTTGAAGTGATTCTGTATGACTTTTGTGACTTTGTCTTACCTTGAAGTGATTCTGTATGACTTTGTGACTGGCTCCTACCTTGAAGTGATTTTGTATGACTTTTGTGACTTTGTCTTACCTTGAAGTGATTCTGTATGACTTTGTGACTGGGCACTACCTTGAAGTGATTTTGTATGACTTTTGTGACTTTGTCTTACCTTGAAGTGATTCTGTACGACTTTATGACGACTTTGTGACTGGGCCCTACCTTGAAGTGATTCTGTATGACTTTATGGCGACTTTGTGACTGGGCCCTACCTTGAAGTGATTCTGTATGACCTTGTGACTGGGCTTTACCTTGAAGTGATTCAGTATGGCAGGCTAACTGGACATTACCTTGACTGGATTCTGTACAACTTTCAATCTGGGCACAATCTTTAAGGGATTCATTATTACTAGTGTCAAAGTTCTCTTCTTCTTTAATAGCAGGAGATAGATCTTCATTAAGCTCTGACATCAAATTTTTTCTATCTTGTGCATTTGAAGAGTTGAGATCAAAAGTGTCTAAAGGTTCCTCTTTTATCCTTATACTATTGCCTTGTATCCTTACATAAGCTCCTTCATTTGTTTTTAAAACATCTTCACTTTTCTCTACATCAGACTCCTGTTTAATAATTGTCTCTACCATCTCACCTGTCACCATAGAAAAATGAGGGACATGTTCTGAATTTTGACCTGATGTAGACACTTCTGCAGATGCTGATGAACTGGTAACCAAATTCTCTTTAAAGATGGCTGCTAATGATAATAAATTTTCTTTTTCAAAAACAGTCACAGAATTTGCTCCTGGTGTTGACACTTCCATACTGCAGGATGAGCTGGAAAACCGATTCTCCACAACATTACCACTATCACACGTCATTTTCAGTGAAGCCTCTTCTTCTTTTACTTCAACTTTGTTACTATCTGCAATTAAAAATATAATCATTTAAATACAGCATATGCACATGTCTTCAATGTATCTGTATTCACTATGTAATTTTTATTTGATTACCAAATTGAAGGTTTTGAGTCTCATATCACATACCACAATGTATCACTTGTACCAATAAAATGAAATTACAATCTTCATCAAAACCTGGATTTTCACATTCTGAAATCTGAACATAATTAATTTTGTTACAGAGCATAAAGATGCATTTTTGTACAATTAATTTTCAAGTTCTGAGTTTTTTAATAACTACATAATATGAGAATCAACTACAAAAGTTCATAAACAATACATTATGACAACATAAAAGATCTTTCTGACCATTTGATTTACCTAATGTGTTAAAGTGGATAATTTCACATGATTGATTTCCTGTCCTGCATTTAGTCAAATGTTCAGCTGAAAAAAAAGATAGAAAAAAGTTTATATCGATTAAAATGTAAGTTGCTAGCTAATCTTGGTCTAACAAAATGCAATACATGTAAAATAAAACCAGTCTAAACAAATTCATAATAAACCATATATCTTTCTAACCTGAAAACAAAACTTAGAATTTTAAGTCGAAAGTAAACCCATATCTCCTGTGAAGGTATTAATTTTTGTAAGGATTCAATTTTCATACTTTGCATGGGTTGGCAAACCTGTCAGAATCCAAATGTTTAAGAGTTTATACAATGCATTTAATAAAAAGTTTTTTAAAACCACCAATTTATAAATCTATGAATAGGCAATTTCAAGAATTTATTCCCAATCAATGAAAACTGAAACCCATGCATTTCAGTACTTTCACATAATACCATATAAATTCTTAAGACCAAAATTGGCACAGATTAGACAGATTTCACTATTCTAGGTTTTCTGTATATAAAACACTAGTCGATAGAATTGCCTATATATACAAATCATCAATGTTTAAGAACTTAAGTAGCTTTTAAAGTACATTATATTGGTCTCTACTGTTTCACCATTCTCTGGACATTGAATTACTTTTTTTCTACATCTTATGAATAAAATTCAGAATAAAGCATACAATTTTTTTTTCTCAATCATTCAATGTTTTCTCATGATGATAAACCAACCCATTTTATTGGCATTTTCTGTAGAAAACATTCCACAACTACAAAGCAAAAAACTATTCTCCATGTTGACCTTCTGTGTAATACAAGCAATCTTGGATTTACTAGCTAATGTCTTCCAGCTATGCTTTCTTCTGTAATGCAGGAACAGTGACTGACGACAGATGGTCATTACATCACAACACTGCCACAAACTACAAGTAAAACAAAATTATAAGCAAAACAAGCAGTCAGTAGATCTGTGGTACAAGTCTATATACCTATGCATCCTTTACAAATATACAATTAATATTAAAAACGAAAGAATATGGAACATGTGCCAGAAAGACAAGATCCACATATTGATATTATTTTTATAAATGATAAAAAACAAACATTCAATGCATGTGAAGCGCTTTTCTGGACTAACCTTCATCAGACGATGTCAGATGGATCACAAAATGCATTTCATAGTTTGTCATGAAGCTTGTTATCAAATACAACAACCTGCATTGATAGTACTTAATAGTGCAAAGGCACGCTTTTAATGTGTGGGATACAGTAAACCCTCTTTTATAACAGGTGAACTTATTTTCCAAATTTCACAATCTATTAAAATCAGTCCATTGCAACTTAATTTTGAATATTCTGTATAGCATTTTTTTTATTCATAGATGTTTTTCTTTCACAGATAATGAAAAGAAGGAATGTGTCCATGGACATGGATGCCCCCCTAGGCCCCAAACAGGAAGAAGATGTCTGACAGACCTGAAAGTCGCTTAGGACATACAGGTTGTCATACTGAACCATCCTACCAAGTTTCAAATCATACCCATATATGGTTTCTGAGATAAGCTTGACTGAATTTTCATGATTTTCATATCGGCCTAGTCCCAAACAGGAAGTAGATGTATGACATAACTGAAAGTCGTTACGACGTACAGGTTGCCCTACTGAACCATCCTACCAAGTTTCAAATAATTCCAATAGAAGGAAATGAGATGAGGAATAAGTGTACACGACACAACCTTCAATATAAACGTATATATTTAAAACATCCACAATGGAAAACAGCCAGCAGCCTTCAATGTGACCAGCAGTCCCTGCTCGCTGTTTTTCAATTGGCCTATGTAAGGTTTCTGAAAAAAGTTTGACGTAAATTTTTAAGTTGATTTTTGAGCCTAGGTTCCACACAGGAAGTAGATGTCTGACAGTCCTGACAGTTGCTTAGGATGTACAGTTTGTAAAACTGAACCATCCTACCAAATTTCATTTCATTCCCATGTACAATTTCTGACAAAAGCTTGACAGATATTTTCATGTTGATTTTCATAAATTTTCATATCAGCCTAGTCTCAAACAGGAAGTAGATGTCTGATAGACCTGAAAGTCACTTAGGACGTATAGTTTGTCATACTGAACCATCCTACTGAGTTTCAAATCATTCCCGTGTTACTATGATGGTTTCATAGATAGCTTGACGGAAATTTGTCAAAATTAAACAATATAAAGCAGAACCCAAGTAAAACCCATTATTGTAAAATTACAACCTACCTCACATGATCAGGTGAAGACAACATATCTCCACATTCCAAACATCTCAAATTTCTGTCTTTTTGATCCAATTCAATCAACTGCTTAAAACTTCGGAAAATCATAAATCGTAATGCATCTTCATCAGAGTTAAATAAATTCCTCAGAGCAGGATAGTACAATAGAGCATCTACAAAATATAACTATACATGCATATGTCATTGTAGCTTTCAAGTCAACAAATTGAGCTACAGGTAAAAAGATCTTTGACAGGGAGAAAAGTTTGTTTTTGCCAGGAAATACTATCATATCATTCCATATTATCTCGCCCCATCAACCTAAGGAACAGATTTGATTTTGGTATCTTCATGAGCTTTTAGGGCAATGCCATCTCATATTATACAATAGTACACATATTTTGGTCTTAAATCATTTCATTACAATTTCTTTCTGAGGACAATGAATTGAAAGTGTAGCTGTTTTAAATGCAGATGCTTTAATTACTGCTATTCTACAATAACTGCCATACCCTGTACATTTATGTTATCTCACTTCATAATAAAGCTCAAAAATGTATCTAAATTGTCTATTTTGAGTGAGTGAATTTCAAACCTGCTGATATTTTGTCATCAAGAGGTTCAATTACAAGTTGGGAATCTGCCATCTTTATTCCAGTGCTTTTCTTCTATAAAATATGAAAGAAATATATTCTGACTACTGTAAATGTATTAATCTTCGCAGTTGCTAATTTTTTCGCATTCAATCCAAATGTCTATTTTGCTAGTATTAATTTTCAAGGTTTTCAATCAATATACTTTGATTCAATTCAATTTTAATTCAATTTTATTTATTGCTCGAACTCATAATTACAATAATTGGTTTAGGCACAATGGATAATAGAAGTATATATATAATAAAGTATAATAAACACAATGATGATGAAATTTAGACAATTTACAATGTAAATATATATTGGTTTTATATTAATTTGTGGTTTCTTATTTCTAAACAGTTTGATATAAAGTTGGAAGACATCTTCAGTACAAATGAATTGAGTAGAAGTTTTACTTTTTCATTGTTGCTCATAAATTTGTATTGTTTGTAGATGGAAATTATTTTGTTACTAAAATCATCTCTCTGTGTCTTATAAAAATTGCAATAAAAAAGAAAATGAAATTCATCTTCAACAGAGATATTACATATTGGACATATTCTTTGTTCTAAAGGTATTTGAAGATGTCTCCCTTTTTCAATCATTAACTGATGAGAGCTTGTCCTAAGTCTGCAAATCATGGCCCTATCCAATACATTGGTCAGTTTATCAACATAAGCTGGTCTCTCCCCACTTTCGTAGACTCCCATAAAGAAATTTAGTTTGGCATTATTCTTTAAATTTGAATTTTGTGTTTGTTGGCACGTATCTTTAATTCTTTGCTTGACTTGATTTAAATTTGCTTTGAGCATAAAATTATTACTGTTCAAATAACTAAAACCCAGTGAGTTTAAAATATTGTGGACTTTCTTGATCCATGGGTTTGTATTTTTTGTGAGGTTATAAATGTCGTATGCTAGACTGTTTATATTATTAATTAAATGATTATAAAATCCTAAAATTGCAGAGCTTATTTTACTTGTGATGGGTAATCTAGCTAATTCTGCTCGACACACATCATTAGAAGTTTTACAATGAACTCCAAGAATTTCTTTAATGAATTTGATATGGAACTTTTCAATAAAATTTGATGTATCATTTTTAAGAGAAAAATCTATGCCCCAAATTTCACAACAATAAAGTAAAATAGGAGAAACAAGAGAGTCAAATATACTTTGATTTACATACAAATAACTGCATATTCACATGTAGTATTTTTCACAGATTATCACACATTGTCAATATTGTGAAAATTACTACCTTTATAATAACTAAACTATAAACATATGGTCCATTTTCATGAAGTTTAAAATTAGTAATTAACATGATTAACCAACTATAAAGGCAAGGTACATGTACATGTATATTGTTCTTGTTCTAAAAACATACCCCTCAGTCATCCAGTAGCAAATTTACTATCCATGCATTTTTGAGAGGGTTCTGTTTTGTTTGTTTGTTTGTTTTTTATTTTGTGTAGATTTTTGGATAAAACCATGTGCTGCCTATGCCAAACTCCTCTTTTCTTCTGCAATGTACCAGGGTTTTTTTCTACAGGAACTTCCCTCTTTTGTCTGAGACTAAGAGTGGCCAGGACATTTTTGAATCTGCATCAGCTTACCTTATCAACACTGTTAAATACTATTTATCTTTTTTATTTTCCTTGAACATCATAGTCTGACTGTCTGTTTTAGCATCAGAAACAGCAATGTCCTCTTGACAATACATCCATGATGGTCACTGATAGCTCAACTTAGAATTCCCTGCAAATGTACAAAACCTAGTTTCTTAATTATTTTTGATACACAATAAGAGATCCATTTGTTATTTTAAGGAATATTTTTATAAATTATGTTGACAAGTTTGTCAGAAAGCTTGATATACACATGTATGTTCCAAGAATTTGATAATTAATGTTGAGACGATATCTGTTACATGTAAGCATGTTAAGTTATGATCAGATATATAGAAGCTGTGTTTGTTGCTTTGCTGTATACACACCAATTACTTCTTTTACTAATTTGATGTGTAAATGTTCAAAAGGGTCTGTATCTTCAAATTTGTTGTCAGCACCCCAATTTTTTAAAATCCATATACATGTACATAAATGTTCTTGTTTCGACTGGAGTTCGCGTTGTTGATTGATATTCAGTTGTTTTGTGTTTCCATGTTTTACATGTTGTCTGTGTTTGTCCTGTTCTTGTTGGTGTTTACTGGTTTTGTCTATGCTCTTTCGGACTTTTGACATTCGGATACCCCATTGGCACCTCTGCTTCTTTCAAAAAGTTTATTTTTCTAATAAGCTGCATGGGTTGTCAAGATTTATAGATTTCTTTATTTCAAACTGAATAAGAGGCTGAGCTATGAACCGCCGTTAGTATGATGGCCCTTGATTGGAATGTGGTCCATAAAATTATGCCCTCTTGCCTCGGAAACCTTGTTAATTTTTAATGTACATGTGTATGGCTTCCTCTGATGTTGTAAGAGATATCTTCAGGTAACCTGAAATATTTCTTCCAGGTCCTATTGGGTTTTAAGGGGAAAATGTTTTATGGATAATATTACATAAACAACATGATTTGACATATCATTAAAATTTATTTAATAATATCCTTTATTCCATAAATAATGCATTAATCTTAAAATCGAAAGATATTTCATGGGGCAGGAACATTAAATAAACACCTGCATGGTGGAAGAAATAAACCGTTACAATGTAGTCATAGCCATAAAAACTTAGCTCTTGGGATTGCTTTTTTTTCATTTGGACTTTTTTGGCAACAAAATCTAAACGTTAACCTTTTGGAACTTCTTCTTACTCTTAGACAGTGCAATTAATTTTCTTTTTTGGGCATATTTTCGATTAAAATCTTGATTTCCTCTTAGTTACATAGTTCTCATAACTAAACAATTACTATAGCAGTATAATACATTCAGAAATCGAACAAGGAAAGCTTCAAAATTTGGAATTATATTTTTTTCTGCATTGCTGTGGTGGTGCCTAAAATGTGTAACCCGTACCCGTACCCGTACCAATTTTGGCTCATTTACCCGTACCCGTACCCGCACCAGTTTTCAAATTTGACTCGTAAAGAGCGAAAACGCAAAGAAACTTTCTGAAATTGCACCTGAAGATTTCTGATAAGTTATTCAATGAACTGGTATCAGTTGTTTTTCAAATCGTTATTCTAATTTCCCAAAATCAATGATGTTAGAAAATTTTGGTGCCTAAAATGTGTAACCGGAAGTTTACACCATGACCAATGTGCCAAAGAAATGATAACTTTTAACTTCTTTAAAATTATACTTTTTCATCATAAATTGGATTCGTTTTTATTGTTTAAAGTTATATTAAATGTTTATAACGATTGTTTTGTAAATTGACCCTTAAATGAATCTATTTTAACTTATTTTGAACGCTCCAAAATTATCAAAACATTGGCCCGGATTTTCACCGGGTACGGGTGATTTGTATAAACATTGAAAAAAAAAGCGAAAGGCCCCTCGGTATAAAGCAAAATTGTGAAATAGATAGTTATTGATTCTAAATAAATCGTTCATTCAATCACTGCTGATATATTTTTGTAACTTTTAATTCATGTTTAAAACAAATCTGTTTCTCATTTGATTAGAAAATGCCCTGTATGTCATCGGGTACGGGTAAATTTTCAATGTCGGTATCAGTAAAAACATGAAATACATCAAAATATGAATGTTTATTTTAAAGTTTTGAGATATGAAATCATTCAATGTCATATTTTAAAGACATACATCAAATATTACAATGATTGACTTCGTTTTCGCTACAGTCGAAGCGAATATGTGAAACTTTGAACAACCTGGGTGCGGGTACGGGTACGGGTACGGGTTACACATTTTAGGCACCACCATTGCTGTGCTTAGGTCTGATTGCAAACAATAGCTGACAATTGATCCGCGAAATAGTTACTGCAAAAATATTTTTTGTTTGCATTTTAGAAAATCGAAAATAACTTTGAACAATTGACCACATTTAGTCCTAAGCATTTCATGCTAATACTATTGCAAATTTATTAGATTATTCACATTGTTTTCCAACAAATTCTGGTTCATGAGAGTTAGCAGCGGTACCAGTCTACGAGCACCTGTTGCGGAGGAATATTAAAAACGTTTGGTTTTAACAAAGAAAAGTTTTTATCCCGGAAAAGGACCGGTCGTTCGTTTTTGTTTTGTTTTATAAATACTTTCGATAAAAAAAAATGACAGAAGTGTTATTGAAAAGCTTTTTAACAAAAATTCTGAATTGAAATTATCGATAATGTTTTAGGGATTGCCTAGCTGTGAGCACAGCATAATTCATCATCCTAATCCTCATCCTTATCCATACATGTGACGGATCCGTCATGACAAAGCTGGAGATTTTGATTTTTTAGCTGGAGATTGGACAAAAAAGCGGGAGGGTTTCAACATGTTCAAGGCACTAGCGAGTGCCAAATGCACCTGGCTTCACTAATTAATCTCCGACTGTCTATTCAATTATTAGATCAATTTTGACAATAAACCTTCAATCGTGACCTTTACCTATAAAATTAACGTCTGACTACTTGACAAACCCTTAAATCTCCGGAAATGTATTATGACTAAACAGTAAAAATGTCTATGAAATATAAATTTTGTCAAGTTTTGAAAAAGCGGGAGATTCCACATAAAGTCTAGCTGGAGAGGGGTAGTCTCGGGTAAAAAAGTCGGCAGAACCAGATTTTGCCTCCCGGCGGGAGAATTTCATGTATGCTCATGCTCCTCCTCCTCCTCCTCCTCCTCCTCCTCCTCCTCCTCCTCATCATCATCATCATCATCATCATCATCATCATCATCATCATCATCATCATCATCATCATCATCATCGTCATCGTCGTCGTCGTCGTCGTCGTCGTCGTCGTCGTCATCGTCATCATCATCATCATCATCATCATCATCATCATCATCATCATCATCATCATCATCATCATCATCATCATCATCATCATCATCATCATCATCATCATCATCCCCTATTTGGTCATTGATAGTATTGTGCAAAGCATTTTAAAATAAGGCTCTCTATGGCATGGTGGAAGTCATACCCTGCCATTGCAGACTTCAAGGGATTGAATCTTTATAATCTACCCAGGAATTAAGACTGTTCCATAGCCCGATGGTGTCTGGAAAGAAGGTGTGCCGGTACATGCTGGTTCCTGGATATCGTACTTGTTAGCGTTGACCGCAAAGGCGAATTTTGAACCGGGGGAGGCGGGCGCGCCCTCTTTTTTTACAGGAACATTTAGATAGAAACTGTATGAAACAAGTGGTCCCGGAAGATTTTATTTTGAGTTCGATTTCTGGAACCGCCACAGGACTCTGCCTTTTGGTGTTTGCTGTATAAGGAACAAGGTGGTCAGTTGGTAAAGCCATATGCTGGTATCTAATCCGGTTCATCATGACAAGTTTGCATTTTTCCCTGCGATCTTCTGTGGACCATCCTAGCTGTTCAATCATTTTGGTAACACTACTGGTGCTTCTGTAGTCTCCACAAACTAAGCGAGCAGAACGTCGTTTAACAGCTTCAAGCTTATTAATGTTTGTTACTGTGAATGGGTCCCATACTGTACATCTGTATTCAATAACAATTGTCTAATAGGGTAAAATATAATTTTTCCTTTGTCTTGGTAGAAACTGCTTGATGTTGCGGTAAAAGAAGTTGCTGGTGTTTTTTGCCGTGCGTGCAACCTGTTCTATGTTTATATTTCAGCTCGTGTCCTTGCTGATGTTGATGCCAAGGTACTTTCCGGTGTCTGTCTTTTCCAATGTGTGCCCATGGATGTTGTATTGGGTTTTTTTTTACAGTTGGTGTGAATAACCTGGCATTTTTAGGATGGAATTTCATTTTCAACTGGTGTTCCCATATCTGTAAGTTATTCAGGTCTTGCTAGAGTGTTGCTGCATCATCAGGTGACTTGGTGGTTTATACAGAACACAGTCGTCTGCGAAGAATCTTGCGTTGGTGCTTGAAATAACTTTAGGCAAGTCATTGATAAAGGCTAGAAAGAGGATAGGCTCCAAAACGCTCCCTTATGGGACCCCGGACTGTACTGGAGAGGAGGATGACAGCTAGCCCTCGAGTACCACTTGTTGACGTCTACTGCTAAGAAAATCTCGTATCCAGTTGTTGGTGTGACCTGTTATTCCGTAGAACTGTACTATGTTTAAAAGCCGTTTGTGTATCACCAACGTGTCTTATCAATTGCCTTACTGAAATCTAGGAATATACGGTGTACTTGTTTTGTGTTATCCAGGTTGTTCATTAAGTCGTTGAAGGTGATGATAAGTTGCGCCTTGCATGATCTTCTTTTATGGAATCCATGCAGACTGTTATTTAGTATGTTGTTATTGTCCAGGTGTTTCATTATGTCGCTACTGATGATATATTCAAGGTATTGAAGAGTACAGAGGTCAGTGACACTGGCCTGTAATTGGAAACTTTACTTTTATTACCTTTCTTGAAAGTGGGAACATGTTTGCTTTCTAGCTTCTATTCCTCTGGGATCTTTCCCTATAGTTGAAAGAAGATGGTGAAGATTGGTGACAGCGTTTTTACCAGTTTCACGGAGGCGTGTCGGTATGCCGTCTGGTCCTATTGCCTTGTGTTCATTTTTAAGCCGTTTAATTATAGTTTGTACACTTCCTGATTTTGGATGTTGATGTTTGGTATTTGGGGATGTGGACCGACACCTTTGTTTGGTATTGATGATTTGTCTTCATTTTTTGTTGAAGACAGAAGAAGAATTCAATTTTCCTCATTTGAAAGGATAATAAGAGAAAGAAATGAGTCATTCTATATATATATATATAAGACCGTATATTGTATATAATACAATTTTACACGTTTATGTCCATGAGCATGCAGTGTACGATTCTTTTTGAAATCGTAATTATTATAAGCCTTTAAGCTTGTGTTTAATGTTATCACCGTATGGACTCGTGAGCGGATGAAAAGGTGATTCACGTACATGGAAATGGTAAATAACACACTTTGAAAAGGCAAAATTTTCAAAAATAGCAATATGTCATCAAAAAGGTCTATAATAAGCCCAGTAGCCATTCTTATATAAAAACAAATGCTATTGCACGGAACACCTCATATCTTTAGGTGTTTAATTTTGTTGGCATCATAGTTCATTATTGAACGATTTGATCCACAACCTCTTTACAAAATCAATACTTCATTTGAAATATGAATTTATTTACAAAAAAAAATATTTACACACATTTCTGCTCAAACAGGTCAAAAATTTTAGAACAATCATTATCACATGGAATGTGTTAACATGATAAATGAGTTCACTTATCTTATATATCGCTTGTAAATGCCGATACACCGATAACGCAGGGCGAAAAGGTTACAAAATACGTGGGAAAAAAGCTAAAAAGGGTCAATGCGTGTTAAATTACAACACAATAATGCAAATAAAGCGAAATTTGTTACATATTTGTTTTTATTCCCATAAAATATTTTTTAATCAATTGTTGCATATACACGAGGCGAAAAAACATGTATAACCCAATCTCTAATTGCATAATTATACATACATCTTTACATAAATATGTGTTACTGTTTGGAAAATAAATTTAATTATCAGGTAAACGAAAAGATGCTGTGAAATTAAGATAGCACGCGTTGAAGTTTAATTTATTTGATTGTCTTAAATAAGCCTGCTTTTCTATCATACTTGATGTTAACGTTTGGCTATAAACTTAACTACCAGCAATCATGGACAGGAGTTTCTTAAAATAGTTTACTGAATTTCAGCATAAAATTAATTTGAAAGTATTTTTAATGCATTTGAAATTATACTACATACCTTAATTTCTACAAACTATCAGTAAATCAAAAAAAAAAAAAAAAAAAAAAACTGAAAAAAACTAAAAGTGCTTTTTGACGATTTTGAATTATTAAATTAATGCTTGCATTGATTGAGAAATATTTCTCTTTTGTTGTCTTTTAGTGCCACATCTTTGATATTGATATTGATGTATAGTTCTTACAAAATTGTACGCGGACTGTTTTAAAGTGAGTAAGGGAGTTGAATGTCAGACAATCTGGTCGACTGAAATTAACTTTTGCCAAGGAATTTTCCTTCGATTTATAAGGGTCAGAGAGAGTTTTAAAATGGACATGTTTTGTGTTTCGGGTTCATATGTGTGAAATATATTTGATAAATACTTTCTATTCTAAAACGTATGTTTAAAATAAATGGTTTTATGTGTCATGTTTCAATGCGCTTAATATCGCATTGAAATAGTTGACGGAATAGCCGAAGACGCTGTACATGTTTTCAAAGAAGAAGTTTTCATAAATTCAAACGACAACAAATTTCCAGACATTAAATTTTCCTACGCATGACGCGCTCTACCAAAATTAGGATTCCCGACTTTTTATTTCATAGCAGTATTTTTAAAAAAAATAATGATTCAATTTGAATTGTATCTTTTTTTGCCCGGCAGTCTGTATGTGTTACATTGCTCTTGGCAGCCACAGTCATCAACATAGACACTGACTAGTAGATCTACAAATTGAGTAATACAGGTTGTTATTGATTCTTTCGGAATGAGAAAGATTTATCGTTATATAACCATCCCTTCCAGCATTAATCATTTGTTGTTTCTTGACCATTTTTATATGCGTTACCGATTAATAACCTTTTCAGACGGCGTTACTTTAATTTTCGAGCATAACTTTTATTATAAGATCCGTGCCTATAAAAAAACGGTGTTTTGATATATTTCAAATTCCTAAAAGCACGTGTATGCACATTATATTCTTAAAAAGGGTGATTTCATTAGAAAAAAAATATGTTTTATTGTTATTTTTTTTGTAACATCATTTTGTCATTAAGTTGGAAGAAAACTGAAACATTCTTTCGAAAAATATCATGCATCTTAAGAAAGGGAACGGTCTCAAGTGTTCCGTGAGCCATGGCATTTAATATATAATTGCAATGGGTAACGAAAAATGATACTCAAACATACTTTGTTTTATTTTTAATCCGTTTATCCCTTTTCAAAGTGTGTTATTAACCATTTCAATGTACGTGAATCACCTTTTCATCCGCTCACGAGTCCATACGGTGGTTATTATCAGATCGGATTTGAAAGAACCACTGAGGTGTCACTCATCTTAATTGTAAATCCACGGAAGAGTGAAAGCAAGCCAGCGAGTACTTTTATTCTCATAAACAAGAAATCATCAAATAAATGGTGCTGTTTTGTCCATATCTGGAAAAATACAAATGTTAAAATTGCTTTTAGTAGCATGATATAGTTACATTTGTATATAAGATATATCATTGTCCTAAAGTAAATAAATGAAGTCTGCGTTATGAAATATAGAACTTCTGAGCTGACTGTAAAATTTCCAACATTTGGCCTTCAAAGGAATTTGACGTGATTTAATTTTATTGTCGCTTATTTATATTGACGCTAGCTACCTTCATGGGAAATTTTAAGCATTACATTTTGTGCTATGTTTCAAGCTGAGTTTTTGGTCTGTTCGTTTTACAACAAATGAAAACCATGGTAAATGCTGGGGGTTTACTTCCTATAATTGGTATACAGGGACGTGCGCCAAAATCGGGTAGTAGATTTGAAAAAAAAATCAGGAATTTAAATTATTTGGGGTGTCATTTTATCTTTATGTATTAATTTAAATTTGAATTTTACATATGATATTAATTCTGGGTAAAGATCAGTATTCATCAATTCCGGTATATAAATTCCTGAAAAAAATTAGCCCTTGACAAAACAGTCAATTAGATACAAACAAACAAACAAACAAATAATTTTATTGCTAATCACAGCGCCCAAAACGAGCAGAATAATCACAGAAAATTACAATATACAGTACATTATGCTTGATTATAATGATTGGTTGAATATATTAACCCGAACCCACCCCCCCCCCCACCCCCTTAAAAGACTAAGCCAACATAGGCACAAAAGTCAATTCAGTAAGTAAGTAAGTAAATGGGGCAAGACTCGCTAGGTAATGTGAATTATTACTATTATTATATTATTATTATAATATATATATATATATATTTTAATATAAGCCAATTTGAGATGTAATTAATTATATACTATATTCATATTACTAGGATAATACATATGTAACTATATTTAAGACACGCCAGTTTCCAGAATATTTTGTCTGGTAGTGAATAAATTTCTTATAAGGTTTGCTAAATTTTTTAGTATTTCTGGATTTTCATTTGAAAGAAGCCAGATAAATTTTCCTTCTGATTTACAATTAAGTAAATTGGGATAGCATTTTGTTATGTCCTTAAGGACTGCATCACGGATAAAATTTAATTTTGAACAGTTAATTAGAAAATGAATCTCATCTTCCACGTCTGATTTACATAACTTACATATACGCTCGTTTACAGGAATACCATTTTGTCTGCCAATCTCAATTTCCAGAGAATGGGACCCAATTCTGAATTTACACAGTGTATATCTATCCGCAGTACTGGTTGTGGATATATAAGGTTCAAATTTAAAATGGTTTTTGTAAAGGCGATAAGTTCTAAGTTTATTTTTTTGGTTATCATTTTTTCTTTTATCACAGAAGAGTTCTTCCTTCCAAATGACTGAATACATTACAGTCATTTTTTTCCACAATTCCCTTTTAATATTTACTTTATTGTTTAAAATATTACTTGGAAGAATATCAAATAAATTTAGTATACTTTTAATACAGCTGTACCAAGAGTTGACCCCATTGATATCCAAAGACTTGGATAAAGAGAGGGCCTCCTTTAATAAAACATTTGTAGACTTTTCTAATCTTGTCCAATATTTTATTAGGTTTATAATTACACTGAAAAATAATGGGAATCTACCTATCTCTGCTAGTACTTCAGCATTAGTACTGCGTCTAGTCACTCCTAAAATAAATTTACTTGCTTTAACGTTTAAATTTTCAATTCTGCTAGTATTGCATAATTTGTAAAAGGCCATAGCTGACTTGAGTTTACTTGGTATACATGAGCCCCATATCTCTGATCCATACAGTAATACAGATTTAACTGTATGATCAAAAATATGTAGAAAAGAGGTTACCCTAGGCTTTTTCTCTCCAAAACATTTAGTTAATTTAAAATATGCTTTAAGTCCTTTGTTAAAAATATCTGTGGTTGCAAAAGAAAATGAACCAGAAGCTGAGAAATTAACTCCCAGATAACAGTAGTTTCTTACATTTTCTATGACATGATTGTCTATTCTAAATTGATGAGATGGAATCTTACCACCAGAATTAAAAGTTAAACATTTAGTCTTCTTAAAATTTACAATAAGTTGCCATCTAGTACAATATTCATTCAGTTTATCAAGCATATTTTATAGTCCATCTCTAGTGGATGACAATAACAATGACAATAAGTCGTCAGCATAAAATAAACAACTTAGAGGAATGTTATTGATTGTGATAGGGTCACAATTTGCATCAAGGCAGTTCTTAAAATCATTGACAAAAATTTTAGATAGGTTAGGACTTATATTATCCCCTTGACGCACTCCTATGTTAGAGGGGAAGAAATCGGTTATATTGTTTTTATTAGTCTTAACACATAGTTCTGTTTTCAAATACATATTTTTTATAATAGAATAAAATTTATCACTTAATCCTATTTTCTTAATTTGTAAAATAAACCTGTATGCCAGATAGAGTGAAAGGCTCCTTTAAAATCTACAAAACATGTATAAAGTGATTTAGAACCCTTACTTGTATGTTTTTCAACTAAAGTTTTAAGTACAAACATGTGGTCAGATGTACGCTTATCCTTTGTGAAACCGATTTGTTCATCATGAATAATATTATGTTCCAGCAAATACTTTTCTAATCTTGAGTTCAGAACTTTAGTAAAAAGTTTCCCGACACAACTATTAATAGTTATACCCCTATAATTTGAGGGGTCATCTTTTGATACATGGATTTGAACACGTATGATATGTAGATCTATATGATGACATAATAATCAAAGTTTTAGTTGTTTTTTTAGACTGGTTTCTAATGCCCCCAAAAATGTCCTTTTTACCAAGAAATTAGATAGATCCATCTAATTCCTTGTTTTTACAAAGACATAAATTAAAGCGTGTGAATATTACAATTCTCTTTTGCTATTAATTCTGGTATGCATTTTATTTCCTATATTTTTGCGGGTAGTATTGGCATTCATACTATGTTTTTGGGTATCAAAATCCAGAATGTCTTAGAATTTATTTGGGTACCATTTTCAGAGCTGCTGCCGAACGTCCACACCGGGGGTGAATGATATTAAAATATTGTTGTTAATATGTAAAACGAAGTCACAGAATACCACTTACAAATCGTTAGAACGTCAGGACCATCGACAGAAACCCGCGAATCTGACGTGCGAATTAGGTATGGTATATTTACTCTTTACTGACGATGTTAAAAAAATTTTTTTTTTACCATATGAAATTAAACATTGCAAGTATACATCGATTCGTAAAATCTACAACAATTTTTGAAAAATGCACCATCGACGCTTGCACAAATTGTTTTTGAAATGAATACAACGTTTCAAAAAGGGCGTTAACATTATCACTGGGTATATACGACTATCTTTTACTCTGGAACTCTATGGAAAGTAAAAAAAAAAAAAAAAAAAAAAAAAAACATAACAAAGATAAAGAATATGAGAAAATTAGAACCATGCCTAACCCCAATCCTTTATATACCATTTTCTCCTATTACCAATTTCTCTGATGAAGCTTGTTCCAAAATGTCACCATAATATATACTGGAAATACTGTAAGAAAGCTCGGCTGTCAAAGTCAAAAATGGCCGGATTTCGTTAAACAGGAAGTAGGTGAGCGACAGACCCAAAATCGGATCCCACGTCATGGGACCCAACCCTGATGCTGTATACCAAATATAAAGTGGCTGTGATTAGTAGTTGCTGAGAAAACTGTTAAAGGGAAAATTCACGGATTTTGACTTATGGTCTTAAATGATAGAATATGTCATCAAAAACATATATCAAAATTTTTTTCAAAAAATTCTTATTTATAACAGAGATATTTGGCATTTTCTGATTTCAAAAGTAACTCAGTGACGTCAGTGAGATGGTCTTGAGTGCATTGTGGGATATGACCGGACATCTGTGTATTACATCTTTATCCGATTAACGCTATACAATCGATATCGATATTATATTTAATAAAACACAGTGGTGACGCGTGGTCTAATTGGTAAACAAAAGAAAATATTTAATAACGATAAACCGATACGCATTAACATAATTATTATGAAGATTTCTTTCAAATATAAAGTATTTTTATCATTATTTGCGAACAAAATTTTTAAATAATGATTTTTTTAAACATCAATATTAAATGATTAAATCATGATAATAATTAAAATTCTACTACATAATTCTAATCTTATCCATTAATTACTCTATTTTAATTTACATCGTTAAAATGATTTGAAAATTTTCCCTTTCATATGATAATCACGCTATTTAAAACAACAAGGTGTCACCTGGCCAGACATCCAGGTGTTAATTGCAAATTGGCGATTACGTAATTTGCCCCAGGTAAGAATTTTGTATATTCGACGTGAACCTTTTCCCCGGCCTTTTAATCTCATTAGACAGTTATTAAACTGATTAACTGATCCTTGAAAGGCTATCAGTTTAACGGATTAATTCAAATCAATTAAGCATGTCTAATAGTCACCTCATGAAGACCAAAGATGAGACGGTGATCTTTAGCTGGGTATTACCTTTTCTTAGACTCTTACGTCTCCTGATTGTTAAACGGGGTTTAATAAGGTTTTTGGTTTTGTTAAAGATAATTCGTAATTTCGAGAGAATGAGAAAAATAATTGCTATATAATATACTTTGCACCAATGTCCCTTCTAAATATTTGTAATGTCTGATTACGGGAGTGACGTGTCTGCTAGCAGCTTTAGTTCTGCAGATTTGGTCGAATTGGGTCAGGAAGGGCATCAACTTGAACCAGAATATACGGAGGAAGAAATCCTGTAGATAGAAGAGTTGGAGATAAATCGCTAGACTGAATTTCAAAGCAACCCAATTTGACACTCAATAGTGCAAATATTCCGATCGCTGTGTGCCAATGCCCTTGCTCGCAGAATGCCTATGCTGCCAGGAGTACATTATTCTCCGATATCTTCGATCCTGGTGCAACCACGACTTCAAGACAGTTTGTTTGAACCCGGTTGTGCTGAAAACTAGTTATATTAGTTTCTTGTGGTACAAACGCCACCGGGGGAGAGCACCAGACGTCCTATTAAATAGGTATATGAATAGACGTGTACTTTTTTTTCAGAGTGATTGCCGAAGATTTCACTGATTGAAAACATTAAATTTTTCTTGACCCATCAAACAAAAGTTATATATATTCTTAGCCAACAAAAAGTTACAGTACAAAACAAGGACGTAATAATGTAAAGGCAAGGTAACTTTAGATACCACTTCTTAAAATACATGAGCCAGAGCAGACTTATGGCATACAGACAGTTTGTATGTTGGGTCAGAATATGTCTACCATCACCTTTAGGAAGAAAACATCGTGTTGTGCTGCCAGCTTGTGTTGTGTCTGTCATCAGAAAAGAATTTCCTTTCGCAGATGGACAATACGAAGGATTTAGAGAATGTATTAGTGACACAGACTCTGAATAGATTTTCCTTCAATGACTTATACTTTCTTTAATAGTGGTGACACTTAGCTTACTTAAAATTTGTTTTCCATTGATAACTTATAAAATGTATTAGCATAACCTCATATAAACTCATTTTATCTTTTATTTGTGTGGGTTTTTGTTGTTGTTGCTGATTATATAAGGGGGCGACCATTGGATTCTCATGGGAGGGCTATTGTGAAATTAAAAATAAAAAGGAAGGATGTCAAAAATCAAATAAAAGGGCATGGTAGGTTATTGTTTTTGGCTGAAAAAATTATAGTTAGATAAACATCCAGGCTCCAGTGTTCTCGAAAATAAAAAGGCAGGACGAAGTAAATATTTGTTAAACTATCAATTATGTTCTTTCTCTCATTGTTGTAATCTCTTATTGCTCCTCGTGGGCTCCTGATCTGGAATAAAATGATGTTTATGTTTATGTTTATGTTTATATATATCTAAAGCCCCCTCCCTAAAAAAAAATCAAATATTCTCACTTTCATTCGAAACGCAAGATCTAAATTATTAATTTTGTATTGACACTTTTATCTTTACTGTACATTTCGCATTCTCAGTTTACTTTGTAACCGATCTGACATTTTAAATTTTAGAAACGGGCGTCAGACAAAGTTTAGAGTTTGACACGTAGAACTTTTTTACATTGATTTGATAAGTTTATAAGATTCTTAAGTTGTTGGTGTGGTTGTCTATCCTATGCCCCATCTATGAAAGAAGGAGTAGGAGGACATATAGTGTCCGGTTCTGTACGTCCGTTCGTACGTCCTAATGTTTGAAGATCGGGCATTATGTCTTTTGGATTTATTATTGTTTGGGCTTCTTATGCAGAGAAATACAAGTGATAAAATATTTATACTTCTTAAAATTAATCTTACGAACACAAGATTGTGGTATATACTCACACGGCTGTCTACATGAAGGAAACACGAAGCGTTTTCTGTATAGTGTGCTTTTTTGTTTTACTTTTTAAAAGAGAAATGTAAAAAAAAACCTGAAGAAGAACAATTTCACTATTTTTACACAGATAAAGATGTCGAAAAATCAAAGACACGAGTGATAAATTGTAGGTCTTCCGTTGTACTTTGTAATAAATAATGAACAGAAACAAATGATCTCTTTTTCTGTCATAAACCATTACACTACCACCTGTTAATTACCATCTCCGGGAAGTAAGTAATACCTGGGAGTGTCAAAAGTTTAAATACGTTGCCCCCGACTGTGAATTACTATGTTCATATAGGTAAAAATTATATTATCTTCTGTATAATGAACGTTAAAGAAATCCTTTAAAGATAAAAAATACATTTGCTCATTTTTAAGGAATGCATAGGGAATGGATAAAAAAATGAAGAAAAAATTGTTGTCTGTTTTAAAATGTATATTTACTTGTTTAAAAAAAATATTCCGAATAAATGCACAGTTATAACTTAAGTGATAAAACGCTTATACAAAACAAAAAGATAAGTTTTATTCCGCTTTCGGTTATATTCTTAATTATACGCACATCCGTAATATTTTTTTTTCTTTAAAACAAAACTGATATTTTTATCTTGTGTATTTTTATAGCAAAGATTCCGACCGTTACATACTAGCCCTGGCATACTAGGTATAAATCTAACATGTAAGAAACGTTTGACTAAAAAAATAATGAAATTATTATTGACGAATATAGATAGATATAAACATTTTTCATGGACAAAAGAACACTTAAGAAAATTGTTTCTTTAGAAATTGATAAATTTATCTGTTTGGTCATTGTTAAAATATATTTTGGAATTTTTTAAATCAAATCTAATATTCTACCGGTTATCAAGTTTTCTACTCCTAGCGTGATTGATGAAGGTTAATCAAGAAAAGCGCTTCACACGCAGTGAAATTTTGCTTTTGTACATTTATTAAAATCATTCAATATGTGGATCGTTTTTTTTTTTTTTTTTTGGCACATATTCCATTTTCTTTCGTTTTTAATACTGCTTACTATTAAGTCACCCTCTAAATATGTTGCTTCAAAATGGTCTTCACACACAAACTTGTACTTGACATTGCTGATAGTGGTTGGCAAATCTAAAGACTGGACCCATTTAAGATGCAAGTCTGTCTTTTTCTTTAGGTCAGGAAAACGGAATAACCCTTAACCGTTACTACGCTGAGTAGAACAACCAACTTATATCATCATGATCATGCAAGACATTTTTAAATGACGATAGAGTTGACCATTGCGTGTCGTTATCGTATTGGTACTTTGTGGTTATTCGATATTAAGGTGATGGTCACGTGACAATAGGGCCTTCTAGCCGTACAAAATGGCCGCACCCATCGTTCTAATTTATCGATACAAAACGCTCCTAAAAGCACGTGTATGCACATTATATTCTTAAAAAGGGTGATTTCATTAGAAAAAAAATATGTTTTATTGTTATTTTTTTTGTAACATCATTTTGTCATTAAGTTGGAAGAAAACTGAAACATTCTTTCGAAAAATATCATGCATCTTAAGAAAGGGAACGGTCTCAAGTGTTCCGTGAGCCATGGCATTTAATATATAATTGCAATGGGTAACGAAAAATGATACTCAAACATACTTTGTTTTATTTTTAATCCGTTTATCCCTTTTCAAAGTGTGTTATTAACCATTTCAATGTACGTGAATCACCTTTTCATCCGCTCACGAGTCCAACCACTGAGGTGTCACTCATCTTAATTGTAAATCCACGGAAGAGTGAAAGCAAGCCAGCGAGTACTTTTATTCTCATAAACAAGAAATCATCAAATAAATGGTGCTGTTTTGTCCATATCTGGAAAAATACAAATGTTAAAATTGCTTTTAGTAGCATGATATAGTTACATTTGTATATAAGATATATCATTGTCCTAAAGTAAATAAATGAAGTCTGCGTTATGAAATATAGAACTTCTGAGCTGACTGTAAAATTTCCAACATTTGGCCTTCAAAGGAATTTGACGTGATTTAATTTTATTGTCGCTTATTTATATTGACGCTAGCTACCTTCATGGGAAATTTTAAGCATTACATTTTGTGCTATGTTTCAAGCTGAGTTTTTGGTCTGTTCGTTTTACAACAAATGAAAACCATGGTAAATGCTGGGGGTTTACTTCCTATAATTGGTATACAGGGACGTGCGCCAAAATCGGGTAGTAGATTTGAAAAAAAAATCAGGAATTTAAATTATTTGGGGTGTCATTTTATCTTTATGTATTAATTTAAATTTGAATTTTACATATGATATTAATTCTGGGTAAAGATCAGTATTCATCAATTCCGGTATATAAATTCCTGAAAAAAATTAGCCCTTGACAAAACAGTCAATTAGATACAAACAAACAAACAAACAAATAATTTTATTGCTAATCACAGCGCCCAAAACGAGCAGAATAATCACAGAAAATTACAATATACAGTACATTATGCTTGATTATAATGATTGGTTGAATATATTAACCCGAACCCACCCCCCCCCCACCCCCTTAAAAGACTAAGCCAACATAGGCACAAAAGTCAATTCAGTAAGTAAGTAAGTAAATGGGGCAAGACTCGCTAGGTAATGTGAATTATTACTATTATTATATTATTATTATAATATATATATATATATATTTTAATATAAGCCAATTTGAGATGTAATTAATTATATACTATATTCATATTACTAGGATAATACATATGTAACTATATTTAAGACACGCCAGTTTCCAGAATATTTTGTCTGGTAGTGAATAAATTTCTTATAAGGTTTGCTAAATTTTTTAGTATTTCTGGATTTTCATTTGAAAGAAGCCAGATAAATTTTCCTTCTGATTTACAATTAAGTAAATTGGGATAGCATTTTGTTATGTCCTTAAGGACTGCATCACGGATAAAATTTAATTTTGAACAGTTAATTAGAAAATGAATCTCATCTTCCACGTCTGATTTACATAACTTACATATACGCTCGTTTACAGGAATACCATTTTGTCTGCCAATCTCAATTTCCAGAGAATGGGACCCAATTCTGAATTTACACAGTGTATATCTATCCGCAGTACTGGTTGTGGATATATAAGGTTCAAATTTAAAATGGTTTTTGTAAAGGCGATAAGTTCTAAGTTTATTTTTTTGGTTATCATTTTTTCTTTTATCACAGAAGAGTTCTTCCTTCCAAATGACTGAATACATTACAGTCATTTTTTTCCACAATTCCCTTTTAATATTTACTTTATTGTTTAAAATATTACTTGGAAGAATATCAAATAAATTTAGTATACTTTTAATACAGCTGTACCAAGAGTTGACCCCATTGATATCCAAAGACTTGGATAAAGAGAGGGCCTCCTTTGATAAAACATTTGTAGACTTTTCTAATCTTGTCCAATATTTTATTAGGTTTATAATTACACTGAAAAATAATGGGAATCTACCTATCTCTGCTAGTACTTCAGCATTAGTACTGCGTCTAGTCACTCCTAAAATAAATTTACTTGCTTTAACGTTTAAATTTTCAATTCTGCTAGTATTGCATAATTTGTAAAAGGCCATAGCTGACTTGAGTTTACTTGGTATACATGAGCCCCATATCTCTGATCCATACAGTAATACAGATTTAACTGTATGATCAAAAATATGTAGAAAAGAGGTTACCCTAGGCTTTTTCTCTCCAAAACATTTAGTTAATTTAAAATATGCTTTAAGTCCTTTGTTAAAAATATCTGTGGTTGCAAAAGAAAATGAACCAGAAGCTGAGAAATTAACTCCCAGATAACAGTAGTTTCTTACATTTTCTATGACATGATTGTCTATTCTAAATTGATGAGATGGAATCTTACCACCAGAATTAAAAGTTAAACATTTAGTCTTCTTAAAATTTACAATAAGTTGCCATCTAGTACAATATTCATTCAGTTTATCAAGCATATTTTATAGTCCATCTCTAGTGGATGACAATAACAATGACAATAAGTCGTCAGCATAAAATAAACAACTTAGAGGAATGTTATTGATTGTGATAGGGTCACAATTTGCATCAAGGCAGTTCTTAAAATCATTGACAAAAATTTTAGATAGGTTAGGACTTATATTATCCCCTTGACGCACTCCTATGTTAGAGGGGAAGAAATCGGTTATATTGTTTTTATTAGTCTTAACACATAGTTCTGTTTTCAAATACATATTTTTTATAATAGAATAAAATTTATCACTTAATCCTATTTTCTTAATTTGTAAAATAAACCTGTATGCCAGATAGAGTGAAAGGCTCCTTTAAAATCTACAAAACATGTATAAAGTGATTTAGAACCCTTACTTGTATGTTTTTCAACTAAAGTTTTAAGTACAAACATGTGGTCAGATGTACGCTTATCCTTTGTGAAACCGATTTGTTCATCATGAATAATATTATGTTCCAGCAAATACTTTTCTAATCTTGAGTTCAGAACTTTAGTAAAAAGTTTCCCGACACAACTATTAATAGTTATACCCCTATAATTTGAGGGGTCATCTTTTGATACATGGATTTGAACACGTATGATATGTAGATCTATATGATGACATAATAATCAAAGTTTTAGTTGTTTTTTTAGACTGGTTTCTAATGCCCCCAAAAATGTCCTTTTTACCAAGAAATTAGATAGATCCATCTAATTCCTTGTTTTTACAAAGACATAAATTAAAGCGTGTGAATATTACAATTCTCTTTTGCTATTAATTCTGGTATGCATTTTATTTCCTATATTTTTGCGGGTAGTATTGGCATTCATACTATGTTTTTGGGTATCAAAATCCAGAATGTCTTAGAATTTATTTGGGTACCATTTTCAGAGCTGCTGCCGAACGTCCACACCGGGGGTGAATGATATTAAAATATTGTTGTTAATATGTAAAACGAAGTCACAGAATACCACTTACAAATCGTTAGAACGTCAGGACCATCGACAGAAACCCGCGAATCTGACGTGCGAATTAGGTATGGTATATTTACTCTTTACTGACGATGTTAAAAAAATTTTTTTTTTACCATATGAAATTAAACATTGCAAGTATACATCGATTCGTAAAATCTACAACAATTTTTGAAAAATGCACCATCGACGCTTGCACAAATTGTTTTTGAAATGAATACAACGTTTCAAAAAGGGCGTTAACATTATCACTGGGTATATACGACTATCTTTTACTCTGGAACTCTATGGAAAGTAAAAAAAAAAAAAAAAAAAAAAAAAACATAACAAAGATAAAGAATATGAGAAAATTAGAACCATGCCTAACCCCAATCCTTTATATACCATTTTCTCCTATTACCAATTTCTCTGATGAAGCTTGTTCCAAAATGTCACCATAATATATACTGGAAATACTGTAAGAAAGCTCGGCTGTCAAAGTCAAAAATGGCCGGATTTCGTTAAACAGGAAGTAGGTGAGCGACAGACCCAAAATCGGATCCCACGTCATGGGACCCAACCCTGATGCTGTATACCAAATATAAAGTGGCTGTGATTAGTAGTTGCTGAGAAAACTGTTAAAGGGAAAATTCACGGATTTTGACTTATGGTCTTAAATGATAGAATATGTCATCAAAAACATATATCAAAATTTTTTTCAAAAAATTCTTATTTATAACAGAGATATTTGGCATTTTCTGATTTCAAAAGTAACTCAGTGACGTCAGTGAGATGGTCTTGAGTGCATTGTGGGATATGACCGGACATCTGTGTATTACATCTTTATCCGATTAACGCTATACAATCGATATCGATATTATATTTAATAAAACACAGTGGTGACGCGTGGTCTAATTGGTAAACAAAAGAAAATATTTAATAACGATAAACCGATACGCATTAACATAATTATTATGAAGATTTCTTTCAAATATAAAGTATTTTTATCATTATTTGCGAACAAAATTTTTAAATAATGATTTTTTTAAACATCAATATTAAATGATTAAATCATGATAATAATTAAAATTCTACTACATAATTCTAATCTTATCCATTAATTACTCTATTTTAATTTACATCGTTAAAATGATTTGAAAATTTTCCCTTTCATATGATAATCACGCTATTTAAAACAACAAGGTGTCACCTGGCCAGACATCCAGGTGTTAATTGCAAATTGGCGATTACGTAATTTGCCCCAGGTAAGAATTTTGTATATTCGACGTGAACCTTTTCCCCGGCCTTTTAATCTCATTAGACAGTTATTAAACTGATTAACTGATCCTTGAAAGGCTATCAGTTTAACGGATTAATTCAAATCAATTAAGCATGTCTAATAGTCACCTCATGAAGACCAAAGATGAGACGGTGATCTTTAGCTGGGTATTACCTTTTCTTAGACTCTTACGTCTCCTGATTGTTAAACGGGGTTTAATAAGGTTTTTGGTTTTGTTAAAGATAATTCGTAATTTCGAGAGAATGAGAAAAATAATTGCTATATAATATACTTTGCACCAATGTCCCTTCTAAATATTTGTAATGTCTGATTACGGGAGTGACGTGTCTGCTAGCAGCTTTAGTTCTGCAGATTTGGTCGAATTGGGTCAGGAAGGGCATCAACTTGAACCAGAATATACGGAGGAAGAAATCCTGTAGATAGAAGAGTTGGAGATAAATCGCTAGACTGAATTTCAAAGCAACCCAATTTGACACTCAATAGTGCAAATATTCCGATCGCTGTGTGCCAATGCCCTTGCTCGCAGAATGCCTATGCTGCCAGGAGTACATTATTCTCCGATATCTTCGATCCTGGTGCAACCACGACTTCAAGACAGTTTGTTTGAACCCGGTTGTGCTGAAAACTAGTTATATTAGTTTCTTGTGGTACAAACGCCACCGGGGGAGAGCACCAGACGTCCTATTAAATAGGTATATGAATAGACGTGTACTTTTTTTTCAGAGTGATTGCCGAAGATTTCACTGATTGAAAACATTAAGTTTTTCTTGACCCATCAAACAAAAGTTATATATATTCTTAGCCAACAAAAAGTTACAGTACAAAACAAGGACGTAATAATGTAAAGGCAAGGTAACTTTAGATACCACTTCTTAAAATACATGAGCCAGAGCAGACTTATGGCATACAGACAGTTTGTATGTTGGGTCAGAATATGTCTACCATCACCTTTAGGAAGAAAACATCGTGTTGTGCTGCCAGCTTGTGTTGTGTCTGTCATCAGAAAAGAATTTCCTTTCGCAGATGGACAATACGAAGGATTTAGAGAATGTATTAGTGACACAGACTCTGAATAGATTTTCCTTCAATGACTTATACTTTCTTTAATAGTGGTGACACTTAGCTTACTTAAAATTTGTTTTCCATTGATAACTTATAAAATGTATTAGCATAACCTCATATAAACTCATTTTATCTTTTATTTGTGTGGGTTTTTGTTGTTGTTGCTGATTATATAAGGGGGCGACCATTGGATTCTCATGGGAGGGCTATTGTGAAATTAAAAATAAAAAGGAAGGATGTCAAAAATCAAATAAAAGGGCATGGTAGGTTATTGTTTTTGGCTGAAAAAATTATAGTTAGATAAACATCCAGGCTCCAGTGTTCTCGAAAATAAAAAGGCAGGACGAAGTAAATATTTGTTAAACTATCAATTATGTTCTTTCTCTCATTGTTGTAATCTCTTATTGCTCCTCGTGGGCTCCTGATCTGGAATAAAATGATGTTTATGTTTATGTTTATGTTTATATATATCTAAAGCCCCCTCCCTAAAAAAAAATCAAATATTCTCACTTTCATTCGAAACGCAAGATCTAAATTATTAATTTTGTATTGACACTTTTATCTTTACTGTACATTTCGCATTCTCAGTTTACTTTGTAACCGATCTGACATTTTAAATTTTAGAAACGGGCGTCAGACAAAGTTTAGAGTTTGACACGTAGAACTTTTTTACATTGATTTGATAAGTTTATAAGATTCTTAAGTTGTTGGTGTGGTTGTCTATCCTATGCCCCATCTATGAAAGAAGGAGTAGGAGGACATATAGTGTCCGGTTCTGTACGTCCGTTCGTACGTCCTAATGTTTGAAGATCGGGCATTATGTCTTTTGGATTTATTATTGTTTGGGCTTCTTATGCAGAGAAATACAAGTGATAAAATATTTATACTTCTTAAAATTAATCTTACGAACACAAGATTGTGGTATATACTCACACGGCTGTCTACATGAAGGAAACACGAAGCGTTTTCTGTATAGTGTGCTTTTTTGTTTTACTTTTTAAAAGAGAAATGTAAAAAAAAAACCTGAAGAAGAACAATTTCACTATTTTTACACAGATAAAGATGTCGAAAAATCAAAGACACGAGTGATAAATTGTAGGTCTTCCGTTGTACTTTGTAATAAATAATGAACAGAAACAAATGATCTCTTTTTCTGTCATAAACCATTACACTACCACCTGTTAATTACCATCTCCGGGAAGTAAGTAATACCTGGGAGTGTCAAAAGTTTAAATACGTTGCCCCCGACTGTGAATTACTATGTTCATATAGGTAAAAATTATATTATCTTCTGTATAATGAACGTTAAAGAAATCCTTTAAAGATAAAAAATACATTTGCTCATTTTTAAGGAATGCATAGGGAATGGATAAAAAAATGAAGAAAAAATTGTTGTCTGTTTTAAAATGTATATTTACTTGTTTAAAAAAAATATTCCGAATAAATGCACAGTTATAACTTAAGTGATAAAACGCTTATACAAAACAAAAAGATAAGTTTTATTCCGCTTTCGGTTATATTCTTAATTATACGCACATCCGTAATATTTTTTTTTCTTTAAAACAAAACTGATATTTTTATCTTGTGTATTTTTATAGCAAAGATTCCGACCGTTACATACTAGCCCTGGCATACTAGGTATAAATCTAACATGTAAGAAACGTTTGACTAAAAAAATAATGAAATTATTATTGACGAGTATAGATAGATATAAACATTTTTCATGGACAAAAGAACACTTAAGAAAATTGTTTCTTTAGAAATTGATAAATTTATCTGTTTGGTCATTGTTAAAATATATTTTGGAATTTTTTAAATCAAATCTAATATTCTACCGGTTATCAAGTTTTCTACTCCTAGCGTGATTGATGAAGGTTAATCAAGAAAAGCGCTTCACACGCAGTGAAATTTTGCTTTTGTACATTTATTAAAATCATTCAATATGTGGATCGTTTTTTTTTTTTTTTTTTTGGCACATATTCCATTTTCTTTCGTTTTTAATACTGCTTACTATTAAGTCACCCTCTAAATATGTTGCTTCAAAATGGTCTTCACACACAAACTTGTACTTGACATTGCTGATAGTGGTTGGCAAATCTAAAGACTGGACCCATTTAAGATGCAAGTCTGTCTTTTTCTTTAGGTCAGGAAAACGGAATAACCCTTAACCGTTACTACGCTGAGTAGAACAACCAACTTATATCATCATGATCATGCAAGACATTTTTAAATGACGATAGAGTTGACCATTGCGTGTCGTTATCGTATTGGTACTTTGTGGTTATTCGATATTAAGGTGATGGTCACGTGACAATAGGGCCTTCTAGCCGTACAAAATGGCCGCACCCATCGTTCTAATTTATCGATACAAAACGCTCGGCTATATCCTGATTCTCCCCCGTACGGGGAAGAACCTCAGGATACATTTTTTTACTCAATTTTTATGATATTTTTTCTAATTGAATAAAAGAAAGATTTCAAGATGCATTTTAGTAGTATACAGTGTTTTTTAAAGAAACACGGGGTAGAATCAGGAACAGTATATAAGACAGTGTTTTTTAAAGAAACACGGGGTAGAATCAGGAACAGTATATAAGACAGTGTTTTAAAGAAACACGGGGTAGAATCAGGAACAGTATATAAGACAGTATTTTAAAGAAACACGGGGTAGAATCAGGAACAGTATATATAAGACAGTGTTTTAAAGAATCACGGGGTAGAATCAGGAACAGTATATATAAGACAGTGTTTTAAAGAAACACGGGGTAGAATCAGGAACAGTATATATAAGACAGTGTTTTAAAGAAACACGGGGTAGAATCAGGAACAGTTTATATAAGACAGTGTTTTAAAGAAACACGGGGTAGAATCAGGAACAGTATATATAAGACAGTGTTTTAAAGAAACACGGGGTAGAATCAGGAACAGTATATAAGACAGTGTTTTAAGAAATGTAGGTTAGTGTATTTGCAGACGTTTCTATCCAACTTTCTGAAAGGGTTTTCTTTGGGGATATTATTCAGGAAAAAAGGGGCATGGAATTTTTTTGGGGGGTATACGCAAAGAAATACTAATACAAATAAATACGGGGTAGAATCAGGACCAGTGTACGGGGTAGAATCAGGACCAGTGAACGGGGTAGAATCAGGACCAGTGTACGGGGTAGAATCAGGACCAGTGTACGGGGTAGAATCAGGACCACAACACGGGGTAGAATCAGGAACAGTATATAAGACAGTGTTTTAAAGCAACACGGGTAGAATCAGGAACAGTATATAAGACAGACTGAGTGTTTTAAAGAAACACGGGGTAGAATCAGGAACAGTATATAAGACAGTGTTTTAAAGAAACACGGGGTAGAATCAGGAACAGTATATAAGACAGTGTTTTAAAGAAACACGGGGTAGAATCAGGAACAGTATATATAAGACAGTGTTTTATAGAAACACGGGGTAGAATCAAGAACAGTATATATAAGACAGTGTTTTAAAGAATCACGGGGTAGAATCAGGAACAGTATATATAAGACAGTGTTTTAAAGAAACACGGGGTAGAATCAGGAACAGTATATATAAGACAGCGTTTTAAAGAAACACGGGGTAGAATCAGGAACAGTTTATATAAGACAGTGTTTTAAAGAAACACGGGGTAGAATCAGGAACAGTATATATAAGACAGTGTTTTAAAGAAACACGGGGTAGTATCAGGAACAGTATATAAGACAGTGTTTTAAGAAATGTAGGTTAGTGTATTTGCAGACGTTTCTATCCAACTTTCTGAAAGGGTTTTCTTTGGGGATATTATTCAGGAAAAAAGGGGCATGGAATTTTTTTGGGGGGTATACGCAAAGAAATACTAATACAAATAAATACGGGGTAGAATCAGGACCAGTGTACGGGGTAGAATCAGGACCAGTGAACGGGGTAGAATCAGGACCAGTGTACGGGGTAGAATCAGGACCAGTGTACGGGGCAGAATCAGGACCACAACACGGGGTAGAATCAGGAACAGTATATAAGACAGTGTTTTAAAGCAACACGGGTAGAATCAGGAACAGTATATAAGACAGACTGAGTGTTTTAAAGAAACACGGGGTAGAATCAGGAACAGTATATAAGACAGTGTTTTAAAGAAACACGGGGTAGAATCAGGAACAGTATATAAAACAGTGTTTTAAAGAAACACGGGGTAAAATCAGGAACAGTATATAAGACAGTGTTTTGAAGAAACACGGGGTAGAATCAGGAACAGTATATATATGACAGTGTTTTAAGGAAACACAGGGTAGAACCAGGAACAGTATGTATAAGACACTGTTTTATATATATTCTCCCTTTTCCGTCGTATATTTATATAAAATTTGAAACAGTAATACATTTGGTCATTCATTTTTATCTCTATACGAATTATATACGACGGAAAAGGGGAATTTATGATTCATTAAGCAAAGTAATACACATTGTATTTTAATGGAAATATTGTTTTTTAAAATCTTTCTTTTATTCATTTGTCAAAAAACAAGTAATATATCGGTCAGTGGTGACATTCTTCCCCTTTTATCTAGAATACGGGGAAGAATCAGGAACAATATATATAAAACAACGTTTTAAAGAAACACGGGGTAGAATCAGGAACAGTATATATAAGACAGTGTTTTATAGAAACACGGGGTAGAATCAAGAACAGTATATATAAGACAGTGTTTTAAAGAATCACGGGGTAGAATCAGGAACAGTATATATAAGACAGTGTTTTAAAGAAACACGGGGTAGAATCAGGAACAGTATATATAAGACAGCGTTTTAAAGAAACACGGGGTAGAATCAGGAACAGTTTATATAAGACAGTGTTTTAAAGAAACACGGGGTAGAATCAGGAACAGTATATATAAGACAGTGTTTTAAAGAAACACGGGGTAGAATCAGGAACAGTATATAAGACAGTGTTTTAAGAAATGTAGGTTAGTGTATTTGCAGACGTTTCTATCCAACTTTCTGAAAGGGTTTTCTTTGGGGATATTATTCAGGAAAAAAGGGGCATGGAATTTTTTTGGGGGGTATACGCAAAGAAATACTAATACAAATAAATACGGGGTAGAATCAGGACCAGTGTACGGGGTAGAATCAGGACCAGTGAACGGGGTAGAATCAGGACCAGTGTACGGGGTAGAATCAGGACCAGTGTACGGGGCAGAATCAGGACCACAACACGGGGTAGAATCAGGAACAGTATATAAGACAGTGTTTTAAAGCAACACGGGTAGAATCAGGAACAGTATATAAGACAGACTGAGTGTTTTAAAGAAACACGGGGTAGAATCAGGAACAGTATATAAGACAGTGTTTTAAAGAAACACGGGGTAGAATCAGGAACAGTATATAAAACAGTGTTTTAAAGAAACACGGGGTAAAATCAGGAACAGTATATAAGACAGTGTTTTGAAGAAACACGGGGTAGAATCAGGAACAGTATATATATGACAGTGTTTTAAGGAAACACAGGGTAGAACCAGGAACAGTATGTATAAGACACTGTTTTATATATATTCTCCCTTTTCCGTCGTATATTTATATAAAATTTGAAACAGTAATACATTTGGTCATTCATTTTTATCTCTATACGAATTATATACGACGGAAAAGGGGAATTTATGATTCATTAAGCAAATTAATACACATTGTATTTTAATGGAAATATTGTTTTTTAAAATCTTTCTTTTATTCATTTGTCAAAAAACAAGTAATATATCGGTCAGTGGTGACATTCTTCCCCTTTTATCTAGAATACGGGGAAGAATCAGGAACAATATATATAAAACAACGTTTTAAAGAAACACGGGGTAGAATCAGGAACAGTATATATAAGACAGTGTTTAAAAGAAACACGGGCTAGAATCAGGAACAGTATATATAAGACAGCGATTTAAAGAAACACGGGGTAGAATCAGGAACAGTATACATGTATAAGACAGTGTTTTAAAGAAACACGGGGTAGAATCAGGAACAGTATATAAGACAGTGTTTTAAAGAAACACGGGGTAGAATCAGGAACAGTATATAAGACAGTGTTTTAAAGAAACACGGGGTAGAATCAGGAACAGTATATAAGACAGTGTTTTAAAGAAACACGGGGTAGAATCAGGAACAGTATATATAAGACAGTGTTTTAAAGAAACACGGGGTAGAATTAGGAACAGTATATAAGACAGAGTTTTAAAGAAACACGGGGTAGAATCAGGAACAGTATATAAGACACTGTTTTATATATATTCTCCTTTTTCCGTCGTATATTTATATAAAATTTGAAACAGTAATACATTTGGTCATTCATTTTTATCTCTATACGAATTATAGGAAAAGGGGAACTTATTATTCATTAAGCAAAGTAATACACATTGTATTTTAATGGAAATATTGTTGTTTGAAATCTTTCTTTTATTCATTTGTCAAAAAACAAGTAATCTATGGGTTTGGTGACATTCTTCCCCTTTTATCTAGAATACGGGGAAAAATCAGGATATAGCCGAAAAACATACGTAAAAATTATTTTTTTGCGAATTTTCCCTTTAATATATACGAAAAAATTTTCCCCGCCCGCACCTCACTAAATGTGACAACTATTTTTATGTATTTTGCACCGTTCTCTTGCTAAGGGGAGTCAAAGTTGAGCCACGCTCAAAAAGTCAACTTTTTTATTTGTGGTCCAATTTTTAATTTTTTTTTCATTAGAATCCTTGTGAAAATCTCTGCTTGCATATTTCAATCAGATTTGATATATCTCTTACCGTTTTTGAGATATTAGGGGTTAAAGGGGCCAAAAACGCCAATTATAAGAGTTTGTGTGGACAAATGATTTTATGCAAAAACTTTAGTTGTAGTCAGTAGGCCAATTGTTATGTTGTCTTAATATAATGTTACTAACCACTAAAGGGATCTTCATCTTGCATTAAGGAATTGTGACCCCTTCCCTTTCAGAGGAAAGGGGGCAATAACGGGGTAAAATAAATGTTTAAACAAAACTGCTGAAGAATGTTTATTTTTCATCTGATTTTGATCAAAAGTTATTATCCTCAATTAATTCTGTCAACTAAATGTGTCAATAATTTTGATGTATCTTACTCCAGTACTATGCTACAGGGGCACAGGCGATTGGGTCCAGGATTTTATTTTATTATAAATAACGTGTATATAAAAAATTTCACTTCGTCTATATACTATTTCCACAAGGCAAGAATGTTTGAAAGTTCTAAAAAAAGAACAAAATTTACTCGCGGAAAACCCCCATATTTTCTCATAGAATCAAATGTTTTACATGAAATATTGGTGATTCTCTAACTCCTTTCAGTTTAATCTCACAATTGGGAACGCATTTATAGTGAAACAATTCGCAATGACTTTGAATCTAATTTTTTTTCCACTGAAGCGAGCCTAACAAACTACCACGGACGGAAGTAGTTTAAAATTTTAAAGGGAGACAATATTCTTCTACTTTTTTCCAATTTTATCATTGAAATTAAATAACCACGTATTTAATATCATTGAACGTCTTTTTGAAAATTTATGGAACACCCATCGAGTCCTAGTTTGTATGTACGTTTTGTTATACTACCAACTCGTCATTAAAAATATTTCAAATAAAATTGAGTCCACATTTTCCGCCAAATGATTGTTGATAGACGCGACCTCTAGTGATAGATTGTTAGTGTTGATAGACGCGACCTCTAGTGATAGATTGTACTGTAGTGTCACTCGGAAGTCCTTTTATTTGGCGGAATATTGTTTCTCTTGGAAATCTTTGGCCACTTCCGTCCGTGGTGATCTTTTGTGGAAATAGTATATAGACGAAATGAAAATTTTTATATACACGTTATTTATAATTAAATAAAATCCTGGACCCAAACGCCTGTGTACAGGGGGTCAAAATCTGGCCATCCCTAAAAAATCATCATATTTGTTTGTCGTCTGGAATCCTTGTAAAAATTGTCCTTGAATTGCCTAACTTGATTTGCAATGTCTCTTACTTTTTTTTTGTGAAATAAAGGGTCAAAGGGGCAAAAAACACCAATTATAAGAGTGCTCCTTAAATGTTGGTATAAAGATATTAAAAACATCAAATATCCATTGAAAGTCCACCACAGAATGCATGTGTCAAAAAGCTTTGTGAGTCCACCATGGGCTGAAGTGTCCAAAACATTTTACAATCCATATTGGGCCTCCAACGTACAGGGTTCAACACGTTGTGGTCGTATCATGCCTGCGCTCGGCGTAGCTTTTTATTGCATGTTGAGTTCTGTGCATGCCTTCCCTTTCCAAGTCAACTGATTATCGACTTCCTGTTTTCTGAAAGGTCGATTGGGGTTTAGTTTAGCGCGAACTATTGCAAATCACTGCTTGAATGAGAGCCTGACAATCAGTGAAAGGCTTATAACAGCAAGGTTTGACTCCAAATACTGTAAACTTACGATCATACAGTGTTATGCACCAACAAATGAAGCAGAAGATGATAAAAAAGACGACTACTATGAACAACTACAGTCAGTCATAGCAAGACCTCCTCAACATGATATGATCATAATTATGGGTGACCTAAATGCTAAAGTCGGTTCAGACAACACCGATGTTGAACATGTATATTGTGTAAGCATGGATGTGGAGTCAGAAATGAGAATGGTGAAAGACTAATAGAACTTTGCACAAATAACAAACTAGTGATTGGAGGAACCATTTTTCCACATAAAACATCCATAAAGAAACTTGGAAATCACCAGATGGAAAAACACTCAATCAAATTGATCACATGATAATAAACAGCAAATGGAGATGATCCTTATTTGATGTAAGAGTGTTTCGAGGTGCAGATGTCAACAGTGACCATTACCTTGTTGGGGAAGCATAAAACTAAAGCTAAGAAAAAAACAACCAGCAATTAACAACAGAAAGAGAGTCAACATTGACAGACTTAAAGTACCAGAAGTTCATAAAGCATTCAGCATTGAACTCAAGAACCGTTTCAGTGCACTGCAAAATCTTGATACTGATATACAGCAAGAATGGGATAACTTCAAAAAAGTTATTTCAGAGACTACTGAGAAGACACTAGGACATGTTAAACAAAAGAACAAAGAATGGTTGTCAGCCAATACATGGAAGCATGTAGAAGATAGGAAAAAGATCAAACAAAAGCTTAACAACACCAAATCAAAGCGAGTCCAAGATCAGTTACAAGAGTCATACAGAATTAAAGATAAAGAGGTTAAAAGGAGCGCAAGGAAAGACAAGCGACAATTTATAGATAACCTGTCTGAGGAAGCAGAAAAAGTAGCAAATAGAGGAGAACTAAGTACTGTGTATAGAATTACAAAACAACTATGTGGGCAGTCTAGAGCACAGGCATCAGTTATAAATGATAAAAAAGGAAATGCAATAAAAACCGAAAAAGAACAGGCAGAGAGATGGGTAGAACATTTTACCAAAGTACTAAATTGCCAAGATCCTGATTTTCCAGCAAACCCATTGCCAGTAGAAGAAGACATAAGCATCAACATAGAACCACCTACACTAGATGAAGTAAAAAAGGCAATCAAGTCATTAAAATCAGGAAAGTCACCTGGCATAGATATGATATATGCAGAAATGTTAAAAGTAGACGTTGAAACAACAGCGAAAAACCTCCACCAGCTTTTTGACAAAATATGGCAAAACAACCTAATACCATCTGACTGGAGAAATGGACTCATTGTTAGACTTCCCAAGAAAGGTGATCTGAGAAACTGTGACAACTGGAGAGGCATAACACTCTTATCTATACCAAGCAAAGTATTTTGTTATTTCCTTTTAAAAAGTATAGAAACAGCAATAGACCAAAAATTAAGAGAGGAACAGGCTGGGTTTAGGAAAGGCAGAGGTTGTGTGGACCAAATATTTGCTCTAAGAAACATCATTGAACAATGCATTGAATGGAATACACCTTTATATATCAACTTTATAGATTTTCGTAAAGCTTTTGACAGCATACATAGAAATACATTATGGAAAATGTTAGCATCATATGGAATTCCAAGAAAAACAATTGAACTTATAAATCTTTCTACCAAAAGTTTGAATGCAACATCATCTGTGGAAACAACCTCACACCATCTTTTGAAGTCAGATCCGGAGTAAGACAGGGCTGTATAATGTCACCTATCCTTTTCCTTATTGCCATCGATTGGATCCAGAGACAAACAACACAAGATAAGGGAAGAGGCATTCAATGGAACATATTTCAGCAGCTTGAAGATCTTGATTTTGCTGACGACATAGCTGAACTTTCCTCAACATTCCAAAATATGCAGGACAAAACAGACCTACTTAACACCCATGCAAAAAAAAAGTTGGACTAAATATAAACATAAATAAGACTCAAGTTTACAGCAGCAATGTCAAATCAGTCCCGCTGTATGGATCTGAATGTTGGAGAGTTCTTGTTAATGATATGCATAAGCTAGAAGTATTCCACAACAAATGTCTAAGAAAAATAAACAAGATATTTTGGCCTAACAAAGTGAGCAATATAGAACTACTTAAAAAGAGCCACTGCAAACCAATCAACACAGAGATAAAACAAAGAAGATTCAGATGGTTAGGACATGTTTTGAGAATGCCACAACAATGCATACCAAAACAAGCACTATTTTGAACACCCCATTGGAAAAGAAAGCCAGGAAGACCAAATCAGACCTGGAGAAGAACAACACAAGCAGAACTAGAAGACCTTGGACTATCCTGGGGACAGGCACAAAGAATGGCAAAGGACAGGGTGAAGTGGAGGCAACTGGTTGTGGCCTTATGTCCCACCAGGGACGAAGAGGATAGGTAGGTAGGTATTGCAAACCCCTCATACATGTATGTCTTGCATTAAAACTGCATAAGTTAGCAATCAGAATATAAACAAGCTACCGATAAAATAGGATAAAGCATGCAGTATGCCAAAAGGTTAAAAAACTTTGACTTGTAAAAAAGCGATTGTTCGATTATTAGGGGTGAACTAGAAGACTACAATCGCTACATACCACAATTATAGTACTATAGAATAAAACTATGAAAAATGTGTTCAAGCTAACAAAGCTAATGACTAGTTGCGCAGAGAAACTGACTATTTGTTTTTGTTATAACAGACGAAACAACGAACTAACTTACGGACAGCTTGACCACTCTTTTTCTTAACTTTAAGGGTGAGTATATTGAAAATAACTATACCCCCAGTCTTAAAAGAGGGACTATATTGCAATCACCGTTGTCCGTCTGTCTGTCTGTTTTTCGTTCCGTCAGTCTGTCCGTCCGGTACTTTCAACTGAATATGGTTCTTGGCTTCTACAGAAGAGATCGGTTTCAAATTTGGTCTACATGTAGATTTAACCTGATGAGTTGTACCGTGCCTCACCTTTCCAGATCAGTCGGTCAGTCGGTCATCTACTTCCTGTTTTCTGAGCCGACTTAGACTTTGTTCAGGGTAAAAAATAAACAATTTTTGTAACAGATTTCTCGGCTTCCACTGGAAGGAGAAGTTTCAAATTTGGTACATTGCTATAGTACGATGAGTTGTGACGTGCCTCCCCAGTTTCCAGATGAGTCCGTCACCTACTTAAAGTCCTGTTTGCAAATGGTCCCGTGGGGGTATTCTTAGCACGACTTAGTGCAACCCCTTGTTGAAATAAGTAAAAAAAAATACAAAACAAAAACAAAACAAACCAAAAAAAAACCAAAACAATACAACAACAACAAAAAACAAAACAAAAAAACAACAAGCACATATACACACACGTACACAAACGGCAAACAAACAAAAAAACATGTCATACTTTTTAAAATTTTATGTAAAAGAGCAATTTCCAACCCGGAATGTAAGAGTTTTTGCTCGTATGTACTTTTCTCTGTTGAACTATACTTGTGTCCTTCTCTTCATCGTATCTGCCCTAAGCTTAATTTGTACTGAAAGAATTTTGATGCACATGACATGATGTTATAGAATTTATCTGGCAATTTGTTAGAACCTTAAGCAGCAACCATTTTATTTCCAAAAAGAGTAATAGAGAGGATGAATTCAAGCAGAGACGCTATATATAGGGTCTCTGATTCAAGTTACAGGCGTTTGGTTTCAGGATTTTTTTTTATTAATAACGTGTATATAAAAAATCATGTTCTTAGAAATAGTATATAGACGAGTATGAAAATTTTTATAAACACGTTATTTTAATGATTAAAAGAAATCCTAAACCCAAACGCCTGTGATTCAAGTTGATACTTTGTGAACTTCTAAGGATAATTTATTTAGATCGGGGTACTACACAATCTTTTCGCCCATCCAAGTTACAGTGGGACATTGATATTTCCATAGACCTGTATATTTAATAGATTTGCAACTTGTTGATTGTCCAGTATATCAATGTATGGAAGGTGCGCTGTGTAAAAACGATTGAGAAGTGCATACGTCATAGTTGACTTGTGCAACCTAGAAAACCGTCTGCATATTTTTTGGCTTTTTCCATAAAAAAGACTTGTAAGCAGTCATTCCTTTGAATTTAATTGGCACTTTTTTTACTATACTTTACAATGTTCTATGAAATGACATTCGTTTTTAACTAAAATCAATGACCGTCAACAATGGTCAAGTAAGAATAAAAAAGTCGAACGTTTTGTTCATTTTTGAAATAAAGTAGCCGCTGCATGAAAATGGGCTAACAAACAAAATAAAACATGTATATATTGTATACTTTAAACAATTTCCTCAATAAACATATAATAAAATATATGAAATAAAGGTATTAAGCAATGCTACAAATCTATCTTTCAAAGCAAGTAAAATATTTCATGTTATAGTTGTGAAGTACAACTTTTTTGAGAGTGCACTAGTTGAATAGTACACAAGCACATGTTGAATAGTACATAAGCTTAAGTTTATCAGTGCAACAGTGTACTCTGTTTATTCACATTTGAACACAAAAAATACTAAATTTAAATAAAAATCGGCAATCACCTTAAACAAGAAATTTACTTAAGGATGTATTCTTTAAAAGGGTCATATCCATGCTCAAAATCCCGGCCCGACAATACAGAGCGCTGCATACAACGCGATTGAAAACAGATATTTTGCGAGAGCGCCTCTTATAAGTTATGAATAAAGGAAACGCGTGTCAGGCGTAGCAAGGTTGTTTTCCCAGTATCAGGGTTCAAAGTGTGCCTAATTTATACAAGAACGGTCAAAATATTTGCATAAAATATGTTCTCAAGAAAAATTCTATCAATATGACCTTTTTTCAACATGTTCTGAATTAAAACTATAAAAAGTGGGTCACATGCTTAAAATTTTGCCAACATTATAATCCTTTGAAATTTTTGTCAGTTTTTGTATGAATTATTTCCCTTGAAAAATAAAAATAAAATGTATTTACATGTATATACGTTTGATTGAAGAGTTTGATAATAATTCAAAAGTATTCCTAAACTTTTAATATAAAAGCAAACTGTTTAGCCTAAATTATATTCATATTTAATGACATTTGCACATATTGTTGCACTTTTTGCTTTTCGCGGTCACATGACCAGTGTCACGCTCCATCTTAAAACATATGAATTCGAAATTTTGTTGAAAATGACAACGATTTTAGATAAAAAAAAAAGATAAAGAAAGAATGTGTCCATGGGACGCAGATGCCCTCGTTGGCCCCAAATAAAAAGTTGAAAGTCCTACAGATCTGAGAGTCGGATGCATTGTTTGCCATACTGAACCTTCCTACCAAGTACAAACTCATTTCCATTTACGGTTTCTTAGAAACGCTTTGCGGAATTATACATATACGTACGGACGTACGAGCATAAGTAAAACCTATTGCCCCCGACATGGCGTCGCGGGTGGCATAAAATGACAATTTTCGCATTTTTGGGACCATAAAAATCACTATATTTTACAAATTCATGTAACTTGAAAACCGTATATATCGCTACAAAATTTTGTATTGCAGTTTGCGAGTGTGAACGTTGTAGCGGCACAATTGAGCCTCCTCTTATCGAACTATACAAGAAGACAAGAGACACCAATCGGGCAGTCCGAAGCCAAAAGTCAAGGAGAGCGAAGGCAAAATCGGTCATTACATAACAAAACAAGCACGAGCAAACAAGAAAGAACTTTCAAGTTTTAAAGAACTTTTAAAGCGAGCATAAGATATTCCTCTCACCATATTAAAAAAGGACATATTTTTGCCCATTTCGAAGGACTGGGCATCGTTCCTCGAAACCACTCTTACAAACGGTGTTGAAAAGAGTCGGAAAATTGGTTCGTGAAATTTTCACCTCAGACGAGGATGGAACCACGAGACTCAGTGTTAGTAGCCCGACACGTTAACAACTTTACCGCCGACTCCCTTTTATTTGATCAATGATCAAACCATATGGTCCAAACATGAAAAAGCTAATGATTTATGGATTTTTTTTTTTTTTTTTAAATTTGACTATTTCATTTCGATTTCGTCTGAAAATATTATTTTTAAAACAAAAAGTCGCATTTGAAAATGTAAAAATGGGTAACTCAGAAAGATCAAAGACGAATCTAGCAAACATAATCGGATAACAGAAAACAAAACACACTTACAAAACTGAACCGTGAGAAATTGAAAATCCACCAATGTGACTTAAATCGTAACGAGGTAAAGCAAAAAATAATATCTACCTATTGGTACTTTCAACTCTTCGTTGTACTTCTCAACTAAAGCAGTTGTACATCTCAACTGTCGCATTTGCACATCTCAACTTTCGCCAATCGTTAAAAGATGTACAATTTAACTTGTGCGGATGTACTAAAAAACTTTCGCATATGTACTTCACAACATGTGCACCGATGTCGTGTTTTATCAATAAAGGGCACAATAAAACGACTCTCTACCCTTCAATATATTGTTATTTAGGTAGCTTATCTTTAGGATAAAAAATAATGTTTTGAATACTTATGATGTTTATATATACGTGATTTTCGGAATATTATGTATAAAAGTATTTAATTTGTATTTTTAAGACCTAAATTAAAGTTAATTTTAAGTCATTAGTAACATAAATGCCTTAATAATAGTTAATTTCCAGTTAAAAAACATTACTATTAGGCATATTTCTGGCATTTTAGATGTAAATTCCCAATTTCGGGTGTCTTTTTCGTCTGATTTTCCCACAAGCCACCATAAAAGCACTAATCAATTATAGCGGGTGTACTTCTCAATCGTTTTTACGCAGCGCACCTTCCATACATTGTATATGTGTGAAAATATCACTGGTTTAAAAATGAGAGTTTGTTTATTTTTCTAACTACTTTTATGCCTTTCTATGGATTTAATCAGAACAAATTGCATTAAACAGAGAAAAGATTAAGGAATATCTGTGTGAAAATGCCATTAAATTTGGTTGAGAAATAAACTTTTTGTGACAATTTAAAGTGAAAACTTTATGTAAATTTTGTAAAATATTTTATTTCATGAAAGCTGGGGTAGTATGGGCTCTTTTGATATTCCTCTAATGTGCCAAAGGTTATAAAGGTAATTTTATAAAGGTAATTTTAACACATGTAAAATCTCAAGACATTTAAGAACGGCTGTAAAAAAGAATCATGTAAAAATCTTTTATGGTTTCTGTGATATTAGGCACGGACCATTTGATTTTCTGGGGGGGGGCCTGGGATTTTACCTTGAGCCGGGAAATTTTTTTCGCCCGCATTGCGGGCCAGATTATTTTTTCACACACATATTAAGCAAGGAAATTTTGTTGGCAAGATTTTTTTTTTCAATTGGCAAGATTGAAACCAGATTATTTTTTTCAACCTAGGTGCTGGCCAGATTTTTTTTATATACAAAAATCAGGGCCGGGAAATTTTTTTCAAAAAAAATCCCAGCCCCCCCCCCCCCCCCCCCCCACCCCAGAAAATCAAATGGTCGGTGCCTTACAGGTCATTACAATATAAAGTTGTTACTTTTAAAATGTTTATTTTGTACGAAATCTCGTTTATTTGCATGAATTCCATTGAGATATTGTGAGATTTCACCAATTTTCAAATCCATTCTAATATACAGGTCTCTAATATTTCTATTTAACCATTGTATTTTAACATTTTACATGATACTATCACGTCGTGTTCAAGGAGTTAGATCACAGGGACTTGCTCCCCTCTATCAATATTTTGTTAGAGTCAATGTACGGTACCGCACATTGACTCTAACAAAATATTGATAGAGGCACAGGGACTTGCTCCCCTCTATCAATATTTTGTTAGAGTCAATGTGCGGTAGGAAAAAAAAACACAAGGGAGATACTACTTTCACCACCCCCTTTTCTTTAATTCGATTTTCTTTTAATATATCATTGATCTCGTACCTTTTCTTATATAATTCGTTTCACAGATGATTTTCCTTTCCAAAACACCCAAATATATCTTCATTCATTGCGTTTCAGCCTCAAAATCGGGCTTTGTTCGGACAATTTTGTAAAATTTGGCAATCGCTTGGACATGAAAAGCATTACGTCAAGGAAACTCGAAAGAAATCCGAATGAATTTTAATGACGTTTTTACTTTCGTTTTACGTTACAGTTATTGGTAAAGTCCCGAGAATGTACTTTCATTTTCATGTCCAAGCGATTGCCAAATTTTACAAAATTGTCCGAACAAAGCCCGATTTTGAGGCCGAAATGCAATGAATGAAAATATATTTGGGTGTTTTGGAATGGAAAATCATCTGTGAAACGAATTATATAAGAAAAGGTACGAGATCAACGATATATTAAAAGAAAATCGAATTAAAGAAAAGGGGGGTGGTGAAAGTAGTATCTCCCTTGTGTTTTTTTCCTACCGCACATTGACTCTAACAAAATATTGATACAGGGGAGCAAGTCCCTACCGCACATTGACTCTAACAAAATATTGATTCAGGGGAGCAAGTCCCTGTGATAGAGGGGAGCATGTCCCAGTGGTTAGATCATACCAAAATCACAGCAATGTGACTGTGTTTTGTTATTTCATTTGACCAATCAACCGTCATCTGATATCATCTGACTACTTCTAAAATAAAGAACTCATTTTCAAGAAGGATTTTTAAAACGTCCGTGAAATGCATGGCCCATTTTATATTTCCCGCGGTTTTAGACTATTTGAAACACGCCCCTATTTTGAAGTTTGCGCACGTCACCATATTTGCCTCATTTTGGTCGCCATTTTGCCAGGACGAGGTCCAGTGGACGACTTCGAGGTTTGCGACTCGTTCTCAATAACTCTGCCTCATTCTGTCACTTCATTGTCCTCTCTTTCGATTCAGAATAAAATAAAACAAATAGGGTTTAATGCTAATATTCTCAGTTTACAGCCAATTAAACATAATTTCTTGCACCCACTGTAAGGGCTTGTTTTGACTAGGAAACCAAATGAAGTGACATTCTTCGAATTCTTACGTAGTAAAGTTCTTTAATTTTTATGTGAGCAATTTTACTTTATTTGGCATTTAAAGGGGGAGGGTCCTTTATATGAATACCAAAAGAATATATGTTTGTGTAAATGGGTCATTTTCTATAAAAAAAATTTTAAGTTACTTTATATATCTTATTCTAAGACGAACACAACTTCATGATAATCCATAAATTTAAAGATTAAATTCAATAAATTTTAAAAAATATAATTACAGCAGGCGCAGATTCAGTCAGGGGCGTGCCCCTGCTGAAAAGTGAAAAAAAAAAATTTTTTACTATGAAATCAATAAAAAAGGCAAATATTTAATACCCGCGCCCCCTCTAATGGAAAATCCTTGGTCCGCATCTGAATAGATGTGGCTCCTGCAGGGTTAAAAACGACCTGCGACCTAAGGGTTTTTTAAGGGCGACTTCTGACCTACACTTCATAAAATCGACCTGCGACCTCTGCCAAAATATGCCTTTTAAAAGCGACCTTGCAACCTGAGGGCGGTACCCTGCGGGAGCCCCATAGATAAATAAATTGGGTTTATTAAATGGGAAAAATGCATTGAATGTCTTACAAGAAAAATGCGTAAATTATTGAAGTAAAAAAACAAATAATAAAAAGTTACTTCATTACCATAGGAAAAAAATTGATCAAATCTTCAGTGATGATATTAAGACAGTCAATGTACATTAGGTATTAATTCAATAATTGACATGTATTTAATAAAAAATTCAAATTGATATAAAATTATATTAAATAAATGAATAAAATATATTATTTTTAATAAGAGTTGTTTCCCTTTAACCATTTACTGTCTGACAGTTATTTTGCTTGGGAATAAATAAAAAACTCTGCCTTGTTGATCGTTGGCTTAAAAGTTTTGGCTGTTTTTCACAGAGTGAAAAATCCAGGTAATAGAATGGTAAATGGCCGAAGGACAGGGAATAATTTTTGTAACAGTTTTCTTAGTATAAACTACCAATCCGATACTGTGATGTTCAGTTTCAAGTCTGTTGTTCCTGTTTAACAAATTCTGGCCATTTTTTTTACTTAACAGATTTTGTTTAAAAGTTAAACTGTTGACAAAGTCTGTTCAATATTTCAAAGCTCTGAAAAACACTGATTATTTGCAGATTGCAGATATTTTTTGCATGATATTATGTATATGATCCAAACAAGACAGTCAGGAACAAATACACTGACAGCCTAAGAGCTATAGCAAGACTGATCATATTTGACCAAGGTGCATCTAAAAGGGCATTAAACACCAACAGTAACACACACACACACTCACACACAAAGACTGATCGTGTAAAAGGGACTTTTTATTTGTACTTTACTCATTTTAGATTTATGTAAGGTTTTTTTTGTAGATAAAGAATGTCAGATTTAGATGTAGTCAGCTCATCATCAGACTTGGTATCCTATCCAGGACTAGTTGTTACAGAAGATGGTCTGACAACCTTAGACTCTGGGGCAGTTTCACTGGGTAATAAAATTGAAATTTTTAAGAGTTTCTCAAACATGTCAAAGGCCATAATAAAATAATTCCTAGACTCTCATTCAATTTTCAGGAAAATATGATGCAGGCGGGCAAATTTTACTTTTAATCCATTTTGATCAAATATTCTATTATTTTAAACGAAATAGACCAAAACTGCACATAATTTGCCAAAAAATGAAAATAAAATTTTTTGAGGGGGCTGAAAAAATATGGGGTGGGCAGGGATGAGATTCTAGGATATTTTTTATATTGGCCTAAATAACAAAATTAGATACTGTTGTAGGTTGTAAGGCTGTAATGTAACAAAATTTACATTCTGGTGCCATTTTGCTAAGAAACAAAATATTAACAGTCAAGGCTAAAATGTAATAAGATAATATGCAGTTTTGTTAGTTTACCTCACAGGCATTTGGGTCTAGGATTTCTAGTGTAAGTCTTTTTATCATTGATAGCACCCAGTCTCGCCAATCCAACAATTCATGGCCTGCTGACCTCCCCTGGAGGACTTATAAATTCTGACGGGATACAGATAATTACAATTAACAACCCTAACGAGATACTGAATGCTGGAACTGATAGATGGCAGCTAGCGACAATTATCAATGTGGCGGAAGAAAATGGAGAAAGTAAACTTGAGATTCCAGGTAATAAAAGATTAGTTTAAAGAAATTATTATATCGCCTGCAATGTGTTGCAAAGCATCATGTAGGAGTTACTTTGACAATATCCATCTTCTTGCGGTGTCACATGAAATTTTGTCACCTTTTTTCCGGCAGCTACATGTCACAGCCTAATATTTGGCATGTAGCTTCCTTCTATAGTACTATATGGTGTAAAGCCATTTCATGCATGGATCATTCATCTATTTCCTGTTTACCGAATATTTTAAGACTGCCATTCTAGTTACTATTTTTATTAATTATCAGTTATTGATTGATGACCCCCCTTAAATTATGCATGAGTTAAAAAAAAATTAACATACAGAGGTCAATTTTAAATCTACATGTATTTGCACACAGATGAGAAAGGTATTTATGTACTAAAGTATGAAGAGTTACTTGCTTACATCTCTAAGATAATTTGCATCTATAACATGCATTGGTATTGAATTATTTGCATTTTAATTCATAACTTTGGTGCAGTGCATAATGACAAGCAAACACCATTGACCATGATTGAAGGCCTCTGGCAGATTAGAAAAAAAAAACTGTATGATGGATGTTGTGTTAAAATCTTTAATTCTACTTAAATGTATCATTTCTATCTACATGTATTTGGAAAAAAAGTAGAATATTTTTAAATTCTTTATTAAATTTTTGGTTGCGGTTTTTTTTTTGTAGAAGAACAAAGCTATACCAGAGTCACTCCTTCATCATCTGATGATAGTGTTTTGATGCCCCCACCCCCTGTACCACAGATAGCCCCCCTACCACCAGATGCCCCTGACTGGGCAAGGAGGATCAAATGTTGTGAGGTAAGAATGTCTGCCAAAAATACAATGAGAAAAAATGACAAAGATGAAAGTTATTGAAACCAACATAAAAAGAGATAAAACAATATCGTATTAAGAAAGCCTACTCTTGAGCTCTCTAATGTAGAAATTCTGCCAAACTAAATGAGACTTTATAACATACAATATGATGGAAGAGAAATAATTCTGTCCCTCATTCAGATTTTTCTTAAATTTTTGAAAAAGTCTGCACATGTGCAGAAAAACAGTCTGAGTTGCTATCACATCCTTCAAAAATATCTTGTCCCTTTGACCCAAATCATTTTTCACATGGAAATTTCATGCATTAAATTTAATTTTGTATCTTAGTCACAAAAGCTTTTAGGGCAAAGTGTTTCTCATATTATCTGAATATGAATGCAGAACTGCTCAAATTAACAAGAGTGACCTCAAGCTTCGAAATCCAACATGTCCAATGCAGCCAACTTCTCTAAAAAAACTGTTTATGATTTTTTTTATATGGCTGATTTATAAATGAAGGTTCTCATTTCACATTACATTACTTTTTACATTATGTTTGTGTACAGATATACATGTATGTACTTCTAATTAAAAATGATATGCTTTCTGTTTCCTATTTCAGATTCTTTTCAATATATTGATGTTCTAAGACATGTTGTGTCTCGTACATTATTTCACATCTAGTTATAAACTATTTCAGAAAATAGGAGATTACTATAGAGGCTATGTTGAAAGCGACATTGAACTGGACCTTCTATTGACCATACATAAACAGCAAACACATAGTATGTGGGGAACCAGACAGTCGCCCAGTCCTGCCAAACCCTCGACCAGATTGATGTGGAAGTCTCAATATGTCCCAATGGATGGAATACCATTCATAAATACAGGTAAATATTGTCATGCAAGAAAACCATGAAAACTGGGACATCATAAATAACAAGTTATAATTTGTGTTGGGATGTGAACACACAAGTAGCCCAAATCGCCTTTCAATTCAGTACAATAATAGAAATAAAATTTGAAACTAATGTTTTGATCTTGGGCCACCTGGGCTCCTAAGTTCGATAAATCTAGGAACACCCAAAAAAGCAGCAAAAGCATCATGTGCTTACAATAATTATGGTCACCAAATGGACTACCAACAACAGCAAATTTGGTTGCCCAGCAAATTTTCAAGTAGCCGTGGGGGACTACATGGCCACCTAATAGTGTCAATACCTGGTTTCCACTTTGATTGGACAGGAATGTAGTAAAATGGCAGCCATTTTGAAACCAAAAGTCAGATCTTTGTTGATTAGAATTATTATGAGAAACCAGGTAAAAACAATAAGTCACTTAAACTTTGTTTTTGGCGACTTACTAATGAAACCACAGAGTATACTTTAAAATATTTGTTAACAAATTACATTTCAAATTTTCTTTCTGTTTTGAATTTTATAACAGGTAGCAGAGCTGTAGTTATGGAGTGTCAATATGGACCAAGAAGAAAGGGAAATAACCCAAACAGAAAGGAAACCAATGCCTCAGGGGATTATAAACTTACATGTCCTGCTAGGTAAAACTTTACCTTAAGAATAGACATGATAAAACAAAGTTAAAAAGGCAATATATTACAAAGCTCACAACAAAAGTTATTTTGTTTTGTTTTATAAATAAGCAGTCACCGTAACTATCTGTCTTCTGATCAATTGATTTAAAAAGGATTTACCTGACAGGAGAAAACTTTTCAGTACCTACATTTTATTCTATTTTTTTATAAACATGAAGACAAATCAATTTAAACAAGGGGTTTGTAAGGAAAAGTCCTTTGATGTATAAACATCTGACTGACAGAATAAAAATGTGCCTGTTAGGACAGGTGGTCAGGCAGTTTTTGTGAAGAGTGTATTAAATTTTGACTCTTCAAAAGTAATTGTTTTTTTTTGTCTTTAAGTTATGGTGTACTATAACAAGTTAAAAGGGGCAAATGTATATATAATAAATTGCAAATATTAATAAAATGTGAAACACTTATAAACCTTGATTTCTGCAAGCATTTTTTAAATTTCTTTTCTAATCAAACTTAAAACCTTACCTCCATACAAACTTTTAATGACTTGTGCATTTTTTGTTGCAGAATTTATGTTAAAAGAGTTAAGAAATTTCCTGAGTATGCTGTAGACCTTAACCAAGACAAGAAAATGCTAAAAATAGAAATGGACAGAGCCTTTACAGAACTGAAACAGAGGGAAATGAGTGTGATTGGTCAAGAAAGGTAAAACTATTTAAGTACATAAGTACTAAACATTCAGGGGACAGAACTTTAAAAATCTCCCGCATAACGGGTCATTTAAGATGGTAACATAAGTCAAAATGGAATGTCTCAGACATTGGGGTCTGACACAACAGCCACTCTTGGTCTTTCGGTAGATTTTGAAAAATCTGCACATGATGGGAAAATCCAAAATAGCAGCATATCATCCTTAAATATATTGTTCCATTGGTCCGCTTTATTTTTTATCTAGGCAGGCTTTTAAGGTTTAACTTTTCATATTATTTAGAAAACCTTTCATCAAATTTATTATGTAAAACTTCTGCATAGAAGTTTGTCTTAACTTAAACATGAAACAAGAAAGGGACTCATCATATATGTTTTTAACTCAATATTTCTTAGATATTATGTACAGCTGCCTACAGAGAAAGCCCACCAGTTTCACGAGACAGGACCCCCACCTGTTGTACCACCCATGTTCCCCCAGACCCCTGAAGTAGAACAAGAGCCAGAGACAGCTGAGAAGCCCATTCATAGACTGGACCCTAGAGTGGCCCAGAAAATCAGAGAGATTGTAGCTGGTGGAGAAACTAGGGTCTATGCTGTAAGGAAGCAGCTAAGGTTGGTTGCACATGTTCATAATGAAGTTTTAGGTTGTTCAAGAATAAGATATGATCTTAAAAAACTCTTTAAGGACCCAGGCCTTCGAAAGCCCCTGTATCCATTTCTGTATTGTATGTTACTCTGCCTGTCTGTGCACAACTTCTGGGTCTTTGTAGGTTGTCCAAGTCCTTCTCGTGATCAGATGTTTAAAACTTTTGTTTGATGGATGCGTGTACATTTATTTTAAATCTCATCATTTATTTTTAGAAATTTTGTGACAAGAGACCTGTATCATGGTGGAAATGTCCCAGAGAGACACGATCTTAATTTGTTCCCCACAGTTAATGACCTGAAGAACCACATACATCAGGCACTAAAAGATGTGGAAAATGGGACATTGCCACTTACTGCTCCAACTGTGAGTTCCTTGTTGTACACACTCAAAACTTGTCAAATTTTAACAGATATTGATAATGACAAACAAAGAATAAAAATAAAGCTCAATTTAAGCATAAAGTTTAAGGGAGTACAAGCCTCAGAAATTTAACATTTTCGGGATTCTCAGCTTTTATCCATTCAAATGCCTTAAAAATTTTCCAACATGTTTTTCTAAAATTTGTTCAGAACTATCTAGAGAAGGTCCTAATAAACATCTTTTAAAAATTTCAAGCAATTCTAATTATAATTTCTATGTTAAAACATAAGAAGATTTTTTTCAATGTACATGTTATTCCTATGAAAAATCTAGAGAAGTTTTTTTCCCGCCATATTTTTAGGTGCTTATATCTTGTAGTAGAGTGACGGAATGTCAATTTTGAAAAATTTAAATGACCCATCTGTCATATGGATTTTGAAAAGCTGTTTGATAAGCAAAATCATTCTTCTTTCAGGAAATGAATGTCGTCGCCATAATATCTGGTGCCATCATGTCAAAAATCAAGGTCAAAGGTCATGAGTGGAAAACGTTCCATGAAGTACAGAATAGTTAAAACGCGTTAAAATCTTAAAATAGGGAAACAAAATGAAAGCAATACCAAAAACGCTTAAAATAAAGAACTATAAAGCTATTACAAGAAAAAAAATGTTTCAAATGACACACACAGACGCCACATCCGGTCTGCTAAAATTGTATGTAAAAAGATTGTTTTTTAATACAAAAATATTTTTTTATTTATATTTTATTGATATTTTAGTTTTGTTTTTGTTCACATGATTAGCTGTGTTACCCAGCTTCACTATGGCAAATGATTTTACGGATCTTTATTCGCGTATTTTAGATCTGATCGAGTGTCCGTCACAGGTCAAGTAGCATAAAAAATAAAAATCGAATATATATTGAGATATTTTTGAAATATTCCATTCAGGATGGCAAAACAAAATAGGATAGTTTAAAATTAAGTATAATAAGGGTTTATTTCACTATTCACGTGTTATGCAAATGGTTTACACTCCTCCCATTTAAGAAATTTTGAACATGCAGCACACATCAATCTATGCTATTTTCCTCGTACACGTATATATATCTGACTACATTAGTGTGTCAAGTACGGCAATTACCCCTGAAATGGTTTGAAATAACAACACTTTAGAGAATCTGATTCTTCAGGCATCTCAACTGCATCAGTTGTAACAACAGTTTGGTGATAGCGACAGTTTTTCCTCATTTTGACAAAGACACAAACATGTGCACGAAAGATCCTAGCTGTTCCTTACAGACACATTTAGTAACACAACATTTTTACAACTGCATAAACAAATCAAGTCTCTTAAAAAGACTACAGTGATTAATAAATCAAAAATAACAGGTTCAAAGTTTTATATTAGAAACTCTGGTTATATAAAACTGCAAAAAATCCTTTCTTTTTTCAATAGCGTCATGAGTGGTGATCGTTTGCTAAGGCAGTCAGATTTGCAAAACGATCCGGATTCGTTTTCATTGCGTTATATAAGGCCTTTTTGAACCAAAAAGTCGTGATGTCGCGTTACAACCACTAAGAGCATGTGCAAAAGGCAAAATCTGAACAACAGTTGATGGAAGATATATCAGAGTGAATGAAATAATAAACCTTCTGCTATCTACATGATCTATAGAATTTTAAAATAACTTGGTTTGAAACAAGTCAGTTAGTCTGCAACTAGTATTGTTTTACTTCAAGCATGTCATGATTTCGGCTATATCAGAGAGATGAACCTAAAATGAACATGAAACGATGATGAAATGGAAGAATTGGGGACACAAAGCCAATTGGGTTGGAAATTGACTGCCATTGTAATTTCTAAAATGGATGAAAGCTAGGTTTTGATCGGACAATTAAGCTTCGTACATGGGGATCCTACGGGTCCTACTCTTATCGAGACCTGCATCAGGGTTCTTTAACATGCAAAAAACTGAACATTTTATCCATTTTTTATGACAGGACTGCCCTAATTCAATCACCTGGGACACACATTCCATGCAGTCGCTTTGTGGTCAAAGCGGCCTGACTCGATGTAAGTTTTCCGAGCGCTCTTTAATGTTCCTCTTTACCGACAAGCTTGCCGCTGTGGGCCTATTCCCCACCCACACCTTCAAATGTGTTTTCCAACTAAATGAAGGAAATGCACACCTAAACAAACTTATTCGTGTTGTCAGATTTAAAAAAAAACTTTCCTTTTTCACCTCTACTGAAATACATTTCGTCGACTTGAACAAGATGAAAGCTGCCTTTTCGTGATTACAAGACTCAAGAGGACAAGTACACTCTCAACAGAGGCCGACTCGTAACCCGTACCGGGAAGAAGAAGAAGATATGATCGCATATACTGTAAACGTGGAATTTTTCGCGTCTTTTTTTTTGTAAATGTTACTGATCTCTCGCGTGTGGGAATAAAATCGCGTTCCATCTGATTACTTATACTTTATACGCTTGAAAAGAAAGCAATCGCGAGGGGGATATATTTGCGGATAGTTTGAGTTTGCGAGAGAAAATAATCCCCAGACAAAAATTGTCTCGTTAACGATATTCTTCTGCAATTTTCCAAACTCTTCACTTTTTCCAGATTTTGGAAGTAACCAGCTAAATACAAAGCATTATTTTGGAAACTTTGGTTATGTTTTTTCAGTATTATGAAATTTTGTTGGCCGCCTTACTTAGATTTTTTTTAATAAGAAACTACATCGTCAAAAAATGGTCTTAATTTTCTTTTACTTGATTTCTTTTAAAGCTTGATTTACTCTTTGAACCAAAAGACGCAACTTTAACACTGCTACATTCCTTATTCATATTTTTTTATAATCAAAGTCAAACACACCAACTATTCAAACGCACCCACAGGTTTTTGTTTGTAAACTTCAAAAATAAACTACATTTTTCATAAATACTTGGTTTTCCGACTGTAAATATTGAATAAATTAACAAAAAACAACTATAAACTTAGCAAACATAATTTACAAAGGAAATAAGGTTAATTTTGTAACAAAGAATGTAAACACAAATGACCTTGGAGTTAGAATTAAATCGATTTCGTTAAAGTGCTGTATATATTCCGAATAAAATACGTCATCTGCTCGAAAACAAAATCTTGAACTATTCATTATAACTTTGAGTTAAAAGCATTTTTCTAAAATCTAAATCGGCTATTATTTCATTTTTACTTAATACTTCATAGCTATATAACTTTTTGAATGAAAAAGTGCAAGTTCGCTGTGGGAGTAGAGAAAAACTTCAATTTTTTAGGCATTTTTTGGCCCTTATTAGGATACAAATTTTATCTACAAAAAACTAAAATTTATTTTGTTTACTGCGTTTAAAATCTTTATTAATCCTTATATTTTTGTTTTCTGATCATGAACTCTATAGATAATAAGCGGAAATATTTTATTTTTAGGTTAGATGGGGTGTAGGTACGTATGTGCCAAGGGGGTACCTTCGAAAAACGTCATTTTAACGTCAGATGGCACCACATTTTTATGCGACGACAAACATTTTTTGGAAGCTCAATAATCAATCTATCATTTTTGACAATCAAATTCCATGTGACAGGTGGGTCATTTAAACTCGAAAACTAAACGACTTTTTCACGTTTCGTCACTCTACTACTTGAAAAAGGTTCCATGTTTTAGAAAACTTTTTTCATAAAGTCTAGCTATTTTGAGCCATTCTTTTCAAATTATCTATTTTTGATAACTTTTAATTACAAAAAAATTCAGGCTCGTACTCCCTTAAGGTGCTTGTTCATAATCCAATTATTATAATTCCATGTGCAGTTATCTCTATTCAAATGCACTGGATAACACACACATTTATCAATTTTTTTTTTTAATATAAAATGGCATGTTAACCCAGCTGTTAAGTATATTAATTTCAAGGGCATTCTTGCAAAATTCATATTTCCTCAATGTCCTTGCAAAAAATGTTTTTTTTATAAATTATTTTTTACTTGTTTTATTGTAGGTCAATGTTGAGATAATTGGAAATGAAAATTCTGAAGATTCAAACGAAGACCAGTCAGTCTGGTTACAAGATGGTGCTAATGAACCTGTCCCAGAGACCGTAACTGTCACGTTGACACAAACGCCAGGCGATGGTATGATGTTATTAATGCTAGAATTATAGATAAAGTTACATTTTGTAATAGAGTAATGAACATCATTTTGAAGGATATTAATTATGTGGAAAGGTAACAACTCACTCACAAACAAAATAAAGTCTGAAATTTACATCACATCTATAATTTTTTTCTTCATACCTTCAAAAATTAAGATTATGATGATAAAAAATATTTTTACAATCATTCATTACCACAAGTTTTGATGGTAGACAGCTTTTCTGACAGAAAATATTTTTTTAATAAGTACTGTTGACTGCACAATAATGATATAGTCTCAATATCATACAATATTAGTTACAAGTCAATATCTGATTAGCAAAAATGGTAAAATACAACATTGGAATGATTGTAAAAATATTTTCTATCATAATCTACATAAATTTAAAATCAACTAGTTTTTTTTAGGGTGAATTAGAAACAGCTCAAGGTGAATACTAACTAATCTTTTAAGAGCTTTTTTGCATTTGTAAATCTTTGACATAAATTAATATAATAAAGCTCAGTTAAAATTGTTGTTAAACTTTTATTAATTTTAGTGCTTATTTTATAAAAATAATATATTTATTTTCACTTTTGAATACTAATTATATAATTTAATTATGATTTCCAGAAGGACACCATGTGATATCAAGAATTGAAACTCACTTGAGTGATGGAACAACTCGTGTTAGTACGACCTTGACCCCAGAGACAGCACAGCTGTTGTCCCGGTTACACCCAAACATGTTTCCTGCTGGGTCTTTGTTACAGGTTTGTTTTAACACTCCATCATCCAAAAAAGTATTTAAGGTGTCTCGGGGCTATTAGAATTCTACTATAGAGTTTGTTCATTTTTGGCACATTGAAAGACCTTAACATATAGATAAAAAATATCAAATAAAAATAGGGGGTTACCGTTCATTTTTAGAGTGCTTATCAGCTTTCTAAAAAAAAACAAATTTTCAATATTTTTATATAGGATATATAGGGAAAAAAGCCATAGAGGAATCTTTAAAAGAATTTCATCTATAGAATCAGCTCAAAGTCTGAAGGAATGTCCTTTTTCAAAAGCTTTTTGAAATTGTCTTAAAAAAATATAGGGTCACCGTCCATTTTCAAGATATTCATGAAAATTGGAAAATTTCCTATTAATTCTATATAAATTATCTCCCTTTTATTTAGTACAGGAAATTCTAAAAAAATATTAAAGTGTCATTTTTTGTATCCCAATTGCTTCTAATTTGATAAAATTTATTATAGTATAAAGTTTTTGTCTGTCAAATTCAGTAAATTTATCAATTTTATACAAAATTGCAATATTCGCAAAAAGATGATCAGTTTAAAAGCCTCAAGCCACCTTAATAATTGGAATAATTTGAAAGTTTAATTTTTCAAAGGATACCAATTTTTGAGGTTTTGATTGGTTATTTTATAAAAATAATGGGTTTTCATTAAAAAAAGATATCTATGAAAATATAAATTTTTCACAAGTCTCAAAATTTTATACCTATGTATACAAATATAAGTATTTTAACTGTACATGGTTTCATGAAATTCAGATTGCTTTCATCACATAATGCTATTGTACAATAGTTACCTACATGTATTTTATATTTTTGATTAAATTTCTATTTTGTTTCCCAACTATTGGAGAAATTTAAAACTTTTGAGTGGCTTTTTTCTTGGGTTAAACATATTGCATCTTTGCACTGGTTCCTCTGAAACAGATAACAAAAACAAAAAAACAGTGACATGTAGCTTTCCCAGAAAGTTATTATTGCTAAGATATCTCACACAGAAAATTTTCCACTTACTCTTCAATACCCCATATAGTATTGCTTGGGCATAAAACACCACCCCACTCACAAAACACAAATCTCCATCTTTCATAGTTCATAGATACATGTAGTTAACAGCATCACCTTGGTTTGCTTTCCAATTGAAACAAAAACATTTATATATTTCACATTTAAGGTTGGTCACTCCTGAACTTTATCTATATCAAACGTTTATGATTTGTGATGGAAATGATATATAATTGTCTACTTAGTCCTGTTACAAAAAGAAAATGATAGGTCCGTGTGCACGTTTCTGAGATATATGACATAAAAAATTTGGCAGGAAATCAGACTCCTCTAGATTTTACATAACTTTAGTTAAACGTTGTGACGTTTTTTACAAACCATGAAGTTGTACCAAGAATTTCAAGAAATTTTATACACTTGGGTTTTAAGGTCTAAATAGTCATATAAAATGTAGGGGTCATTGTGCATTTTTTTTTTTTAATATTCAAAGGTATAGTCTAAAGGAGTTCCGAAATAAGACTGAAATTCTGAAACATGAAGAGTGAATATCCTTGATTTGTATATATGTTGTACTTATTTTTTTTTTTGTTACAGCAACAAATCGACCAAGCGGTTACATCTATCTCACAAAAGATGTTACCAGAGACGAAAACAGATGATTCTAGCGAAGGCAATATAGATGAAACTAGTTTTACCACCGATGACAATTTTATACCAGGTTTTACAGCAAGTGATAGTATCATCAGTAGTTTTAGTTCTGTTTCAAGTCTAGCTATGGAGGGTCTTTCTTCGGAGGATACAGCACAGTATACTATCGATCAATTAGGGTCATGTGACATCAACTCTGTGTGCAGTTCGTCATCAAAAAGTGCCGATAATAAAATGAACACAGTTTCTCAAGGTGATGAATCTACATCTGTTGAAATAAAAGAGGAAAATAGTGAAACAAATTGTAAAAAAAGGAAAATAGATCACTTACAAATTGACCCTCTGGAATCTAATATTCAGTCTAGTGACGTCTCTTCTGAAATGACACCTTTGGAAATCAATGGTGTATCGAGTGACATGAATGGCATGCTTCAAATTCCGTATTCAGTGAATGGAATTCAAATTATACCTCTATCTGGGACAACGAATCTTTTTAGTCTCCCTTCTCAAGATGGAATTACTTTTTCAAGTTCATCTAATACTCAAAGCATTTTAAAATCTGAAAGTTCTATTTCTGATATTGACAACTCAAATTCTATCAAAGACATGCAAATAGATTTTGTGTCTGAATCAGAGTCTGAACAATTGAAGCAATATTCTATAAATGATGAAACTGAAGTGAGCAGTGTTCAATCTAGTCAAACAGAACTACAAGAGCAAACACTAGAAGGTAATAACTTAGCATTAATAGGGTCGGTAGGACCTTTTGCGAGACAGCGGGAAAGCCCATTTATTTCAACGAGAATTCGGGAAAACCCTTAACGGGAACGGGATTTAGCCATTTTCATTTTTCGGGATGTGGGAATCACACATTTATTTTCGCGGGAATTCGAGATTTCTTGTTTTATTTGCCGGATCATAACCCCTCCTACCCCCCCCTTAAATTAATAGGGTAACCAGATAGTGGAAGCCCTCAAGTTTTTGTCTATCTGCAATCATTTTGTGAATGCTAAAGCTATAAAAACGGGATACAGATCTAGATTTATAATTTTATGCAGGAATTTCATATCATTTAAGTCCAATTACATGTATCTGTGGTAAAACTTGGCTTTTAGCCAAGTTTCTTATAGGGCCATTTCTGAATTTTGCAATTTTCTATTCTCAAGATGTGGAATGAATGTAAATGAAAAAGCAAAGAAAATGAGAATTGTTAAAAATCTGCAATTGTGAAAAAAAAAAAGCAAGCATCCTTCAACATGGAATTAAGGTCACTATTTGTTTTCTATACCCTACCATAAAAGGCTGTGGTATATGATACTTTTTATTTTGTTTGGTTACTGTAAACCCATTTTCAGAATCATATTTTCTTTCCTAACACATTGATTAATATACAATATTTATTTTTTTTCTTCAGGAAATCTAACTGGCAGCTGACTGTAATGTTGGAAAGACCACTTAAAATGGACCCATTTGTGCAATGTTATGGAACTAGAATCAAAGAAGATGTTGTCTTAATTCATATATACATAATATTTATGTTTAATGTTTTATATTTCTTAAATGATTTATTTAAATAAAAAGCACAAAGTGATTCTCTTTCTTGATCGTTAGGGTCTCATCAGCTATTGTGTCACAACTGAGAGTTCACCGTCTGTTATCGGTTACAACAAAACTTTCGAACTGGGATGATAAATCTCAAATATCCAAATATAAAAGACAAAACAAGGCAATACATACCAGAAAAATTAATGATTGCAATGGTCCTGACTTGGTACAGGCATTTCAAAAGAAACTGTGAGTTGAACCAGGTAAAGTTAATTGTTCTCTTCAAATACGCTTCATGGATAAAAGCATTAGATGACTCTTTACAGGAGTTATGCCCCCTTAAATGTTAAGAACGGTTGTTTATGCCCTATGGCTTGAAAACGATTGAAGATAGAAAAAAAAAATTTTGCTTGATTTAGTCTTGATATAATTAGGGCTGCACATCAAAGATGTCAACCCACTTTAATTTTCACTCTGTCTGTCTGTCTGTCAGTCTATCAACAATTTCTATTGAACATTAAAACTCAAAATCTATATACATGTGTATTTGAGAAAAAAAAATTGAACACTAAAATTTAAATCTGGAAGAGATACAGATCTGTATTTATGACCAAGAAAATATGTATTAATTTTGCAAATAGTCAAACACAAAAAATCAATAAATCATAGATATTTATCAAAGAGGGTCCCTTTCCTACTTTAAAGGGTGTTTTTTGTCTTGCAGCTTAAAATAATGCAAGTCATTCAGGATCCTGTAAGTCATCTCTAACACAACTAAAATTTGTCTATAGGATAGCCTTGAGGAGTTCTTGAAATCAGATATTTTTGACACTGTAAACAATGGGATAAATACATAGTTTTTGCCTTTAAATATGAAAAGGTGTTTACAACAGATAGATAGTAGTAATTAATAGTTGTTCATTTCTTATAGATTAAAAAACATTTAAGATAAAAAAAAACTCTTTATTAAGTGTTAATCTATTTCAGCTATACACAAGAATTAATCCGTTGGAGCTATACACAAATGTTCATCTATTTGAGCTATACACAAGTGTTCATCTATTTGAGCTTTACAGGAGTAATCATCTATTTGAGCTATACACAAGTGTTCATATATTTGAGCTCTACAGGAGTATTCATGAATCTATTTGAGCTATATACACAAGTGTTCATCTATTTGAGCTATACACAAGTGCTCATTCATTTGAACTATACAGGAATATTCATCTAATTGAGCTATACACGAGTGTTCATCTATTTGAGCTTTACACAAGTGTTCATCTATTTGAGCTTTACACAAGTGTTCATCTATTTGAGCTATACACAAGTGTTCATCTATTTGAGCGATACACAAGTCTTCATCTATTAGAGCTTTATACAAGTGTTCATCTAATTAAACGTTACTTAAGCGTTCCTCTATTTGAGCTCTTCACAAGCGTTTGTCTATTTGAGCTTTACACAAGTGTTCCTTTATTTGGTCTTACCACAAGTGTTCATCTATTTGAGCTTTACACAAGTGTTCATCTATTTGAACTATGATTAAGTGTTCATCTATTTGAGCTTTACGCATGTGTTCATCTATTTTAACTATGATTAAGTGTTCATCTATTTGAGCACATCTTTTATAAGCAAACTTCTTCTTCAGTTGATTGAGTTGTCAGATGACCCATAAAGGGAGTTTTTGAGCTATACATAAGTGTTCATCTATTTGAGCTAAACACAAGTTTTCATCTATTTAGGCTATACATAAGTATTTATCTATTTGATCTTAACACAAGCGTTTGTCTATTTAAGCTTGAATTCACTCAAGTGTTCATCTTATAGAGCTTTACACAAATGTTCATCTATTTGAGCTTTAGACACATGTTCACCTTTTAAGCCATATACAAGTGTTTGTCTATTTGATTCATCTATTTGAGCTATACACAAGTATTCATCTATTTAAACTATACTAAAGTGTTCACATTTGAGCTCTTTGATAAGCAAACTTCTTCAGTTGATTGAGTTGTCAGATAATCCCTAAAAGGAGGTTTTGAGCTATACACAAGTGTGCATCTATTTGAGCTTTAGACAAGTGTTCATCTATTTGAGTTGCACAGAAGTGTTCATTTATTTGGTCTTATTTACACAAGCGTTTGTCTATTTAAGCTTCACTCAAGTGTTCATCTATTAGAGCTATACATAAGTGTCCATCTATTTGAGCTTTAGACACGTGTTCACCTTTTTAGCTATACACAAGTGTTTGTCTGTTAGAGCTATACGAAAGTGCTCGTCTATTTGGAGATCCATTTCACAAACTTTTCGTCGCTGACAAACTAAAGAGATTGCTTTCAAACTTAGTATAAACTGAATTTAGATTGTCTTCACCTACTAATAGTTTGTGAAATTTATGATTGATCCGTGTTTTGTTTTTTTGTTTTTTTGGTTTTTTTTCTGAATGAAAATAAGAGGGCCCGAAATGATATTACAAAATGTAAAGGAGCAAAAATCTGTTATTAAAACTAATTTCAAGAGTTTAAGCATCATGAAAAACCTGGTGAACGATTAAGGCTTCTGAGGGACTCAAGTTACTTAGTAAGTATTTAAAAACGTCGTAAAGTGACCTCTTTTTAGCATCAAAATCTATACAAAAATTGCATTGGATAAAAGTTGTAGATTTTTTTCTTTTGTTGAATGTGTAATGGATATTGTTCTTTCCATACACAAAGATATGTTTATGCACAATCATTTTTATACCTTCCAAATGGCTACAGTCGTTTTTAGCTCACCTGTATGGCAAGCCGTTTTTACATTTATTCCTCTTTATAGATATCTCATAAACTTTATAAGATATCTCATATACTTTATAAGATATCTCATAAAGTTTATAAGATATCTTATAAACTTTATAAGATATCTTATAAACTTTATGAGATATCTTATAAAATATAATTTATAAGATATCTCATATACTTTATAAGATATCTTATAAACTTTATGAGATATCTTATAAATTTTATAAGATATCTTATTTACTATATAAGATATCTTTAAAAGAAATTGAGATATCTACTAAACACAATGTTTATAAGATATCTCATAATGTTTATAGGATATCTTATAAAGTATATGAGATATCTTTTAAATTATTTTTTATAAGATATCTTATAAAGTTTATAAGATATCTTATAAAGTTTATAAGATATCTTATAAAGTTTATCAGATATCTTATAAACTTTATGAGATATCTTATAAAGTATATGAGTTATCTTATAAATTTTATGAGATATCTTTAAAGAGGCCTTATAAAAATATAAGATATCTTATAAAGTTTATAAGATATCTCATATACTTTATAAGATATCTTATTAAATATATAAGATATCTCATTTAAATGGGAGTTTATAAGATATCTTATAAAACATATGAGATATCTTATAAAACATATGAGATATCTTATAAAACATATAAGATATCTTATAAAACATATAAGATATCTCATAAAGTTTATTAGATATCTTATAAAGATTATGAGATATCTTATATAAAATAATTTATAAGATATCTAATAAATGTTATAAGATATCTTATAAAGTTTATAAGATATCTCGTAAACTTTATGAGATATCTTATAAAAAATAACTTATAAGATATCTCATAAAATATATAAGATATCTAATAAACTTTATGAGATATCTTATAAACTTTATAAGATATCTTATTAGTTTTATAAGATATCTTATAAGTTTTATAAGATATCTTATAAATTATTTTATATGAGATATCTAATAATCTTTATAAGATATCTTATAAACTTTATGAGATATCTTATATGTTTTATAAGATATCTCATATGTTTTATAAGATATCTTATAAACTACCATTTATATGCGATATCTTATATATCTAATAAGATATCTTATAACGTATACGAGATATCTTATAAATTTTATGAGATATCTTTAAAGAGGAATAAATATAAATATGGCGTGCCATACACCTGTCACAATTAACTTAGCACTGTCATTGTTTTGTCTGTGTTCATCATTCGGATCCTGTATGGTAAACTTTTCTTTTATATCGTCTCCCCTAAAACCACTTTACCCTTTATGGTGTCATCTATTCCCCCAATATGGATAGTCAATTGCTCCGGACACATGTAACCCATGGTGGACTGGCAAAAGTTTTTTTTACACCTGCAGCCTTTGGTGCACTTTCCACCTACATTTCACAAGGAATCTATTTTTGTCTCGCATGCGAAGCAGAACGGGTCATAGGTGTTACTTTACCGAGGGCGTCGGCGGCCGCGTTGACTTTTTGGGTAAGGTTTTAAGAGCATCTCCATATCTCAAGAACTATAGGTCCTAGGTTGATGAAACTTTGTATGCATATGCCCCAGTAGTAGCTTATCACAGTTGCATCCCCATCTTTTGACTTTTACCTTGATTTTCTGGTTGAGTGACTTCGACAATTTTCAAAACATATAATAGAAATGGGTTTTGCGAGCACTTCCATATCTCAAGAACTATAAGTCCTAGGTTGATGAAACTTTGTATGCATATGCCCCAGTAGTAGCTTAGCAAAGCTGCAAATCTTCATTTATTGACCTTGGCCTTGATTTTCCGGTTGAGTGACTGACAATTTTCAATACATATAATAGCAATGGTAAGGTTTTGCGAGCACCTCCATATCTCAAGAACTATAAGTCCTAGGTAGATGAAACTTGATATGCATATGCTCCAGTAGTAGTTTAACACATTGCATCCCTATCTTATGACCCTGACCTTGATTTTCTGGTTGAGTGACTTTTTTGGGGGAAATAACAAGGTATTTCGATTGTGCTTGCAGGCGACACATACTTTAGTTTTAACTCTGTACTGTTTTTTGGCACATATAGTGGAAACTATTGCAGATAGAGAAAAGCATTTGCTGGTAAATTGAACGAAAGTCTGCATTGAGTTCAAATTGCCAGAAATCCCGTAATATGAGTAATGGCCGGTTACTTTTTATGCCCCACGACAATTAATATGTGGGGAGCATTATGTTTCACTTAACCCATGTTAGACCATCGAAACGAATTTCCATCAAGAAACCGTACATGAGAAATTTGACAGGGTGGTATGACAAATTGTACATCCTAAGCGATTTTTAGAGCTGTCGGAACACTACTTTCCGGTTTTGAACTGAGCCAGTTATGAAAATTTCCATCAAACTTTTCTCAAAAACGTTCATCAGAATAGTTTAAAAGGACAAGGTATGATAAGGGCTATGTTGGGCCCCTTTTCAAAAGCGAAATTTTATGCTAAAATATTGATTTATATGATATTAAGTAATGAAAGATAAAAAAAATTAAATGTTTTAAACAAATAATTAAATAGATCAAATTTGATTTTAACATTTGATCAAACTTGATGAAAAAGTAGCTTTTTCTCAAAATTACCTAAAATTTGGTATATTTTAATTAGTATGTTTTTGGCTAGAATAACTATGAGCGGACAAGCGGCCCACAAAAATATTTGAACTGTGGATTTGGCATTACTATATTAAGAATAATAATTGAACAGCCAATAGAACGGAATAGATCATTACACATGTGGTTTGTGGACTTTGAAAAGGCCTTTGATAGCAACACCAAGGTATACCAGAGAAATTGATAAAAATCATAAGATCGGCCTATGAACCAAGTACTTGTCAGGTCATCCACAAAAATACTCTCACAGAACCTTTTAACATTCTAACAGGAGTCCACCAAGGCTGCCTACTATCACCTTTTCTCTTTTTGCTGGCTGTCAACTGGGTAATGAAAACAACAAGTCAACATCATTACATTCGGCAAGAGGTATTCAGTGGACATTACAAAAACATCTTGAAGATTTGGTCTTTGCAGACGATTTACCCTTATTTCACACAAGCTAAGAGACCTCAAAGCAAAGACAGAAATTTTAGGACAACTTGGTCAATTAAAATAATTGGCCTTCACATAAACCATGGAAAAACAAAAACGATGAGAACCAACGCTACAAATTCAGCCAAACTTGAAATAATTGGAAAAGAACTAGAGGATGTTGAACAATTTACATATCTTGGAAGCATTGTGAGTAGTGATGGGGGAACAGATAGAGATATAAAGAATAGGATAGGAAAAGCTGCAGCTGTCTTAAAAACCTTACGACCAATTTGGACATCATCAAAAATTTCGAAAAACATCGAGCTCAAGATTTTTAATTCCAATGTTATAAATTGTTATATGCATCTGCATGAGACCTGGGGTACGACAAAAACACCAATACACAAGCTTCAAGTACTCACCAACAGATGCTTGAGAACAATACTAATGAAGAACTGTGTAAGAGGGCAGAACAATTTCCAATTGATACCCAGATAAGAAAGAGAAAATGGCCCTGGATAGGTCATACACTAAGAAAGCCAAAAACCACCTTAGTGAACCAAGCTCTCAGGTGGAATCCACAAGGGCAGAGAAAAAGAGGTAGACCAAGAAACTCCTGGAGAAGATCAACAGAACAGGAGGCAAAACACATAGGAAAGACATGGGGTCAAACCGACAAGCTAGCCCATGACAGAAGAAAATGGAAATCCTTCCCCGACGACCTATGTCCTGCCAAGGATGAAAGGATTTAAGTCAAGTCAAGGATTTGGCATAAAGACACTAATGTTTCCAGAAATTATCTTTGTGGGCCGCAGGTCTGCTCATATTTAAATCTCACAAAATTGTTGTCATTTTAACAATTTTAAGATAATTTTGCTACATTTTATAGTTCTATTATTTTATGCACATGCATATTTACGCCATATGACAAATTTTCAATAAAAATTTGCTTCTTCCAAAAAATTTAACTTCTGAATCACAAAATCACACCGTTATAATTCAATATTCAAATTTTGGAAAATTTGTCCAATTTAGGGGGCCAATTCGTGCTCTTATCCTATCTTGTCTTTTGGCAGAATGGTTCAGCATCAAAAATATAAACCTAAGCGACTTTCAGACATGTCCGACCAATATTTCCTCTTTGAGACTGGGTCGATATGAAAATGAGAGTATATTTTTCCTTTTTCGTGATGGGGCATCTGTGTCCCATGAATAACTCTGCCTTTACTAGTATTCGTTTTTGAATACCACAAAAGAAAAGCTTTTGGTTATAAAAATGTTCATCTTACGGAGCTCTAAAAAAGCTGCAATTGGTTAAGTTGTATAATGATCTGCTGAGGATTGATTTTTTTTCCTAAAGACACACAAACATTAGCAATTTATCATTTCCACACAGGTCAACCATTTAGGCTCTTGATAGCCTCTTGTTTTCATACTGGGTTTACACGAAAATGGCGCCGATAGAGAAAAAGAGAATTTATTTTTATTCACAAACGTATAACCTTGCATGAACCTTTTAATCTCACTAAAAGAAATATGGCATTCGATCGAATGTCAAAAAATCAAAAGGGCAAAGACAAAATAGGTAAACACGAACAAGAAAAACACGAAGGAACAGACAAAACCTATAAAACAAATACGGAATGGCAACAGTGCGAACTTAAAGTGAACTCTGGTGATCAGGAAGGGCAAGCAGTCCCTGCTTGTTGCAACACACCAGTGGTGTTGCTAGCGATAACTTCATCGTGTCATATCTGAAATGAGGACAAAGCCAAACCTTACGCTGATCAACATCTGGACTCTGAGATAGAAATTCAATGTTTGTCTACGAGCAAAAAAACACTCGACTTTTCTCCGAGGACACAATATTTTCTACGATTCTCAATGCCCTACTAAAATTCGATGGACACAATCTGGAAAACATAACGGAAAATCTGGTATTCGATACAAAAAATATGCCATTAAAAAAATAAAAAAAATGCAGAAGACATAGGTTATTGAAATGCTAGTTGTTTCCTTATCTGTGTGTGTGTGTGTGTGTGTGTGTGTGTGTGTGTGGGTGTGTGTGTGTGTGTGAGTGTGTGTGTGTGTGTGTGTGTGGGTGGGTTAAACGCCCTTTATCGACGCACCTGGGCCATGTAGGGCGATCAGTTTTAATGATGGAGGAAACCATCAGTTAAATCCTCTTTAGTGCATTTCAATCGCCGTCACGTTCAGTTATATCGTTCTTGTTTTTCAACAGTTTTGTCTTTGTCTTCATTGACTTTGATATTTCGTTGCTTCTTACAACAGCTTACACACAAAATCTAGGATATGTTGTTTTCAAAGAAACGGAATCATGGCTATTGCCAAACAGCTGCCAGTTACTCTGCAGTTCACATTGTAGGCTGCATGCTTGCTGGTTTTCATTGTGGATTTTTCAAATTCACGTTTATATATCGGTAGGTTGTGTCGTGTACACTTTTTCCGCGTCTCATTTTCTTCTATATGTCATTTTATGGCGAGGCACTCTTTTTAATTTTGAATTTTCTATCAGTAGCGATATCGGAAGAAGGGCTTTATATAACTTTCCAGATACATGTAAGAAAGACAATAAACAACGGTTATAATTTGAAAACTAAAATCGTCTCTTTTGTTGTATATTTTTGTACCATGATGACCATCCGAGTCAAAAATCGAGAAGTAAAATCCCGAAAATCAGTCATGTAGGAGTATAAAAACAGGTCAGCCCTTGGAATGCCAAATTGTTGCTTAAAAATCTCTCCTCAATTATGACTTATATTAGATATTTTATTATATTATAGGTCTATGATAAAATGACGCGATTACATGTCATAAATGGTTCAATATCAACGCCCGAAAAAAAATTGAATGATTACTTGACTCCTTAATTGACATCTGATTCTCTATCAATTTATTAAAAGGTCCGTCTTCCACCACGGGGAGGTACTGGTCGGAATTATGGAGGACCTGTGTCGATTCCCTGTCTTAGAACTAGTATTTATACATTCACAAAATTTTATCTTATCAAGCTACAATTTTACAAGTATATATTTTTTTAAATCGTATAAAGATAAGACTAGTGTAACACAGGTGATCAAATTTGCAGTATGCTTGATTTCTAGCTTTTTGACAGTAAATTTGTCACATAGATAAATTGTCATATTTCTGTACACAATGGTGTATGGAAGTTAATTTAAGTAAAACAAAAGTTCTTATATTTAACAAGAGTGGCAAACATATAAAAGAAAGGTTTCTTTTTAATAAAGATGAAATTGAATGTGTCAATAGCTACAAATATCTTGGTATACCCTTTTCTGCCAGTGGCCTTTTCAATGTTGCAAAGGAAGAACTTTACAAAAAAATCACTTAAGGCAATTTTTAAACTTCAAAGATCATTATCCTCAAGTAATCCAAGTGTCTTGACATCTCTCCATTTGTATGACCACACCATAAAACCTATTAGTATGTATGGTAGTGAAGTTACTGGTATGTTTAAAACCAACACTGTTGCATGTAGCAGAGAAGGCGATTTCCTTCTGCAGTTGAACTATTTGAATAACTATTTAGACAGATCCCATATAAAATATTTAAAATATATTCTTGGGGTAAACAAAAAAGCCACCAACTTAGCTGTAATGGCTGAGGTATGAAGATATCCTCTGTTCTTCTCTATAGTTATAAATTTAATCAAATATTGGTTTAGACTTGAAGAATTAAATGAGGGACTACTATATGATGCATATATATGCAACAAAACCATGTCAGATTGTTGGTATACCTCTATTGTTTATATTCTAGAAAAAATTGGGTGTACAGTCACATAATGTTAAATATACTACTCTAATTAACACTGTAAAAACGAAACTTTGTGATAGTTACATCAATTTTTGGAACAAGAAAAGATCATCCATCTCACAAACTAAATTAGATACATATTTTAAATTTAAAGTAAACTACTGCTTGACGCCTACCTTCTGATTGAAAATTTTAACATTAGACGCACAATCTGTAAACTTAGAATTAGTGCTAATGATCTACCAATCGAGAGAAAAAGATATGATAAGAATAAAACAGAGAGGTCTGAAAGAAAGTGCTTAAATTGTTCATTAGATAAAGTAGAAGATGAAATTTATTTTCTAGTTGAATGCCCAAAATATAAAGAGGAGAGGGATATTTTATTTAAAGATATTTCCGCAATGTGTCCAAATTTTATTTATCTCTCTACTGATGATAAATTTTTATGGTTAACTAGCAATGAAGACATGCTTATATTAAAGAACTTGGGTAAATTTATAATTAAAGGGTTTGAATTAAGACAAAACTGATCAACTGCTGAGGGAAATACCACCATTATTGTTCCACGCGTTTTACCGTGACTGCATATATAAGTTTTTGTACAGGCTCTGATTCTGTGACAACAAATTAAATAACACCATTATGGTTGTAATGTCTTTGTACATGTTGTATGTTTATTGTTAGATCAATGTAACCTTTGCCCAGAAATGGGCCCAGTCACTGGGTAATAAAATTATTCTTATTCTATTCATGTCTATGTTATTTACTGGATCTGTGCGGCAAAAATTTAAGCCTGCGGACTTCCGTTGTCACTCTTCTCATTTTGATTTGAATAAAATATAACTTTTGTGGGTTGCACCCTAGGATGGACTGATTTTTCTTGGGGTTCAATTTTCCGAGTTTATGATTTTATGAAAAATGTATTTAAAAAATCATTAATGGTATTAAATCAGTAATCAACAAGAGGCTCCCAGGAGCCTAAATCGCTCACCTGGTCTTGATGTCAACCCTATATTTTGTAGAGCTAAATGAGCTGAACATTTAAGCAAGCAACAGTTTTTCTTTATCTACTATAGTTTTCATTCTATAGGCCAAAAACACGAAAAACGGTTATTTTAGGGGCTGTAACCCCTATAAGGGGTTGTCTGACAACTTCGACCCTAAAAGATTTTTGTAGAGCTAAATGAGCTGAACATTTAAGCAAGCAACAGCTTTTCTCTATCTGCAATACTTTTCATACTATAGGCCAAAAACATGAAAAAACACTATTTTTCACCTTTAAAGGGGCTGTTACCCCTATAAGGGGTCATCTGACAACTTGGACCAAATGGAGACTTTTGAAAAACTTTTGATGCTGAAGCAGTAGGGTGGCATCAGATTTCATCTATCTCTTATACTTTTTGATTTACAAGCCAAAAACAGTAGTCTGACCCCCCTGGTCTATTTTTAGCAACGGCGGCCATGTTTTTCGACGAATCAAAAATCCCCAAATCAGTTCTGTGGGGGATACCCTAAAGTACCACCAGACCAAATTTGGTTTGAATCTGTGCAGCCATTTCAGAGGAGAAGAAGTTTGAAGAAAAGTTAATGACGATGAAACCGACGGACGCCAAGTGATGGCAATAGCTCACATGGTCTTTGGCCAGGCGAGCTAATAAAAAGGCAGGACAGTGCTTCGAGTAAAAAAAAAAGGCAGGACGGTATTTTTTAGCTATGATAACAAGACACTTTCCAATGATGTGAAAGAATAAATTAGGTGAAAACGTAATAGAAGTATTATGGAACCATTTATATGGAAAATAGTATTTGCTATTTTCATGATTGTAGTCATTAAGCAAGCTAATTAAGTGTTGAGTTTTAACATGATAACTGAATTGTTAATTCACAAAGTGTGAAATATTATTAAACATTTTGTAAGGCTTCATGAAATAAACTTAATGGCTTAAAGATCTTATTATACATGTTATAAGGAAATGTAAGTAAAAAGCTATAAAATATATGTTCAGTAAAGATCAAGATAATTTTACACTAAAATTTTATAAGAAATGTCATTAATAGGATTAAAAAGTCAACCTGTATAATTGTACTTTTTAGGTAAAAGATATATAAATATTAACATTGTATAGGTAAGCATGGTAAGGATGAATAATTCAATTAAAAATTATCATATTAAAAACTAAAAATAAAAAGCATGCAAAACAAACACAAGGCAATGCCGCATGCAAGGCATACATAAACGTTTTCTCAACTAGGGTTTTTTTACCTGTCCACGATACTGAAAAAAATAATTAGGCAAAATTCATGCAATAGTAAATTGTTTGAACAACCTACAGTAGTAAATCTATTGATAACATAATGCATGTATATAAAACTATCATGACTATTAATTAAAACTTTCAAGTAAACATATATATGTCTATAAGCTTGGCAAGATGCATCACTATGCGAACAGAAATTATGTCAACCTACTTCTACATATTATATATGAATTATGCAGATTAAATCATTAACATGTACAGTCATGACAGTGTATTCCATGTAATTGACTAACTACTATACATATACAGAAGCAGTTCATGAGGGATGTAAACAGTATTATTCCATGTATACCTACATGTATTCTAGAAAATTTTTCAATTCTTATTAAGTCTTCGTGTCAATTTCCTTTATTTTTGCGTTTTCTTTTTTCTCTATTTTTGGAAACATGTGATTTTATGTTAATATCACTTACACCATTTTTCAAATCTCATGCAACATTCGATAATGATTTTTAATCAAAACTGTACATCTTGTTTAATTAAATAGGTGTTCAAGAGGTACAATATGGAGAGTTTGTCCTTTTTCAATTTACAATCTGAACCATGTGAACAGGCATTGACAATTGAGAGAGAAAGAAAAAAATCATGTTGTACTGGTGAACCTTAATAAAGATATTGTCACTGTATGGAAAGAGCGAAAGGGAAAAACGGTTGATTTCTGTGCCCCGGTGTAGTTTACTCCTGTGTCATTGTTGTATTGTGGGTAAAACAGACGATTGTAAACATCAGGAAGACGAAAATATGTCATTTAGGTAGAAAAATAGATAAACTAGTGTTGCTAAGGTTCATTTGTAATTTCTTACTTGTTACTCTATTGTTTTTAACAAGTTTTAAATCAATAGATAAATAATGTAAGAAATATCGCAATGAAAAAACAAAAAGTTAAAATGTTGAAAATCGTATTATTCTTTGGTACATCTGTAAGCAATTAGTAAGTGTAAATATTCTTTATAATATTTTAGAACATATTCTACTGTCGAAGATTAGAAATTGTCCTCTCAAATGATTTTACAGCTGTGTTTAACTTATGAGGCGAATGTTTATTGTGTGCCCTGCTGCTGTTAAGTTCTGTGCACGCTGTAGTTTATTTGAGAGCAGTTTTTAAAGTAGCGAAAGTTTATTTATGTGTTCTGATAAAACTTATCAGAATAGAAAAAGCCTTTAATTTATAGAAAAACTCATTTCTAAGTAGCAGTTTGCGTTTTTAATCTTAATTTGATGGAATATCTTATGAAAGGTTAACAAAAAACCTACAATAAGTAACTGATTTGTTGTTTTGTAAACACTCAATAAAAAGGGTTGAAGAAATGCTGTCGTTTATTTCCGAGTTCACGAATGTTAATTTCTGTGCAGCAAAAATTGTTGTAGTTTATTTCTGTGCTATTTATTTTTATTATAATTAATTTTTATTGTTTGATGTTATAACATGAATGTGCTTTAAATACAAGCTAGAGGCACTAATGGAAATATTATTTTTTCAACTTCAGAAATATAATATTGATAAATTAAAATGCGAACATTGTGATTTTTTTCTGGCATATTCAACGACACAATTTTGCATTTTGTCCATAACCATCCCAAGGAAAAAGTAAATATCAAAATTAGAGTGGATGAGAAAAAGAACAAGTTTAAACATTTAAAATTTGATTTAAGACCAGAAGATGTAATTTTAAATGGAAAAAACATTGTACCAGATGAATAAAAAACTTGCAATAACCGTTGTTGACTTTGATGATGTTTTGGAACCCCCATTGTCTATTGAAGTTGGGTCTCAAACTGTTAGTTTTATTGTTCGGAAATGTTATTTTGAAATGTAATCATAAACAAACCGAATACTGTATAGCAGGAAATTATCGAGACAGTTAACGTTTTATTTTGCGATTTTCGCACTGACATTGCTGCACCTAAATTGAAAAAAAAATACACGGCGCGATATGTGTCCTCCATTTTAGTCTAAATGGACAATACGATTACTGTGCAAATTTAAGACCGTGTTAACTAAAACTCAGTAGTCCTTCCAGGAAAAGCAAAGACGGTGCAAAAAAAATCCCAGGTTTACAGCCTACAAAAATAACTCAATACATACTATTCTATTCTATTCTATTGTGTATAAATATAGATTTTATCACCAATTAATTTTGTCGTGCTTTGTTTAAAAGAGCTTTATAAATTATTTTTGTAGTTTATAGAATAAGTAAAACATTAGATGGTTTAGACAGGAATTGTAAATGAACACTTGTTTTAAAATTATCCTGGGGCCGTGTTAACGAAGGTGTCCTAGGATTAGGACATATCTAAGGATGGTCTTTGGACATGTCTCGGTCATAGTCGTGTTATTGAAGGCATCCTAAAAATGGCACGTCCTAAATTTGGTCCGTAATTAAGGTTGTAAAAAATGTTGTCCTAGGACCATCCTTGTGACTTTAAATTTAAAAAAAGTGTCTGAAATAGGTTTTATCCCCTTGAATTAGGGTTGTATGTGGCCAAACTCTCATTTTTGATATTTTACTTTCTACATTTAGCAAACTAAGATATTTTTGCCATTGATTAAATTTTCCCAATAGTTACCCATATATTGGCGTTTTACCAGTTACATTTTGACGATATTCTAATATATGTAGTACTAGACTTTTGAAATTAACATTTAACAGTTCACGTGGATATTTGCTTCCCAAACCTAGGGATTTACTTTTGGTATTAGTGATAAGTGCAACGCGCAGAACAAAAATGAATGAAGAAATGCAATGATATTGCAATACATTATTTTTATTCTCTAAAAAAAACCAAAGGCAATGCAATAAAAATGCTGAAATCTATTTTGTATTTGAAAATGTAAAACAAAAAACTTCAAGTTTTTTTCAAACGCCTTCACATCGGCGTAAATGCATGACATATGACTACTCATGATTATCTTAAATTCGTATAAGGATGGTCCTATTTAAGGTTATCCGAAGATGGTTTTGTTTAACATCCTTGGACGCGTCTAAGGATGATCCTTTCTACATCCCATTTTAAGTCATAAGACATTGTTTAGGATACAGCTTAGGACAGCTTCATTAACCTGTCCCCTGGTTTAGAGTTAGAACTAAAGTTATATTTCCATTATTTAATCTGATTTTCTATGGCCAAGTATCTATTACTCAGAACGAAACATTCGCAACCACACAAATAAACTTCTGCGGGCTCTGAAATATACATTCGCATGTAGAAAATCAGCACAGAAATATACATTCGCGGTGCAAATTTTAACACCTACTCTTATTTCATCGATGTGTCTTGAACCTTTGCATAATTAAACTTTATTTATCAACAATAGAGTTCTATATATACTTAAATACACGATGAACAGTTTTTGTTCACTTTAATTTCATCTGCAAGTGTTTTATTTATGTAATTTTTCCAAAAAAACGTGTTTTATTTATAAATTGATGACTTTTTGTGATCAAAATAGCTTATGACATAAAAATGCAAGTAAAACTTGAATAAACTAAATCGTTACTATCTAATGTTGAAATCACCGACAATGCAGGATATGTAATTATTCAATAATTAAGTAAAAAGGCAGAAAAAACAGACGACTTCATTTTGAGCACAGCAATAAACTACATCGGGGCACAGAAATCAACCGTTTTTCCCTTTCGCTCTTTCCATACAGTGATTGTACTGATGGACCTTGGCTTGGCTAACAATCATGACAATTGTTATATGAGTTGGGTGGGTAATTTGCAGTTCAAACTAGAAAATGTATCTAAATATATGTAAATGTATTATGACATAATATACATTTTATATAATATAAGGAGATAGGGTTGCATTAGGATTTAAGGAACATACATGTATATTGTAGTTACAATTTTATGAAATTAAATCCTAACCTTGGCTTGGCTAACGATTTTTTTTTGAGTCGGCTGGGTAATTTGAAATTAAAACTAGAAAATGTATCTACATATATGTAAATGTATGAGCCACAGATACCCTCCAATTCTTGAAATATAATTGACCCCCAAATTACCAAGAAATTAATCAATGTTGTTCTAATCTCGTTGAGATGAGATGTTAGCTCCAGTGATAATTTTTCGCCGGTGATAATTTTTGGCCCATCAAAAAATTATCACCGGAGCTAACATCTCAACTAGATTAATGTCGCTCATGTGTAAATATACACTGAAGGGTGCAGTGACCTTAATTATAGTTGGTGTTGCAAACACACACCTGGTTGTGAAACCACACATGGAAATGGCATTTTATTTTGTTGGCACAGGATACGATTACCGCAAAACCGTAACAATAAGAATTTCTTATTGTTACGGCAAAGACTAAAATTGGGAACCGATGACGGGACGGATACAGAATCATTTACGACCCTAACAATAAGAATTTCTAATTATTACGGCATTTATTATCACTGCAAATTTATATATGAACAATACGAGATTTACTAAACATACATGTATATAGTTGACTCCTCCCTTAATTACCACTTTAGTAGATGTTTAGTTTGTTTTGATTGCTGATCATAAAATCTTTATCCAAAACATAACTGATGAAACTGACTTGATGACACAAATTTTAGACAAAACATTAACGGAACTTAAAATGCGTGTTTCATCAAAGCCGGAAATGAAACTGCAAAGATTGTTCCACTGATGTCCACACTGTGGCATCAGTCGTCTGTGATGGATGACTTAAATGGTTTCTTCAGAAATGCGCAGGATAAAAAAAAAATCCGAAAACCACTTGTTGGTTGTATCCCTTGTGCCATAAGTTATCAAAATAAAATTGAGTCAAATTTACATTATTTGAGTAATATGATAATAGGTGCAACCTAAAATGGGACGCAGCTTTAGAAAATAGTTGTCAAAAAGTGTCATTGGTCAATTACTTATAATTACAAATATCAAATTATTTGTACAAATTACAAATATTTATAACATTCTAAAATAGTGTCAAAATATAATAGGATGACGTTGACAGGAAAAAATAACCTTCTTTTGGTGTTACGTAATCCATGACATCATTTCCCGGTCAGAGTTTTTCGCGCTCCAGCAGAAGAAAACAAAGCAACCTTTTTTTCTGCCAGGTTTTGGGTGATTTTCTGTATACCAATATATCTTTTTAGAAGTATTGGGTGGAGAAGATTAATAGGAAAACCTGGCAGAGAATGGTGACTTGGATTTTGGAAAAAAAGCACTGGAACATGCAGATGCACAGGATTTTTTTAAAAATCTTCAGGGTCAGCTAAGGTAAGACCATCTTTTTTATTATTTGGTGATGTAAAATTTTTATCTTAAATTGTTATTGTCTTAAAAATCGCCATAAATTTGGTTGAATTACTAGTAAACCATCACTAATCACGATTGTTACTAACACACCTGTTTACAATGACAATTCTCACGAGAACTTGGCAAGATCATTTCATCTTTTTAACAACGAGAAATTCCTTTGAAAAATATATTTAGAGAGTTTAGTTTTGACTTTCCATCTGTATTATCCTGTATATTTTAAAAACAAAATTAACTGTGGTTATTAAATCTGTCAATTTTAAAATTTACTCCAAAAAAAGCATCGAATTTCTGGCCCCATAGAAATTCATGCCTAGTGCGCTTGCGCGCACTTGTCACATCAGGTTAGGAAAAAAAACACTAGAGGCTCCCAGGAGCCTGAATCGCTCACCTGATCTCTTGTGCCAAAGTTTGAATCAATTTTACAAACTTTCAAGTATACAAAGTTGCAAAACAATCCTTTCAGTAGTTTCAGAGAAGATTTTTGGAAATCAGCTTAAATTAATAGAAAAACAAGGAAATGTGTCAAGATGACACTGATGCCCCGCTGGCAAATAAAATAAAACTGTTATTTTTACCACATTTGCTAAGTCCAAGGGCCCTAATTTGGGTCAAAATCAGTGGACCGGAACGAAACTCGAACTTGACCTGTAACTCATCATGGTAGACTCACATACCAAAAATCTTTTGAATATATGCAAGGATGTGGAAAAAAAGTGCGGAAAACTTTTTTTTTACAAAATTTGCTAAGTTGAAGGGCCGTAATTTAGGTCAAAATCAGTGGACCGGAACGAAACTCGAACTTGACCTGTAACTCATCATGGTAGACTCACATACCAAAAATCTTTTGAATATATGCAAGGATGTGGAAAAAAAGAGCGGAAAACTTATTTTTACAAAATTTGCTAAGTTCAAGGGCCGTAATTTAGGTCAAAATCAGTGGACCGGAACGAAACTCGAACTTGACCTGTAACTCATCATGGTAGACTCACATACCAAAAATCTTTTGAATATATGCAAGGATGTCGAAAAAAAGTGCGGAAAACTAAAGTGTGAACGGACGGACAGAAGGACGGACGGACAGACGGACGGACGGAAGGACGGAAGGACGGACGGACGAACGGACCGAAAAACTATATGCCCCCCCAAACAAAGTTGGCGGGGCATAAAAACAGTTAAAGGGCAATAACTCCTTTAGATATCTTTTGATGCTGAACAAGAAAAGTTGCTTCGGATTTTCTCTATCTCTTATACTTTTCGAGTTATAAGCCAAAAACAATGGTCTGACCCCCCTGTTCTATTTTTAGCAACGGCGGCCATGTTGGTTGGTTGACGTGTATATAATTCACAAACTTGGTAGAGGACATCCTAAAGATCAAGTATACCAAGTATCAATGCAATCCCTTCAGTGGTTTCAGAGAAGAAGATTTTTGAAAATCTGTGTAAATCAATGGAAAAAAATAGGGCATGTAATGGGACATTAAATGATACCCCGCCACGTTATAATATCAAAAGTTCATAAAATTTGATTTCAAAGTGGCCTTTCTCGAAAACTATTTTTCATATCAAGCTGGAAATTGAACTTGACCTGTATTTTATTGTACTCAATAGCTGTACAAAATATCATTTGAATCCCATGAAGCGTTTTCAAGTTATTGGTCGGAAACTCAAAATTTCATGAAATTTGATTTTTCAAAGTGGCCTATCTCGAAAATTATTTATTGGATCATGCTGGAAATCAAACTTGTTCTGTATTTTATTGTACTTAACAGCTGTGCAAAATATCATTCAAATCCTTTGACGTGTTTTCAAGTTATTGGTCGGAAACTCAAAATTTCATGAAATTTGATTTTTCAAAGTGGCCTATCTCGAAAACTATTTTTTGGATCATGCTGGAAATCGAACTTGACCTGTATTTTATTGTACTAAACAGCTGTGCAAAATATCATTCAAATCCTTTGACGCGTTTTCAAGTTATTGGTCGGAAACCTTCGGGGACGGACAGACGGACAGACGGACAGACGGACGGACAGACGGACGGACGGACAGACACCGAAAAAAACTAAGGGTATAACATAATACCCTGCCACTTCGTGTGGCGGGGTATAAAAACAGTTAAAGGGGAATAACTCTTAAACGGCTGATCTGACAATTTTGACCCTGAAATCATTTTTGTAGATCTCAATGAGCTCAACAATTCTACAATGCTAACTTTTCCTCTAGCTCTCACAGTTTTTAAGATATTGTCCAAAAACTGCAAAAATGGTTAATTTTGACGATTAAAGGGCAATAACTTCTATAAGGAGTCGTTTCACAACTTCGACTCAATGGAGAGAATTGTAGAGCTTTTAATGCTGAACAAGGAAGGTTGCTTCGGATTTTCTCTATCTCTTATACTTTTCGAGTTATAAGCCAAAAACAATGGTCTGACCCCCCCTGTTCTATTTTTAGCAACGGCGGCCATGTTGGTTTGTCGACATGTATATAATTCACAAACTTGGTAGAGGACATCCTAAAGATCAAGTATACCAAGTTTCAAGGCAATCCCTTCAGTGGTTTCAGAGAAGATCTTTGAAGAAAAGTTAACGGACGACGGACGGACGACGGACGGACGGACGACGGACGCCTAACGATGACAATAGCTCACATGACCCTTCGGGTCAGGTGAGCTAAAAAGGGGTTGTTTGAATCATTTTTTTAAAAATAAATCAGCAGGATGCCAAAAGCATAGAAATTAAAATGTAGGAAAGTGTATTTGGAAAGGCATGATGCAGTTAAATTTTGGCTGAATTTATTAGTAAATATATAAAAATGCCCATATACTACACAGTGCAGAAAAAAATCCAGGTTCCGATTTTTTCTGAAGATAAATTGACAGGATGAAATAAATGTCCACCCCAACCAAAGACAGGATGAAATAAATAACCATCCCCCACCATAAAAATAGGGAATGGTCCCTGAAACGCTGTTCATGAGGGGCGTGGCATTTTTCATTTTTCGCGCCATTTTACTTCATTATTGTGCGGACCTCGCCGAAAGCACCCAATTATCTCAAATAAAAACATTGACGACCACGGGCCATGTCACGCAAGAATTCTTCAGCCATAACTGTTTACTAGTTTAAAACGAAGATATAACACATTTAAGACACACAACACAGAAAGCCTGTTATTTAATTCTGTAAAGTAGTTATTAAAACAATTCCCTCAGGTATAAACCACCCCCGCAAATCCGTGTAATACCCAACATGCTATCGAAAAAATGGCGATGATTTGAAAAGGTAAAATTTGACAGATGAATTTTTAAACAAATTTGCCAATTTTCTCATGAAAACACCACTGACAACGGCGTCTTTATGTTCTATTTGTTGAGACAAACATTTTAAATGCATTGCATGGTAATTTTTGCTATCAAATGTTTGTTTATTCTCCGCTGAAATCTTGTACGTGGTAAAAAAATAAGCTTCCGTCTGCTACGTGCTGTGTATCAAAATGAATGTTTTTATTTAGTTGTTTCTAGTTTATACTTTGCACATTGGGGGAGTAGACACTTTTAACAACACTTGTTCTATCAATATTATAGTCAACCCCTCTTATTAATAGAAACAAGTGCCTATATATGACTTTTTAAGTGTTTTATTCAGTTGTTATAACACTCTCCGAATTGTTTGTAAAATATAAACAAGTCTTTTTCTTCTTTCTGTTTCTAGCTTTCCTTTACATTTACACGTATGCTGGGTGTCTAAATATTTAGAATATTCAGTATGATGACTTCCAAAATTTGTGCAATAAAATCAAAGTGATAATACAGACTATTTGAAGTGATTAAAACTTTATATACATTTGATAGCTTTGGAGTTATGGGTAGAAAATTGTATAAGAGCAGGTCCAGATACCAGGCTTGTAATACAATGTAGATGGTCTTAACAACAGCGCCCATGGGGCCCACCATCCCGTTGCATAAAAGCCAAAATTGGTTACTATGACGTATAAAAAACAGAAACAGCATGACTGTCAGAATAAGATTTGGTGCATGTATTTAAGACTTTTTTCATGACTTTTTTATCCAGTACACCTACTCCCAACATTGGGCTGGAGATGAAAGAAATACTATTTATTTACATGTACAAGTTGTTTGCTAAGTCAAAAGGTAGCAACCACCAAGCTGCAATAATCTGGCATCTTTGGCAGCTACAAATGGGTTCCATTACTAATAATGGGAAAAGTTGAATAAATATGTCAAGCTTTCACACCTGTTCAAATGGCAATAAGATATAAGATAAACTTTTAGAATGCCTCTGTTTTCTTCTGTTGATAAAAGATACACAGGGCTGTCGACAGGTTTATGACAAAGGGGGTGGGGGGGGAGAAAATTTTCTAAAATTGGACTGATTTTGGTGGGTTTTGGTGCATTCCTGGAGAGTTTTTCATTATTTTTTTTCAAAAGGGGGGATGCAATCACACCCAAAGCGCCCCCTTCTAACGGCCTTGATACAATGTTTACAACTACTCTAGATATAAATAAGATTCTTTGATAATTTGTACATTTTACTATTTTGATCCTTAACTTTCAAATCAAAAGTATAAGAAAATAAGATTTTGTGATTAAAATTTCATATTTTGAGGTAATATTATAAATTCACCATCAAAGTATATGTACAAATAATAAATTCATAGCAAATCAAAAATTGTACCAAGCCAAGGTGCTTTTAAGCTTTTGTACAATATCATATGTAAAGAAAATGAATTTCATAAGATTCTTTTAAAAAGATGAAGGCCCTTTGTAAAGCCAATATCTTGTATCTTTAAAACATTAAATTTTGTAGTGATTTTGTCAATTTCTGAGGTAGTACATCAGAGAAATGGCAACCTTGAGCTCAGGAAACAGAGATGATTATAATCCAATTAAAAACAAAAATCAAGTTTGTATGGAACTGAAAATCTATAATTGTTTCTCAAAAATCCATAGGGAATTTATCTCACATTCAATTGTGTGAATGAACCAAAAATGTTTCAAACATCTGTTTCTATAAATACATGTATGTGAAAAAAAAATTTGTGCCCCAAAGGAGCTGAACATACAATGTAGCACAAAATACTATAATATACATGTTATCATGACTGTATTTTAAAATACATTGACATTGCATTCTATGACAAATATTAAATATTGTAACATTAATAACCAGACTTGAATTAACAGTATCAGTTCTTGGTACTACAGCAAGGAGCACTAATGCCAGCTAAAATTGATTTACATGTAACAATATTAAAGAATTGTAAAACTATTTATATGGCCCAGTACACAGGTTCATTTATTTTCTGAAAGCTGTATTAATTCTATAAAATTTAAAATTGTTCCTGTATTATTTTTTAACTTACGACATCAAACAAATTACCCTTCCTTACCTTATTTGTTCAAATCATTCTTTCTCCATGAATTTACAGTGGGGGATCCAGAAATTATGAAAAGAGGGGGCCCACCGACTGGCCTAAGAGGGGCCCATTTTGGTCACACTTCAATGATTTCCTATATATTCAAATTTTTTTTTCACCAAAAGGGGGGGGGGCAGGCCCTCCAGACCCCCTGGACCCGCCTATGATTTAAAAAAACGTAATGGGCAAAGCTGATGCCAATGAACAAGAAGTATAATTTAGCAAAGCATGATAAGTATACTGGCACATATTTGGCTACATGTACAAAATGTAGTTGTGGGATGTAGCTTTTAATATATTTTTGTTGAAGACCAAATCCCACAATTATCTCTGAGTCTAGGCTTACACTAAACAAATGCTTAAGCAATAATATTCTTGATATTTGGACACTAGACATTGTTGCTTTTTGTAAAGATTTGTATAAAATTTGGATAAATGCTTTGGCAGATTTAAAAATTTTCTAAGAGAGCAACCATTTAATTTTTATTGGGGGGGGGGGGGGGGGGGTGTGTGATTTTTTTAAGCCTGGGGTTTGCCATAGATTTGTTTTTGGGGCTAGTTTAGGGGGTACCAATATCCCATATTCCTTTAAATTTTTAATATCCTTAAATTTTTCATCAAATATCCCATATCCCTGTAAATAAATGCATTTGAATATCCCATTTCCCAGTAAGTATTGCCTCCCATAATTAAAAAATCCCATATCCCAATATACCCTAAACAAGCCTTGTCATTGGAATGATAGATCTGAATTTAATTAGATTGATCCCATAAGGCTTTTAATGTCGCTACATGTAAACCAGTTGTGTTAACAAGAAATGAGAACCGGAAATTTGAGAACAGGCCTCCAAGAATTTAGTAAGATTAGGGAGTGTTTTTGTTGCTCAATTACATGGTGTACATGAATAATAACATCATACATTTGTAATTTGATTGGGAAAAACTTTTTTTTGTGTAGTTCTTGTTTAACATTTTCGTACATGACTCGATACAAATGTTTCTCCCTTTTACATTTCCTGTAAACTAACAGTTGTTGATCTCGTTGCATCCTTTATGATAAACACATTGTCACTGATGCATGGTTCAATTATCTGAACATGGGTTTCTGTCAACTGTACTGTCACATCCATGGAAGATAACCAAAATATTATTAGCAAAGTCATATTTTAAATGTTTCACTTTTATAATTTGCAATGAAATCTATAAATTGATACCCCCTCATAATTCCTAGATTCTCATCCAAATTTCTTGGAAATATCTTGTGGATGGGCAATTTTTTTCATTTTTGATAGAATTTTCTGTCATTTTTAAGGAATTTGACAAAGATTTTACATAATTTCCCCCAAAAAACCCAAAATAAAAGTATTTCAAAGTGGCTGAATAAAATCCTGATGGGAGGGGATTAGAATCTAAGATAATTTCATTGGCCTTATGAAAAACAGTTAGTAATGATTGCATTGTGTAATTATGGAACAATACCTTCTGTCAACTGTCTTGTCATCATGACTGTACCCTATTTTTTTTTGGGGGGGGGGGGGGGGTGTGTGGTCAGAGATATTTATGTACTTTAGCACAATTTTTCTACTTTATCAGTCAAGCTGATTAAAGTTCGTAATTGCTTTTAAAATTTTCATTTCAGCAATTTTATAATAGAATACAATGTCAGGAGACCCTTTTTTGTGGAAAATCATTTCAGTCTTGAACTCAGGGATTACTAAAATCTTGATTAATTTCCAAACTTCTAGCAAAATCGATAGCTATACTATGTATTAATATTTCTGCCAAACCACAAAGTCGAGCAAAGAGTTTTATCCTAATGATCTTATTAAAAAAAAGAAAGATTGATTCACTTCCTACTGCCGGAAGATCTGTAAGTTCGATAGATTTCGGCAACACCATCTACATGTACATATACAAAACAAAACAAAAAATGTAGCACTATCATGAAGTCTGACTACTAAAGTTGAGATTTGCTTGAAATTAATTGTCTCTTATAGAAATTGCTGCCGACTGGTATGTGAATTTTTGTCCCCTATCGCAACATGGAATTGCTTGGCGTGTGTCCGTTTGTTAGTCAGTGCAGGTTGGCGTGTGTGTGGGTGTGTGTCTTTCAGTCACATTTTTTCTGTATAGATTTTTCAACTCACTAATTCAAGTCACATGCAAAGTCCTTTGGACATACGGCAGCAGAGAAAGGATGGATTTAAGTCCATTTTAAAAAAAGTATCTTAATTTGCCCCTGACAAAATAACAAGCTATTAGATAGTGCCAGTACATTTATTGTTCTGTATATAAAAAAAATTCTGCCTAAATCTTTATCATTTTATGATGTGCTTGGTATTTCCTGGTTAGCTCATAAAATATTAAAACTGAAGAACCAAAAATAGCTTTAACAGCTACATAAACCAATCAAGTTTAGTGTTAGTTATTCCCCTGAGGGCGGATGCCCGATGGGGGATAACTGATTTATACCACGGGACTGAAGAGGGTGCTAAATGAAAGTTTATGATAATTAATGAGGGGGGTCTTTCAGCAATTTAGCCTTATCTACTGATAAAACATGATTAATGCAGGGTATCTCGTTACATTTTATGACATAGTGGTATAAATTGCAAAATCAGGATCTTTGATAACACTACTAAACATATGGTGAGATTGTGATTGCTAATTTGTTTTTATTGCATCTTGTGTACATGTATTGCTTTCAAATGTACCTGTATTGAATTTACTATGAAAAGATAACAGACATGAAATGGGGACACATCAATATTTCTAATAATTTTTTCGCCCGGTGTTCGAGTCCTATTTGTATTTAACAAAAAAAGGGACTTCCCCAACTGCTTGTGATTAGGTCTGTCAGTTACCTGCCCAAGGTCAATGGTTTCCGTAATAGTTATACCATGAGGTAAAGGTGTTTCTGGATAAGAAACCCCAAGGACCGAAGGTCCGAGTGGGTTTCTTATCCAGAAACATCGTATACCGAATAGTATAAATAACTTACACCCCAGTAAAGTTAGAACAAAACTAGATTAAAAAATTTTGATAGAAGCAGTAAAATGTTGCTATTATTATAGAACTGAGTTAGTAAACATATATCTGATTTTTTTCTTCCCCACACAGGGGCCTCTTTAATTCAAGATATTAAGCAACTGAGATGATTTTAGGATTAAAACAGATTAAACAACTTGTTAAACAGATTAATTACTTTACAAATAACTGATGATTTTGTATCATGCTAATTAAAACAGTGAACACTTCTAAACTGAATATCTTTAAGATTCATTCAGTTTTTAAATGACCACCAGGGAAGACGGATGTGCTTTTGCTGCTGTTCCTTTGAATATCATTAATATCTGAGAGCAGGTAATTTTAGTTAAGGAAATTGGGTATTTGAAGAAAATTTTTTCATTTTAATTCTATATTTTGTATTTTGATACATATGCAGTACGATATGTCCCTTAGCGTGGGGTTCGATTAAGAGTCCTTCTCTCATCTACTTCCTGTTTGCCGACTTATTTAATTTTTTGCATAAATGGTCAATTATGGACAATTTTCTTAACAGTTTTCTCGGCAACCTCTTATTACATCCTTTTGATATTTGGTGATCAGCATGGGTCCCATATCGTTGAATTAATTGCAGGTCTATTGTCTACCTACTTCCTGTTGAACGAAATCCGGCCATTTCTATCTTTGACCGATTTTGATGCCCCATCTACGAAAGTTATTGGGACATACAGTCGTTGGATACGTTTGTTTGTCCGTCCGTCTGTCCGTCTGTGTGATCGTCCGTCTCTTATGTTGCGAAATATCGGCATTATGACTATTGGACATATTCTTGCTTTTTTTGCTTCCTTATTTTCATTTTTTAATATTTTGTTTTATTTGTCTGTTTTTTATTTTTTTATTTTGCTGCTTTTAAATTAGAATTGATTTTAAATCTTATAAAGTGAACTGTTTTCATTTCCTTTTCAGATGCTCTGGGCTGGTTATTAAAGAAGTTTCTTTGTGTGAGAAGCTCTTTTGTTCTATGAACATGAGGTGTGTTCACAAGCGCAAAAGCAGGGGTATCTGGAAACCCCTGTTTTTGCCATTGTGAATTAAGACTATTGTTCTTAGAACAAAAGAGTTATTCACACAAAGAAAGTTTCTGAAAATGAAAGTTCGACTTTAAACAATAGAACTGGGGTGTAATTTCAGCTACTCCGGTTTCCTCCACCATTAAAACTTCCCGCCTTACATGGCCAAGGTGCGTCTATAGAGGACGTTTTACACCAACCCATACACACACACACACCAAAAAATGCACTTACTTTCACAAGTCAATTAAAGCTAAGGTTCTAGTGCAAGCTCTACTTTGTAATTTACTAAACTTATGACTGGCAAAAATGTCTGTGTACTGTAAGAATAGTGATTTTTGTGGTGAACTACCTAATTTTGCTATATTCACGGTCCATGAAAATCCATGAAACATAGTACCTGTGACTATGCAATTATTATCCTAAAGATAATTTGAAAGCCACTTAAATTTAAGCCAACAAAATAAAATCTTTTGATTGAATGCACCAAAATTAGCAACACTGCAAAAATTATAATTTCACAGTATGTGATTAGGTTTGCTAGATACCTTACCAAAGGAGGGTACTCTATCAGCCTTCAATTTCTTCCACAAATAAAACCTCACTGCCCTCATTGGCCCATTTATGTCAAAAAGGGCATTCGACCTTTACCTTCACCCGCTCACAAGTACCATATTCTTTAATAAAAGTTTTCTATCTTCTAATTAAATATCAGATGTTGCAAGCTGTTAACCTATTCAATATCAACACTTGATCTGAAGACATGTTACACATTATTAGAACATTAATGTATGGAGAAAATATATATATATAAGAAATAAGCAACAGAATGTTCTATCATGAAGATACATTTTAGTTGAATTTCTAGCAAATTCGTGAAGGTAGATCTAAAAACTTTGCGAAGGTGGGCCTACATGTATTTACCCACCAAAGAGAGACCCCAGCTATAGTCCTTTTTAAAAAGTAATTTCATTTTTGCAAGAGCATTTTCCCTTTTTGGGTCAGCCACATGATGTGAACAACGTTGACCTAAGGAAAACATCAATTTATCCCTATCTGTTTTCGGCATAATTTCAACCTTCCGATTCAAATAAACTGGTTAAGAGAGAAGTCTTTGATATAAATGTATGTTTGAGTAAGTTTAAAACTTTGGCAGGCAAATTTAAAATGTTTTAACAAGTTGATGATTTTAGTTAATTTCAACAGATTTTCAATGACTAGGCCGACCCGGAAGTCGTAAACCTGTAATGCAAAATTAGAAGATTTCTCTGGTCCGCACATCCGGAAAACAGTCTCTTAAAAGGACTATATCACATGTGATTTGCTTTATATTAAACCAACAAATTGCCCTTTCCTCTTTAAATTTGGCACTATCCATCATCTTGCAGCTTGTCCTGCACCCTCATTGTCCTGCGATTTCACAAAAATGTCCATCACAGTTTTCAGGGCAACTTATTATGTTACAGTCTCTTCAAATTTTGCATGTAGCTTGTTTCTACAGTTTTGTATGGTGTAAAGTGATTTTATGCATGTAATTCATCTACTTCCTGTTTACAAAATATTTTCAGACGCATGCACCATACATCTTCCATTGAAGACCGCCATTCTAGTTTGAAAGTTTCATGCTCTCAAGTGGTTTAAACCCACCCTTTTTTCAAATGAATAAATCTTTGATTTTGTTAGCATTTTTAAAACTTTTACGCTCTTTTTTTTTTTGAAAGATATGCATCATTGCACAAGCTTCAGTTGTGAAAAACCTGCATTTGTAGCTTTAAAGGCAATATTACCTAACTTAATGTATCAATTTCGCTGAAAAAAAAAGAGAACAGACTATTTGAACCAACCAATTAGACAGCTAAACATCATTTAACATTTTTCTGCCTCAAATTTCGTAATTTGGGAAAATTAAACCATATCTGGAAAAATTTAAGCAATTTTTTGGGACTATTTGAGAAACTTTCTCTATGGTAAACAGCTTTTTTTAAAAGAAAAATATAGGTAAACAAAATCACTGTAAATTCTGTAGCATTTCTTTTTTTTCTCTAACTGCGAAGTTGTGATATAGATTTCTGCATCTTTGATTGTTTGCCAAAGCAATATGTTATCATCTTAAGAAAACAAATTCAAAATTATTTTGTTTGCCAAAATAACAAAAAAAGATAATGATGAGAAATTCACAGGTGTAAGTTCTAAAAATAGAAACAAAACATTGGGTTATTAGAGTACTCCCCTCTTTTATCAGTGTTTGTATCTGTTTTTCTTCACATCTTCTGAAATTAGAACATGGCTTCAGGCATGTTGATATTGATAATGTTTTTGTAACACTTTGAAAAAGAAGAAAGTTAATCTTGTTGTACTGTGTTTTCAAGTATATTTTTTTTGTCCAGTTGACTCATGTTACATATGGACTTATGTAGAGATCAATTTGGAAAATTTGAAAAATATATTGGTTTATTGAACACTTTTAAAATAGGGAATATTTTGAAAATCGACCCCCCTTAAAAAATATGGCTAGGGGTATGATAGTCATGTGTTTTCCAATCAAGTATAAATTCAGAAGTTGATTTAATTATAAGTATATATTTATTTTACTGTATACTTAAGAAAGAATCTAAATAGAGACCAAAGTGTTATGATAGTAAATTAAATTGCAGACTGAATAAGTATTAGCCAACGATGGTCAGTCTGTATTTTAATAAGCTGCCATTCTGTTTGTGAAAGGAAGTGTTAAAAAGGATTTTTACTGTAATTTTTTATACGACCGCAAATTTTTGCGATCGTATTATGTTATGGCGATGTCGTTGTTGTCGTCGTCGTCGTCGTTGTCGTCGTCTGTAGACACTTTGGTTTCCGTGCGATAACTTTAGTTGTAGTTAACCAATTGTTATAAAATTTTGATATGATGTTTATAACCACTAAAGGAAGGTTGGTATTGCATTTGGGGTTTCTGGCCCCTACCGTTTTAGAAAATAGGGCCAAAAGGGGCTAAAACGGGTGTATTGACAAAACGTCTGTAGAATGTTTATTTTTCATCCGATTTTGATCATTCTTTTTTTTATTGTACTTCTCAATAAATTCTGTCAACAAAATAAAAACAACACCTTTGACGTATCTTGTACCGTTACATTGCTATAAGGGGTCAAAAAGGGGCCACACCCAAAAAAATCAACTTTTTTATTTGTGGTCCGATTTTCAAATCTTTTTTTCATTGGAATCCTTGTAAAAACCCTGCCTGTGTTTTTCAATCAGATTTGCAATTTCTCATACCGTTTTCGAGAAATTAGGGGTCAAAGGGGCCAAAAACACCATTAATAAAAGTTTGTCCAGGCAGATAGTTTTTTACCAATATTAAGTTGTAGTGGGCCAGCCAATTGTTATGAAGTTTGAATATGATGATTATATCCACTTAAGGAATGTTGGTTTTGTATTTGGGGTTTGTGGCCCCTACTGTTTTAGAAAAGAAGGGCCAAAGGGGCTAAACGGGTGTATTGACAAAACTGTTGTAGAATGTTCATTATTCATTCAATTTTGAAAATTCTTTTTTTGTTGAAGTGCTCATAAAATTCTGTCTACTAAATGTGTCAATGATTTTGACATGTATTTCACCATTACATTGCTACAGGGGGCTAAAGACAGGCCACGCCCATAAAATTAACTTTTTAATTTTTGGTCCGATTTTCAAAATCTTTTTGTCATTGGAATCCTTGTGAAAATCCCTGGCTGCATTTTTCAATCAAATTTGCAATATTTTACCGTTTTCAAGAAATTAGGGGTCAAAGGGGCCCAAAACACCAATTTTAAAAGTTTGTCAAGGTGAATTGTTTTATACTTAAAATTAAGTTGTAGTTATTACATGTATATAAATAAAGCTTCTTATATTAGATGTTGATGTAAATATATATGTGTCAAAAATGCATTTTTAAGTCCACCACAGGATGCATGTGTCAAAAAGCTTTGTAAGTCCACCATGGGCTTCATGTGACCAAAGCAATTGACTATCCATATTAGGCCTCCAACGTACAGGGTTAAACTTGTTGCGGTCGTATCATGCTGCGCTCGGCGTAGCTTTTTATTTTATATGTGTCAGAAATTTGAGATCTTTCATTTCAATATTTAGCTCGAGGTTGTTATTTTCATGATTAAGGGGCGTTTTCATTTTGTATTGTCCCATTTCATAAGGAAAATAAATCTTGTATCAAATTTTGAAAGAGATAGATCAGGTATCATTGCAATTTTTTTTTTGAAAATTAAAGCTAAATACATGAAATATGAAAAGAGGATTCAAAATGTTTGAAAATCCTGGACAATATTGAAGAAAGACAAGTCTTAATGTAAGTTTTTTATTCGCTCACAAATTTTATTTTCAAATCTTATGTATTTGTAAATTAGAGGGGTGTTTAAAGGTTATAGAATATTTTGATAGTCATTGCAAAGAAAGCACACATGTAATATTTTTAGTTATCAATAAGGGGGTGTTACATCAAATAATCAGTCAAAAAATGACTTGTAATCAAATAATCAGTCAAAATGACTTGTAATCAAGTAATCACTCAAAAATGACTTGTAATCAATAATCAGTAAAATGACTTGTAATCAAGTAATCACTAAAAAGACTTGTAATCAAGTAATCACTCAAAAATAACTTGTAATCAATAATTATTAAAAATGACTTGTAATCAAATAATCAGGTAAAAATGACTTGTAATCAAGTAATCACTCTAAAATGACTTGTAATCAAGTAATCACTCTAAAATGACTTGCAATCAATCATTAGTAAAAATGACTTGTAATCAAATAATCTTTCAAAAATGACTTGTAATCAAATAATCAATCAAAATGACTTGTAATCAAGTTATCACTCAAAAATGACTTGTAATCAAATAATCAGTCAAAATGACTTGTAATCAAGTAATCATTCAAAAATGACTTTTAAACAATAATCAGTAAAAAATGACTTGTAATCAAATAATCAGTCAAAAATGACTTGTAATCAATAATCAGTAAAATGACTTGTAATCAAATAATCACTCAAAAATTACTTGTAATCAAATAATCAATCAAAAATGACTTGTAATCAAGTAATCACTCTAAAATGACTTGTAATCAAATAATCACCTTAAAAATGCATCAGTTATTAAGTTTTTAAAAAACCCATAAAGAATATGTCATATATAACAATATAATCTTTGGTACACAAATATTTAGAAATTAAAAGGGGCATGAAAATAAAGCACTTTGAATGATTAAAAAAAGCCCTACAATGTATGCATGTTTATAAATTTTGTACCACCACAAACAAGCCATAAAAGTTTCTTTATGATTTGCAATTTCTGTGTACCATCTGACACAAACTTTGTACCAATAACATACAGCTAGGTGAGACGTGGAGTAAATGGTCTACAATTGTAATCTTTTGATTTATTTGTATTAATGATACAAAATGTATTGACACTAGATGATAAAAACAATTACTTAGAGAAATAAAGAGACCTGTCAATCACAAGATGTGTATTGACACTAGATATTGCTTGTAATTATCACTTTGATGTTGTGTTAACACATATTGATCCAAGCTATATAGTGCATTTTTACGTGAAAAATAATTTGTCAATGGATTATTATAAATCGGATCTGTATTAGAATAGTGGTGTTTTATATTATAAAAGAGACATAAAAAGGTAAATTGTTTATTTAATATTTTTTTTTAAAGATAAATTAGATGGAATAAATAATTATAATTTGTCACTAGAAATGAAAAGTTTATAAGATTTTTTTCACAAAGATTCATTTTATAAGCTATGAATATTTTTTTGCCTGTTTTACATATATTTTGGTTAGTAAATACATATTATATTTGATATGATTGAACCTCATGGTCTAACTATTATCTCCATTTTATGTTTGATAAAAGATATATCTATACATACATTGTATAAGATGATAAACCACCCAGATTGTTGTTGTTTTTTTATTGAAATTTCATGTTTTAAGTGAAACACTGTAGTAAACGCAGGTAAATTCATTTTGTTTTGTATTATAATAGGTACATTTTTGTATGTGAGAGTACATTGTACATGTACCACAAAACACAATAATTGAAAAATGAGTTTTATTTTACAAGAAATATTCATCATTCAAAGGGAGGGTCTCAAAACTTTTAAAAAGGAAATGTTGCAGGTACATTCCACTGAGGATACCGGCCAGTTTTTCAGAAATTACACCCCCGCCCCAAAACTTCCAAAGGTAAGGGGTTCCAAACCCCTGAACTTCCCTCTAGATCTTGAATTGTGTCTGTATGTTCTTTGACCTAGGTTTATACTTTTACATGGAATTAAGCTAATTTATTTAGACTAATTTTGGATTTTTTAATTGCTGCTTGGTTACGTTAGTTGTGTCACGTACACCTATTCCTCATTTCATTATCTTCTATTCTCAGGAGCCATTATTTGCAAACTTTATTGCAAAACTATTAATTTTTAATCTGACATTATCAGACTATAACTTTCAGGGTGAAATTTTTTTTTCCATTTCTTGTGTAAAATATTTTCCAAAAATTTAGAATTAAAAAAATCTGTGAAAGTCAAAAATGGGTGGATTTCGTTAATCATAGCGAATGATTGACCTGAAATCAAATCCCACATTATAGGAACCCACCCTGATGTTGTATACAAAGTGATTAGTAATTGCAGAGAAAACTGTTACGAAATTTTTTTCTCTGTCTGCCGTGTTGCCTGACATTCACCATTTTAAGACCATTACTTTTCACTCTGTGAAATCCGGCCAATAATTCAACCAGTAAATCATGTTGAAGTAAAAAGAAATATACACCAAGAAACAGACGAAAAATAAAATCCTCAGAATTTATGCATTGATGCAAATTTTCTTCTTAGAAATACATTTCAGTGAAATAACATTGTGAAATACAACCTCTGTACCAGCATTGTCGGTTCTTTATTTTGGTTTAAATTTCAGTTTTATTCTGCAAAATATTCAAATTTTATCTTTAAACTGAATTTTGCTGCACAAGTTTTGAAAGCATTATGGAACAAATTTTATATTAATCACATTTTGCTCCAATATGTTACAAATGTAACACCTTAAAGTTACCAATCCTTAAAAGGTGATTCAGAGATAGGCAATATAAAAAAATAGACAAGCTTTCAGAAGGAGTTAAAAATAAGTATGATTTTCAGAGCTGTCGCCAGGTTTCTGGCAAAGTGAGTGTGGGAGGGTCTGGCAGGGGGTCTGCTTATAGCTGAAGAAAATTTTCTAAAATTGGACCCAAATTTGTGAAGTTCTTCATTATGTTTTTTGCAAACATTTCCGAATGCCTTGACTTTATGAATTGACAATAATAGAATGTAAAACTACTGTACTTTGATGATAAATCTCAAATCTCAAATTAGTGCACACCTCATGACACAACTTATTTTAAAATCCACAAAAGTATGACAGCTAGCAGCCTTCAATGCATGCATTGGTCCTTGCTGGCCATTTTATAGTAGTTACTTTTACTCAGGAACATAAAAATGCCAGACTTCCATCTATGCCTGTGTCCCTCACGATTTTGTATGCATTCTCAAATTTACAATTCTAGAAATAAATCCATACATGTAGTATTTGTATCTTAAGAATACCTTTGACAAGTTCATATTTTGTGCTAGTCAGATATTTGGCCGGATTTCACGGAGTGAAAAATCCGGGTTATAAAATGGTGAATGTCGGGTGGGCAGCGGGCGGCGTACGGGCGGGGAAGAAATTTTCGTAACACTTTTCTCAGCAACTACTAATCACAGCCACTTGATATTTGGTATACAGCATCAGGGTGGGGTCCCATAACGTGTGATACGATTTCAGGTATGTTGCTCATCTACTTCCTGTTAAACGAAGTCTGGCCATTTTTTGACTTTGACAGAATTTTTATAGGAATAATGTCCCTTTGATCACAAAAAACTTGGAACCCTAATAACAAGGTTTTGCTTCCTTTTAACTAATTTAGAAGTGTTCTTCCTTTTATTGGCCAGATTTCATGGAGTGAAAAATTTGTGTTATAAAATGGTGAATGTCAGGCAGACTGGTGGCATGTGGGTGGGGAAAAATTTTTTGTGAAAGTTTTCTCAGCAAATACTTATCGCAGCCACTTGATATTTGGTATGCAGCATAAGGGTGGGGTCCCATAATTTAGGATTTAATTTCAGCTCTTTTGCTGACCGCAGTCTTTGAGTAAGTCCGATGGCCCTGGCCAGATAAATAGCTTTCGGACCAATAAAATTTCTTTGAAATGTTAGGTTACAAGCCAATTATATGTAAAGAAAAATTCTAGAACTAATAATTTTCATGATTTCCGGGCCTGTGCTTCAAAAAGTTAACCATGAAGACTGTGACCTACTACCTGTTTAATGAAATCGGGCCAGTTTTTACTTTGACAGATTTTTTTTTGTCTGCCGGGGTCCAACAGAGAAGAGAAAAGGACTTCTTGAAATATGCATCAGAATTATACCCATTTCTTAACTTCATGCAGTCTTTCATAACTACACCTTAGTACTTAGAATTTCATTGACTTATTAAATATTCATTAGCTTTAAAATGCAGAGAAAGTTGGGATTGGTAAGACCTAGATTTGCTATTGTTACAAATGTCACGTTTGCAAAATAATCCAAGATGTAATTGTCATGCTCGTGTTGGTAAAATTCTTTATTCTCTGCTTCTGTAATCGTTTCGTCATGATTTCTATTGTAACTATTATGTTCTAATGGTTCATCTGTCATGACTTTAGGCCCAGTCAATTTTTAACATATGTAAATTCTGATTCATTCTTATTAAAAAGATTGGGCAGGTTGGGGGATCTTATTCATTTTCATTCTTTGAACTATATTTGAAAACTGATCTTTACTATAAAAAAGTATCATGCAAATGATGCAGATGGGTTTTTAATACCTTTTTCTTTTCTAAATAGAAGAAATATATAAAGATTAAACAAAGGTTTTGAAATTTTCTAAATATGAATCCCCACCCAATCACCTTCTCTTTAATTAAGATAAAGATCAATGGCTGTAGAATTGAAATTTTAAAACTCCTGTACATCATGTTCATGGCTATATATATTGACAATATCGATGATAACTGACAATGACTGGACATACCTAAATTTATGCTTCTTCAATATACTCTATAGATTTTCTTGTGTTATTAAAGTTTTATGATATCATCAAAGGAAAGCAATATTAATACATGTATATGAATACTACATGTATATTGATATATATAGGGGGGTTATGAAAACTGTGTAGTGGGATTTAAAAAAAAAAATAAATTAAAATTTAAGATCTAGTTCAAATTATATTGGGAATTTTTGGGGGGTTCTAATTTTTGCTTTTTTTCGTGATGTCTGCGGAATCAGTAAAATTGAAGATTTATTTTGACACACTCTAGATTCTGAAAATGTGGAAATTAGACTGCTAAAATTAAACATCCTTTTTTAGATACAAATCTTGAAATTTGCAACTGGCTAAAATTACTGGCCATATGGTATTATATTGAACTGATAAAGGGGCTATATGAATGTTATATTCAACTGGTATAGGGGGCATTGATGTTGGTAGCCTGATGGCTGATGCAGAACTATTTTAGTAAGTGAGATTCAGAAGTGGGAGTAGAAGGAATATGGAGAGAGATAGGCGTTGGAAGTTAAAAAGGGAAGCCAAAGAATACTGGAAATAGGGAATTTACAAGCCCCACCCCCACCCCCCCCCCCCCACCCGCCCGCTCCCATGTCCACCTCTCATAATTTCGAGTTTAACTCTATATATCAAACTTTATAATACAATTTAATTGGTCATAATTTTGTGGTATCATAATAAATCTAACATTTAGATTTGCTGGAAAATTATTGTGCATATTAAATTAAAAATACAGATCTATAGAAAAAGGTTGGGGGATGGGAGGGGCAAGGGTAAAATTTTAATTTTGATTTCATTTGTAAGCCTGCATATACTGTAGTACATTTACACTTTAGCATTTTTAAGACTGCATCTTTTAAATTGCCCCATAATAAAGTCATCATTCATTAGATGTAAAAGACATTGATTTCTAGAAAGTTGTCAGTTTAGCATGCTTATAAATGGTAGTTAGCAGGTGCTTTCACATGCAGTTTCACTTTTAATCAGTTTTAAAATGTTTCTTCCCAATAATCAATTCCTTTTTTGACGTCATTGTTAAATATCGGCAGCCGTTAATGTGTCGAACAACTTATTATGCATGCTTTGCTGATTGTTATTAGAAAGTAAGCGGGAAAACAATGTTTAGTTCAGTGATTTTCATAAAAGAAGTTAATGAATGTCTTTTTTACTTTTTGCAGCATGCTATTATTATGCTTTGATGTTGAAGATTCTATAATATTTGTCTTGTCTGTACTTTGTTAGGGTATTCTGATGTGGAAGAATGGAGATAATGTGTGGGATAGCTTCAGGGGGTTAGGATGGATGTAGAATTGTAAGAAATGATATCTTGGTTAATTAACCGAGATATATTTTGATTTACTTTATTTATTTTACATATAATCATAAACATATATAGAAAAGACAAAAGCATGGAGGGTATTTTTTGTCCATATCACTTATAGCTTGGTCAAGTTAAAAAATCAGCATTTTTTGATAATTTTTGTAGGAGTTATGGGACTTTGACCATAAAAACAATTGTTCTTTTGCAAAACAGCCTTTGTAAGCGCTCTCATCCCTACAGATGTTGACACGATTTTCATGAAATTTATACTTAATGTTTATATCACTTATACCTTGGTCAAGTTTTACAATCAGCATCTTTCGATAATTCTTAGTAAGGGGACTTATATCATAAAAACTACTCTGTTTTTTTGCAAAACAGACCTTGTAAGCGCTCTCATTCCTACAGATGTTGACAGATTTTTATGAAATTTATACTAAATGTTTAAACCACTAATACCTTGGTCAAGTAAAAAAAATCAGCCATGTTCTATGATTTTTGCTTCACCTACAGGGGGGCCCTGGAAGTTTTAAAAGCTGTATTAACTTTTCAAGTCATTGATTAGAAGTCCTTTTAGAGGTTTGGGTACATTTTTTCATGTCTTTGTTTTACTTAGATTGAAAAGCCAGTGCATTGAACTTTCTTTAAATTTCAACTCATTTATCTCTAAATGTCTCCATTGGGTCAAATTTTTCATGTGATTTCTTAGAGGTCACGTGCCTGTTTGTTAGTTAGATACTCTTGTTTTTTAAACGTCTTTTCTATAATTGCTTAAATATTTGATTAAATCTATATTTAGCTTTCAATTTTATGAATGGAAACATTTTTGATAGGAAAACTTTGCCAACACAAATGTTAACTTTACCTAACTTGTAAAGCTTTATAGAAATCGTTGTCAGCTTTATGCTCGACTTTTTCAACTCAATCCAAACTTTCTTGAATGAAATCTTATATATCTTGCTATCAATTAATCTTTTCTTTTTTTCCCATTTTAAACTAGCAATCGGGGACTCGTAAATTAATACCAGTCTCAAGACTTTAGCAGTGGAAATTCATCGATTTCGTATGAATTAAGCTGACAATCCATTCTGCATCAGTTTGATTTCATGTTGTGTTGGGTTCGCTTGCTGATTAAAATCCCCGCGTAAATCAATGCAGATGAAAAATCTGTCTATCCATCATCTCAATTCCATGGAGGAAAAATTGACAAATCATATCGGAATTGAATTGTGCTTTTTATGGCGCAATTTATGGTTTATTATTCAATTGGAAGAGATCTAATTAGGGCTTATTGGGGAAAGTGTAAAGGTTCTGATACTTTTCCGATATTTATAGATTTCGGAAAATGTCAATAAGTACGATCTTCTCATTTGATTTTAAATTAAATTCTGAAGAAATTGAAAAACGAGCAAATAGAAATGAAAAGAGATTAGAACTTTGGGTGATTTATTTTGTTTTACCAAGTTCTCCCATGTTGACCCTCACGAAGTAATTATTGGAGGTTTTAGTCCTTATTAGTGGCTGCTACTCTTGATTTATTGAAAGTAATCAAAGTTTATTTGAATGAATGTGTATCTACAGACAGATCATTTGTTTACATTTATAAATTTATCACTGCCTCAATGGTTTCGTCAGTTCTGGCAATTCAACTGAAAAAATCGTTGCTTTTATACAGAAAATCAAAAAGAATTGGTAATTATGACTTCAGATTGAGGCAATTTGGACAGTTTTGCAATAATTTCAATCTTTGGTAAAATTAGGCCCAAAGTTCTTGACCCAAAGGTACTGACAAACATTGACAATAATCACTGTTTATGCTTAAAGGGCCTGTGGAGTAATTTTAAATACAATATTGTAAAGTTGATTTAGCCTCCACATATAAAAAATTCCTTAGATTAAATTACTCTTTATAGGAGTAATGGCCCTTAAATGTCACTCTTGCCTTATAACTGATATGAAAAGCTTGATTTAATGTAACTTATTAGGTTCTTTGAATTTTAATTTGAAATTGACTAAATATGATAAAGAATTGTTACAATGGTTATAAGCATGAAATGCAGGCTACCCATAGCTACCATCTCCCACCTCCCAACTACCATCTCTCCCACCTCCCACCCCCTCTTCTAACATCCCCCTTTTGCTGCCCCCTCCCCCATACCTTGGTGTACATGAATGATCATCTCATCTCTTGATAATTTCTCAACAGATTTCAATGCAATTTTGCACAGCAGTCCAGCTGAAAAAAGAATTAAATTTTCTGCCAAATCAGGTGTTTTTGAAGTATTTAGGCTTCAAGACAAGTTTAAACTTTTTTCTGTATATGTTACAATTATAAATGACCTTTGTGGACATAGCTAATTTACATTCTTTATGTAATGCAATTAAGTATTTGTAATAACGAAGGAAGATAGTAATCGTAATTTGTGTATTCATATTATTTACCATCTGTGTTAATGTTGTTCAATTGATAATTACATAGAAAACAAACCAATTAAATAATTTAAACATATAATTATATGACTCGTAATTGTACTAGGTGGATATAGTTAATACCATTCTCTAGTAAAAAATAATTATGTTTTTACCATGTAGAGATATTTATCAGAAATTGTTTGCCATGTTTCCATAAATAAAGAGTAAATAATGAAATTACTGATCTAGGATGATCAATCCGAAATGTCCAAGAATAATGACAAAAACAATGGAAAGATACACAAGAGAAAATAAAGATTTCAAAAGAAATGGTGGGCAGAGATGCAGGTAATCTTCGGACCCGTCAGACAAATGTGGCAAAATTTCAGCAGGTCCGGCAAGTGAAACCATTTTGCAGGACCTCAGTCTGGCAAAGTTTTGAAAAAGTTACACTTATACAAGTTGAAAGGTGTGGCAAAACTTTTTTAGGTCCGGCTAATTTAACTATCTTTTAGGACCCAATGTCTGACAGAATGAAATAATTATCTGCATCTCTGGGTGAGTTGAGTAAGGCTCAATTGCACCATATCTTTCTTTTTCCACTCTATTACAATAAAATGTTGTCTTTTATTTTTTTACCTTAAAAATAACTAAGGAATTTATCTAATGAAATTTATGAATTTATGGATTTGATTCAGCTTTCAGTTTAAATAAAGAAATATTCAAGTAAAAATTATGCAAAAGACTAATAAAGTACTACATAAATACATTGTATCCTCCGGGAACTCCTGTTTCCTCCACCATTAAAACTGACCACCCTACATGGCCCAGGTGCGTCAATAAAGGGTGTTAAACACCAACACACACACACACACATTGTAGAAAATAGAACTAACAGATTTCTGACTGGTTATACTGGTTTAGGAACCTCAAGTTTAAGCAGTTGCTATATATCCTGGCATTCTGGACTTAAACCCACTTTTATTTTATCGAAGATCATATATTTTTTATGAAAATGGACTTTGAAATTGTCAAAAGGTCCACTAAAATAGAAAAAAAAAAGTAAAAACTGCTACAAAAATTATTTGTCAAAACTAAAAAGCTACAAAATGGACTTTGAGAATCAGATCACCAAAAGATGTGCTAATATAGATAAAATATTACTGCTACAATATTATTCATTTTATAGCCAATAAGCTACATTATGGACTTTGAGAATCAAATCATCAAAAGATCTGCTAATATAGAAAAAAAATGTAATAAATAAAAAATGCCACAAATTTATGTTATAGCTAAAAAGTTACATAAAGGACTTTTAGAGTCAAATCATCATTACGGTAGATCTGCTGAATAAATAGAAAGAAGTAATGAATAAAAAATGCTACAAATTATTTATGTTATAGCTGAAAAGTTACATAAAGGTCTTTGCAAATAAAATCATCAAAAGATCTGCTAATGTAGAAAAAAGTAATGAATAAAAAATCCCACAAATTATATATGTAACAATTATTTAAGATGTAATCTATTGATATTTTATTACAGACAATTACGATAGTGATCTACCGATCGGTCAATATATACGATCGTTTCATTCATAGAAAATAATTTACAGGATTTTTCATTCAGATAATCTTTGTGTGATAACTGCTAGGAAAAAGACACATGTTTTCCTATTGATTTCGTATCACAATTAGCTGCATAAACTTTAGACGATTTTGAGGAAATACCTGGGAAACAGAAACAATCGCTTCTGCGATTTTTAAGGTCGATTTTATAGATTTTTCAAGAAAGTTAAAAAGATTTGAGAAGAACCGCACAGCTTCTGATCATTTTTGAAGTTGAGACTAATATTTGATTTTAAATGTCAATGATGGACTGAATATCTGTATTTAGTGTTTCTGGATTAAAACTCGTTCTTTGTGGATGCAACATATTTTTAATGTAAGGAACTGGTTATTATCTTTTTTTTGTAATTTATTGATTTTAATCTTCTTAATTGCTTTATTTGAATTGCTAATATTTAATCTTGCACTATGTAAATAGTTAGTAGCAATTTAAATTTAATTAACATGTTTTTGATTGAGACAAAGGTAAACCAATAGCAATTTGGATGATAGATTCTTTGTTATAAAATTAATAAGAATCAAAAAGATGTGGTTTTTTTCCTTAGCGGGGTGTGGTCAAGATATGATTAAAAGTTTATTAAGATCAAGGGATTGAGAAGGATTTGAGATCTGGGGCCTGTAACTAAAAGCCAATATTAAGATCTTCTTAATCGAGAACTTAAGATTATTGCAAGATAATCTTAAGAAAATGTTAGGGGTGTAACTAAACGCCAACTTTGCTCGTTCGTACGATTTACTTATCTTTTTAATACGTTGATCGTAAGAAATAGACAAGAAGCCGATATATTAAATTAATTTAACCTTAATCCGGACGCTCCGTCTTTGTTTCTAGGTAAAAAATTCTACATATTCGTATATTTTTTCGTCATTTGTGCATTTTATGTAACGATTACAAATTAGACATTAATTAAGACCAACAAAAAGAAAACAAATGCTTAAAATGACTAGAACATATAAAACAACAAAACTGCTACTGCTATCTACATGTAATTCTGCATGCGCGTTATACCACAAGAGTTTAAAGATCTTATTTCAATGATGCATGTTTTGATCAATGAGTATCATAAATCGATATTGAAAAAAAAAGTTTTAAACCTAAAATAAAACTGTCTCTGTTTCCTGAGAAGAGGTGTTGCTTTACAGGTAAGGGGGTTACTGTCAATGTTAGCTTCGAAGAAAAGGGGTCATGCTCTCCCTGTGCAATATATCTTTCATAGCAGTTTTCACGGTAACTACAAATCACAGTGACTTGAAAAGTGATACATGTATATAGATTGAGTATTGGGTCTTTTTTGGATCGCTAGCGATTACTCAAATAAGGACCGTCGGATATTTACTTCCTGTTTACCGACGAAGTCAACTTACAACATTAGTGATCAATTGTTGATCATTTCCATCACAGATTTTTCAGCAACTTAACATGCTTAATTACAACGACTTGATATTTGGTATATGAAAGAAGCAAAGAAGCACCAATGGGACATTAGAGTGTCATAGGACACATTGAACATGAACGAGAACAGCACGCAGAAACACAAAATATAAAAAAACACACAAAAAACAAAGACCTTATACAGAAGTCAACAACTAAATGTTGAACAGAAATCAACAACGCGACCCAATACGACTCGGGTGCTCCGGAAGATTTAGTTGTTGACTTCTGAATAGGGTCTTCGACATCTACCTTGAGGCTTTATTTCAGTGACTTTAACCATTTTCAATACATGAAGCAATACAGTGATCTAGCAATGTTTAAGTCTTATGCGCATTAACAAGTCTTAGAGTGATGAAGCTGGGTACGCATAGTGCACTAGTACAAACTTAGTTCACAATATTTCTCTCACATCTTTTTTACCTTGACCTTCTGGCTGGGCGGATTCAAATTTAGTTTATATTATTACAATGACATTCATGTTCCAAGAACTATTAGTGGGTGTGGGTGAATATTTGGCATGGGTATGATCTGGTAGATTACATGTATGCTGTATTCTGACTTGCAGTGAAATTAGATTATGAAAGATATAAAATTGTTCCCCTCGATCGTCTGCATCTTCATCTCCACCATCAGCATTCATATTGAAGGTTTTTTTTCAGATTTGGTAACCGTTTTCTTGTATATTTGTTGTGTAGACCAGCAGAAGCTAATATTATACACTCTTTTCAGTATGAAATTAAGACCTATGTACAAAGAAGGAAATATAATTTTCCATATTCTTAAGGTTCTTTCTAGTATACATCTCGTAGACTAGTGAGCTCTGTTATATTTTCTTTCTGCCTGCGTGGAAGGGTTGAAACTTATGTAAGACCAAAACTACTGACTCCTAAAAGTCATCCATTTTGAATATCTTCGCTTTCAATAGCTTCAGACAAACCACAGTTATTCCATTTGTCACTGTGCAATATGCGCTTGAAATCCTTTGCGACATGCAGAGGTGCTCGTGAACCTTTATCATGTTTATGAGTCAGGTCGTGTGAAAAACATGCAAAATTTCCAATATCAACATGATCAATGATTTCATTTTTGTTAAAGGTACAGTTCAATTGAAAGAACATCCTTTAATGCTTATTCAGGCAAATAAAACTTGGAAAATACAAGATGGTCACCCTACAGGCCTTAATAGATATCTGTTTGTTGTACACATAGCTATTAATAGTTTTCATTTGATTTATCGGTGATTTCAATCAAATTTTATATGAAAAATGGACATTTTCATTATGGAGGTTTTTTTCAGTGCATGTAAAATTAATTTTTCATTAAAAATTGTGCTACGGCCATTAGGTTCTATGATTTGTCTTTAAAGAGAAGACATTTAAGGTTGGTCATGGGCACCCTTAACGTTACGAAGATTGTTTTCATATAAGAGAACGTTTAGTTACACACTTAAATGTCAAAGTTGACCTAAAGATGAGTTTGCGAACAGGTTAAATTTTAAGAAACCTTTTAGTTACCCGACAAATATAAGATAATCTTAAGACTTTTTCGTAGACATTTCTTAAATTTGCGTGTCTGAATAGAAGTTAAGGGCTGTCAATCATTCTACGACTGCTTTTAGTTACACTCTTATTTTAAAAGAGTGTCTTAAGAATATCTTAAAGTCTAAGATTGCTTTTAGTTACTGGCCCTGCTGGCTTGAATGATCCAATATTTTAGGATCATGGGGCGGATCCAGAGGTCTGTGAAAGGGGGGCGACTACTTCCTAAAAATGTCAGATTTTGATGAAAATTTAAGTTGCTTGGGCAATTGTATAAAGAATTTTTTTTCAATTAAAGGGGGGGGGGGGCACCCCCCTCTGAATCTGCCACTGAGGATATATATTTGACCTTTGTAGTTTTCAGATTTTTTATGACTCAAGTCTAACATGATCTGGGGGTATTAAATTTTGCATGACATTGAATTGAAAATTATTTATTTGAAGAATTAATACTTGGTCAACTTAGTATCAATGATGAGACTGCATTTGACAGAACATCAGTCAAGTTTATACTTAAGGTGTTTTTCCGATAGCTTTGACTGTTAATTCTGTTGAATTTTAGATTCTTTAAGTTGTAAATTGAAAGTGCTTAAATTCTTAGGCATAAATTTTTGTGGATTTGGAAAACAAGACAAATTTGTGGATTTAATTCTGATTAAGCCATAAAAAGAGAAATCAATCCAAAATCTCATTATGACGTATTGGTTTTATAGCAAATTTCATTGTACCCAAGGAAAACCATTAAAATTGGTTACCCCATGAAATATTTTCAATGTTGCTGCAGGTCTATATCAAGATCTCAACTTTAAACCCCCCAGTCAGTCAAAATATTTTTACTACATGTATAATGAAAATACTTGGTTAGTACATTTTGTAATGTTGGGTTTGGTTCATCCAAACAGTTTGCTAATAGGGGGTGAGGAGGGGACATTAACTGACCAAAGAGGGGTCAGGCCTCTTTAGTTCAGTCTTGAAAGGTCTTGGCACTCAGGCCAAATAAAGCAATATGTGTTTCTGGTTTACCTACCTATCTTATTTTTTCATGCCGACCCTAGCATTTGTATTGCCATTTTTGCTTAAAGCACAGTTATAGACTTTAAGTCTACTCCCCTTTAACTCAAGGTAAAAAAAAGGAAAAATAAAATTAACGCCTACCTACAGACCCTATTTTTTCAGGCATGAAACCAGAAACTTGCATACTTTTTTTCTGGCCTCAGGCTAATAAATCATTGTAACATTGGAATCAACCTGTCCGTCTACAGGTCTTCAAGAACAACTTATCCTTAACCATTGAATGGATTTTGATGAAATTTAACTTGAAGGAAGTACATCATGTTGAGATGTGTATGTGAATTTCATTTCTCTTGGATATCATTGAAGGGAGATAATTAATATGTTTTTTTGGGGGAAATGTGCATGATGATTTTTATTCCTCTGGATATCATTCAAGGGAAATAGTTCTGCTTTTTTGAAAAAAAGAGTTCAATGAATCGGCAGTGGTTTCCTTTGAAGGCAGTAGAAGGCTAAATAGCCTTCTACTTTAACTCTTTTGCCAAAAATAAAGGAAATGTTATTAAAATCAACCTTTTACTTCACAATTTTAGCCTTCTACTTCAAAATATAAGGAAAACCTTGAATCGGCCAAGGGTATCCTCATGTGAGCTATGGTTTTACTGTATTACAAGATTTTAAATTATTTGTCTTTTGCACTGACAAATTGTAGGTCTTAATTATTTAGATTCTTAAAACTTGTAACAAGATTCTAGATCTTTGATAATTTATACAATTCATTGGAGATTTCCATAAAAAGTATGTGGGCCACCATTTTGCAAAACACAGTGTTGTAATTTACTTTTTATCACACATTCTTGTAAAAGTTCACAAAAAACTTGAAAAAGGAAAAAAAAATCAGTGTAGGAGAAACCTTAACTGTAGACCATTGTCAATCGGATTAACTTCTCTTTTTACCGAACGTACCATTATTTCATTTCCCAATTGTAACAAACTGACTCAATTTGCATGGTTTAAATTAGATAGATGTATTGTAAGTGACGTTTCTGTAGGTCTCCCACTCAAAACATTTGGTTTGGTAATGGAAATTGCACCATGAGGGAATTTTCAAGGATTTATATTATTGTTGGAGAGAAAAATCTTGTAATATGGTAATTGTATAAGTTAATGACCCCTATGTAGAATAAAATATGTCAAATAACTGCAGGTTTTTTTTGCATGCTTGGAATTTGACACTTTAATTTGTTTGGTTCAGTAGATATGGTAAAGAGATTATGACACAGGGTTGTCCATATCAGGTCCCATAAAATTCCTGGACCCATATTATGGTCTCAGCTTTCGCCTCGACCTACTATGGGAGTCTTGGAATGATATGTGACCTGATATGGAAAACCCGGTGTAAATAATTTATATATTTTCCAAATGGTATCAAGGGGTGGACCCAGAAGTTGTAAAATTTATAGTTTCAACTTAAGTCAAGGAACAACTATATTTCCCAGAGGAGGGGGCATCTTCAGATCTAAATCCTCTTTGGACTGCCAGGGATCTGACTTTTTTTACAACTGAAAAAAAATTGTGGACTTATAATGGTATGATGCTATCGTCTGTGTCGTTTTCTTCTGCATTTTCTGTTAACTTTAGTGTGATCCCACAATAACTTTAGTTTTAGCATAGACCTGTATATTAAATAATATACAGATCTACATCCTCGGAAACCCAGGGGTTCTTCATTCGCATACTCATTCATCACCCCTGGGTCCATACGTATCAATTCCTTCGTTTTACACAGTTCTGAGTCGAGCCTTCTGATTGGTCGCTTAACAATGTCGTTAAGGGACGATTTATATTGTTATACCCCCCACTTCAAAAGTGGGGGGTATATAGTGATAGGGGTGTCCGTCCTTCCGTCCGTCCTTCCGTCCGTCCTTCCTTCCGTCCTTCCGTTACACTTCAGGGTACCCATCTCTTATCCGCAACTCCTCCTAAACCCCTTGATGGATTTTCATGAAACTTACACACAATCTTTGTGACATAATGTAGATGTGCACCTACTATTTTAAAATTTGATCAGAATGATTTTTGGGGTTTCCCATAGCAAAACATGGACTTAGCCAGTCGACTACATGGGGGTACCAATCTCTTATCCGCAACTCCTCCTAAACCCCTTGATGGATTTTCATGACACTTACACACAATCTTTGTGACATAATGTAGATGTGCACCTACTATTTTAAAATTTGATCAGAACGATTTTTGGGGTTTCCCGTAGCAAAACATGGACTTAGCCAGTCGAGTACATGGAGGTACCCATCTCTTATCCACAAGTCCTCCTTAACCCCTTGATGGATTTTCATGAAACTTACACACGATCTTTGTGACATAATGTAGATGTGCACCTACTATTTTAAAATTTGATCAGAACGATTTTTGGGGTTTCCCATAGCAAAACATGGACTTAGCCATTCGACTACATGGGGGTACCCATCTCTTATCCGCAACTCCTCCTAAACCCATTGTTGGATTTTCATGAAACGTACACACAATCTTTGTGACATAATGTAGATGTGCACCTACTATTTTAAAATCTGATCAGAACGATTTTCGGGGTTTCCCATAGCAAAACATGGACTTAGCCATTCGGCTCCATGGGGGTGCCCATCTCTTATCCACAACTCCTCCTAAACCCCTTGATGGATTTTCATGAAACTTTTACACAATCTTTGTAACATAATATAGATGTGCACCTACTATTTGAAAGTTTGATCAGAATGATTTTGGGGTTTCTCTTATCTGCAACTCCTCCTAAACCCTGTGATGGATTTTCATGAAACTTACACACAATCTTTGTGACATAATGTAGATGTGGATCTCCTATTTTAAAATTTTATCCAATTAATATTTTGGGGGGTGGGGGGTATTTATTTGTGAGCTGCAGCTCACAGTTTTTCTAGTTTTTTATTACAACTTAGTAAAGTTCAAGATCAGGGAAAAAGAACGCACAAATATGTGTCCAATCAGAATGCTTGATAGGAAAATTTGTATAAAGCTGTCTAAAACGATGGAATTGATACGAATGGACCCAGGGGTGATGAATGAGTATGCGAATGAAGAACCCCTGGGTTTCCGAGGATGACAGATCTATGGTTTTAGTAAGCTGTTTTTCCAGGCGAAAATACTATGGTGTACCTTCACTGGATCCAAATATCTTCATCATGGTTATATGTAGCAAATCATCTCTTTCCTTTGGCGATGAAGATAATATACAAAGGTGTTAACTGTCCAAAATAGAAAATTACCACTCAATGAACAAAACAAGAAAACATCTGCTGCCAAGTATATTTCTTTCCCCTAGAAATTATCACCCTTTACAAAAACTGTTCAAAATCAATAAAAGGGGCTCACAAAGGGTACCCCTATTCGGCTTCAAGGCAATTTTGAAATGTTTGTAGTTTTATCTCATTGCAAATTAACAATAGTTGTAATTTATATGGTGAATTTTCAACGGTTTAGGAGCGACTTTATCAAAAGGAAGTCACCCCCCCAATAAAAAACCCACTTGAATCTCAGGTTTTTTATCCTTTGGGAGCCTCTAAAAAGTGATTGAATTATTGTATATCATAGCAGTCATGTTGATTGACAGTTTGAAGGTTAGAAAGTGTTTCATTCAATTGAATTCATGACTGTCTCAAGTTTGTAAGTCTAAAAGCTACAACCATATTGATAAAATGTCTAAACCCTTATGTTTTCTGACACATGTTTTGATGTTTTCCCAGACAAATGCCAATATTTAACTTCTTTTTTTGGCTGAATGAATCAATGAGGTTTCTCTTATAATAATCAAAGGCTTTATGGGTAGAGTAGAAATTTTTACTAGAGTTTTTGTCTCGCCTGCAAAGCAGAGCAGGACATTAGGTGTTACTTTACCGACGGCGGCGTTAACTTTTTGGAAAAGTTTTATGAGCACCTCCATATCTCAAGAACTATAGGTCCTAGGTTGATGAAACTTGGTATGCATATGCCCCAGTAGTAGCTAAGCACAGTTACATCCCCATCTTTTGACCTTGACCTTGATGTTCCGGTTGAGTGACTTTGACAAGTTTTGCAAACACCTCCATATCTCAAGTATTATTGGTCCTAGGTTGATTAAACTTGGTATGCATATGCCCCAGTAGTAGCTAAGTACAGTTACATCCCCATCTTTTACCTTGACCTTGATTTTCTGGTTGAGTGACTTTGATTATTGTTATTGCATACATGTATACATGTACATGTATTAGCAATGTTTAAGTTCTATAATATCTTTTGATCTCAGAAACTGAAAATCCATGTAAAATCAAAATATAGTGGAAGTAAGAAAGAATAATAGTTTCTGATGGTGCTGGCAGGCTAGACATACTTATGTGCTAACTCTTGTTTTTCTTGTTATGGCCTTTTTAAGTAAAAACTGCACACCTATAGTTTCGGAATCTTTTAGTCTGTTATTCTGTGACACCTTAAGTTCACCTGGTTTGTAATGATTTCACAGTTTGGTCCAATCCTTTCCTTGTTTTTATTTGCGTAATTTTTGTTCAGATTTTAAAAAACATGACATAAAACCCCCTTTAATTTTGGTTGACAATAGACAAAAAAAAACCCTTTTAATTAAAAAATTTCTTGCCCCTGACCATTATTGTCTTAAGAGATCTGATTCAACCAATGAGCTAAGTTGCTCTATTCATCCAACTGTCTGTCTGTTTATCCATAACATATTAAACACTTTTTTAATTGCCGTTTCTTTATGTTAGTTGTGTTGCATATATACTTATACCACACCTCTTTATCGTCTATTAAAAAAAGAATATTTGTTTAGTTGATGTTCAAGTCTAAAAATTCAGGTTTGTGTCCTTATTATAGCTGCAATATTGCTCACAAGGCATAAAACAAACAGCAAACAATCAATCATTCAAAGAATTAAACGCTTCAACACTTTTATCAAAGGCTTCTGGGAGTCTTTTAATTGAATTTTTTTAACCATTTGAATGAGAAAATTAATTTAACAGTAGAAACACTAAATCACACTGCTTAATCATGAAAATGGAAAGTTTCCTGAAAGTGTCAATTTCAACACTGTCTAATATTAATTCTTCTAAAATGGAAATGGAGATTTTTATTATACCCCCACTCATAAGAGTGGCCATCGTTGCAAACCCACTTTCAAATCAAATGGCCATCATCAGAAACCCACGGTCAATTACCCCTTGAACCTCACTACATGGTGGGGGTTACTGAGGACGTAATTGCCCAGGGGTTTCTGATGCTAAAGAGTTGCAGATATATCAACTTAATTGGTCAATCAGGCCCTTTATTGGTCAATAAACTTGTATTCTTGTATTCTTGTATCAACTGATGTCTTTCTGTCTGTCCCTTGTCTTTCCATTCACACTTAAGTTACAGATTTCATGGCTTCTACGTACTGAAGGCATTTTAGTTTCATTGAATGAAAGACTTAAGCTAGAATGTGAGTTTGTTACTGGCAAGTTTTTTGGCAGAGCTGGTAAATATAAAATTCATAAATATTTGACTGGCTATAATATAGCAAAAACACATAGAATTTCAATTCAGGGCCATGGTTAATAGGTAACTTTTTCAGCAAAATTAACTAAACTTTTCTGGTCAATGACTATTTTTATATGTATGTTTAAGACAGAAAAATAAGGTGAAACTGAAAATAGTATTGCAAACTTAGCATAAGGTATTTTTAGATCCGCTGCTACAAGACTTTCAGGTCAATCTGATCAATCTCATATACATGTATCCAAGAACAAAAGACAAAACATTTCAAAAGAAATGGCGGTATGAACCTGGTTTTATGGTGCTAAACCTCCCTCTTACATTGCGTTCTTGGGGTCCCGTAACGCATTTAAGCACAACACAGTTTTGAAACATACCGGTAATAGGGACAAAGAGGTAATCATCTCAGGACTACAAATTAAGACTAAGTAGGAATATATTACTTTACAGTTGGATTTCAAGCCAATCCTCAGCTATATGTATTGCATTTTTTCTAAAATTACCTGTGGCTAGCATGCCACCAAACTGCCAATGTTGTTGGAGTTCATTTACACCACTTTGGACTAAAAGCAAATTAATCCACGTTTGACTGGAATTGCATTTTAAAAACTTGACTTAAGGTTAGTGAGGACACCTGACCCCCAAAATAATGCCGAATTTAAAATGTCCAATTTTTTTATATATTAGTATTAGGTATATACTTTATCTTGTGTAAAAATATTGGACCTCCTTTCCAGGGTTGTTTTCCCAAAATTAAGGCTCAAAGTTTTCCCAAATTACTATAGCTTATATAGGAAAGGCCAAATAATTAGCATAAAATCTTGTCGCAGAAAAAAATCCACGAATTTGAATTCTATTTTTATTTGATAAAACTCAATGAAATACTATATATTTTGAAATAAAACAATAAAAACTTGGGGTCACCAGCTTACTTTTCTGTCTACAATACAAATCTTTGTAATTTTTTTGTCATTTTTCAAGTGAATTATCTCCCTTGTTTTATTTGAAAATTTTATTTATGAAGGAATTGTTGTTTTATTTGAATTAAAATTAATTTATTTTGATTAAGTTTTAATAAATAAAACTATTTAACACAAGTTTCAAGGTATTTATGACATTTGCACTTGTATTTTGCATTTTTAGCTGTTTTTGGTCACATGACAGGTGTCCTCACTAACCTTAAGGATTGAAAATTCTTTCAGGAAAAAGCCGTTTTCAGGAAATTTTTTTCATAAAAATTGTAAAATGCATTAAGGTTAAATCCAGACTCATTAAGGGAGAAATAAAAGCAGAAATAATACATTATACAAAATGTCCTCGGTGGCATTAATCGAGATCATTATAAGTGAAAAATAATGTCTGAGGGGTTTTAAGGTTTTAAACCTTAGAGACTTGCAGAGGAAATGGGAATATATTATAGGATTATGCTGGGAAATTGGGAGATCTTTTCAACTAAGCCATGTCGTATATATAGCTGAAGCTTGAAACGAGAAAAGGACTTTTTGTTTTGTTTTTATTCCTAATAACGGTACCTTGGGTTTTTTTACATGTCAATTTGCCTTGCCATGTTTAATGCATAGGGCTTAAGATAAAATCAGCTTATTTAAATGCTAATATGAAATGAAAACTTCGTGTAATAGTCTAGCTACACATGTATCAAGGTCCACAGACAAAGAAGTTGTCCTGTGTGCAAGGCTTGGAAAATTTACTTGCCAAAATTTTGTTTCAGGTGATAAGTCTTTTATTGAGTATTTATCCATACCGAAAATTATTAAAGAGATAGTTATGTAGGAATCACCTTGTCTGTCAGTCTGTAAGCATATCTCATAGGCTCAACTGTTCTTTAATACTTCTTGTGGAAATGGATTTTGATAAAACTTTACAGGAATGAAAAACACTTTTTCAGTCATGTCAGTGTATAATTTAATATGAATTGTTTAAATGTAAGCATGCTCTTAGTATTCATAGTTTTGTTAAATTATATTGTTAAATAAAATAACTGTTATTTTGAAATAACAATTTTACTGAACTTTACAATGTATATAGACAAAATATCTTAGACTTGCAATTAATTGAAGGAGCTAAAAAATGATCTTAAATCAAATGATCACTCAACTTTTTCAGCCTAATGCATTTTGGTTGGTGAGTAAGCCTCCAATATTTAAGATTTCTCCTGGAAGTCAATTGTTCAAACTAAGGATAGAAACTAGTGTATCAAAATCTTAAAGCTTTGATATTAATTAATATTACAGAAATAACATAATCCTATCACCTGATAATCCTTCTCATTTCCTTAGTCTTCTTCTATCTGGTAAAAATTGATTTTCAGGATTTTCCAAATTTTACATGAACTAAATCAATTGTGAAAAGAAGTGACCAAGTTTTACAGAGGTGTCAGGCCAAATTTGGTTATGGCTGGAATTTTCAAGATTTTAGGCCAAATTAGTTATCTACATAAAGAAGTTGCCAAATATTTGTAAGGTTTGGAATTTTCAAGATTTTTGAGCAATTGAAGTCCCTTCAAGTGGCCAAATTGGAATTTTCCAGATTTTAGTCTGAATTCATCTACATACAGAAGTAGCCAAATGTTTGTAAAGTTTGGAACTTTCCAGATTTTTGAGGAATTGATTTTATGTACATTCACAGAAGTGGCCACATTTTCGTCAGGTTTGGAATTTTCCAGTTTTAAGGCTGAATTTATGGAATGACATTTTGGCATTGAACTGGGAACAGTAATTGGTTTATCAAGATAATAAGATAATGATGAAACATCTATTAATCTAATCAGTGGTTTTAGTACAGTGGAACTGATTTGGTTATCTCTTGTTACTAGTATTTGCATAGAAAACTCTGCTGCTTTTTGAGAACAGAGTTCCTGCTCTGTGAACCGATTTGATAAATTTAGTTATTTGTTTTGCATCGTGAACTTTACTGCTTTTTAAAGCCAGATCAGTTTCTGCTCTGTGGAACTGATTTTATTTTTAAGTAGTGAATGAACTCTGCTGCTTTCTGAGGACAGAGTTTCTGTGCCATGAAGCCAATTTAGTTATCTCTTGATTTTGCATAATGAACTTTTCTGCTTTTAAAGAAGGTTTATTTGGCTTCCATCTTCAATACTGTTGCAAATTAGAATTTTAAATCGTAATACGAAAGGGGCAATCTACAGTTAAGGCCTTATTCTCCCTTTTATACTCTACTGTCTTGAGTTTAATTAACTTCTGCATTTATCACTTATTAAGCATTCTAGCTATAGTCTGCACCAATTTTAAGTCATACCGTATATATGGTAATTTTTGGGGTAATTTAATTTTTGCGTTATTTCGTAGTTGACACTTGACCGCAAAATTTAAAATCACATCTAAAAGTATGAAGAATTCTCATTTGTAAATAAAAAGATGTAAAACTCAGAAATTAAATGTAGCAAAAATAAACTCACAGAATTTTCATTCCAATCCACAAAAAATTCACACCGCAAAAATTACCAGTTATACGGTACACAGGGGGCAAAATATAGCATAAATGTACCTTGTCCTTAAAATGTTTCACCCCTGCTGCAAATAGTCATTTGTATGTTAATTTTCTTTTCATAAAATTAGTAGGGTTATATGTATATAGATATAAATCACATTCCTCATGATCATAATGTTTAAAAGATGTTAAGAAGCATCATTGTAATCTAATAAGAGATTCAGAAAACTGAAATACTAAGTTATATCTTGTCATTTGACAACATAAACTAATTATAGAAGCAACCTTTACAGTTTGTTATGATATGTTATGCTCCCACTCATAAAAGTTGGGACTATATTGCAATGACCTTGTCTGTCAGTCTGTTCAGCTGTACGGAGTTTTGTACAAGATTTCTCAGCATTACTGAACGGAATGCCCTCAAATTTGATATACAGCATGACCATGACCAGTACTATATCTTTCCAGGACAGTTAGATACCTGTTTTCAGAGAAACTATATTTAGACATACTTGTGACAAAGATGGAGATTTTGATTTTTTTTTTGGCTGGAAAAAAAAGTGGGAGATTTTCAAGGCTCATTAAAAACGTATTTAAATGTCAACCGAGGGCACTAGCGTATGCCAAATACACCTGGCTTCACTGATTAATCTCCAACAGTTTATACCAGATTGACTATCAGGTCAATTATGGTAATAAACATTTAATTAGCACCTTTACTTGTAATTAATTAACGTCTGTTTAATTGACAAACCTCTAAATCACCGGAAATGTTTTATGAATGAAGAATTTTAAAAAATGTCTATAAAATGAAAATTTTGTCATATCTTGAAAAAGTGGGAGATTACACAAAAAGCCAGGAGAACGGGAGAGGGGTCAAAGAATTTGGGAGATTTTGTCTCCCAACTGGAGAATCACATGTATGTTAAGATTCAAAATATTTCTAAAATTCAGGGGCGGATCCACAGAAAGGCGTATGTCCTGTCCCAAAAAACGGACAGTTTTTTTCCCTTTTTTTGCATAAAATCCACCTAAAAAACACTAAAAAAGTTTGCACCTCACTGGAAAGACAAAATATTTTTACACCTCCCCTAAACTAAAATCATGGTGCCTCCCCTGAAATTTAAGGTATTAAATATTATTTATTTCTAGTTTGAGTGTAGAAAGCTATATACGATATTCTGGTAGATCTATTTTAGCAACAAAAAAATCTGTTTGTCTAAATTAGCTTCAGAAGAAATATCAATATAACAATTACATATGATATATAAGGCTGAATAAAAGCACCGATCAACTTGGTCTGGTCAAGTCAAAATGATCTCTGAGCCAAGTGCTGTATTCTAATTTCCTTTGTATTTCTACAATGCCATAGCTTGCAGTTCCGGAAATCTTTTTCCCTTTACGCTGCCGCCAGCGTGTCATAAATAGACTTAATTTACAGCTCTATTGTTAGAACGTCCAAGTAAAAGATAAGGAAATCAAACCTTATCGCGGAAACCTTTTTACAAGGAGAAATTTTCCGTCACATAAATGTGTTCCGAGAAAATTAGATTAAACAATAAATGAATATAAAGAATCAATTTGGTCATCGTAACTTCAGGCTTAAAGGGTCCTAATGTCTGTTTTCAAGATATCCATTGAGGTGCATTATAGTGGATATTTTTTTGCCAGCGTTTACAAACTTTTAAGGGCATAGAAGCTTGCAATTGTGTGTCTTTCTGTTTGTCCTAAGGTTTGTGCATTTGGTTTTGATAAGCCCCTGTCTTTGGAATATTGCTTTCTTAGTTTATAACTTATATCTTTGAAATTGGCCAATCAAATGTCATAAATCTGAAAAGGAAAAGATACCATTGGTATGAAGACATAAAGTCATCAATTAAACAAACCACACAACAAACAAAAAACACATACCATATAGCGGGAAATTTTTATGAGGTTCTAGTTTTACGCAATATTTGCGACCATTACTCTATCGTGAAATTTTAAACCCGTGTCAAATAGAATCAACATAAATTTATGTGGAGAATATCATTATTAAATCGCGAAAATAAATGTCTGCATAAATAACAACTTAGTGATTTGAAAAGGAAAAACCAAGGGTCCTATTGTGTGCTTTCATGATTTTGGCAAAATTTGCATAAAAAGTTTTTTTGTCAAGTCAATCTTCTATTTTAACATAAATTTGAATGTTGCTAAATACTGAATAAAGACATAACAGTTTTAAAGAAACTTGAAAAACCAAGGGTCCTATGTGTGCTTTCATGATTTGGGCTAAAGGAGAAGGTGCGGTAAGGGTCAATTTTGGCCTGCAATTTCCGAATTTTCAACTACAGACAGAAATTTATTTTATGAGTGTTAATGTACAGGAGAATAGTGAAGAATACTATATCTAGATTATTTTTTGTCAAATTCTGCATACAAGTCTGGAGATTCTACCATTAAATGTGTCGAATGTGAGAAAATCTTCGTTTTTAATATATTTCTGTTAAATTTTCGGTAGTTTTTGCTAAAAACAGATCTGGGCGCATGTATGTTCAACAAAGATCTTTATATATATTTTGTAACTAACTGTTTTACACAAAATATGTAAAGATGAACAATGAACACGCATGCTCCTAATGTTAAAAACATAAAAAACTTGCCAAAATATGAAGTATTTAGTACTTATTTACAAGTTTCCCTTCTTTTATCCGATTTTGCGAAGCTTTTGTGATTACAGATGTTTACTTTTATGCGAAAAAATAATTGAACCAACAAAAATATATATTGAAGAATGTGAAATACATCTTGAACCGTACTTTTAGCATACCTCGAAATTTGAGGCCAATATGCCCCCTTATTGGATTAACTCCTTAACATAAAAAATAAGATTTTTTTTTTCAAGTCAATCTTTTATTTTAACATAAATTTGAATGTTGCTAAATACTGAATATAGACATAACAATTTTACAGAATTTTTAAATGTTGCATGCCTAGAGTTACATCCCTTTGACCATGAAATTGCCCTCAATTTAAACTGTGAATCTAAAATTTAGATTTGCTAATAAATGTTATAGATTGTCATAGCTATTCTCTATGACGTTTTGAAATAAAAAGTCAGCACGCTATTGCTCTGTTTAAAAGGTCAAAAGAGGTTTAAGAATATTGAATCTGACCTTTTCTAGGAATTCAACGATTCCCCATAGATTTTGGATTCAATTCAAAGCATGACGAAAGAAGTATGAAATATTATGAACAGAATCAATTAAGAAATGATGCAATTTTATACTACCTCAAAAACGAAAACCCATGACAATCTGATTAGTGAAATGGGGATCGTAAATACATGCAATTGGAAATAAAGTAAAATGTTATGTAAAATCGTTAGGAGAATCAGTATTGTCTGTATTGAAACATGCTTCTGCTCTAGAGTGATATTCAGACATTAGCAAACCTTTTTAGCCTTTGATGGAATATTGCAAATAGAAATTAATTTGGGTGGAAGACCTTTTAGTCATGGGGATTAAATTTGTATTGTGATATGTTATAGTTTCCATTCGACCTGTTTTGTTATTCTGAGCCTCAATGGAGTTTTCATGTGTTTTGTGGTTTCTGGAAATTCAACAAAAGAGATCTATTTTTGGATACCAATAACAAATTTCCAAAGTTCCTAATTTTAGTTTTGTGATAATTAAGTGAGATTCATATTGTTTAGAGAAGATATAATTTTCATGTTAAAATTTATTTTTCTGGATTATACGTTCATATTATTTCGACAATTTTGAATTTTTTTTCCTAAAAAAATTTGTATTTTAGGACCTTTCTAAAGTGAAAAATTATTTGAAGAAATTTTAAAATTTCCATTTCAGAGTGATATTATATAAGTGAGATGGATTACATATAGATTAACATTGGGATATAAGTGACAGGATTTAAACGAAGATGTGATGAGAATGGCGGAATGCTCCAGCATTCCTTCGGAGTCGGACGAAGAGGAGGAATTCATGCACGACAAGCTTTCAACCTTCTCCATAAAGAAACAGACTTCATACAGGTAGGTACCTCAATATCGATATTAGCTTACTGAGGTTCAAATTTACACTGGTCCAAGGTTGGGACCTTTAATGCAGGACCTTTACAATTTCATTGACCAATCCCAGGACCTGTCAACATATACAATTACTCTAATTGAAGACCTTATACAATTATCACCCTAGTTGGTGTGTGACCCGGTGCCGTGGATTCTTTTCCTACGAAAGTAAGGTCACCTGAGGGTTTGCCCCAAGGGTGACCTTACTTTTCAAGGGGAAAGAAATCTTGGTCACATTTCTTTAAGGGTGATAACTGTTGCATTATATTGAATATTGAAATATAACATTTAATATTCAATTTTGAAACATATTTTGGACATTTTAAACTTTTTCCATTGGAAAAATACAGCCAATACAATGTTGAAGAAAAAAGGTGGGCTCACTTGAAAAATCTCATAAGAGGGTGACCTTTCCACTTGACCCAGTGAAATATCACATGTCATGTGACCTGAGGTCTCAGTGAATCACAATAAAGATTTTTATATGAGTATATATTTTATGAGTATAAGACACTTTCAACTTCATAGTTCTGTATGTATGGGAGATGGCCTTAATCCTGCCCATACAAGGTGGACAAATTGTTGTTTACAGCATTTGAGTTCACTTTATGAGGCAGATATGTGATAACTAGAGGCTTTGTGTTGGTATATCTCTTAAAAAAGAATTATTGTCCATTTAAAGTTTACAAACTTATTTTCCCAAGGTATTTTTATTTTCACAGTTTTCGTGGACAGATATTTTTTCCGAAATTAAATACCCATGAAAAGAAATAAAATGTATGAAATGAATGTAATGATGAGCACAAATAGTGAAAATAAGAGGGCATTTGTTTCTACCACAAACGATACAAACTGTAACACGCATAGACAAATTTTACATTTCTTTCTACCAATTACTGTCCAGTGCTGACAGCGTTTGTACAAACGATGCAATCGCTAAAGACCATGTTCATTGCGTTTGTCGTTTGCGATACATTTCTTTCTAATTTTATCACCTAATCAGTTGAAGTTCCTGCCATTCTAACCATTTATTAGCATCACCACTATAACTTATTGTTTACAAATAAATTCAACAAACTCTGTATTTTTTTCTCAACAGTAAGCGCTATACAAACTCAAAACAAACGCAGCTCGGCGCGGATAAAATTTCTGGTAGAAAGAAATGCACTCTAAGTACCCTTATATAAGGTGAAAATAGTAAAATCGTAAAAATAATTACCCGGAAAAAAAAAAGTATGGTTAAACTATATAATTGACAGAAACCAAATTAACAATACATGTAGTTGTAAGAATGCTTTAAGAATGAAGATCAAAGGCTTCAGATTTTGGTCGTGACCCATTTTTTTCTGCCTGGACAGGCTTTGAAAATTAAGTATAGTTGTAAGGATGTAATTAGCGTGATGCAGGCTTCAGGTTTTTGCTCTGCCTGGACAGGTTGAAAATTTAGTGTAGTTGTAGGGATGCTATTAGCATGATGCAGGCTTCAGATTTTCGCTGTGACTTAAAATTTTACTGCCTGAAGGGCAATTTTAGGAAGAACTGTTGGCAATGCTGCTAAACAAGATGAGCTTAGTAAGCAAAATAATACCTATGTTTGAGCTCTATAAATATTGTCTGTGCTTCACATCTTTTACAAAATTGTGAGAAATAAAAAAAATACAACAAAACAAGTTTCTGAACTGGGACAACCATTATATATGAATCTGCTTCTACTTTGTTGCTAAAAGGATCATTTGATACTATACCCCTTTCTTGTAAGTTTGGGGTTATATAGTGGTGGGTATCTGTCAGATACTTAAGGGTGTCTGTCCATTGTACGTCTTTGTGTAGATTACCCCTTTATTTATATCACATAGTACAACTGTCTTTTTCATTATGGTGAAATATGGTATGATACTATGAAATGAGCTCATAACACCTTGAAAAGTTACCTCAACTAAGCTCTATTTACGCATAACTTACATCAGAAAATTCATTTTCAATTGTTGTGTAAAGTTGAATATTTCATACAAAACAGCCTCTTCACTGAAATATAGAATTTTAACAAATCAACCTTTGCATACCCACACTATTTTATGTTGCTTGCAATGTGTTGCAAAGCCACATATAAGAGTAACTGGCTCAAAAATTTGTGTCACAGTTTTCGGGGCAATTACTTGTCATAGGATCTTGAAAATTGGCATGTAATTTTCTCCAATAGTACTATATGATGTAAAGGGATTTTATGCCCATAACTCATCTACTTCCTGTTAAATGAATATTTTAAGATCTTCCATAGAAGACTGCCATTAAAAGTTCTTAAGTTTGTTATAGCTTCACCATGAAACTAATGCTCACTTCAGCTTCTATTTTAGAAATTCTATCTGATTAATTTTTTGGAGATGGAAGTTTATATATTTGACCTAGACCCATAGGTTAATAAATTTTCCCATTTTTATGAGAAACCAGTTTTTTTATCTTAATTCAGGGTTGACCAAGCCAGATAAGTTGAGGAAGTTGAATTTGTTAGATTCATATTAACAATAAATTCCTATTAATAAAGTGTTCATCCAAGAATTGTAAAAAAAAAATGTTTATCTTTTATTATCTGACTTATGATAAACTTTTATAATAAGTTAAAGTGGCTTAGAGTTCTGTATTTTTAGATGAGGAAACTTATATTTTATTAACTGGACATTATTTGATGAATGTAAGTTCTTTACGTTTTAGTTCATCTCACTTGGGGGGGGGGGGGGGGCTTATATGTGATACCCCGAGCTTTGCCTTTGGCACTTAGTGAATAACATAAGAATGGTAAAGTCTGTTTCTGTTAACTGACAAGTGTCACATCAACCACATCGATATGCCTATGGTAATGAATCTGAGGATGCTAAGCATGTTGCATGCTTTGGATGCTAGCAGTATGACCTACTTTTTCTGCATGAATGACCACTTACAGAAGGATGGATGGTTCAAGTCCATTCTAGCTTTCTGACAAGTGCCACATCAACTATGTTCATATGTACACTGTAGTTGCATCTCAGCCGGTGTTCTGATGTACGTGATCTTTGTAATCAATATATTACCGTATAAGTGTTTTTTTTTGCAGGTGGAAAACTTCGCGATTTTGTTGAAAATTGGGATGATTTTATTTACGCGTAATATATATTTCGCAGTTTAGAATATATTATAACACTTTATATAGGCATTTAATATTTCGCGAGTTTTAATTTTCGCGTCCTGTTGTTGGTCGCGAATAAAGCGAAAATTAAATCACCGCGAAAATAACCACTTATACGGTACCTATATTTCTTTCCGACTGTAAAAAATAATTCCAGTAATATATATAATCTATGTTACACTGGAGGTATGTCAAAATTTTCATAGCATCATTTGCAAAATTGATGGCATTTTAGTTACTGCAGGTTAAAAAAATTTAATTTTCAGAGGAGTTTTCAAATGGTTCATTAGAATGGAGATAACAGTATTTCATTTTAAAATTTTAAATCTTATCGTAACTATTGATATTTGATGATGACAAATTTTAGATATTCTTGCTTTCTTCACCAAGAAGGCTAATGCAGTGATGTAAAGTCATGGCCGTTACTATTAATATAAATGAAGGGTGGAGTTTTGATCAGACAACAAAACCAAATTGCTCACGTTCATTTTCTTTCCTGAATCTTATTCAAACATTTGATCTTTTTTTATTGTGACAGAAATGGAAAATTCATTTAAACTCAGTTGGTCATTAGGGAATTCTCCAATTATACCTTATATTACATGTCGTAAAGTAGTATTCAAAGAGCAAAAAAATCTATATATGTGGTATTGAAGTTCTATAAAATAGGTATTACTTCAAAGATTGTCTTTTATATCTGTAAACGAAGGAAGATGAACAGCCAATTAATTTATATCTCTGTAAAATCCACCTTCTTTTTGTCATGATTCTCAGTTGACTTCGGAATATTCCAGAAGAGTACATGTAAGACAAATTTTAATTTTATTTTAAATATTTAACATGCATTTTTAGCCAGATTTCGCAGAGTGCAAAATCTGGGTTATAAAATGATGAATGTTGGGTACCGGTAGGTGGGCGTGCGGACAGGGAAAAAAATTTTTGTAGCAAGTAACTCAGCAATTACTTATCTCAGTCAATATTTGATATTGGTATACAGCATCAGGGTTGGGTCCCATAATATTTGAATTTGTTTTTGGATCTCTTTGGTTGTATTTATAGAAAAAAAAATTGAAAAATTATTGAAATAAAAAGGTCTTGATTTAAACAACTATTTAAATTTTGTTTTCCTTTTCACACTAAGCAGACTTCTTGTTTCCATATATTTTTTGAAAACCTGCATGTTCCAATTATTGCAGGATTTCATGAAGTGAAAATCCAGGTAATATTTGTTATATACTGGTATTAAAATGTCAAGCAGTGCCGAGACTGGGGAAATTATTTCGTTACTGAGATTTAGTAAGCAGTCTCAGATTGATTTCAGGTCTGATGCTCATCTACTTCCTGTTTGCGAACTGTTAGTTTTTGTCAATTTAATTAATTATCAAAAAAAATTTATATAGGTTTTAACAGCTTGTAATTTGCATTCAGCTTCTGCACGCACATGGTTTCAGATTCAGGTCTGCTGCTTACCAACTTCCTGTCTAATGAAATATGGTCGTTTTAGATTTTGAATTTTTGCATGTTAGTACTGAGTTTTCATGATTTTTGGTCAAGATAATATGAACTGCAAATTCATATTATAAATTGGGTGAGTGATTGGTGGATGGCAGGCAGGTTTTTAAAAATCAATGGGTATTGACTCCAGGGTTCCCACGCCGTCCTTGAATTCAAGGAAACCTGGAAAAGTCCTTGAATTTCATTTCAATGCTCAAAAAGCTGGAAAAAATCCTTGAAAAACCCTGGAATTTTGTAATATGCAGATTTGTTGACCGTTTGATAAAAAAGCCGAAAAATATTAGATTTTTAACATTTTTGTGGACTATTTTACCTCAATACCCTTGAAAAGTCCTGGAAAAACCCTTGAATTTGGTGTCCAAAAAAAAAGTGGGAACCCTGTGACTCACTCAGGTAGTTGTTTGGTAATTTTTAGGACTATACAATACCAAGCACTTTTCAGTAGTATTTTGGGGGAAAATATATCAATGAAAAAACAGATGATTATCACAGGGGATGCATAAAATCTGGACTTTGCGTCTTTCTATTATTTTGTAATACCAGTTTTCATTCAATATTATAAACCAAACTTCTATTACAACACATCATCTTTTCTAGAATCAATGCACTTTTAAAGCTGCAAAGAAAAAGATTGCATGCTTCTTAGATAATCCAATCTAATTAGTGTGAGTAAAAGACGCTTTTAAATCCTTATGTAGGAGTGATAGCTGTCTAAACAAATAATGGAAGAATGACAAATTGTCACGATACTTCGGCTTGGTATCTTAATTATATCACTGTTGTCTCTAACTTTGATTCATCGGTTGCCATGATTTGTCAATGGAGGATATGACAAACTAGGCTATGAATATCACACCAACGGCTTTGTTGTAGAAACCAAAATTCATTGAATGCTTAGATTTGATATACTGGACTCTTTAATCCAGTCTACTGGTGTCTAAATATCACACCGCCTGCATGAAGCTTTTTTTCTGGAATCCTGATTATTTCAGAGGCAGGTTTTGTTCTTGTACTGACAGTCTTAAACTTTAAGTTGACTCATTGAATGGTATTATTTCTCAATGTACAAGGGTGATAATTTGTGCCCGCTCGAGCGGAGAGCTCTATGGTATTTGTTTCTGCGAGAAATTTGCTAATGCTGATTTAGATTTTTTATGGTCGGAAAGGGTTATTATTTTTACAGGGCCGGAGTGAATGTTAAAATAATTTATAAGAAAAGAAATAATGCCTAAAAAAATAATAAATTGCGCTTTTTACAAGAAAATAATATTCTTAAAATAATAAATACACATCAGCTGCTCGTTTCGTCTTGGTTATATGCACGTAGGAAACTAATGTGTATCGAAGCTTAATCGCCCCATACCATCTCGCCCCAAAATAAGCAAATGGAAATATTGGAAATTAAATGATAGCGATAAACAAAACGTAGTCCCTTTTAGCTATGCTCGCATTTAGGCAATGCCTACTCCATATTATTATTTACATCCCTCCATTCCCCTAATTTTATACCCATGATACTGAAATAAAAAGGGCGTTATACTGATTTACCTGTCTGTCCTTCCCCCGTTGACTTTTCATATCATTAACGATTTATTCAAGTTTCTCAGCAGCAAGTTAGGGTATTTTATCCAATTGAAATTTTTATGAGACCTAATAGCATGCTTATGAGGTCTTGTATCACAAGAACAAATTTTAGGTTAAACTTACATCTATTTCCTGTTTTCCAACCATTATAGAGACAGTTTTTATATCATTTAAATATCTCTATTAGAGGGTAACGCCAGGGTATAGAAACTGACTGAGCAGGATCAGTGACTGGATGGTATTGTTTTAGTTTTAAACATATTTATTTATCCTGGATTGGGAAACAAGCTTAATGCTTATGTAAATCCCTCTCCAGCTAGCAGTTTGCGAGTGTGGCCTTTGCAGCGGCCCCCATTGAGCCTACTCTTATCGAATTCTACAAAGGGGTCTTTAACGTGCATGGGGTATTGCTCTCCACATACACGGGACAACCTTTTTTCGTCCCTTCCGAAGGACTAGCATCGTTCCTTGAGACCATATTGTTTTAATGAATTGCATGTACTTATAAAAATGTATGTCTGAACCATTAAACTCTTTAAGGACCATTAATTGTAATGACTATCATAAATCTTTTTTAAAAATAATTTAAAAGGATACATAGTCTGTTTATTGCATAAATCTTTAGAGGGAAGTTTATAGAACAGGAAGGAAGGAAGCCAAGTATACAGATTGTCATAAGTAATCCAGCTTCTGTTCAATTAATAAAGTCACGTTTCGAATTACGGAAACTTTATATGGTAACATGATTGTAGACTTGCGGCCATTAGCGATTGATTCCCTAGTCATGCCTATAACCTTTACGATGCTGGAATTACTCTAGATGAAATGAAATATTCTATTTATATATGTATACTAATTCTGTAAATTGTCTGCAACTATAAGTTCTATCAAATGTCATAATGACTTGGCAAATGTATCCAATTTTTCTTATAATATTGGGCTATTAAAAACTAATTTATTTATTTTAAGCTGCTTTGGCACTATATTTGGAGAGAGTTGCGCTTTTTATAATTATAAAGAGTTTAAGATCATATTTCTTTTCATGCGAGTCCTGGCATGCAAAGCCATAACTTGGAAATGCCAGCTTCTGTGCATCCACAACCCATCTGTTACTCTCTTGTTAGGATGTACTCTCAGACAGGCCTACAGTTTTCAACTTATTTTGCTATTCTTTATACTTTAAGTTTGTCCTTAGAGTTGTTTGACAAGACTGAAACTTTGTGATGGTAAACTTGGATTTCTTCTAATTTTATGCAAGTTGTGTCCATTTCACTATGAAAAATCAAAGTCACAGGTAGGCAACCTAAGAGAAAATTTAGACCATGTCTCACAGTTACCGATTTTGTTCTGTCATATTTCAATATCATTACGGGTTCTATGGGCAACTGAATCCATGCGCAGAATCTCAGTCATTTTACTCTGTAGAAGCGGCATTGAAATAAAAAGAAAACTGTCTTACTTTGTGTTAAAAAGTACTTAATTATTCTGTCTATAGCAGTAAAAAGGGTCTTTAAGGGGCCCTACCTGAAATTTAACTATTCTATTTGTTAAATGTTGTATTCAAGTCAAATGTATAGAGCTTTCCCTTCCTCACTGTTGAACATGTGTTGTCTGTGCTTTAATTCTTGACATGTGGACATGTTTAAAGATTAAATTTTTGGTCCGTACCCAATCAGAACAATTTCTGGACTTAATCTTAATCTTTCATATTTAGCAAACACATTGGAGTTTAGAATCATGTCCGTCTGTCTGTTTATCCAATGTCTAATTCAATCATTCATAAAGGTTTCTTGAACATAACTTTGGAACACCTGGAAAGAGTAGCATGAAATTTGCCTAATTGGAAGCTTATTGGGAAAGGATATAAGTCTTGATTTTGGGTAGAAGGTCATTACAAGGTCACAAAGTGTTTGATTTTGCAATGTTGGAAACCTCTGGTATTGCTGTTGTTTAAAAAGAGTTTTAAACTGCAAAATACCAACTCATTCAGTTGATCTTTGTTTGCCAAATGACTGTTTTCATTTCAGTTATCCTGTCTATCCAGGCCTCGGGTCAATTTGTACAGTGGGGGATTCAGAAATTTTGAAAAAAAACAGGGGGGCATTGACTGCCTAAGGAGGGACCCCTCTTTGGCCATTCTCCAATGATTTTCTATATATCCAACATTTTTTTTTTAAAAGGGGGACTTAGGCCCCCAAGCTCCCCAGATGGATCTTCCCCATTGTAAACCCTAGGTGCCTCAGATCCCTTTGTGGAATGCCAAGTAGTGCACCACATTAGGCTAAATTTTCCACCCCTACTCACTTCTCCCCTTTTTCAGCAGTCTTCAAAATTTACTGTTCTTTGATTTCCCACACCGCCCCCATATTTCTCTTCTTTTCATATTCATCTCCTTGGTTACAATAGCGTATTGATTTACAATGCATTTTCCATAGGGGGGTACCCTGGTTTTCGATTTTTTTAAAAATAGATCTTACCCGAATTTTAATTTCTTTGGCACAGAACCTTTGTTATAACATGCATATGTTTATTTTTAGCCAATAAAAAATTGGGGTTCGTGCGGCGTTTATGGGCGTAATTTTTGGTTGAAAAAAGGGTGGTGCTTTTTTAACGTTATTTCAAGTGCACATTTTTACATTATTATGAGCACATAGGTGACTTCAAAATTTCTTTGCCAGTATTACCCAAAAGCTTGCTTGGTGCTATATTTAGAAACAACAAATATATCAACCAATGGAAATATTTTCTGTATTTTCTCCTACGCTTTATGTTGGGTTCAAAAACTTACCGGTGACCGGGATTTGCTAATGCGCAATTGTAACCCCTTGATGATAACCTACCGGTATATAATGTTGCTAGGAAGCTGTAAACACCAACTCCCTTACTGTTGTCCATTCATCTGGCTTTGCCAATATTTTTCATCCTATTTTTCCATTCTTATGATTAATCCTGCTCATTCTTTTCATTCTTTCACATGCTGCTTTGATGGCAAATCATATCTTTTGCACTTAGAATACTTCTAAGGTTTTTTTTAATGCAGGCGTTGATTTTATTGATCGGTACACCTTAGATTCTCAGAAGTTTAATAATCTATTGATAATTAATACAGACAGTTGTTTAAGAAAACATATGTTATGCGTAATACAAATAGTAAAAAAAAAATATTATTGCACAGAATTGGAAGACTATTAAGAAAATATGTGTAGAAAATGTTTTATGTAAATATTTGTATATGATTTTGGAAAATTAGTTCTCTGGAATTAATTTGATAACTAAAATCTGTAAATTGGACTGTTATTGAGGAAGCTAGATTTGCTGTCAAACTGATGTAAGTATTTCTTGTACATACATGCATGCCATATTCAACACTTTCCAATAAAAAGTTGTAAAGAAGAATAGTCGTCATTTTAATGTCAGTCTTAACTTCAAATACTGATAACAAAATGTTTTTGCTCTACAATATTTGCCATCTTTAAGGACATTAATGTTGAAAATGGCAAAATTTCTTTGATTTTGTTGCAAATTCTATTTTTAAGTCCAAACGGACTTGAAATTGAAATTTGGACTTTAAAATACATGTATGTTCTTATAAAAAATGGTTATTAGGAAAAAAAGCTATTAATTTGTTGTTGTTGAAAAAGTGATGTTCTGCCATTTACTATTAATTATGTCTGACCCCCCCCCCCCCTGAAACTCCTGAAACTTGATATATATCAAGTACACTAGATGAATCTGTACATATACCCTAAAAACAATTGGATTTTCATAACTTTGTTGTAGTAATGGCCTCTTGATCCAATTCCTCATGAATCCTTATTTCTGGCAATCTACTCAATTCCTGTGAAACTTAACTTGAGCAAAATCGATAAAACTTGATTCAACGTACCTTGTTCAACTTATGTGTATATTGCCAGGAAACTTTTCTTCAAATTGTGGGGGAATTAGGCGGATTCGGGCAGGGGTGCACTGCGCCCCCTCCCCCCTTAAATGTGAAAAAAATGATATTTTACCATGAAATCAATTAAAAGGCCAAAAATGTTTGTGCCTTGCTCCGCTTGGTGAGTATTTAATACCCACACACCGTCTAATTGAAAAAGCTGGATCTGTGTCTGCTTTTGTACATAAACTATAAACATCATTTTATTCCAGATCAGGAGCCCACAAGGAGCAATAAGAGATTACAACAATGAGAGAAAGAACATAATTGATAGTTTAACACATACAATCAACTTACACATAAAACATAGAATAGTATCTAATTTATAACATTTATTTTCAAAAAACAAAAAACACACCTTTTATTAAATGTTACTGTCAATGATAAATCTAGCAACAACATTTAAAATCTGAGTGTCTTCCAAAGTCAGTAAAAAAATGAATTTATAAAGAGTGTTTAGATTAGAAAAATTATGATATTTGTTTGAGACCAAATTAAATAAATCAGCTCTTTTAACTTCAAAAAATTGACACGAGCATAAGAAATGAATTTCATCTTCAATATCTCCGGATGAACATTAACATTAACTATATGAGAAAACAGATCTTTTTGCAGGCAAAAACACAATCTAATTAATAAACATATCTATTGATTGTAAAATAAATAAATTAAGTTGATGGGTTTTGAATTGAGTGTATCCTTTTACAAAACCATTTTATGAATAATTGATTATATGTCAACAAATTTTAATTTTCATAGAAATTGATAGAAATCTTTGTTTGCATATTATTCAGCTGTTTGTAACATGATGTGTTTTGAAGTGATTTTGTTATCAGACATTGAAACATAGGTCAGAATCAGGACAAAAACCCCATTGGTACTGAAACTATGTTGAGTTTAAACTGGATGGCTTATACAGGTTTTAGAAATGCTTTGTTTTGTTGTAAAATTGTGCTGTTGTTTTTATGGCTTGTCAATAGAAGTTGTAGGACAGAATATAAAAAAAAAAAAATTTTGGAGAGTGCCACGCTTCATGCATGTAAAAGACCCCTTTGTGGACCGCCAAGTAGTGCACCACATGGGCTAAATTTTCCGCCCCTACCCACCTCTCCCCTTTTCCTGTGGTCTTCAAAATTTACTGTTCCCTAGCTCCCCACTCCACCACACCCCATATTTTATTTGTCATCATCACTTCATGTTCATTTTGTCATATTTTTCATGTTCATTGCCTTTAAATAACCTATGTAGCATTGCAAGGGCGTAAAACACCAACTCAGTCACTCATTTGGTGACAGATTAGGTCAAAGAAACAGAGGTACCAATGGGGCAACCGAATGTCAAAAGTCTGAAAGGGCAGAGACAAAACCAGTAAACACCAAAAAGAACAGGACAAAAAACAGACTACATGTTAAACATGGAAACACAAAAACTACTGAATATCAATCAACAATGTGAACTCCAGTCGTAACGAGAGTAAAACCTTTGAGATCAATCCAACATATAAGAACAATAAGTTAGATCTTCATAAAATTTTGTACAATCATGACATTACAAGCTCAAATATTTCAGTTAAAATGATGCAATTGAACATGCTGAACAAGCCATCAGTGATACATTTGCATGTTGTTATTGTTGTTAAGACCTGTTGAACTTTAACTTCCTGTTTTCAGCCCTACACGGTGGCATCTGTGCCCCATGGATGCACTCATCCATTTAGTTTTTGTAATTAAGTTCTGTCCTCAGACATAAAACCTAGCAATTTTATATTTTATTAATAAATCTCAAATGTCTCATTTAATTTTCATATGACTATATGAAATTACAGTTTGTTTGGACCTTGGCTTTTATTCCTATTGAAACATGATATATCGCTTTATCAGGGGCTTTGTTATATCCCATTCAATTAGTAAGGATGGCTAATTAACAATTATTAACCCAGGTATATATTCCCAGTAGTGTTGTTATCAAAGAGGGATAACTCTATCATATTTCTAAGAAAAATTCCTAAGCTTTCTACAGTTGATAGTGATGCTGTCTGTCAAATGAGGATTTGAGGGGAGGCAGGGGGAACCCACATGCACTCCTCTTTCCCCCCCAAAAAATAGTGATTGTTTTAATTGATAAAACATCACTGAAATGTGCGAGCAGGCTCAGGCCTCTTCAATTTTTTTTAAGTCAAGGGGGCAGGGCTGGCTCCTTAGCAAAATGTTCTGGTCAGCCACTGCTACATTTCTCCTAAGCTATTAAGAACCTTTCTTTATAATATTAGATATTATTGAAGGGTTGTAGATTTTGCAATACTTGTACAGTTAGTTGCTCACTTAAATTAGGTCTGTTAACCAGTGGTATTGTTCTAACAGAAATTTTGTCACAACTGATCAGCATAAACATGTATTATAGGTTTTTCAGGTGCTTAACTCTTGAGAAGGAAACATACATTTGTTAAACTTTTAAAAACTTTTTTGAAGTCCACTCTTGTTACGACTTGAGTTTGCCTTGTTGATTGCAATTCAGTGGTTTTTGTGTAGTCTGTTTCTTATGGCTTTTCTTGTTTAGGCTGTTCTTGTTTAGTCTGTTTCTGAGGGCTGTTCTTGTTTAGTCTGTTTCTGAGGGCTGTTCTTGTTTGTGTAGTCTTGTTTCTTAGGGCTGTTCTTGTTTGTATAGTCTGTTTCTTAGGGCTGTTTTTGTTTGTATAGTCTGTTTCTCAGGGCTTCTTGTTTGTGAAGTCTGTTTCTTAGGGCTGTTCTTGTTTTTATGGCCCGACCACGTATGTGGATCGGACATATAGTTTTACCCTTGTCCGTCCGTCCGTCCGTCCGTCCGTCCGTCCGTAACACTTTGGTTAAGTTCTTGGTTAAGGTCCATTACTCGGATACTAGATGTTGGGGGTCAATGATATTTCACCACCAGATGGGTCTTGGGTAGGGCTACACCACCCACTAGAAATTAGGTCACTGTGACCTATATTTTATGCATGAACGACTTCGGTTAAGTTCTTGGTTAAGGTCCATAACTTGGATACTAGATGTTGGGGGCCAATGATATTTCATTACTAGATGTGTCTTAGGTAAGGTGGCACCACCCACTAGAAATTAGGTCACTGTGACCTATATTTTACGCATGAATGACTTTGGTTAAGTTCTTGGTTAAGGTCCATTACTCGGATACTAGATGTTGGGGGTCAATGATATTTCACCACCAGATGGGTCTTGGGTAGGGCTACACCACCCACTAGAAATTAGGTCACTGTGACCTATATTTTATGCATGAACGACTTCGGTTAAGTTCTTGGTTAAGGTCCATAACTTAAATACTAGATGTTGGGGGTCAATGATATTTCACTACTAGATGTGTCTTAGGTGAGGTGACACCACCCACTAGAAATAAGGTCACTGTAACCTATATTTTACGCATGAATGACTTTGGTTAAGTTCTTGGTTAAGGTCCATATCTTAGATACTACATGTTGATGGTCAATGGTATTTCATCACTAGATATGTCTTGGGTAACATGACACCACCCAATAAAAATTAGGTCACTGTGATCTATATTTTATGCATGAGGGACTTCAGTTAAGTTCTTGGTTAAGGTCCATATCTTGAATACTACATGTTAGGGGTCAATAATATTTCACTACTCGATGAGTCTTGGTAACATGGCACCACCCACAACGTCACAGCGACCTATATTTTACACATTAACACTTTTGATCAATTTCTTGGTAAAGGTCCATATCCCAGGTAATACACATTCAGGGTCAATGATATTTCAAGAACGGGAGGGCCATCCTGTGGCTCATAGACACATTTTCTAGTTGTAGTCTGTTTCTTAGGGCTGTTCTTGTGTGTGAAGTCTGTTTCTTAGGGCTGTTCTTGTTTTTGTAGTCTGTTTCTTAGGGCTGTTCTTGTGTGTGAAGTCTGTTTCTTAGGGCTTTGCTTGTTTGTGTAGTCTGTTTCTTAGGGCTGTTCTTGTTTGTGTTTGTTTTTGCCCTTTTCAGACTGCCCCTATGCTTCTTGAATTTATTTTCAAATGAAATTGTTTGAATATGGTAGTGAAAAATTGCCATGTGACCTCAATTGATTGGAAATGTCATGTGTGTCTGTTACATATGAAAACAACCAAGACATTGAACATATGGTAGTTTCATCTTTTAATGTTCAAATGCTATCACCACTGGATGGTTATAAGTAAAAAAAAAGGAATATTTGTAAGCTTATAACAATATGTATGATTTGTGGTAGAAAGTGCACCTTTAAACTATTAAGTATTGCCAGTAAATTGAGAGATTTACATTATAAAAAGGCACTTGTCTTTATTATCTGTGATTAAATGTATTTATATAGGATAATAAATGTTATGTTTTGAATTGCAATGATAATCAGTTCAAAACTAAAACCAACGCTTGTAAAATTCCAAAAAGATACATGTACTTATACATGGATTTTTTTTATTTTAACATGGATTATCTCCCTTGCTTCTAATGTAAACAAGGAAGGGAAGTTTGTCACTTAACTGACAGCATGGTATTGTTTACAAACTTGTAAGTGTATAGGCTATCATGTGTAAAGGACCGTTATTTGAAGGTTTAAATTTTCTTTCATGTGGAAGTGACTATAATTTGAATAACTGCTCACTCAAAAAAAAAGGAAAGTGTTTTACTGGAATGTAAGTACATTAAGAATTTTGCATTTGAAAATTAATTGTTTGATAATTTTATTTGTATGGATTTAGATATTTATTATGTTAAATTCTTAACTTACCCTTTTTTAGGGTCAAAAGTACATGTATTGTTATATGAAAATTTTGACTCTAAAGAGTTTAAATTAAAAAAAATCAAATACATGTACATATACTTGTACATGTATATTTGTAAGTTTTTATTATGTAATGTCAAATTTTAAGTACAAAATGTATGTTTTCAAAGTCCATGAACTGTTTCGAGAATTTTTAAAAATATTTCTAATTTGATGAAAATTCACAAGTTTTTGATAATTATCATATTGAAATGAATCTTTTCAACCCTTAATAGTTGAAAAACCTTCAAAGAAAATGTTGCTTGCCATTTTCCTTTTATAAACTGGAATATGATTTGTAATTCATTTTATGAAATGATAGATTTTATCAGTTTCATGGTTTAATTATTATGGCTCGATATTTAAAAAAGTAACCATTTTATTATGATTATTATTTTTAAATGCCTCCGGATTACGTTTTACGTACATGACCGTAGTGACAATTTAAGAATGTTTGTGTATTCCAATGATATATTGACATATGATTTATTCTTACCTGTAAACAAGTTTGACTTTGAATATCATCCTTATGTAGACCAAATAAGATTGTGAAATTCAGAATTTTATTATGAACAAGAATTTATTAGTGGTTTTACTAAGGTGGATCTTTTTAACATTCATTCATTATTCATTCATTCATATTTGATGTAATTTTGTAATCAGCTGTCCCTGATAGCCAGGATCAACTTTTGAAAGCCTTCAAAGGGGGTGTGGTTTACATATGGGTGTTAGTAATTTAGAAGATGCAAGAACAAGTGATGCTCACAAAATAAATCTTCAGAATTTAAATATTTTGTGCAAAAAATTGGGGGTTTGTCGTGGGGAGGGGAAGGGGGAGTTGGGGGGGGGGGGGGGGGGGGTGAGATAATGGACCCAACATGGTTATGAATCACTGTGAAGGTAGAGTTATAAAATTTGGTAATTTGTGAAATTGTTGTGAGATGTTATGTTGAACATTATTAGTCCTATAAATTTGGACTTAAGTTTTTAATTAAGTCTCCCAAACGAAGTTTGGAGACTTATTGTTTTTGTTGCGTTTCTTATTATTATTATGTCTCCCAAACGAAAGTTTGGAGACATATTGTTTTTACTCTGTTTCTTATTATTATTATTATTATTATTATTCTTTTTCTTCTTTCTCCCGCCATGAACGTGTCCGTACCGTTTCTTCAAAACGCCTCGAAGGATTTTAACGAAACATTGTAGGAAGGTAGATGGGTTACTAGAGTTGTTGAGGGACTTTAAAAAAATTTCAAAATGGCTGCCGTTTCCGTGTAATTGGCAAAAGTTCATAATATAGGACATTGCAATATCTCGGTTACCTAGGTGCGTAGGAGGCTGAAATTTTGTAGGTGAATAGAGCAAAAGGAGCTCTTCAATAATACGAAAAAAAATTTTGAAGCGATATTTACGGTTTTCGAGTTATTTGCGAAAATGTGATTTTTCGGGCCCAAAAATGCGAAAATCGTCAAAATGCTTCGATATCGACAAAATTTTGTACTTAGGGGTTTTAAAAGATGGCGAATCATAATACGAGGTGAAAATTGGGTTCGTTTGGGAGACATTTTTGTGTTGGGCATCCCCAACACAGTCAGCACTTGTTATTATTATTATTATTATTCTTCTTCTTCTTTCTCGCGCCGCCAACTTGTTCCGGGGCCCTTTTGTACTTTATACTTGACCGATTTAGTTCAAATTTGGCACAGTGGTAGAACCCTATGAGATGTGGGTCCTCCCTGAAATTCAAGTATGGGGACCCCCCAGGGGCTGTGCCACGCCCCCCAAATACCCCCAAAAATGATATTTTTTTAATATGTCGAAAATAGTTCAAATATCTACTTTATAACAATACATATTATTAATCCTTATGTTAAGACGAATCATTAGGTACCATAGGGGGGTCCCAGGGGGTCATGCCCCGCCCCCTCAAATTACAAAATCCTTAATATCTTTAAAATTATTGAGATCCCCACCCTATAACCATATATATTATTATTCCTTATGATAAGACGAATCATTTGGTACCATAGGGGGGTCCTAGGGGGTCATGCCCCACCCCCCTCAAATTACAAAATCCTTAATATCTTGAAAATCATTGAGATCCCCACCCTATAACCATATATATTATTGCTCCTTATGATTAGACGAATCATTTGGTACCATAGGGGGGTCCCAGGGGGTCATGCCCCGCCCCCTCAAATTACAAAATCCTTAATATCTTTAAAATTATTGAGATCCCCACCCTATAACCATATATATTATTATTCCTTATGATAAGACAAATCATTTGGTACCTTAGGGGGGTCCCAGGGGGTCAGGCCCCACCCCCCTCAAATTACAAAATCCTTAATATCTTGAAAATCATTGAGATCCCCACCCTATAACCATATATATTATTACTCCTTATGATTAGACGAATCATTTGGTACCATAGGGGGGGTCCAATGGGGTCATGCCCCGCCCCCTCAAATTACAAAATCCTTAATATCTTGAAAATTATTGAGATCCCCACCCTATAACCATATATATTATTATTCCTTATGATTAGACGAATCATTTGGTACCATAGGGGGGTCCCATGGGGTCATGCCCCGCCCCCCTCAAATTACAAAATCCTTAATATCTTGAGAATCATTGAGATCCCCACCCTATAACCATATATATTATTTCTTCTTATGATAAGACAAATTATTTGTTGCCATAGAGGGGTACCAGGGGGTCATGCCCCACCCCCTCAAATTACAAAATCCTTAATATCTTGAAAGCCATTGAGATCCCCACCCTATAACCATATATTTTATTACTACTTGTTTTAAGAGAAAGCATTTGTAACCATAGGGGAGTCTGAGATTATTACATGGGAGTCAATTGGGAAACTTCGTTTGGGAGACTTAGTAACAGTTTCACTGTTACACTTATTACTTGTTATTTTATGGTCCTTCAAATGTATGTTATATATGCATTCATTTTCAACTTGGAACTGTTAGAGAAAAAATGACTTTCCCCTAGGTAATTTATCAAAATCACTGCATTTTAACACAAAATCTTGGAGTGTTTTTCACCCGATAAAACAGAATCTAAATGATGGAGTCTTAAATGTTAAAGGTTTTATTTAACTTTGGTTAAGCTCTTGGTTAAGGTCCATTACTCGGAAACTAGATGTTAGGGGTCAATAATATTTCACCACTAGATGGGTCTTGGGTAGGGCTACACCACCCGCTAGAAATTCGATCACTGTGACCTATATTTTATGCATGAACAACTTTCATTAGGTTCTTGGTTAAGGTCCATAACTTGGATACTAGATGTTAGGGGTCAATGATATTTGACCACTAGATGTGTCTTGGATAGGATGACACCACCCACTAGAAATTAGGTCACTGTGACCTATATTTTACGCATGAATGACTTTGGTAAGGTCCTTGGTTAAGGTCAATTACTTGGATACTAGATGTTGGGGGTCAATGATATTTCACCACCAGATGGGTCTTGGGTAGGACCACACCACCCACTAGAAATTAGGTCACTATGACCTATATTTTATGTGTGAACGACTTTGGTTAAGTTCTTGGTTAAGGTCCATAACTTTGATACTAGATGTTGGGGGTCAATGATATTTGACCGCTTGATGTCTTGGATAGGATGACACCACTCACTAGAAATTAGGTCACTGTGACCTATATTTTATGCATGAACGACTTTGGTTAAGGTCCATAACCCAGGTTATACACATTGGGGGTCAATGATATTTAATTATCGGAGGGCCATCCTGTGACTCTTAGGCACATTTTCTTGTTCTTCCTGTTTGCAATCTAAATACACAGAATTTCACAAATGGCAGAATTATTTGTGAAAGTGATGGTATCAGCAAATCTAGTCACAGAATTACTAATGTTTATATTTGGACATCTAAAAGCTTTTTCCCTTAATTCTCCATCTTTTAGGATCAGTTTACGAAAGATGACACCTATTTTCAAGTGATGGTACATTTTGTAACACATTCAAACTTCAGGCTTGTTTAGGGAATTTTTTTCTAAACATGGATTTAGTGACTTTATATACATGTACACCCACACGAAAAAGTTAACATGTTTAAGTAAACACTCAAACTCTAAGTACAGATCAGTTTACGGAGCCGTAAAAATTCATATTTCGTTATTAACTCAATCTTTATTTACAAATTATATTTTATATCATGGCGCAAGTTTTATTTGAATTGAGAGATTGAAATATTTTATCCTATGTAAATAATCTACGATGGAAGGTGTTGTAAATTGTTCATCGTGATCTCAGGATTACAATATTTGGATGTAAACAAGAGACACTGAGTTAAGAGTAAGTTCTTGATTTTTCTTTGCCAAATGGGTTAGATTACTTCTTACTTTGTTTTGTGTTTAGGTGAAAACTTAGTTACAATATTGTACATTAAAGGAATGAAAGAACTTCTCTTTTTACCCTCTTGGTCAATGCCAGTAGGGTGGTTACTGCTCTAAATAAATTATCCCCTGTACATTTGCCATATTCATTATGTATGACTACGCTTATATTTCCAAATTATAGACTCTGCAAAGTAGATTGCTAAATGAATTTAAAAATTTGAATTATTTCACATCAGCTTGTAATGTCAGCATCAATTTGTCTTAAAGACCTAATTCAGGTATTCTTTTCTGCAATACCTGAACTAGATTGAATGTTAATAGTGGATACATCTTTGCTAGCCAAGGGTTACAATCCGCTAATCTTTCATCTTCATGTTGAGATTACAAAAAACCTTCTAGATTCCCAAGGGTGAAGATGAGAGATAGTGGATTGTAACCATTGGCTAGCGAAGATGTAGTGGGTAGGGGTATTAGATTTAGGACAAATTTTGTTTACTCCACAATGCATATGTGATGATATTTTCATACTCCCTTCAAGAAAATATCACTTCAACCTTAAAGTAAAGGATATATTGACAGATGAACAAACAAACTTGTAGGCTGGGCACTGGGCATGAAAACCTGATGCTGCTTATTAACTGATAATATGCTGGAAAATTGCAGCTTTTTGCAATATCAAGTAGGGGAAAATATGAGGCAATGAAGTATGTTCAATAAATCTTAAAATATAAAATATTCTGCATTTTCACCATTATATCAGTACATTTAGAAATATTCTTGTAAGCAACATTTCCTGCTAATATACCCCCAGGGGTTCAGATTAGCACTGGTCCAAGGTCTGGGACCCTCAATTTTTTATCCAGGACCTTCAAATTTCCATTGACAAAAGTCCTGGACCTGTCAGTATTTACAATAACTCTTATTGAGGACCATTCAATTCCTTCTGGAGGACCTTCCATTCTGGACTCCTAAAAGCCCTTGACCTTTTGCTCTCTAACGTTAATTTGAACCCCTGCCTGCTTTATTTTTATAACTATAAAAAACTATTTTCAAAGTTAAGTGAAAGAAGGAAGGAAATAGACAAAATGAAGAGCGACTTACTATTTAATATCTTAAAAGCTTTGAAAATATAAAATATGATATAATAATTAGGGCCTCACATCGAAGATGCCGACGCCCTATAGTTTTCACTTTGTCAGTCTGTCTGTCTGTCTGTCTGTCCATCTGTCGTCCGTCAACAATTCTTGTGAACACTAAAACTCAAAAACTATTAACACCACAGTTCTGAAATTTTGCACAGCTACTTAATAGCATGTCATAATTTGCATATTAAAATTTCATGCAAAAATGTGAAATATTTTTGGAAAAAAACCTTCATTTTTTATCTAAAATCACAGATTTTGAGAATTGGACTTTGTGAACACTAAAACTCAAAAACTGATAACAATACAGTTCTGAAACTTTGTAGAATTGCTAAGTAGCATGTAATGATTTTCATATTAAAATTTCGAGTAAATCTGTTTAACATTTTTGGAAAAAACTTCATTTTTTATCGAAAATCACAGATTTTGAGAATTGGACTTTGTGAACACTAAAACTCAAAAACTGTCAACAATACAGTTCTAAAACTTTGCACAGCTGCTGAGTAGCATGTCATGATTTGCATATTAAAATTTTGTGCAAATCTGTTTAATATTTTTGGAAAAAACTTCATTTTTTATCGAAAATCATAGATTTTGTGAATTGGACTTTGTGAACACTAAAACTCAAAGGCTATTAACAATGCAGCTCTGAAGTTTCATACACATTCCATGGAACATGCCTTAGTGGTTATAATCAAAGTTCGTATGATTTTGAAAACACTTAGATTTTTTGCCGCAGGGCCCTTTCTGACTTTGTCAGTATTCTAGTTGTTTGAACTTTCACAATCAGCTTTAAAAGCTTAGACATTGCTTAGAGGACATTGACCAAAGTTTTAGAGACTGATCTAATCATTGTTAAGTCTTACATGTACAAAAAAAACCAACCTTTTAATACAACATTAAAATTCTTTAACTGAATTGAAAGAGATTTTTTATCATCATCACATATTATCATATTTTTGATCTCAAGAAGATTAAATATTCTATGGCAATAATTTAAAGGCCTAGTTTTACTGGTTGTCAAATTTATTTTATATTCTAATTGATAAATATTCGGCTGCACCTTTTCACCATTTTGTTGTGGTTTTTTTTAACCCAGATGGCATTCATCAAAATGTATTTGTCCCATGTCATGAAATATTGAACTTTTAAGCGTACACCTATGTACCTGTGGAAATTTGTCCCGGGGCACTTTAGATATCTAATAATGATAGTATAATAGTTTACTTCAATGATTTGATTGACTTTCAATTAATAAAAGGAGTAAAGTATTTGAGCAGGATTTGGATATAGAGTGACTTGCAGTATAATTTTGGTGTGAGACCTTAAGTTCATAAAAGGAGTAAGTACATGTATTTTGTTTGTTTGTTTGTTTCTTGGAAAAGAGGGTGATGCTGTGATGCAAGTTTATCAAATTTAGATTACCTGATTGACTTAAAGCAAAAATTATACAACTTTCTTGGAATAAGTAGTCACTTGTCTGTTTTTGGTTTCAACAAGATTTTCTTGAATGTGGATAACTTATGAGATTGATTGATTGGTTGATTGCTAAATGTCCAGCAGAGATTCCCAAGGTGAAAATGACTTTACCAGACATTTGGTATGGTAAAGCTTCTGCTTTTACCAGACCGAATAGTTTTTTACTTGACCTGTAACACTGAAGGTAAATATAAAAGTGGAATTTTAACCGGAGTCTTCAGGTCCGGCAGATATAGTTTTTTTTTCCGGACTGACTGATTTTTAAACGGATTTGTCAGTCGGTCCGATGTCTTTGGGAATCTCTGGTCCAGTGGGTGATGTTGCAGCCATGAAAAGTTGTAATATATAAATAAAAATTTGGTAATTAATGATAAGACCTGATCAGAGATCTTTTGATTCATGATATTGTAGTATTGTGGAAAGTGCGGGTTGGACCGGTTTTCACAATAATCAAATTAAACAAACACAATCTCAGGTTAGGTTTCTTTATATAATCAAATTCATCATATTATGGTTGACAATTCAGTTCTAAAACAGTCAATTCAAGGATGACAAGAAAAAACCCTTGTAAAATCTTACAAAGGCTTAATGTGTGTTGATCCTCAATCTAATATCTGATTGGGTAATTAACAAATCTACATCATCAGACCTTCACCAGGAATAGAGAAAGTATCCAGAAATAAAGAATATTGAAATGAACATCTAATGGCTACCACAAAGGAAATAAGAGTGCCTTATAAATAGATTCCCGCCAAAAAGTGAAGTAAGTCATGTGACAAGAGATCATGTGACCAGAAAACTAGAGGTTCCAGAAACTAGCAGACTACAAACAACTAAATAAAATAGAAATACACAGCTGCTGACAGATATAAATAAACCTGATAATACTATGGAACAAAACTAAAATATAAAATATCATATAAAAACAATACATATAAATAAAACACAATACAGAATCTGACTATACCACAATATGGAAGAAGTTTTTTCTACAGGTACTATTGTATTCAGGCAAAACTATCCACTTTTATTTGGACAATGGGAAAAGCTATATATCTTTGAAATTAAATCTGCAGTGTATTTATAAAGGAATGTGTGATCTAAGGGCTGATCTTAAGTTATATCATTTCAACTGTACTTTCTGAACCTATCACTTGATACCCTTTAAGATATTAGTTTAAAAAGAAGCTGATTTGACATTTTTTAATTAAAAAAAGTTTGGAATTTTTCCCAAATTTAACCCAGCACAAAAACCCTTTAGCATTAGAGACCAGAACAGATTTTACCATTTCAGTAACAAATATCTATAGTCCAATATCAATTTTACCTTATGATCCCAATTTCAATTTAATTGTTATGTATTTGACTTATTGGTCATTTATTTATGTTTTTTTTAATTACTATATGATTAATAATTTAATTAAGTGTATATCATTATTATACAGAACAAATATTATTTTGCCATATGGATTATACAGCTATCTTGTATTATAATAATGACATAATATGATGCCTAGTGGATTATCCATGATAAGTAAATTTCTTTTTTGGTTCAAGGGGGGAGGGGTTTGCTTCCACATAACAATGTAAAAATAATGTTTTGACAATACAGGCAAAAATTTGTTGTAAAAAGCTTGTCCACCTTTTGTGCAAGTTTGTCAATACACCTGTAGTTAAGTACCTGACCTGGGTTCCATGAAACATTCAAAAACATTTTTCCTTAATTTTAAAAATTTCCTAATTCCTAGGAATACTAAGAGCAAATTTGGGTTGAGGAAATCCTCAAATTTTAGATATAAATTATAAAACCCGTCCCTGTTTTGATTAATTTCGTTTGCTGCAACTATTTAGCATATCATTGATTGTTTCTCTAATAATTTGCTAATATCAATACACACATACAAATCCTGGTTAACATGTAGCATGTTGTACCTTAGGCATCCATGATACATGTAAGATAATGTGTCCAAGAATGTAGAGCTTTTCAGGTCAATGTTTTTTTCTCAAATACATGTTGATGATATCTTGGAAGGTTCTGTGGTGTAAACCTGCTTATGGATAGCCTGGAGGTTAAAAAATTTGCTCCAATGAACTGTAAAAAAAACCAACACAATAAAAATTGCTTGTTTTGTTCTGAATTTTAAATTTTGCAAGCAAAGAAGGATAACTCTATTTTCATTTAATGCACAGTGAAATAGTTTCAAAGTTTCATTAGTTTCCAGAATTGCATGTATTTATTTATAATACTTAACTTTATTCTGTTATTCAAAATTCTCAAAAAGGCTAATTAGTTTTCAAAATTATATCGTGAGGTTTTTAAACAGCATTTAAGTAGGAAAAAAGGCTCATGACAGTTTATTACAAAAAATCAGCTCAATTTAGCAATAGAAGGCTTCCATAGGCTAAATAAAAAGACCAGCCACCTGAAGGGTTTTAACAGTCCTTTTCTGACCTACTTTTGTAGAAAAATGACCTACATTACCTTGAAAATTCATTAAAGGTAACTTGTAAGCTCTTAAAAAAAATTGCCTTTAAATTGACAATGAAGCAATTTTAAAAGTTACCTTGCACCCTCATGTTCTACATGTTGGGTGGTCAATGAATTCACAACTAGATGTGTTTTGAGTAGTGTAACAATAACCATCTAAAAATCCTATTTCCAACGCATTAAGTTCTTGGTTAAGGTTAAGGTCCATATTTTAGGTTCTACATGTTGGGAGTCAATGAACATTGTCAACTGTGGCTCATATGCACATTTTTTAGTTTGATCTATTTCCTGTCTTTATTACAAAACCAGGTCATTTTTGTCTTTGACCTATTTACCTTTTTATTACAATTAGGATCTTGTTTAGACATTTATTTATTAATAGAACATAAGATAGGTTTCCTGTTTTGAAAAAAGACAGTAAAATAGTTGTAATAAATGAAACATACTTGTCTATTCATGGTTAATTATATAAATGTGTATTCATAGTCATTGCATAAATGCATAATTTTGTTTAAATATGAGTGCTTATCTTGCTGCATTGTTATCTTTAAAAAAAGAAAAATATATGCTTACATTTTTATACGACCGCAAAAATTTGCGGACGTATAATGGTATGATGCTGTCGTTGTCGTTGTTGTCGTCGTCGTCTGGGGACATTTGGTTTCCGTGCGATAACTTGAGTAAATATTGACCAATTGTTATGAAATTTTAATATGATGTTTGTAACCTTTAGAGGAAGGTTCCTATTGTATTTGGGGTTGGTGGTCCTTATTGTTTTGGAAAAAAGGGCCAAAAGGGGCTAAAACGGGTATATTGACAAAACTGTTGTAGAATGTTTATTATTCATTTGATTTTGAAAATTCTTTTTTTAATTGAATTCCTCATTAAATTCTGTCAACAAAATGTGTCAATGGTTTTGATGTATATTGAACCATTACATTGGTACAGGGGGTCAAAGACGGGCCACACCCAAAAAATCAACTTTTTTATTTGTGGTCTGATTTTCAAAATCTTTTTTTCATTGGAATCCTTGTGAAAATCCCTGCCTGTATTTTTCAATCAGATTTGCAATACCTCTTACTGTTTTTGAGATATATGGGGTCAAAGGGGCAAAAAATGCCATTTTTAACAGTTGGTCAAGGCAAATAGTTTAACACAAGAAATTTAGCTGTAGTGGGCCAGCCAATTGTTATGAAGTTTAAATATGATGATTATATACACTGAAGGAAGCTTTTTATTGCATTTGGGGTTTGTGGTCCTAACCTTTTTTTTAAAAAAGGGCCAAAAGGGGCTTAATCGTGTCAAAAATGTCAATGAATATAGAAATAATTTTTTTTCTATTAAATGTTATTGTAAATATATATGTGTCAAATATGCATTTTAAAGTCCACCATGGGTTACATGTGTAAAAAAGCTTTGTAAGTCCACCATGGGCTGCATGTGACCAAAGCAATAGACTATCCATATTGGGCCTCCAATGTACAGGGTTCAACTTGTTGCGGTCGTATCATGCTGCGCTTGGCGTAGCTTTTTATTCATCCATAGTCTACCAAGGACACAAAACCTTAGGTCTAAAGACAGTCTTGTACCATTCATCCTGTTATACTTTCTTAGGGACAAATATTCACATGGTTTTGCAATTTTTTGTCTCGCCTGCGAAGCAGAGCGGGACATAGGTGTTACTTTACCGGCGGCGACGGCGGCGTCAACTTTTTGGAAAAGTTTTATGAGCACCTCTTTATCTCAAGAACTATAGGTCCTGGGTTGATGAAACTTGGTATGCATATGCCCCAGTAGTAGCTTAGCACAGTTGCATCCCCATCTTTTGACCTTGACCTTGATTTTCCGGTTGAGTGACTTTGACAATTTTCAATACATATTATAGCAATGAAAAAGTTTTGCGAGCACCTCCATATCTCAAGAACTATAGGTCCAAGGTTGATGAAACTTGGTATGCATATGCCCCTGTAGTAGCTTAGCTCAGTTGCATCCCCATCTTTTGACCTTGACCTTGATTTTCTGGTTGAGTGACTTTGACAATTTTCAATACATAATATGATTAAGGCCCTGCCTTTTTAGCGAGCATCGAAAATCTATATCTTTTAAAAATAAATCCATCTGCTCGACCGACTAAGTTTAACACGTGAAGTTTAACGTAAAGATGGAACTTTTAAAAAAGGAATTAGGTAGTAGCAAAGTCTTACCCCACCCAACCCAAATTATATACACTTTAGAAAGTTGTTGTTAAAATATCTGGGATCAATAACTACTTATTAAAAATTCAATTATTTGTGGAAATAATAAATCCTGTAACATTCTGGAACGACATTTAGCAGGGACGAAATTATCCAATTTATGGATTACGTGACGTCATTTCCTTACCTCATGTTACTCTCATGTAGATTCAGAACGATGGCACTTTGGTACCAGTATATTCTGCTCTGTAGCCTCATCTATTATATTGATTGCACTACGTGTACTTCCGGTCACGAATTGGTATTCTTGTTCAAAGTCATATTTCATTGGTTGGTTGGCCCAGTATTTATCAATTCTGTGTTTGAAAATGTTCATGTTATTTGATGATATAACTGATTCTGGGAGATTGTTCCATACATCAATTACTCTCACAGTAAAGAATTGCTTTCTTATGTTTAGTCGTGGTCTTGTTTTTTTTTTTCAGTTTGAGAGAGTGTCCTCTTGTTGCGGTGTCAGTCTTGTGCATTTCAAATAAATCACCTGTTACTCTGTTGTCTCCTTGTCAGAGTATTTCGCGCTTCTTCGGCAGACCAAAACAACATTCAGTTCTGTCAGGTTTTGTGAGATTTTCTGAGTATCAGTGTTTTATTTGAAGCATTGGTAACAGAAGGTACATTAAGAAACCTGGCGGAAAAAAAACGGTAAAGTAAAAATATCATGCAGGATTGAGGAAAGTGAGTGAAACCCCACAGGATGGGACTCTTCTTTCATTTTCAGGTAAGAACCTTTTATTCATTATTATGGGTAGATTTTATTCAGTAAATTTATGTATTTCTTTATCTTATTTTATCTTACTTAGAATTTAACAAAGCTTGGTCAGTATCATGCATTCGGTATGACTAGTCAATGGGACGATGTTGCCAAAAGCTAGCTCGGTAATTTCCGGAAAATCGTTTTTCAGCGGAAAAGACCGAATGGTGTTAAAAATAAAAATCTGTGTGTAAAAATAAACAAGTGGATGAATGACGGTTTTATCACTGTTTTTGAATTTCAATCTTAATATTTTTGCATAACAGATTATGATGTATTTTTTATAAGCTCAGAGGGTTGATTGTTTTACTTGCTCCGTGCCTATTATTTTTTTCACTCCGTAAAAGTAAACCTGTTCCGGTTTTATCGTCAGTATATTTCTGGCACATCTCAAAACATACACAATGCCGTAGGGCTCGCATCTGCGATGCTCGCTATAATAGCAATGGAAAAGTTTTGCGAGCACCTCCATATCTCAAGAACTAAAGGTCCTAGGTTGATGAAACTTGGTATGCATATGCCCCAGTAGTAGCTTACCACAGTTGCATCCCCATCTTTTGACTTTGACCTTGATTTTTCGGTTGAGTGACTTTGACAATTTTCAATACATATAATAGCATTGGAAAAGTTTTGCGAGCACCTCCATATCTCAAGAACTATAGGTCCTAGGTTGATGAAACTTGGTATACATATGCCCCAGTAGTAGCTTAGCACAGTTGCATCCCCATCTTTTGACCTTGACCTTGATTTTCCGGTTGAGTGACTTTGATTATTTTTATTGCATATATTTGCAATGTTTAAGTTCTATAAACATCTTTTGATCTCAGAAACTGAAAATCCATGTAAATTCAAAATATAGTGGAAGTTAGAAAGAATAATTGTTTCTGATGGTGCCGGCAGGCGAGACATACTTTAGTGTTAACTCTTGTTTGAGACATTTAAACAACTTTCTGTCATCAATATACAGTTAAGACTCTTGCTGTTGAACAGCTCAGGGGTTCAAATTAACATTTGAGAGTTAAAGGTCCAGGCTTTTTTTTTAGCTCTCGCCTGTAGATAACCTATATAGCGTTGCATGGGCGTAAAACATCGACTCACTCACTCACTCACTCACTCACTCACTTTTTAGCTCACCTGGACCGAAGGTCCATGCGAGCTATTGCCATCACTTGGCGTCCGTCTGTCGTCGTCCGTCGTCGTTAACTTTTCTTTGAAAATCTTCTCCTCTGAAACTACTGAAGGGATTGCTTTGAAACTTTGCACACTTCATCTATGGGATGTCCTCTACCAAGATTGCACAAATGGTGACCGCCGTCCAAACAACATGGCCACTGTTACTAAAAATAGACTATGGGGGTCAGACTACTGTTTTTGGCTTGTAAATCAAAAAGTATAAGAGATAGATGAAATCTGATGCCACGCTACTGCTTCAGAACAAAAGCTCTACAAAAGTCTTCATTGAGTCGAAGTTGTCAGATGACCCCTTATAGGAGTTACGGTCCCTTAAAGGTGAAAAATAGCATTTTTTCATGTTTTTGGCCTATAGAATGAAAACTATTACAGATAGAGAAAAGCTGTTGCTTGCTTAAATGTTCAGCTCATTTAGCTCTACAAAAGTCTTCATAGGGTCGAAGTTGTCAGATGAACCCTTATAGGAGTTTCGGCCCCTAAAATAACGTTTTTTCATATTTTTTGCCTATGGAATGAAAACTATAGCAGATAGAGAGAAGCTGTTGCTTGCTTAAATGTTCAGCTCATCAAGCTCTACAAAAGTCTCCATAGGATCGAAGTTGTCAGATGACCCCTAATAGGGGTTACGCCCTGTTAAATGAAGTTTTTCCATGTTTTTGGTCTTTTGAATGAAAACTATAGCAGATAGAGAAAAGCTGTTGCTTGCTTAAATGTTTAGTTCATTTGGCTATACAAAAGTCTCCATAGGGTCAAAGTTGTCAGATGACCCTTATAGGGGTTATGGCCCCTAAAATAATGTTTTTCCTTTTTTTTTGGCTTAGTAAATGAAAACTATAGCAGATAGAGAGAAGCTGTTGCTTGCTTAAATGTTCAGCTCATAAAGCTCTACAAAAGTCTCCATAGGATCAAAGTTGTCATATGACCCCTTATAGGGGTTACATCCCCTAAAATAATGTTTTTTCATGTTTTTGGCTTGAATGAAAACTAAAGCAGATAGAGAAAAGCTGTTGCTTGCTTAAATGTTCAGTTCATTTAGCTCTGCAAAAGCTTTCATTGGGTCAAAGTTGTCAGATGACCCTGTATAGGGGATATGGCCCCTAAAATAACGTTTTTTTATGTATTTGGCTTAGTGAATGAAAACTATAGCAGACAGAGAAAAGCTGTTGCTTGCTTAAGTGTTCAGCTCATTAACTCTAGATTAGTGTTTTAGGGTTGACTCAGACGAGGTGAGCGATTCAGGCTCCTGGGAGCCTCTTGTTTTAGTTCTTGGTGGAAAGTCTGCTAGACATTATGAAAAAGTCCTCAATAGGAGTTAATGTCAATACATGCAGGTCCAGGACTTTTGTAAGTAGAATTTCAAAGGTCTGGAATCAAAAATTGAAGGTCCTGGACCTCGGACCAGTGCTAATTTGAACCCCTACTGAACTGTTACCCTAGGAACCATAATAGAAATGTCAAGTTTCACGCGAGATAACTCACCCATCGAGTCCTCCAATTTGCGGCAAATTTCCTTGATTTTTCTTTTGGACTTTGAATATTTTAATTGTTTCTTCAAAATCCACAGGATTACTTTATGCTATTGGATTTGAATTTTTTGACAAATCTCATGTGAACGGCTCATCAAAACTTGACAGTCCTGTGTTTTGGACATCCACTTTCTTAGTAACTTACAAAATTTTTGATATACAGTATGTATGCAATATTTTATCCGCAAAAAAGATTTATTTGAAGTTGATAAACAAATAGTCCATAATATGATAAAAAATTGATGGACATGCATGACAACTTTTAATTCAAAAGAAACCACATTCAAATTTCATATGAATTTTGTTTGCTTTCTTCCTACGCAGAGCCATTAGTCTCAGATTACTATCTTGTCAATTTTTATAGATTGTTGATTTATATTTTGGTCTTATCATTCAAATTTTAACACCCATTTCAAGGTAATAGTTTCATTTGTAAATTTGAAGTGTAAAACTGTATATTTTCGAGGAAGGAAAACACTATAAGAATACAGAAAAATTAAAATTGAAATCAAGGAAAATGTGAAAGTGCAACGAAGTTATAAAGTTCAAAATGAAGTTTCATTTGTAGATTTTAAAGTGTACATGTAATCATGTATATTTGGAGGAAAATTAATCAAAAAGGATAAGAAAAGTTTAAAATTGAAATCTAGGAAAAAGTGAGACTGCAAGGAGGAATAAAGTTTCTGAATGTGCATTTTTAGTGCACACGTACTTAATATGTATATTTTCAAGGAAAAATTGAAAGGATAAGAAAATTGAAAATTAAGGAAAAAATGAAAGTCCAAGGAGGAAGAACGACTCGAAAACGTTTGAGTTTCCTGTAATATAAATATATTTGCTTTCTTACGTAACCCTTGTTTACTTGAGAGATTTTACACAACTCGTTAAAAACTTTTACTTTTTAAATGGGTTTATACACAGGAAGTCTTATCAGACAAATTGTTTAATTTTTTGAATGGCAATCAACGTAAGATATACAGTTACAGTTTTGGTACTGGAATATGCCGAAAATTGCCAATTATCAAACGGAAATTCTGTAACTGTACAGAGATAATTCTTAAGATAAAAAAATTTGGATGGTTTTAATATCTAGATTGAACAACTTTATATTGAACTGTGATGTAAGATAAAAAAATTCTGGATCTATAGATTGAACAATTTTATATTGAATTTTGAAAAGAGATATAAAATATCGTTGATGAATGAAAAAAAAAATGAATGAACGTTTAATGTTATCTAGATGGAATAAATGTGTAATTGAACATGTGGGATTAAAAATCGTGTTTCATAATGAATAGGAAATTATAGAAATAAGAGATGAGATATTATATACAAGTTCGGGGTGATCGAGTTCCATACATGAAGAGGTCGAATGAAACATGATATTGATATGAACTCAAATTATCAATAATTGTGGGAAGTTCATACTGAGCGGAGCTAATTTGATATGTTTTGATACATGTAGGATATCATTTTCTTGGATTCATGTAGATTCTTAAATGTTTGTGTTTATGATAGTTCAAGTGATAAACGAAGGATAAAACATGAAAGAGATGTAAAAAATCTCTGTTTGTATATCATATCCTGTAAAATTCGACTTCTAAAAAAAATTTGCTTAAATTTTGACTTTTTCAACCTGACTGAAACGAGAGAGGATAAAAATGTGCTAGGATATGTGAGCAAAAGTTTTAAGAATTTTTTTTTTTTATTTTTGTTATAAAGAAATGTGTCTTGGATGAATCTGAACAGTATGCTTTTCTTGTTGTAAACACTCCTATATGGATTATGAAGAGTTTTGCCCCTTTATAAATTTTGGATAAAATATGACATATTGGGAGGCATTACATATTGGAAATATTGTGATTTTTTCAAAAATAAATGTCATGGCTTTAAAGTACTGGAATAAAATTCAGGAATAAAGTTCTGTGTAACACGTTCTAGACAAATACAAGCTATTGTGCCAAAAATGGTTTATATAAATGGTGTACTTGTTTCCAATGGATATCACTAATTTAATTCTCCCCATTCCTGAGGAGGACTTTTATCCTCAAAATGATGAGCCAGCATGTTGTTGTTTGCATTTAATGAGGTAATGAATTGTGTAATGATTGAAAATTCAAGGCTTCCAAGAAAATTTTAAAATGCTTATTATAAATGATTTTTCATTTATCCTCATTAGAAGGGCTTTGTTATTTGTATCAGAAGTGATTTTGGTGTCTAGCTGAGGATGCAGGAAATAAGAATAGAGTTATCTCTCTTTATCCAGATAATCTCCTTGAATATTTTTGTGTATTCTGCTTGAGAGGTGTAAATTTTATCATGAAAAGTGTTTTCTAAAACTGTTGTTCATGAATTAACTTAAATATGTAATTTTTGTCTCGCCTGCGAAGCAGAGCGGGACATAGGTATTACATTACCGGCGGCGGCGGCGTTAACTTTTTATACGACCGCAAAAAATTTGCGGACGTATAATGGTATGATGCTGTCGTCGTCGTCGTCGTCGTCGTCGTCATCGTCGTTGTCGTTGTCGTTGTCATCGTCGTCTGTTAACTTTAGTGTATAAACGATAACTTTAGTTCTAGTTATTCAAATGGAATGAAATTTGACAATGATATTTCTTACCATTAAAGGATGGATGGGATTGATTTTGGGAGTCCCCCCTTTTTTCGTTTGGAAATTAAGGGCCAAATAGGGCCAAAATTGTAACTTTTTTGTTTGTTCTTACAATAACTTTTTCAAAATCTTCTCCTCTGAAACTACTGAACAGAATTCAATGAAACTTGGTATGATTGATCATTAGGGTGCCCTGCACTATAGTAATGTTTCAATTTCTGATTCGTCAAAAAACATGGCCGCCGTGGCTAAAAATAGACCAGGGGGGTCAGACTACTGTTTTTGGCTTGTAATTCAAAAAGTATAAGGGATAGATGAAATCTGATGCCACCCTACTGCTTCAGGATCAAAAGTTCTACAAAAGTCTCCATTTGGTCGAAGTTGTCAGAAGACCCCTTATAGGGGTTACGGCCCCTTAAAGGTGAAAAATAGCATTTTTTCATGTTTTTGCCCTATAGTATGAAAATTATTGCAGATAGCAAAAAGCTGTTGCTTGCTTAATTGTTCAGCTCATTTAGCTCTACAAAAAACTCCATACAGTCGAAGTTGTCAGATGACCCCTTATAGGGGCTACAGCCCCTAAAATAATGTTTTTTCATGTTTTTGGCCTATGAAATGAAAACTATAGCAGGTAGAGAGAAGCTGTTGCTTGCTTAAATGTTCAGCTCATTTACACAATTAAGAATTAATTTTTGCGACCCCCCCTTTTTCCCCTATTACGTAATTAGGGGCCAAATGGAGCCAAAATCGAAACTTTTTTATTTGTGGTCCGATTTAAAAAAATTTTTTTGCAAGTTTATTCTTGTCAGGTAGTGAATCCAAATTTGAGAGTTAATTTTTGTGACCATCCCCTTTTTCACTTGTTTTGTAATTAGGGCCAAAATGGGCCGTAATCAAAACTTTTTTATTTCTGGTTTGTTTTTGAAATTTTTTTTTGCAAGTCTATTTTTGTCAAGTAGTGAATCCAAATTTGAGAAATTTATTTTTGCAACCCCACCCCCTTTTCACCTGTTACATAATAAGGGGCCAAAAGGGGCCGAAATTGATTTTTGTCTCGCCTGCGAAGCAGAGCGGGACATAGGTGTTACTTTACCGGCGGCGGCGGCGGCGGCAGCATTAACTTTTTGGAAAAGTTTTATGAGCACCTCCATATCTCAAGAACTATAAGTCCTAGGTTGATGAAACTTGGTATGCATATGCCCCAGTAGTAGATTAGCACAGTTACATCCCCATCTTGTAACCATGACCTTTATTTTCCGGTTGAGTGACATTGACAATTTTCAATACATATAATAGCAATGGAAAAGTTTTGCGAGCACCTCCATATCTCAAGAACTATAGGTCCTAGGTTGATGAAACTTGGTATGCATATGCCCCAGTAGTAGCTTAGCACAGTTGCATCCCCATCTTTTGACCTTGACCTTGAGTTTTCAGTTGAATGACTTTGACAATTTTCAATACATATAATATTAATGGAAAAGTTTTGCGACATATTTAAAGAACTGTAAGTCCTATGTTGATGAAACTTGGTATGCATATGCCTCAGTAGTAGATTAGCACAGTTACATCCTCATCTTTTGACCTTGACCTTGATTTTCCGGTTGAGTGACTTTGATTATTTTTATTGCATATATTTGCCATGTTTAAGTTCTATAAACATTTTTTGATCTCAGAAACTGAAAATCCATGTAAATTCAAAATATAGTGGAAGTAAGAAAGAATAACTGTTTCTGATGGTGCCGGCAGGCGAGACATACTTTAGTGTTAACTCTTGTTTTTTAATTCTTGTCTTATTTTGACAATTTTTTTGCAAGAGTAGAATACAAAATTGAAAATTTATATTTTTACCCCCTGGGTCGAAAGTCCACCAGAGAAGCATGTTTCAAAAACCTTTGTCAGTCCACCATGGGCTGCATGTGTCCAGAGCAATAGACTATCCATATTGGGCCTAAAATGTACAGGGTTCAACATGTTGCGGTTGTATCATGCTGCGCTCAGCGAAGCTTTTTATTGAAAAAGTTTTATGAGCACCTCCATATCTCAAGAACTATAGGTCCTGGGTTGATGAAACTTGGTATGCATATGCCCCAGTAGTGGCTTAGCACAGTTGCATCCCCATCTTTTGACCTTGGCCTTGATTTTCCGGTTGAGTGACTTTGACCATTTTCAATACATATAATAGCAATGAAAAAGTTTTGTGAGCACCTCCATATCTCAAGAACTATAGGTCCTGGGTTGATGAAACTTGGTATGCATATGCCCCAGTAGTAGCTTAGCACAGTTGCATCCCCATCTTTTGACCTTGACCTTGATTTTCTGGTTGAGTGACTTTGACAATTTTCAATACATATAATAGCAATGAAAAAGTTTTGCGAGCACCTCCATATCTCAAGAACTATAGGTCCTAGGTTGATGAAACTTGGTATGCATATGCCTCAGTAGTAGCTTAGCACAGTTGCATCCCCATCTTTTGACCTTGACCTTGATTTTTCGGTTGAGTGACTTTGACAATTTTCAATACATATAATAGCAATGAAAAAGTTTTGCGAGCACCTCCATATCTCAAGAACTATAGGTCCTAGGTTGATGAAACTTGGTATGCATATGCCTCAGTAGTAGCTTAGCACAGTTGCATCCCCATCTTTTGACCTTGACCTTGATTTTTTGGTTGAGTGACTTTGACAATTTTCAATACATATAATAGCAATGGAAAAGTTTTGCGAGCACCTCCATATCTCAAATACTATAGGTCCTAGGTTGATGAAACTTGGTATGCATATTCCGCAGTAGTAGCTTAGCACAGTTGCATCCCCATCTTTTGACCTTGACCTTGATTTTCCGGTTGAGTGACTTTGATTATTTTTATTGCATATATTTGCAATGTTTAAGTTCTATAAACATCTTTTGATCTCAGAAACTGAAAATCCATGTAAATTCAAAATATAGTGGAAGTAAGAAAGAATAATTGTTTCTGATGGTGCCGGCAGGCGAGACATACTTTAGTGTTAACTCTTGTTTCTCTAATCTACAAAAATTTATAACTGAGTACTTAAGTAGTACTCCACCTAAGAATCATGCAAAATTGAAGAAAAGTGATTCATCGATAAAAAGGCTACAATGGTTTATTTTTAACAAAAGATAGTTCAAAGTATACAAAATAAGAAATGAATAACAATTTGCTCATAACTGTCTGGTCCTGGAAGAAATCTTGCCATTTTGTTACAATGGTTTCTATTGAAATTATTGACAGTTTTAAGAGTTATCTCCCTTTCTTACAATTTTCCAATGCATTCTATATATTTTTTTTCTCTCAGGACCAACGCCTGTTTGGAAAAAGAGTACAAAATATCGAATCAGGGTACTAGTAGGAGTAACATATAAAAAATAAAGTGGTGTAGGCTTTCCACCCATGAATCGCTTTTTGCATGGTTATTATAAAAAGTGGTACTTAAATTTCAAGCCCTAAAATGGTTAAGGGTATCAGATGATTTGACTTTAGAAAGCATGTGTGTCACATTGACAAGAAAGTTGTTCACAAAGTATAAATGGTAACAAATGGAACATCATTGGATACCCAGGGTGGATTGCACTCCACTCACTACATTTATCAAGTGGTAAGCGTAGCCCAGGCAAAGTGCGACCAGCCAAGAGTTTCCAACGATGCATATGGAATAGTTAACCATCACTATGGTTACACATTTTTTATTCCATAAAGGATAACATATTGTGATAATTTAGGTGGAAATTTCCATCAAGCTTTTCTTAAAAACCATACATATGAATGGTTTGAAATTTGACATGCTCTTTCAGTATGAGTAATTGTATGTACTTAGTAATTTTCAGACCTGTCAGACATCTGCTTCCTGTTTTGGACTTGGCTGAAGTGAAAGTTGACACAAAAATTTCTGTCAAGCTTTTCTCAGAAGCTAAACATGAGAATGATTTGAAATTTGGCAGCATACTTTAAGTAAGACAGACAAACTTAATGTCCTTAGCAACTTCCAAACCTTTCAGACTTCTACTTTCTGTTTTTTTTACCATACCCAGGGAAATCATGGACAAATATGTTCTTTATTTAAAATTATTCTAAAGTACATGTGTTTCTCAATTACCTGTCCAAAGTCTGGTCTGAATACTCTGGTTTCCTCAACCATTTGAACTGACCAGCACTGTGTGGTGCATGTGCATTGAAAACGGCTTAAATCATATTAGCTTGCACACACACATGCACACTGATATAAATGGAGATTTTGATCACCAATTATCACTGTGGTGTGTGTTGAGATCTGCATAGTTTTTTTGCATGATCTTATCACCCTGCAAACATTTTCATGTTTACAGCAGCATTCAACCAGCCAGTCTTCTAGAAATGCTATCAATACAAGGTTTTACCTACTGTCAAATTTTGTCATTATATATTTTTTTCTCTTTTTAGGTAAGTGGTCATGTGATCAAAAAATTTGAAAAAAATGAATAAAGGCATTAAAGGAATGAGAAGGTCTTATGCCATCAAAAGGTAAGAAATCCAACTGTGAAAACACAGTTAGTCTTTGATTTTCTCAGTGACACACAAGGTTACTGGACAAGGGATCCCCACTTATCTTTGTTTTCCAATTCTCTCCCCATGGTACCCATTAGTAAAGTCTTGGACTGATGGTACAAATTTTCAAACCAAAAAAAAAAAATTGTAAAATTCAAATAGAGTTATCCTTCTTTGACTGCAAAAAATATATTTATATTTAATTTGTTTCTGTTTACTTATATATATTTTTTAATTTCCCTTATTTGTGTAAAAGTACAAATACATATACGTAAATGATCTATGACCTTTCGAAATATTGCAAATATATATTAGATTTACACTAATTGTATCCTGGTAGATACAATTTCTCTAAATTATTCAAAAGTTATTGATAAAACCTCATAACATTACACTGAAGATATAATTGCGAAGAAAAAATTGTGAAAAAGAATACTATCGAGGCGCCTCTGTTTACTGTACAAAGTTAACAACTAGGAAAAACGATAGAAATAATTTTTACCGGTTCCTTAATTACTTTCGCTTAAATTGATCCACAAAGAATTCTCTGGAGTCTACTAAAACACTGCAATGGTTACCAAAGTTGATAGAAAAAGGTCATGTTTATTTCCTTTTGGGTTACTAATGCATACAATTAGGTTCTATATCTCATGTTGCTGAAGTAATAAATTTTAACATTTGCAATGTTTGATGCATCTGCGGAATAGATAGGTTTCACTTTGCTGTGTGCTCGACGAATTAATTTCACAGTGCATCCAAGTCAGTTAGATTTGTTTTTGGTTTCCAATTACTCATTTGAGAGAAATTAAAATGGGAAAACTGTTATGTCTCCTGCAAGGACTGTTGTAAAGTTTCATGTATGGGTGAATTTGGCCGTATCCATTATCTTGCAGCATCCTGTATCTCAAATTCTGAATGTGACATACAGTCACAATTTTTCAGAAAAAATCTGGTCACAGAGTAGATCTTGCAAGTTATTCTTATTTAAATAAGATCATGAAGTTTGAGAAATTATTTGGAGAGTCAGATAAAAAATTCAAGCTACATGTATTTCATGAAATTTGACTGGAAAATACCAAAAACGTGGGAGCTGGTTTTCAGGCAAAAATGGTGAGAACTACTCTTTGGCCAGTACATGCCACAGTGTCTGTACATGCTGTAGCTTCATACTAATGTAGTAAAACAAAAATATTGTGTGAATATATTATATGTAGGTAATCCATCTACATCTACTTCATACTTACTGATAACTTTTAAATGGCAGTTAATTGCAAACAGGACTACAATTTTGGTGCTATGAATTATTTGGATTAGATTTCTAAAAAATAAGATATTTGGCATTGCTTCATGAAAGAATTTTTTAGAGCTGTGAATTCATGAAAAAATCTCAGTACATGTATTGCAGTAGTAGGCAAGCCAACCTTAGTACATGTATATATATTTATTTTTTTTCCTTTGTACTGATTTGTTTTTTGTCACAAACTTTTTAGTTATTAATGACAATAAAATTTGATTTGATTTGATTTAATTCTGTCTTTAATTCAGCTCAGGTCAGAGCTGTCTACATATAGTGGATTGTAACAATAAAGTTTATCCTAGAATTCATAGAATTCATAAAAATCAGATCTTTAAATGTAATTTTAGAGTAATCATACACTCAAGGCAATCACTGCCCACTCATGTCTATAAGCTATAATGGACTGGAATATAATAATAGTTCCCTCTTAAGATTTAATTATCTGACAATGCTAGAGATACAAATCTGTTGGATATCAGTCATATTTCTGTTATAATTCTTAATTTCTATGGTATGTTGCAATGATGTCAGAGGTGTATGGTTTTATCATATGTTACTAACGGATATCTAAAATATTGATGCGATTAATTGATGAGAAACAGCCTAATAATTGAATATTTCAAGTGCTGTTGCCACCTCGTTACTATATGAGTTCTAATTTACAAGAATAACAGTTGCTTTGTGCATTTATTGAATTATCTTTGTAATGTTTTGTGCCTGAGTGTTTAAAAAAAAAGGGGGTTTCTGACTTGGTCATGCATCAATGATTTCCTATGTATCTAAATGATTTTTTTGTCTCGCCTGCGAAGCAGAGCGGGACATAGGTGTTACTTTACCGGCGGCGGCGGCGGCGACGGCGACGGCGGCGGCGGCGGCGGCGGCGACGGCGGCGTTAACTTTTTGGAAAAGTTTTATGAGCACCTCCATATCTCAAGAACTATAGGTCCTGGGTTGATGAAACTTGGTATGCATATGCCCCAGTAGTAGCTTAGCACAGTTGCATCCCCATCTTTTGACCTTGACCTTGATTTTCCGGTTGAGTGACTTTGACAATTTTCAATACATATAATAGCAATGGAAAAGTTTTGCGAGCACCTCCATATCTCAAGAACTATAAGTCCTAGGTTGATGAAACTTGGTATGCATATGCCCCAGTTGTAGCTTAGCACAGTTTCATCCCCATCTTTTGACCTTGACCTTGATTTTTCGGTTGAGTGACTTTGACAATTTTCAATACATATAATAGCAATCGAAAAGTTTTGCGAGCAACTCCATATCTCAAGAACTATAGGTCCTAGGCTGATGAAACTTGGTATGGGTATGCCCCAGTAGTAGCTCAGCACACTTGCATCCCCATCTTTTGACCTTGACCTTGATTTTTCGGTTGAGTGACTTTGACAATTTTCAATACATATATTAGCAATGGAAAAGTTTTGCGAGCACCTCCATATCTCAAGAACTATAAGTCCTAGGTTGATGAAACTTGGTATGCATATGTCCCAGTAGTAGCTTAGCACAGTTACATCCTCATCTTTTGACCTTGACCTTGATTTTCCGGTTGAGTGACTTTGATTATTTTTATTGCATATTTTTGCAATGTTTAGGTTCTATAAACATCATTTGATCTCAGAAACTGAAAATCCATGTAAATTCAAAATATAGTGGAAGTAAGAAAGAATAATTGTTTCTGATGGTGCCAGCAGGCGAGACATACTTTAGTGTTAACTCTTGTTTAACAATAAATGGGACTTGGGCCGTCCTATCCCTCCCCCTTGGATCTGCCCCTGGTTGCCACTTCCCTTGATTAACTTTGTATGTTACCCCCTAATCTGACGTTTGTCATATTATTAAGACAAAATAGAAAAAAAAGTTACGGCTGAAAAAGGAAAAATCATATACTGTGGATTCATTTATTTTCGTGGTCACTAATTTGTGTGGTTTGATAAAAACCAACATTTTGTGGATTCTTAAATTCATGGTTCTGAGGTCTGCAGCATACAGATCAATTTTAATTTTTCTTTTCATGGGGTATCAATATTCGTGGGTCAAGGCCACCCACGAAAACCACGAAAATTGATACCCCACGAACAATAATGAAACCACAGTATGCCTTTTAAAATTATTGCCGACAAAGTGTAAAAAATAATGAAAAGATGTTCAGCTCACTTCAAATCTACACTTAATTGCATAAGGTAAGTGCAATCAATGATGTTACTTGACCCTTTTGGAACCATGGCCCCTTAAATGTCAATGAAGTTGTTTTGGCCCTCATGTAGTCTAAGAATTCAAGCATTTTTACTTGAGTGAGTGATTCAGGCTCACAGGAGCCTCTTATTTCTATTTCTCTCTATAAATCTCACTTATATAATTAAGGTTGTTATCTGATTGCATTTTGCACCAGAATCAAATGATACCCACTTTAATGATCTTGGACTGAATTTTATGTTAATATTCTTCCCCCTCTCCTTTTTTTCTTTCTGAAATTTCCCATGAACATTCTTGTCCTAATCATGGACACTAGTGGAGGTCTTTTGATCATGTAGATAGAGTTTTGCACCTGAATCAAATAATTTCCACCTCATCATCAGTCGATTGATTCACATGTAGCTAATTATATCATCAGTAGCCCTGTATCTACTTGATCTATATTGATGTTTTTATTTCTGCTCAGTATGTGATTATTAGAGATTAATATTGGGATGATTTCTCTAGCAGTCAAACCAATACTTTATATTCATAATGAACTGATGGTTAATTTTCTTGATAAGCTTCAGCATCTGACCAAAACTTTGTTTGAAATGTGGATTCCCTGATAAGCATCTGAATATACTTTACTCAAATCTAAACTTTATATGAAATGGACTAGTTGTTTGGATTTTTTCAACAAGCATTTGAATGTATTGTGAAACAAAAGCTTAGTTTGATATGGACAGATTAAACAAAAATTTTGTATGGACGGATGGTGAATTTCCTTGAAAACTGAATTTATTCAATGTTAAACAAAAACTTTGTAGGGACAGATGATGAATTTCATTGATAAGATATTAAAGCATCTGAATATAAGTTGAGCTAAAACTTTGTATTTATATGGACTGATAGTGGATTTTTTACATTGTGTTAAAAAGAATAAAACCCATTTATATGGACCAATTTTATTAATAAGCTAAAGGAAATAAACAAAGATCGGCAAAATATAAAACCTGTACTTTTGTATCTATATATATGAAGCAGCAGTGGATTTCCGTGATAAGCTAAAAGAAGAATAAGATACATCAGAAAATATAAGTCAAACCAATACTTTTATATTGGATTTCCTCGATAAACGAACAAAAGAGTCATAACGGCTCAATATAGACTCTGACTGGCTGCACTATTGTGATAAAGTGAGGTCAAAACAGTTAGTTATTGTTGAAGAAGTGAATTAACATAGGATCTTTAGAATTTTTTTAACTGCATAAGTACACTGAAGCTAGATTGAAGGATTTCACTTTCTGAAGCATTTTCTTTTGTGTTTCAATTGCAGTACTTTTCTGAAGCTAGTTTAAAGGATGAGATTTTGTTGAAACTTGAGAATTTCTATTTGCAGTTTTTATATACTTCTCAAATTGTGCTAATTTAGATTGTTAGTGAATATACCTGTTAGAAGAATAAGCATGAACAAGATTTAGATTAACTGTCTGGCAGGATCATATTTTTGCTAAATTGTCAATTTATTTTCAATTAGTTTCTCCAAACTCAAGAAGGACAATATAATCGACAAACTTTGAAGCTAGAGTCCACTGTACAATTAGTTTCTCCCAACTCTTAAAATTAGAATAAGAAGGGCAATATAATTGACAAACTTAGAAGCTAGTATTTTAAACTTCTAGTCCGCGACTTCAATCTTTAGACTAAAGGATGGTGTGTTTTTTTTAAATACTGTGGAATTTTTTTTTAGAATTTTGATGTTTTGTTTGTTCCAAGTTATTAGAATCTCGATTCAGAAATAAATTTGTTGATGAATTTTTAACACTCTATCACCTTGAAAAGTTCCATGTGCTTCAAAGTTCATTTAAACTAATACTCAGGATGTTTATGTTTACAATCTATGGATACTTTTAGAACTCTGTTTTTAGTCTCCGACTTTTTCGTACCATCGACAAACAGGAAATTATACCGATGTTTTTCTGTGCTAAAAGACAATGGATTCCTTCATTAAAAATTTATGGTCCAGTCACAAATACCTGATGATAGATAATAACTCATTTCTTGGAATAAACTTGTTGATCTAAAACTGTTATTTGTTTACCATTCGAAAAGTGTCTTCTGCATCCAATGTAAAATCTATAATGTAAACATATCAAGCTATGAGATAATTCTGTTTTGATTCTTCATCTTTCGACTCCCACGAGCATTTTTTCGTGACAGTTGTAAAAAGACATTTAAATTGAAATTTTTCAATACAAGAAACTCATTTTGGAATCGAAGTCGACTTTGGAAAGACAATGACATAATATATTGGAAATTGTGATATGCTCTTCGGAAGATAAAAGAAAATTGTGGTATTAATGATAAGGAAAATTGGTTAAGCTCATTCAAAGGATGGCACAGGATTATTTATTGAAGAACATTGAAGTATTAAGGATGATTAACCCCGCTATACCTTTATAGTTTTTTTTAACCCAACAGGTTTATTGATTAAACGTTGAGTATCGGAAGCTTGTAGTCATTTTTTACACTGCCGTACAATTATTGTTGCTGTTTATTTGGTCCTGTTGATACAAGGAATTTCCACATGTGGACAGGAGAGGATGTAGTTAAACTAAAACCGAGAACGAAGCAGGTGATTTAAGACTTCCTCGTCAGTCTGGGGAGACATAAGCATAAAAACTCTCAGGATTTTAATACCATGCGATCAGGAATTAGTTCTGAAAATATAATTATCGTAAGTGAGTTAAACTAATTACGTTGTAATTTTCCTTGACAAAATATTGATCTGGAATCGTCAAAGAACAAAATCTTTAATGTGGCAATGATGGCTTTTAGTACTATGCTTTTAGAAATTTTCTATATTTTTAAAACGGTGTATCTATATAAATGGAGACATTAAACATTAAGTTGTGATAATCAGTTATGAACATCTTTCGTAAAGCACGGTCCGGTTCCCCATCCCTTGAAGTCCCAAAGTTATGTTTACCGAGACAGAAACGTCAAACGTCTGTTGACGAACCGAAAGATATAAAATGCTTGGAGGTACCCTTAGAACAAAGAGGTAGATCATCAAGTTTTGACTCTGCTTCACTCCATAAAGAAAAGGAATGCTTAGATGTTCCCAAACCTGGAAGAAGGTGCCATTCTTTTGACTCTTGTAATCAAGGCCAGGAGCGCTCATGGAGTGTGTCGTCTGATGAGAATTTATCTGACTCGGGTAAAGAAACTAGAAGAAAAAGCTTTATTTTGAGCCGATATCAAAAACATCGACCTTCAATTGAGATTCCTAAATTATGTGTACATTGTGTGTATTTGGAATCGGCCAATGGAGAGAATGTAGACAATTCAAATAAAAACGGTAGGGGAAAATTTTATATAGGGAATGGGGACGAGAATTTATTTTCCTCAAGTGGAAGTTTTAGTTCATCATCCGAAGATTTTTCTGATAGCTCATACGAGTCGGAATCAGACGGGGAGGAAGGGGACAATTTTAACGATGAAATTGATACGAGAAATGATGTCTCTAGACATGACTCGAATGCTCATAAACCAAGCTCAAATGAAAATACTTTTGCTAAGTGCTCAGAAAATCTCCATTACGCAGATGATGACTTGGTTGAAGTTAATCTCTTAATGACAGATTCTAGTTTAGATGGCCCTAACGACGACGAGGCAGAAGGGGTTTATACCAACGCACTGACATTACAAGTACCAGTTATCAAACAACGAGCGACCTCGTTTGATGGATGTTTGTGTAAAGGCTCAACTTCAGACAAAAAAACTACCAACACAAACAGACCAACTGTCAAGCGGCAGGCCTCATTCGACGAGGAATTTTCCGATAATTCCAAACAAATCAGATCTAGCTCTGTTGATGTGAATTTACCTACTGAGGAAGAGTCACGGTACAAAGCTATTCAGACATCTCCTAGCCTGCATGCGTAAGTTTTGAATTTTAAACCCCCGCTCCCTCCTGCTTTTTCACTTGCATCCTCTTGAATGTTAAAACAATAATTTGAGGTGTGAATTTTATCCCCTCTGTCCCCTTGTTTTTTTCTATGAACTCTTGATTTTTTTGTAACGAGAAATTGGTTTTTCTTTGGCTTGAATTTAATACTAAATAGATATTCAGTTTTTAGAAGAGTAGATATCAGTTATAAGGCTTAAGAAATTGATTTATAGTTATTAATTTGAGATCAAGTAGAGTTTGATAATTAAGGGTGTGCTTTGCAGCTAAATCATATAAGATCAAAGAATTCTGGTTTACATTGTACATTAAAAATTATAACAAAAAGCAGGGCTGTCATTACCTCCCAATTTTCATGGATTTTCCTGATTTCTATTATCCCCCAATTGAGGGTATTTTACTCTTAAAAATCAATTTTAACTCTCAAAATTTGATGTTCCCCTATTTGCTCTGCAGAAATAACCCTTCGATTTTTCTAAAATTCCCCCCTAAATGAAATTTTGTCAAAACTCTTTTCAGGTCTTTATTTTATAAAGAATATTTGATGAAACATCACAGAAATTATTAAAAATCTGATTTCAAAATTTGGCAGCTCTGAAAAAAAAATGATGGGTATAAAGTTTTAAGTATGAATACATACAGGTTTCACAACTACAAGTGATGAGATACAGATTTTTATCACATCGAGTTAAATATTTGTCAAGTTAGGAAACGAGCATTGAGATTGTCTAACATGAAAGTTAAGGCCCCTTAAAATACTTATTTAAGAAATCTTATCAGAAAAAAATCCTATACATATAATTTGTTTAGCAAACCTCTGAACAAAGTAGTCAAATAAAAAAGTAGCCTTTTATTTAACATTTTAATAAAAAGAAGACTTTATAACATACAAAACGTTTTTTTTTTGCATTTTTGGATATATTTTGTTTGTCTTTTTATTAAAGGGAGATCAACAGGTGTTCAAACAAATATAGGCACGCTTTCCACGAGATGCGTATCTAAATGCGGTGTCTCGTGTGGACAGCCAATCAAATTTCTTGAAATTGAATATCATGAATATCACATCATGTGGAGTTTTATAGCAAAATATTTGTTACTCTTGCTTCTCCATTCATGCCATTTAACCCACCAATTGCTGCATGTGAAATGTAAATCCATTATCAGTAACTCAGTTACCCCATGCATATGGCTAAATTAAATGCTTTGAAATTGAAAAAAATATTGTACAAATGATTAAAAATGGAAATTTGGACCATTTCACCATACCATTATAAAACTTAATAATTCTAGGCTTTATTAAAAGATTTGGGTTGAAAATATTTTCTTTTTGTCCATTACAAACTATAAACTTTTTTTTTCAGAGACATACTGAACTAAAGTAATACCCATTTGGTTTTTAATAAAAAGTATATTGAAGCTAGTTTTCTGACTCAACAGTTTTTATAAACATTCATCAAATAGAATTTTGTACCATTTTCAAGACAAATAAAAAGTATTGGCGTAATATAAAACTGATAAGTTCAGGTTTTTTCCTGCTCAATATTCCATATATGGACTAATGAAAAAAGATAAAATACAAAGCCAATTTTAATTGTTGTTATGGAAAAATATATACAAAAGTATAATTTATTGTAAAAACTATATTGTAAGCAGTTTCATTGTAAAATCTGTATTTTTAGCAATGCTTAGGTTTTCCTTGTAATTAAAAAAATATATATTAAGAATATTGAACAAAGCTCTTTGTTGCTTGAAATAACATAACAAACAAACATTTTTTTTTAAAATGTAGGTTTCCTTTCTGTATATTCTATCTATATTTCAAAACCCATTAAGCTGGTTATAGTTTTTCTTGTACCTACCATACTGTTGAATAGCTAAGAACTAATAACTGATATTTTAGCAATATAGCGATGTAATTGGCTAGTTAATAATTTACAACCATTGTCCCAAGTTATATTGTTTGCTGAGCAGTAACAAAAGTTGACAACATAGAGAAATGAATTATTCAGTACCGATAATGTTTCTGCTCTTAATATTTCTCAAATTTTCAATATTGAACATTTTTGGTATGAATTAATGATAAAGCTTTGAGATGGAAACAAAAAGAAAATACTTATGGTCCTGTTTTATCAGGAATAAATAGGTTAATTGCCATCAGGATCATTTAGAGGCTTATCCTTTTTGGGAAAGCCAAATCTCAAATATGAAGGTGTAAGCCTAATTATCCATTTCATGTCCATAATTTCCTTCAATTGTATAAATAAACCATTTATGAAGCCATTTCAGCCTTCGGGCTCTCGGTAGTATCACCACAAAAGAATCCCCTACACTACATTTTGGATTGTCTCTTCAGCTTGTACTCAGCTTGTAAAAAAACAACAACCCAGTTGCAGTCAGATAAATGACCAGGATTTTGCTCAGGTCACTCAAGAACGGATATTAATTAGGGAATTAGCATTTTCTTCACTTACACAACCGTGTCTATATGACATTGTGTTATCTGGATCCCTCTCTAGTTTTGGAGTTTGGGAGTGTTGCATTTGTAGCATCCCCTATTGAGCCTACTCTTATTGAATTTTATGTTAGGGTCTTTAACATGCATGGGGAAATTCTTCATAGTACAAATGTACTTGAATAAAAAAACACCAACTCACTCACTGAAATAGATTTCCTTGTATATTTTGTATTAAACATGATAAATTGGGTATACCTGTTCATTCTCACGTCTAGTACATGATTTGTGTAAACAGAGCTGCTTTGGGCCAAAGATTTTTTTCTAGAGAGACAGATGTTGATTTTATACTGAGGCGTCAGAAGTACTGATTCTTCAGTTCAGTTGCTTGTTTTGTCCCTGAGTAATTCAAGTTCTTGTCTGGAAAATACTGTATAAGTTGTTTTTTCACGGGTATCTAATTTTCGCTTTTTTCGCGGTAGTTTGCAGCTCGTGAAAATATAAACCAGCGAAAATAAAATTTTGTAAATAGTATATGTACAGTGTAAATTCACATATAAGTAATCTCTAAAATTGAGTTCCACAAAAAAAAAAGATCTTACATTTTTTTTTAGAAATCCGCAAAATTTAGCTCCTGTGAAAAAAAACAAACTTATAAGGTATCTCAATCTTCTGATATCTCGTCATAAATCGGTACCTTCTTCTTTCTCTAAGAATTACTCCTAAAATATGTGACTAGTACTCGAGAATATATGGAACTCATACTAAGGTTAGAATATTGAAGACACCCCTGCATGGTAAATGTTTAGATTTTATCCATTAGTTCCTTTGCTTATATCAAGCAAGGCCTAATAGGTAGAAAAAGGGTCCAAATCAGTCAATCTCCAGCTTCTCCATCCATTCTTTTGTGCAATATGCAGAATCTAATTCTTTTCCAGTTTCTTTAACAGTTTTCTCAGGGTACTGGTAGTATTTGGTATGAAACTTCAGTACAGGGTCTCAAACTGTGGGATTAATTTTCAGGCCTGTGGCGTAACTATTTCCTGTCATTTTCAAGGGATATTTCTAACACCTTATTACATAACAGATACATTAAAACCCAACAAAAATGGGTTTCGGTTAAAACCCCTCCATTCTGATTTAGATAGCAAAAGAAAATGATACATCAGCACTTGCATGACTTGTATAATCCAGAGGATTCAGATATACCGTTTAAGTTGTTTTTTTCGCGGGATCTAAATTTCACAAATTTCTTAAAAAATGAAAGATCTTTTTTCCCGAATTTCAATTTTAGTGATTACTTAAAAGCGAGTATATACTATTTACCAGATTTAATTTATATTTTCGTGGGTAATCGATTTTTGTGGTTTTTGTGGGTGGCCTTTAGCATCAAAATTTGATACCCAACAAAAAGGAAATTTAACATTATTTTATATGCTGCAGACATCAGAAACACACACTTAAGATCCTACGAAACGGTCCTTTTTCATCAAGCCATGAGCATTGGTACCCACGAAAACAATTGAATCTACAATTATCAGCTAGGTAATATTGTGTGTTTCTGTCTTTCACCCTTTGTGTAATTCATAATTATATTGTTGATGATTCTCATGTCATCACAAGATCTATATCCATGCTTAACGTGCATGAACTACTTAAATTACTCATTCCGAAAATCTATTTATCCACATCATAACCATCAGCATGTGTACTTTGGTTCTATGATGTACTTGAATGAACTAAAAATACAATGTCTTTTAAGCCAGATGGCATATCTTGCATAATGCAATGCTTTTGGTAGGCAAGGTTCCAAGCTTGTGAAAACTCAATGTTGTAATTAGTTAATGCCAGTATCTTTATCATAATTATTTATCACTACATAAATAACTGTAAATATCATTTCTGTTAAGTGACAAGCTAATAGAATGCAAATGAATGCATGTTCACTGTGCTGTTTGCCTCATTGTTCAAGAAATATTACAGCGAAAGATCCAGACTTTTTACCAATGTTGGGTCCTTAAAGACTTTTAAAGTTGCCAACTTGTTGGATACAGGAGTCAATTCTTGAAAAGGGGTACAGAGTTCGCAAAATGTGTCGGACCTGTCGGACCTGACTGGTAAAATTTAAGCAGGTCCAGCATTTTCAACATACTTACTGGACCCATGTCCGGTAGAATTTTAGAAATTTTTACAAGTTGTAGTAGACAGGACCAGCAAAAAAATATTAGGTCCAATTAAAGATTCCATTTTGGCAGACCTATGTCCGGCATAGAAATTTTAAGTTTCGCGAACTCTGGGGGTACCAGCTGACAAAAATATTTTTTTTGCACTAAATCCACATTCGCTTGGGTAAAAACAACAAAATATTTTAATGCCCCTCCTAAATCCTGGATCTGCCCCTGCGATACTGCGGATTCATTAATTATCGTGGGTACCAATTTTCGTTGTTTGTTAAAAAGTTTGTGGATTCCTAATTTCGTGGTTCTGATGTCTCAAGCATACAGATCAATGTTAGGTTTCCTTTTTGATGAGTATCAAATTTCGTGGATGAAAGCTACCCACGAAAACATCGAAAATTGATACCCCACGAATAATAATGAAACTACAGTATATAAGTTCTGTCTGGTTCTTTTCTGTTTATTCATGTTTGGATTAAAAAGTGGTTTTGGTTTCTTGAACTCCAATCTATGCCCATAGATCCTTGTACATAATTTCATCATGATTAAGCTGTCATGAATATAAAGCATACTATTTTTTAGGACAATAATTTCAGTGTTCTTTTGTTACCGTATAGTGGGTTATTTTCGCGGTGGTTTAATTTTTGTCTTGCCTGCGAAGCAGAGCGGGACATAGGTGTTACTTTACCGCCGGCGGCGTTAACTTTTTGGAAAAGTTTTATGAGCACCTCCATATCTCAAGAACTATAGGTCCTGGGTTGATGAAACTTGGTATGCATATGCCCCAGTAGTAGCTTAGCACAGTTGCATCCCCATCTTTTGACCTTGACCTTGATTTTTTGGTTGAGTGACTTTGACAATTTTCAATACATATAATAGCAATGGAAAAGTTTAGCGAGCACCTCCATATCTCAAGAACTATAGGTCCTAGGTTGATGAAACTTGGTATGCATATGCCCCAGTAGTAGCTTAGCACAGTTGCATCCCCATCTTTTGACCTTGACCTTGATTTTTTGGTTGAGTGACTTTGACAATTTTCAATACATATAATAGCAATGGAAAAGTTTTGCGAGCACCTCCATATCTCAAAACTATAGGTCCTAGGTTGATGAAACTTGGTATACATATGCCCCAGTAGTAGCTTACCACAGTTGCATCCCCATCTTTTGACCTTGACCTTGATTTTTTGGTTGAGTGACTTTGACAATTTTCAATACATATAATAGCAATGGAAAAGTTTTGCGAGCACCTCCAAGAACTATAGGTCCAAGGTTGATGAAACTTGGTATACATATGCCCCAGTAGTAGCTTAGCACAGTTGCATCCCCATCTTTTGACCTTGACCTTGATTTTCCGGTTGAGTGACTTTGATTATTTTTATTGCATATATTTGCAATGTTTAAGTTCTAAAAACATCTTTTGATCTCAGAAACTGAAAATCCATGTAAATTCAAAATATAGTGGAAGTAAGAAAGAATAATTGTTTCTGATGGTGCCGGCAGTGTTAACTCTTGTTGCTTATTTTCGCGGATCAATGACAAGAGCGAAAATAAAACCCGCGAATTTTTTAAGTTGAAGACAGTCATTTTCTTTGGAGTGATTCCTATTCTTTTTTAAGGCTTTATGGATCACTTTTCTTTCTCTTACTAAATTCTTTAAAGCTTATTTACATGTAAATTATCAATGATGAACATTCTACAAATCAATCTCTTATAGTATTATTAATACACACAATCCACAATTATTAAAGTTCAAAAGAGTAAGAAGCTTGTACACACTAGCCTTAATTTCAATTAATTAGTCAATATCAATAGACAAATTAAATCGATGATATAAAACAGAAACATTAATTTTATTTATCAGAATCAACACCTCAGTTAATGTTAATTGATTATAATTTATGTTTTATTTTCTAAAAGAAACAAAACCATACTCATATATTTTGTATGCTCCATGAACAAATCACGAATATTAAACCTACGAAATTTTTTAGGTACTTTCTGCTTCTAAAATCGTGAAAATTTACCCCTGCGAAAATAACCCGCTATACGGTATATTTTTTTCATTTCCACTGTCATTTTGCTTCAGGTTTTGTTCTTTGGGTATTGTCCAGAAGTTATCACCTTCCAAAATAAGGCTTGTATATAAACAGGGCTCACTCACGGTTGCTAGGTTTCTGGTAAGGGAGGTGTGGAGGAGGGGCAAGGAAGGGGGGTCCTCCCGGATGGAGAAATTTTCTAAGATTGGGGAGTTTTGGTGCAATCCTAGAGAGATTCTCATTATATTTTTTGCAAAAGGGGTGTGTGACCCCTCTTACCAACTTGATCTAATATGACTGTTTAATACAAAGAGAGAGAACTTAATGTAATGACATTGCAAAATAACAATCAGTCAATCAGCAAGCAGTTCTAATGAACCAATCCATACCCTTGAATCTTGAACCTCTTTCTTAGTCTCACACCCCGAAAAATTTGATACCTTCCCAAAGTAAACGATTATGCATCTATCGAACAAATTAGCAGTTTAGATAGCTATTGAACGCTGTTTGCATCCTTCATTGGCACCTGGGAATAAACTTACTCCTTTGATTTTTTCTGACAATTGCTGTTATCGCTTCACCTTCAGACGTAACATTATAGCAGGAACCAATGTGCCATGACTATCAAACCACTAGTTGCCAAAATACACCAAAATAAGATCATTTGATCAAAGTTAAATAGATTTGCAAACCATTGTAGACATAAACAAGTTTGTAGTTTATGATAAGAATTTAATTGCACTGGCGGATCATGAAATTTTGCCAGTGGAGGCATTGAATGACCAAGGAGGGGCAAAAGTTCATTTCTTAGGTGGGAGAAGGAAAGATCTTCATATCTGCTAGATAATAGTATTTATAGTTGACAAAATAAACAGATATGGATGTTTAATTGGGTCTAGAAGACATTGACAAATTTGAATGAAGTCTCAAAGTTTTAAATATTGAGAAACCTAATGGATTGGATTCAAGTTTTGGGATTTTGAGTTATCTATGCTTCAATTAGTCTTTAAGGGGTTAAAAGACATGTTCAGCCACTTAACTGGCCAAAAATACATCAATATAAGATTACTTTAAGAAGATTACTTAATTCTATAAGCATTCTATATTGTTTTGGGGTTTTGGTTGGCCTATGCTGCCAGTAGTGTTAAAATATGTCTAGCCACCAGGTGTCAAGAGATTATTGATCAAAGTTACACCATTAGACAGTGAAAGTAGAAATGAATTATTTGTCCAGTGTTTGAGTGCTATGGGGGTTTTGGCTTCCAAAGTCTAAGCTGCTATTGGTAATTTTAAGGTTTTAAGCAATAACATTATTGCATAATACCTTTATGTTTTGACTTGAATTTTTGTCTAGGTTTGAATTTTACTCTCAAAGTTAAGTAAAGTGCATGTACTTTTAGAATTAAATAAAGCTCATAAGTTACATGCATGAACTTTAAAAGTTAAATAAAGAAATTAAGTTATAGAGTGTGTTGAAAATGTCTACTCTTCACTCTAACAACCAAAAATGGCACATGTATAGTTGTTCAGAACTTCTGCATCTTGGTATGTAAACTCCTACTGCAAAAATACTTTTCCAATTGTAGCTATTCCTAGTAACACAGCTATGATCTTTAATCGTCCCACCTTCAAAAATTCAACGTGACCTCCTTCACTTCTACGAAGGGACATAAAGTTATGAGTGTCAATAGATAACCTTCATTTAGTTTTGCGTATTTAGCATGTGACAACTTGAAATTGTGTCAACAATTTTGTTTTTAAATTGCACAGTTGGTTAAATGCATTAAAACAGATTTCTTGTTTAACAAAATCCTGAAGATATTAATGGTTATTGTCAAAACAGGGGTGCATATAATTTGCACCAAAAATGACCCAGAAAATGATTTGTCACCCCCATCCCCAACTTAATCAATGTTAAGATGGTATATAGGAATTATCCATATGTTGTGTAAACCCAACTCTTCCCAAAATACTTGACTAAATTTGATGAAACTTTACACAGAGAAATTTCATTGCTCTAGGAATCCATTAAAATGATTCAAAATGAAATCTTTTGTGAGCTTGCTCAGGTTGTTCCCTGTTGTCTTTGTTTAGATTTGTCTGTATGTCTGTCAACTACAGGTGCATTTGTACTACATACACAAAAAGTCTTTGATGTCTCAAAGACACATTTCTTTCATTTGCATCAAAAGTACAGAGATACTTATCTTGTTAACTAGTGCAGATGGTGCATATCATCTATTAATTAATGCAAGATGTAATTTCACAAGCATCTGATACAGAAACATCATGTTTACATGCAGGTCTGAGGGTAAAAATAGTTACCCCCAGCTGTGTACAGATACTCAGGATTTACAACAGACAAAATTACATGTATACCTGTCTGACACTTTAATTACAGCATATTTATATAGTATCCTAAGTCTGTTTGATTTAGAATTGTGCAAGAGGAAGATCTTCAGTGATCTCCCCTGAAAAATGTCTTGTAGCATCCTGGTATTTTCAGTTTCCACATTTCAATATTTTTGGTAGAGCGCCTGACTGCTGAGTCTTTAATAGACGAAACACACATCAAGGTTACAGTTTCTATGAGCTGCTTGCGAGAGATTTAACAAAAAAATGAAAGATCAAAGAAAAAAATTAAAAGATCAAAGAACTTGGCAGCCAAATTGCCGACTAGATGCGTGAGTCTCACGGCAATTTGGTGAGACTTGACAGGCCTGAGGTAGCAAAATTTATTATCTGGACCTTTGTTGTCATTTTAATATTTAATTATTGTTGCTATTAGGAGGGCCTTGGTAGAACATTGGACTTTACCTTATCATTGCCTCCTGCTTGATTTATTATCTTGAACTAAACAAAATTCCTATCTTACACATCAGTTCTTTCCATGCAAGTCCTGGTTGGTGAATAGACAAGCCAGCAGCACTAAACTTGTTGTTTAAAGAGCTGTCTAAGAGCACCCTGTTCTTTGATGACCATTTGGGGTACTGCTTTTTCCACAGAGCAACTGGGATATGTGCTCCAGCTGGTTTGAATGGGAAAGTCCTGTCATCAATTGTGTCTAGGTGAGCCGGTGGTGTAGTGGTTAACGGGTCGGGCTACTAACACCAAGGTTCATGGTTCCATCCTGACATCAGGGGTGAAAATTTCATTAACCAATTTTCCGACTCTCTCTTGACACCATTTGCGAGGATGGTCTCCAGGAACGATGCTAGTCCTTCGGAAGGGACGAAAATAGGTTGTCCCGTGTATGTGGAGAGCAATACCCCATGCACGTTAAAGACCCCTTTGTAGAGTTTGATAAGAGTAGGCTCGATGGGGCCTCTGCAAAGGCCATACTCGCAAACTGCTAGCTGGAGAGTGATTTACATAAGCATTTAAAGCTTGTTTCCCAATCCAGGATTAATAAATATGTTTAAAATAATTGTATCTAGGTCAAGTCAGGTCATAATTTTGAAAACCATGATTATCTGCAACCATGGTTGACCATGTTTTAGCATGGAGGTAGAACAAAAATTAACTTTAGAGTTAGTTCTACAGATAGATTTAAGTGATTTTATTTTTTTATTCGAATAGAAGACAGAAAATGTGGACAATAGATTAAAATACATACTTTTTCACAAGTTTAATACATAGGCAACATCTTGAACTTTTTGTTTATCAAAGCATTCATGAATGTCCTATTGTATTGCATAATCAATATTTCAAAATTGTTTAAAGTCATTGATATTTCAAAGAAGACATATTGATGTGACTTCACATCTCTTTTTTCCATTTAGGGGCACTATCACTGGAGTTGTCTGTCACATTTTTCTTAGCATTGCCGCTGTTTTTTGCAGCCTTAGACATCAATCGGTATTATTAAGCTAAATGTTTTGACTTTACCCATACAGTCAGCCTTATAGCAGTTCAAGGATGCTTTTTCACGAAATTCACTTCCGCTCCCACCCACCTTCCCCCATCCCATTCTAAACTTAGCCAGCTTAAAATCCATAATATCCTTTATAGTAATTATATCGATATCCACAAAGAGGAAATCAGATTGAGATCAAGACATTAAATTAATTACCCTGAATCAATATATAAATTACAATAAGGTTCAAGTAATGAACTGTGTCTGTTTATTATAAACCACCCATAACAGCTGGTGACAGGGGAAAAACAATAAATACATGAAATAATTGCTGCAACAGTTGGTTACAAAAAAAAAAGCGATAGGAATCAAATGTAATTGAACAACACGTAGGGACTTTGGTGCATCATGGTGCAACAGGAGGATGTATGTACCTTGGTTCTCTGTATCATGACTGGGACCATCGTAGGCTATCAATTGATGGTCAGCTCTTATATGACGGGTGGTACGACACATGCATTTAGTGGCACTGATACTGTATAGGGGGTTATTTTCGCCGTGGTTTAATTTTATGCTTTTTTCACGGAAAATAATGATGGAAACTGCAAAAAAAAAATCCCGCGAAAATACCCATCTAATGCATATCATGTACAAACACACTCACAAACTGTAAAAATAAAAGCCGCAAAAAATTTTTGAGATAACTTATACCAATAAAAAAGCGAAAATTTACCCGCTATAGGGTAGCTGGTGTGGATAATACTTTCTTTTTCACTGTGCTTGAATTTACGATTTCATTTGCTAGATTGTTCCACTCTATAGTTTTTTTAACAAAAAATGAGTGTTTGTAAGATTCAAAATAATGCTTGTGGCATTATTACACTTTTGTTGTCCTGGCACTATTGTCTTATGATTATATTGGATGTTTCACAATTGACGTATGATGTTGGACGGATCTGGCGTTTTCCTTGATGGAAGCTGATGAAGCCAGAAGCTGGTATGAGCTGGTACCTGCCCCTCCACCACCTTGTAGAAGAAGACCAGTTGTTGTTGTTTTCGTCTTTCTTCGCTATACGTCCTTCTTCCCTGATTATATAATCTTTTGTTTATTTTTTGTTTTGTTTTGTTATTAACTAAATAAAAGGATTTCTCTGGTGGATCCAGAAGTTTTCAAATTGAAGGGACCACAATTAAAAGAATCACCCGGGACCTCCTGTTTCATACAGTTCCTAACCATTTTTTCTGTGAACGGGAGTGTGCATGTCTGGCATGCGGGTTCTAAATCAGCCTTTGTATTTCCACATAGTTTATATGAATTTGCATACATGCAATCTGGTTTAACTAGATTCCTTTCTCTGTAGTAGGTTTTCACTCTCCTAAAGTGGATTTTAACTGTTGTAGTGACCAATTTCTTCAGTCTTTAAATTTTTTTTTAGAATGTATCAATCCCTTATAAGGATGTCAAATTTTCTATTCTTTTGATCCTTATAATTTTGGCAAGATTCCAAGGAGTTATAGAATGGTGAATATCAGGCAACTGGCAGGCAGGGAAGAAATTTTAGTAATATCGGTAGTTTTCTCAGGAACTACAGCTCGTTGATATTTGGTATACAGAACCAAAATGGGGTCTTAACTGAGTGCAGATGTTGGTTTGTTTTAGAAATTTGTTTTGTCTTCCTTTTCTGGATTTATCAAATTTAAAAAATTCACAATGGAGTCATTATCTCCCATAGAGATTTAAATTCTGGGTTTTTTTGTCCCTCCTACCATGGACCATTTGTTTTGAGGATTTGCAGGGGCAGATAGAGAGGTAGGTGAAAGGGGGCCTAATTGCTAAAAATGTCAGATTTGATGAAAATTTGAAGTTGCTTGGTCAATTTTATACAGAAAAAAATATAATTTCCCAATTAAATTAATCAAATAAAATAAAATTATGCCCCCTCCGCCCCACTCTGTATCCGCCACTGATTTGTGTCTTTTTAAAATATTTGCTTGGGTTTTCAGGATGCGTGATTCAAGAGCTTTTGTATCAAGTGTGCCAAGGTCATTGATATCATTTTACTCTTTTCAACTTCCCATTAAATTCAACAATTCCTTCATTTAAAAATTTCTAAGAATCTAACGCTGAAATAAAGTTGACAGGAAAATTAGTACTAACACTTTATAATTACATTTCTGTGTCAATTAAGTAAAATTTACACCACGTAAAAGCTCTTTTCGTACTAATTTAGTGTCACAATTTGTCAAGCTTGCTTCTTCAAAATCCAAGGCTTTTAAGGTTTTTCTGAGTTCGGAATTTTTCATTTGATTTATTGGTTCGTTTCAAGGTCCAATGTTGTGTTTTTGCTTGATATATCGTGTGATGACTGCAACATTGCGGCTGATTTATGAAACACTAATTGAAACATATACTTAATAAAATCTAATTAGGTTTTTGAAATTTTCAAACTTAGTGTGATATTTTTGATGTTGCGCTCCATGTTAATGATTTATTAAGTAATGAAAAATTTTCTATTGAGTTTTGGTGATTAAGACGCGCATGCATTATTGATGAAGTTGAAATTAGTTGGTTAACAGGAGTTGTTTTTTAATCTTTACAATTTTTTGGCCTCTGAGGGTTATGAAACGATGAATGTTAGGTGGTGGGCATGTAAAATGTTTATTTAGGCCAAATAAAAAAAGATGTGTGATTCTTGTTTCCCCACCTTCCCTTGTTTTTCATGCTGACCCTAGACTATTTATTGCCGTTAATTTATGCTTTAGCAATGTTTAACTTGAAATACCCTCCCCATTAACTAAAGGTAAAAATAAAAAATAAAAGAAATATATGCATGATTATACTTGGTGACATTGTTTTTTCATGCATAAAACAAGAAATACACATTTTTTTTTTTTTTTTGGCCTTAACAGTGAGTTTTCTAATAGCAACTGCAAGTCACGGCCGGGCCTCTTGATATTTGGCAGGCAATATTCACATTCATGATTCCCTTTCATAAGATTCAATTTTAGATTTGTAGCTGACCTACTTTTATAGCCTGTAAACAGAGTTGCACGGGCGCAAAACACCAACTTACTCACTCACTGACCTACTTTCTATAAAACAAAATATGGCCCTGATTTTCTTGGACCTATTTTTATGTTGCCTGCAACGTGACTTGCAAAACCACATATAGGAGTCACTTGTACACTGTCATCTTGCATCGTCCTGCCTCCTGTGGCGTCACAAAAAATTCTGATGCAGTTTTCCAAGCAACTACTTGTCACAGCCTCTTGATATTTGTTATGTTGCTTCCTCTTTATCACCCTAACTCATCTAATTCCTGTTTACCGAATATTTTAAGACACAGGTGAAATGTCTTCCATTGAAGACCACCATTCTAGTTGAAAATCCATGTTGTGTTGAAAAATGTCAAAATAGAATTCTTCAACCAGTCTGACTTTCCTGTCAGAGCTAAAAGAAATTTTAATGGTAGGGATTGGCTTTATTAAAGTCTGAGAATTCAATAATGTTTCAGAATTTTTGATTTTCTATCCAATACAGGTTCATTATGTATAGAAATGGGGGTGGTGGAAAACAGGGCAGGGATTTTGAGGGGTGAAGGTATGGGGAATGGGGTGTGGGGAAATTTTAAGGAGGGTAAAAAAGTAACAAACCAGGAAAGATTAAGTCAGAAGAGGAGATTATAATTATTGGGATTGGAATCAAATGTTAGAAGTAGTGGTTGATGACCCCCTGTCAACCCTCAAATAGAAATGTTAAAAGTAGAATGTAAAACCCAAGAACCCTCAACTTTGTGCAGTAAATTGTGGCCACAGGGTACTAAATTTTCCAAATGGTTACCTAAATTTTGGAAATCAGACAGGGTACCAGTGAAATTTTAGCAAAATCATTCATCATGCATATGTATGGCCACTGAAATTTCAAAAAGGCCATCAAAAACATCATCAACACATCATGGATTTCATTCCAGTAGCCAAAATGTCTACCAAATATCTAGTTTCGCTTTGAGGGCTGCCCAAGCTGGTTCAAACAAGTTTTGGGTTTATTCATAGTTCGGTTTGAACTGGTTTCCCTTTATGGTATTGTAATTAATTTTCCTATAATTAAAAAGGGCTTGACTTCTGCACACAACAACAAATTGGATATGTTGACACAATTTGACTTGTATTTGTGATAGTTCTATTGCAATGAAAGTAAATATTTTCCTGCGTTGTTAGTAAACAAAAACGTTTTCTGGAACTTCGAATTTCCCAATATGCGATTGTTCTGAAAAATTGTCAACAAAACTTAATTTCCTCCAAGCTTGACAACAGTGACTGCGGCTTTGGGAATTAAAAGATTAGTGAAAGCGCGATTTTGACTGAAAATGAAGATTTATTTCCACAATGATTAGATTATAAAAGGTTTTAATACTTCTCCTGGGGTCTCACCCCATTAGAAAATTGTTTTTGTGGATGACTTTTTCAAATACAAACATGACACAAGATGATGCATAGAGATTATGTTTTTAAAATGTTTCACAGCCGATAAAATGATAGATTATATTCTCCCCTGAAAACTTTCGATAATTTGTTTTAATTTGTATATTCTTTCTTCATTAATTTGACACTTTCAAGGGAAATTACAAACATGGAAAACTATTATTTTTTTTCACCTTTCAGACATTAAAAGGGAGATATCATTTTGTTCTTTTTTGCCTAGACTCACATAAACAATTAAGGTTTCCTTTTGGTCACCTGAGGTACAGATTTATGAAAATTGTTGTTTATTATTACTTCCTGGGTCAACAAACGATATGATTTTTGTCTCGCCTGCGACGAATAGTCGCTGAAGGCGAGACATAGGTATTACTTTCCGGCGGCGGCGGCGGCGTCGTAAACTTTTTTGTAAGACTTTTGTGGACAATGAATTGCTTGAAAAGTATAATAGCTAGGCATCTGATATTTGGTATACAGATAGTTCAGGTTATGGTCTACGCAACTGTCACCATGCCGTTTGACCCTGACCCCATTTTTACGCTCCAGTGACTCTGTGAACTTAGGTCTTTTTTCAGGCCGTAAACTTTTTTGTAAGACTTTTGTGGACGATGAATTGCTTGAAAAGTATAATAGCTAGGCATCTGATATTTGGTATACAGACAGTTCAGGTTATGGTCTACGCAACTGTCACCATGCCGTGTGACCCTGACCTCATTTTCACGCTCCAGTGACTCTGTGAACTTAGGTCTTTTTTCAGGCTGTAAACTTTTTTGTAAGACTTTTGTGGACGATGAATTGCTTGAAAAGTATAATAGCTAGGCATCTGATATTTAGTATACAGACAGTTCAGGTTATGGTCTATGCAACTGTCACCATGCCGTGTGACCCTGACCTCATTTTCACGCTCCAGTGAATCTGTGAACTTAGGTCTTTTTCAGGCCGAAAAACTTTTTTGTTAGACTTTTATGGACGATGAATTGCTGGAAAGTTATAATAGCTAGGCATCTGATATTGGGTAAACAGACAGTTGCGGTTATGGACAACGCAACTGTCACCATGCCATGTGACCATGACTCCATTTTTACGCTCCAGTGACTCTGTGAACTTAGGTCTTTTTTTCAGACAGAAAACTTTTTGTAATACTTGTGTGGACAATGGATTGCTTGAATAGTATAATAACTAGGCATCTGTTATTAGGTATACAGACACTTTTTGTGTTTATATCAAGAAATGAAAGCTTAGGTAGTTGATTTTAGTGATGGTGCCGGCAGGCGAGACATACTTTTAGCGGCCACACTTGTTGCTTTTAACTGAAGAACCAACTGATACTGGACCTCTCTTGTCTTGGAAATTGAACTGCCATGCATGCCCCTTCTCTCTAAAAATACTTTTGAGCATGTGAATTTTCCTTAATTTTGAATTATTATTATGCCCTGGCTTGCTTAAAATGTGTGGTATGTGATAGGGGTGTTTGAAAGTGTGCTTATTCTGCTCTCTGTCCATATTCGTTACCCTTACAATAGCCATCTATCTAACTCATTTAAAACCATGCATACATTGGGTTATTATATCACACTATATGTGTAACAAAATGCAGATTGATAGCCCATCCCCCGGGCCAACCCACATATGAAGTTTTACCCTTGTGCGTCCATACGTCTGTAGCACTTTGTTTAAGTTCTTGGTTCTCTTGGGTACTGCATGTCAAAGGTCAATGATACTTCACCACCAGGTTTGCCTTGCATAGTTTTATTTGACCCACTAGAAATTAGGTCACTGCGACCTTGATTGACACAACTAACATTTACTTCAGTTAAATACTTGGTCGCTTTTAGGTCTATTTCTTGGAGTAACATGTTTGGGTGTCCATTAAAATTCACTACTAGATTTGTCTTGGGTAGCATGACATTACCCAATAGTAATTAGGTCACTGCCACCTATATTTAATGCATGAATTTTTTGTTAAGGTCCATATCTCAGGTACTACATGTTTGGGGTCAATGATATTTCAAGAACCAACGGGCAATGACCATTGCTCAGGACACATTTAATAGGTATAATGTTTGATTGTTTAAGGGAGCAGGAGTTTTGATCCTTTGACATGACAGTAGACTCAGTAGTTTCTTGATACTTGGCTTGTAGCCTCATCTCATTAATGTTTAACCCTTTAATGCCTGTAACTCATCTACTTCCTGTTAACTTAAAACTTAAAACCTGGCACCATTTAGTCTACTTAGATTGTAATTCTGGTATTGATATAATACTTTTTAAGCAGCTTATTAGTTCATCGCCTTGTGATGCAAGTTTAACCACCAGATACTAGAAGGATAATGAAATGGAATTTTAATTATGATGATGATGAATTTTCTTGATTAGTTATCATGCTGTGTGGGTGATGTTAATAGTCTTATATCTGGGTAATGTTACTGACCTTAAATTAATGACGAAAAAATCAGATGTTTGGGAGAAAAATGCACTGTTAATAAAACACTTGCAGTCAATGTTCACACTAAGGCCTCTTTCAGTTCCAAAGTGCTTAATTCCCAAATATTAAACTTCGGAATTCAAATCACATTCGTTCACATGCTCATCCTAATATGCATATTAAACTTCTTTTACGTGTAGACAAGAAGTTTAAGTTCGGAATTAGCTTTAAATCGGTTGTCAAACCACCTCCTTACGGGAGAGTGACTCCGGATTGACAACGATGGAATTAATGCGGATTACATGTGAACGCAATGCGTATTTAGAGCCAATTCCAAATTGAATTCGGAATTAAAGTATTCGTGTGAACAGGGTATAAGTAACTTGGTAAAGAGCCTCCCTTTTCCCCTTCAAAAAAGACTTATATCCAGGTAAGGGTCTTGACCATATATAAGTTGGAGAAAAACAGCTGTTAGAGAAATGAGAAATGAGTAAAGATGGGACTAAAATGTTGAACGCCATCCCCTTTTCCGTACTGGATATATGGATAGGGAGGACCCACTGGGATTTTGAAACCCCACCTTTTTCATTTATTTTGAATTTGACAATTAGATACCTGATAATATATTTTTACCATATTTAAAAGAACACCCTTATCCCATAATTGACACTGAGAATTGAAGAGTATTCTAGTATTTTCACCTAAAAAATGTTACCTTAATTCCAGCGGCACGTCCTATCACCTTCTATATAGGAAGTGGTCGCAGAAAAACAATATGTCTTTTAGGGTAAATCACATGAAAATAAATGAATCCATGTAAAAGAAAAGATATTAATGCAATTATATCTTTAAAAGGGTATGCTGTAAAGATGGGTCACATTTTGTAAGGAGTGATGTTTAGGGGGAGGGGGAAGTCTTTTTTGTCCTTGACCAATGTGTGATTTAGTGAAAATAAAACTGCACAAAGATTAATTTCCTATGTCTATTAAGGATTAGATGCATTTATGAAAACTCTAACATAGAAAATTCACGTTTTACACTTCCATTGATGAAATCAAAATGACTTATATAATGTCATTTTTTGATACAGTAAATTATTTCTTGTGATGGAACAATATTATAGATTTAATTTGTAGTGCTTTTCAGTCTGAAAATCGCTGTTATCTTAAAAGGCATTTGTCCCCTACGACCTTTTAAAAAACTCTCCTGATAGATAATTATTTCCAATAAAAACTTTCTGCTGGGTCTCGTGCTGGAACATACTATTTAATTCTCTATAGCACATTTTCAATTACCCACTTAAATATATTGACGTAAAGTTCATAATTGTTTTAAGTCTATTTTTTGCTACAAGCTGTAAAATGGATTTTTTATTCTCAATTTTCATCATAAATATAAAACAAAGTAGGCTGTCTGGGTTTTAAAAATTGAGTCCCGTTTGTGCCATTACACTAATTCTCTTTTTAGTTTTGAAGTACCTTTGTTTTATTTGTATTCACTACTTAAATCCTGAAGCTCGTCACAGCTTTACGTCTTAATATAGTATCACATCTACCATAAATAGTAAAGTATATTTGCTTCTATAAAAGACGCGACTAAATATAGTAACAACCGTTACCAAGAATATCGTAAAAATATAAACTTAATATCTAAATGATGTAAATTACGATATTAATAAACTTGTCCTGATCGTCTTTTTTTATGACGCATTGACAACAAAGAGTATAAACTCTATATCTACCTAGGATCAAAGCAGATTCATCATTAGCGTTTTATTGCCTTTTATTTTAGTCTTCGTCAGTGAATGAAAACATATTAATTTCCTACACATTTTGACATATTTTCATTTTAGAATTTGTCCTGGTTTTGTATATATGTTTTCAAAAGGTGTCAAATGGAGACGATAATAATTTTTTTTCGTACAATAATTTATTTTCGTACATTAAGGTGCCAAGTTTGAACTAGTGTTTACATACTTGCACTCGTTGGTGACAAAATTAGAATTCATTTACTTCCATCCTTAGAAATAGAAGAAATGTGAGGTTTTAAAAGAACATTTTTGCCTGTTTTGCAGAAAACCAAAATTAACCAATGATTATGTATATTGATAGGGCTTTAGAATGAGGTAAAAATGAGAGGTTTAACATAGCCTTTTTTGTCTGTTTTCCAAGAACTAAAAACTGACATCTATTTCTTTGGCGGATCGAGAGAGGGGGGTGTTCTAGTGGTTGAAACCCCCTTTTCCTTGGAAAACTGAGTAATTTTCATGCAGACAATAGGCAAAACTCCCCTTTAAAAAAATTCTGGACCCGCCCCTGTATATTTTAAGCTAATGATCTATGTTCTGATCATGATGAAATGCTTGGGTAAATTTTGTATCATTTGATTATTCTATGCATTGTGTTACATGTATTACCTTTACTTACTCACTCACTGACTCAATAAGGCAGACTTAAGAACAGTCTTTCATGGACATAAGGCTTAAGCAAGCATGATGCAGATTAAGATTGTTCATCGGACACCATGTTATCTGATTAGAATAAGGGGTCTGGGTGGCCAAGTGGTCTAAGGCGCTGGTTTAAATACATGCTAATGATCACTGGATAGATTCCGGATTTTTAATTTACAAAAACATGACTTTCCCACCTGAATGTAATTAGGTTTATCATTTATCTGCCCTGAAAGTCCATGGTTTCCTCAGGGTATTCCAGTTTCCTTCACTTCTGACTGCCCTTTATAATTGCACAGGTGCATCAAAAACACCAACACGTCACACACTGATTAAAATATAATAAAAATTGAATATAAAAAAATTGGTCAATTTTAGTGTTAAAATTTGTTTTATTCCAATTTCAGAAAAGCCATATCAAAGAATACACAGAATCATGCCAACTACTTACATCCAAGCCATGCAGAACATGGGTACAGAAAACGAGAGCTACGGTCGACAGTTGATTGGTCGGTAAGTAGGTTAAAAAAATAAAAATTTTCATACCATAAACAGTTGATTGGTTAGTAAGTAGGTTTAGAAAAGTTCAACCTTTTATATAACATTTCAATCAACAGTTGAAATTAAAGTGTCTTATGGTGCCATTCTTGTTTTTATAACCCCCCTTTTCATGAAAAGTGTGGGTCATATGATGTAGTGGTAGGGGTGTTCTGTCTGAATGTTTTTCTGTCTGTCTGTCTTTTGCACATCAGATTAACTACTTCTTCTAAACAACCAAAAAAGATGGTCATGAAACTTTGACATGATCTCTGATAATCTGAATTATGTTTTGGGGTTTCCCATTAGCAAAAAATGGACTTTGCCAGAAGATTAAAATCAGCAACGCATCTCTTATTGGCAACTTCTCCTTGGTTTTCATGAAACTTTTAAACACCAGGATATGAAAAAACAAAATTCACCTTCATATTTGATCTATTGCTCTTTATTGTCCCCTATTGCAACACGCAGCGGGGACATAGAAATGCCAGGCATCCGTCCATGTGTGTGTGTGTGCGTGCATCCATCTGTCACACTTTTTTTCATAACAGATTTCTCAGCTACTATCGATTAACTCTAGGCTTTAGATATTTGGTATGCAGCTTCAGTTAGGTGTCTCATATGGTGGGATGTGTTTTCAGGTCTTTTGCTTACCTACTTCCTGTTAAACGAACAGACTTAGAATTTTTTTTAGGGTCAAAAATGAAAAATATTTTGTAACAGATTTCTCAGCTACTATTAATCCTAGGCTTTGATATTCGGTATGCAGCTTCAGGTAAGGGTCTCATATTGTTGGACACGTTTTCAGGTGTGTTAATTTGCTTACATACTACCTGTTTAGACAGCGGACTTAGAATTTTTTACGCTAGACAGGGGACTCAGGAATTCTGTTCTTGTTGCACTAGAAGTTGTCATGTCTAGAGAAGAATTAATAAAAGAAATTTTTCTGAATTCACCAGCTTAAAACTGATTTTTTGTATCTTTCTAATCAACCTCATGATTGAATGATCACAGAAAAGGGGGGTGTTAAACCTAGGTTTATTTAAAGGTTTGTTTTTTCCTTGGAGGAAAATATTACATCATTATGAAACTTTGTACATCTATAAAAATACATTTGGATATAAACAAAGTAAATTTACCATAAAATTGAACCTGTTTCATCAATTTCGTCATTCACTTATCACAGAAAAAAGCAGACTTGCTTCTGGGTATCAGCAGACAAAAATCTTTAAAAAAAATTTTACCCCCTGATATCAACTTCATAGACACACATTCCATATTCTTTAATATTTAATATTGTCCAGTGATTGCCGAAAAAAGAACATGTTACATTAGTCAAATGAAAGCATCATTTCTTTTGAAAATATTCTTTCAGATTTTTTAGTGTTTCCTCAAATTTTAAATGTATATACATGTGACCATAATGTTCTTTTGTATTTTTCAGGAGCAGGCGGTCAACAGCGAGCACATGTGGGTGGAAACAAATGCATCGGGGGACTATTGCTATGCAATGGAACCTGATTGTCTGGTGAGTAACATGTAGGGGCATTTTGGACATCAATGTTAGCCCCTTGCATGTTATCTGTTGGCACATGTGCGTGAAGACTTAACCATGGGGGTTTGGAAAAGGGGGGGGGGGTCACAAATGTATCCTCTTGCAAGTAATCAGTGAGCCACAGGGGGGGGACTATTGCTATTCAATTGAACCAAATTGTCTGGTAAGTAACACCTAGGGGCCTTTGGGTGGGGGGAGTCTTCAATCTTAGTCCCTTGGGAGTTATTGATGAGCGGGCATATGGATGTGCATCGACCTTAGCCCCTGGCACATGTGGGAGGCAAACACTGCATGATTGGACTTTTGCTACACTATGGAACCTAATTGTCTGGCATGTAATGTAATGGGACTAACATTAACTTTCATACATAAATAAATAATGCATTTGTCGTTAACTTTCATACATAAATAAATGCATAAATGCATTTGTCACCTTTTGGCTTCGTTTGATAGTCTTCTAAATGGAACAACTTAATGCAGAGAAAATCCATATTTGCTACATGTCAAGTATAGCAGACTTTATATGTGCTTTTTATCCAACTGGAAAAATAGGAAGCATTATTTGATAGAAAATCTGTAACTATTGTAATGGCCTTGTTTATTGTGATCAATGAGGCAGTTTATTGAGTTCGAACTCATAACTTTTAGAGTGTAAAGTTCTTCAGTACTTAAAGGTCGATATTGAATTGTTTGTACAGGGTTCAAGATAAGTTTCAAAGGCAGCTGTTTTCCATTTTAGTTGTTTTAAAAATATTCATTCTGCATAATTATTATGATAAGTTATTTTTGGCTCAATTAAGAAATTTAAAAGTTAACATTTTTTATTGACAGCAAAGACAATTGGTTACCTCTTGCTGTCTTGCAATTTATTCACGATTTTTTTTCCTTTTGGATAGTTAAACTCTAGAGAGAAATGTTTTGTTCCAATAAAAATAATGATGTGGAATAATAGTACACATTTTGGTTCACAACAGTACCTCCATATACCAACCACTGTGTAAATAGAAGAAAATGAGATGTGGAATAAGAGAAGAAAATGAGATGTGGAATAAGTGTATGCGACACAACCTACAATATAAACGTAAATTTAAAAAATCCACAATGGAAAACAGCCAACAGCCTTCAATGTGACTAGTAGACATGCAGTGCCATCTTTCAATAGTCCTTCAAGATCAAAATAGTATGCATATTTACAACATTTGTAAAATCATTGATGAAAATTTCATTCTGGATTGATAGAGCAACTTATTAAAAGACATTATGACAAAAACTAACCTAAACTTTAGCACTGCTTATAAGAATAATTTCATATTTATTTTCAGAAAACGGGTCAAAGAAAGAAATGTGTGGCATGTAAAATAGTGGCTCATCAGGGCTGTATTCAGATTCTAGAAAAGGTAAGTTAAGAAACAGTTGTAGATCTCCATTGGGTCCAGGGGGGGGGGGGGGGGGGGTAAATGCCATTGAAGACCCCTTACAAAATGATTTTTGTGCAGATTTTTGTTTGAATATTAATGTTCTTGATATGCCCTCCCCTAATTATCTTGGACTATGAGATCCCTCCCAAATTATTTTGGACTTCTGAGATGCACCCTCCTCCTCCATTAATTCCCTTGAAATGTCTTGTTCATAACGGAAGGGAATGTTTGATTCAAAAAATTGTTTTCTCATACAAATCCTTATCGAAAATCATGGATTTTTTACAATGAAAGAAAATTTTAAGTCTTATAAACAAGTGAAACTAAGCAGATTTTAAAGTTGCTGAACCTTTTTCATTGAAATGAATAAAAGGCCACTGTTCTACTCACTTTTGCTCTTGAAAAGGTATTCTTTAATATTTTTGTAAGATCAGAGACCAAGTTGAGGCACCATAAGCATGAAATTACTTCCTCCAAGGCATGGTTATTCAATGCTTGTCAAATGCATTCTATTTTTGGTATGCATCTTGGGGATACATATAATTTGTCATGTAATGTTTGCACTTTTATAACAAATGCCATTGTAAATGAATACCAGAGTACTAGCTTGTGGCTCCCGCAGGGTTAAAAACGACCTGCGACCTGATAGCTTTTTAAGGGCGACTTCCAACCTACACTTCATAAAATCGGCCTATGCCAAAAAACGACCTGTGACCTCCGCCAAAATATGCCTTTTAAAAGCGACCCTGCGACCTCGAGCCCCTTTTAAAAGTAACCTTGCGACGAAGGGGGTACCCTGCGGGAGCCCCTAGCCTGGGTCTGTGGGAAACGATATATAGTCTAGTCAGCTTGTGCCATATACGGCTTAAATCTAAACAAATTGAAACAGAAATGATTTTAACAATAAAAAAGATCAAATATTAGATTTATTTTCTCAATGCAAGCCTTTTGCATGTATCAAATTTTTGAGACAATGATAAAAAAACAAAACCAATTATTAGGAAGAAAACACAATGTAAACAACACACTAGCAGGTATCACAATGAAGATGAACTGATGACCCAGAAGGGATTAGCTGTTCCTCATTGTTTCAACACGTTTATCATGTCATACATGTTAGAAATATTTTTTGGTCACATTTCATGGAGTGAAAAATCAGAGTAACATAATAGTGAATGTCTGGTGGATGGGAAAAAATTTTCGTAACAATTTTCAGCAAACCAGCAGCCCTTTTATATTTGGCATACAATATCAGCATTGAGTCCTATTACATGGGGATCAATATCAGGTCTGTCACTCATATTCTTCCTGTGCAAAGAAATCTGTCCATTTTTGACTCTGACAGATTTTCAAGGTTTAAGATGAAGTATACAGGTTTTGAATTCTCATCAATTCCATGACTAATATTAAAGTTTAAAAAAATATAAGCATTTGTCATAAAGTGTTGGTGCTCATAATAATATATTTCATTCTATACATTGTACTAGATTTTGCAAGTAACATTTGCTAAGTATACAGATTTAAACACTCTGATATCAAATCCAATGGATTTAAAAAAAAATCATCCATCATAAAAAGTTGGATCTCCGATAACAAATTTCATTGTAAATGATTTTCTGCATACTATCCTCCCTATGTGCTTTAACCGAAGCCATCATACAGATTCGACAAATCCCTAATCAATTTTACGTTAAGTTTAATTTACACCACTTCACTCGTCGTAGTATTAGACGATCATTTTCTCTCCGAACAATTATTGTATAAAAGATTACTGTAGAAATAAGTGAAAAGTATATTGAATTTATTCTTTAATTTCGTCAATAATACCACCAGTGGGGATTTCATTCTCGGGATATTTTTTTTATAATTTTCCTCTTCCCGTGGCATAATCTATTTGGTTAACCATGCTTTATTTAAGATCTAATGAAACATGAAATATCAAATGTATTTTTTATTATTTTAAGAGTTTTTATGTCCCTTGCAAAATCTTGTAAAGCAACATATAGGGGACATATAGGGGTCACTTCAGCCAGGGTAGGAAATTCGCTGAAAAAGTTACCAGCCCTGAATTAAAATTCTACCTGTTTTTACTATGTAGCCAGTCAAATTTTCATGAGTTTTAGCCAGCCCTGTCCAAAAGTTACCAGTCTCGGGCTGGCCGGCAGGCTGTTATTTCCAACTCTGCTTCAGCACTATCCATTGTCTTCTGGTGTTTTGTGGTGTCGAAAAATTTTCTGTTGAGATTGCGATTACACGTTACAGCCTCATGATATTTGGCATTTAGCTAATTCCTCCACATAGTACTTTATGGTTTAAAGCAATTTTATGCTCCTATTAAAGTCATCTACTTCTTTACTGAATATTTAAAGTTTCAGGGGACATGCATCTTCCTTTGAAGACTTCCATTCTAGTTGTTTTCAAGGTCTTCTAAGGACATCGCGAATAATCGAAAATAACATCCTTTATGGTATATCACTGTTACAATTAGTAATATTTCTTCGATAAAAAAAATATCATTGAGAAAAAAAAATGATATTAGATTTTATGTCAAATCATTTGATTGTCAATTCTGAATACCAGTTCAATGTCCTTGAGGGCACGTTTCCAATTTATTTCTTTTCTTATTCTACCAAGTGCAATGAGAAGTGGAAAGACGAGTGACAGATTTTTTTTTTCTTTAGTTGTTCTATCGACAGCTGCGTCCACAATTTGTTAAGAAAGTGTTCTTTTCACAGGAAAATAAGAGGGCAAAAAGAACTGTTTATTCTTCCATCAGCTTTTTAGCTCACCTAACCCGAAGGGTCATGTGAGCTATTGTCATCACTTGGCGTCCATCGTCCGTCCGTCTGCCGTCCTCTGTCCGTAAACTTTTTAAAACGTTAACTCCTCTGACACCATAAGTCTAATTGAAACCAAACTTGGTATGGTTGTTCATTAGCATTCGGTGCTTAGAAATGATGTGGGGATTTCAATTCGTTGTAAAACATGGCCACCGTGGCTAAAAAATAGAACATAGGAGTAAAATGTAGTTTTTTGCAAATAACTCAAAATGGCTCTAGATATCAAAATTCTGGCAAGGGTAAAAGTGATCAGCACCTCAAGATCTACCTACCCTGAAATTTTGAAGAAAATCCAACAACCCATGTAGGAGTTATTGCCCTTTTTGTGGATTTTTTGCAAATTTTGCACCTGTTTAGCTCAATATCTTGAAAACTATACAAGATATTTGAGAAATTTAAATTGCATATTGTTTAGCACATCAAGATATACAAAATATGTATAGGGTCAATGTTGTAGAACCTATCCTTTTAGGAGTTATTGCCCTTAGAACGTCAAAATTGAGCATTTTAACAGCATTTGCTCATTACATTGAAAACGTTAACTCCTCTGACACTTCAAGTCCAATTGGAACCAAACTTGGTATAGTTGTTTATTAGCATTAGGTGTATAGAACTGATGTGAGGATTTTAATTGGTTGTAAAACATGGCTGCTGTGGCTAAAAAAAGAACATAGGGGTAAATTGCAGTTTTTTGCAAATAACTCAAAAACGGTGACAGATTTTAAAATTTTGATAGAAAAAAAAGTGAGCAGCACCTGAAGATCTACCAGCTCTGAAATTTTTAAGAAAATCCAATGACCCATGTAGGAGTTATTGCCCTTTTTGTGGATTTTTGGCAAAATTTGCACCTGTTTAGCTCAATATCTTGAAAACTATACAAGATATTTGAGAAATTTAAATTGCATATTGTTAAGCACATCAAGATCTACAAAATATGTAATAGGGTCAACGTTGTAGGACCTTTCTTTTGAGGAGTTATTGCTTAGAACGTCAAAATTGAGCTTTTAAAAAGCATTTCCTCATTACATTGAAAATGTTAACTCCTCTGACACTTCAAGTCAAATTGGAACAAAACTTGGTATAGTTGTTTTTTAGCATTAGGTGTATAGAATTGATGTGGGGATTTTTGATTGGTTGTAAAACATGGCCGCTGTGGCTGAAAATAGAACATTGGGTTAAACTGCATTTTTTTGCTAATAACTCAAAAAGGGTGACAGATTTTTTAATTTTAATTGAGATAAAAGTGATCAGCACCTTAAGATCTACCATATTGTCAGATGACCCCCTTATTAAACTTATAAGCCTTTCAATGTCAAATAGCCTTTACTTCAGGCACATATGTCAGGTGAGCGATTCAGGCTCCTGGGAGCCTCTTGTATATATTATTTATTGTCAGACTGGTTATAACACCAATTAGATAATTAATCAAATTCCTAAGGTGTTTTAACTAATTTGTACATTAATTTTTTGCTATTCAACAGTTAAGCTATTCATACTATTAGTATTAAAATTTCAAGTACGCCTCATGTTTTTCACCAATCCTTAAAGAAGGTACAAATCACCTTCCTTGTCCATTGGTGTTGTCTTTTCACCTTTTCAGATTTCTCAGTTTCTATTGAAATGATTGTTTTGTAATGCCCAATCTACAAAAGTGGTGTTCAAGTTGGTCCGTCCATCTGTTCATCTGTTTGTCCCAAATGTTCGAAGAAGGAGCTTTATGTCTTTAGGACATATTCTTGTTAACTCAAGTATACAGTACAAACTCTAACACACATTGTAACATGAATTGAGAATTTTCCTTTGATCTTCAGAAAGAATAAATAAGTACTAATAGGCATTTGTATTCCAAATCATCTCAACTGAATGATATTGCATAAAATGTCACCTGTGTTATATAAACCCTATGGAAAATTTCCATGCAATAATCAACACCAAACACCCAAATATTGCATACCAAAAGCTCCGCCTCCAAAACATGACTCCTCCTTCAAACAATGAAAACAAAATATTTGAATATTTATTTTCATTTAATATTTCCCGCCAGACGAAGGCACGTGCCAGTATTTCATTAATAAATATTTTCATTGGTTTAAATATAATCACCCTACAATTATATGCTCCGCCTTTCAATCAAATTTTTACCTGTTAATTCATGTTACAAATAATTTATAGCACCGCCTACCTCGTTATCCCAAATAAACTTCTCACGTTTCGTGTTCGAAGTTTATTAGGATAACTCCTAGTACTGTGCTATAAATATAACTTGGACCTGGATGGCCGAGTGGTCTAAAGGTGCCGGTTTAAATACCACACTATTGATCACTAGCCGATCACCTCTGAGCTGGTGTTCGAGTCCTGTTTGTATTTAATAAAAAAATGAATTCCCAAACTGTATGTGATTAGGTTTGTCAGTTACCTGGCCAAGGTCGGTGGTTTTCTCCCGGTACTTCGGTTTCCTCCACCATTAAACACTGACGGCCCTACATGACCCAGGTGCTTCAATAAAGGGTGTTAAACACACACACACGCATTGCACATAAACAGAATTCCCAATATATCATTATTCAAACTAACTTGGTATGTAAATTCTGATTCCCAAGTCTCTGTTGTTGCGATCTGTAGTCTTTTTTAATTGGTTGAAGTAAATTCTCTTGGATGATCGAAGTAAATCAAATTTGCTTGATTTACTGCACGATTTTCTGCAGCAGTTAGTTCCAATGTATATAAACAATTTGTGATGTATTTGTTTGCACTCTTTTTTCCCTTTTTGTCTGGCCGTAACGGCTTTTGAAAAAAAATTGTGATTTTCTGCAGCAGTTAGTTCCAATGTATATAAACAATTTGTGATGTATTTGTTTGCACTCTTTTTTCCCTTTTCTGTCTGGCCGTAACGGCTTTTGAAAAAAAATTGTATTTATCTTTCGGAATATAAGAGGTTTTAGTGAAATGAAGAAGAAAAAAATCATTAAACAGAAGTTGTATTAATCTTAGTTTTGTGGAAATGAAGAGAAAAATCATTAAGAATTTATTTTACTTTAACATTATGAAATTTTAAGATGAATGGTAATACAAACTGAAAGGGGATAAATTCTAGTTCTGAATTACTCTAAAAATGGATTTTAAAGAAAGGGATTTTATATCCTAAACAAGGAATATAGACATTCAAATAGTGTTTGGGCCATCTGTCCGTTAGTTCATCAATCCATCCCGAAATTCAGTTTAGCTTCATTCTTGTTCTGAGTCGGGGCATCTTTTGGAAATGTATTGTTTTGATCCTGTTTTATTGATAACAAAAACTCTACAACTGTAAATGAAGCATGGATTTTTAATTTGTCATCAACCCACATGCAAAATTATCCTTAACATGTTGTTGCATTTGGTAATGAATCTGAATTTCTAAAAATCAGTCACAGCATTTATTTTCGGTCTGTCTGCATAGGAACATAATGAAATTAAAAACTCTTAAGCACCAGAAAAGGATGATTTCATTATTTTTGGGAATTACATCATGTTCAGCAAGTTGTGAAATCAAACTCTGATCCTGGTTTAGATTTTTAATTAATAAAAGTATACCGTATATTAAATTGCAACGTGGAGCTTACTTGCATGCATATTTAGTGTGTTAATTGCAGTGTCTAGTTTTCTTGCCCTATTACACCTACTTTAACTTTTCTAGGTCAAAGCATGCAAATAGATCCTTTTGTGTAAAATAATTAAGGTCATAGCGATGCTGTATTTAGATACTGTAATATTAGATTGGAAAATATATATGATCCGTAGGAAACCTTTGTATGTCTTCTGTGATGCAAAGAAGAATGAAAGGATGAAAGCAAAAATTGAAGAAATCAACGATCGGGGCCACGACTTAATTAAACAAGGAAGATAGGAGACTGTGTCAATAGGACACGACTTGATTTTTTCCAGTCTGGCAGACTCTGTCTTGAAATATATAACAACCTGTAATTTTGTATGTGTTTCCTATAAGGAGTGTCATTATATTGAACCAATTGTATTTAGGAAAAAACTGACGTTTTCGACTGGATTTCACAGAAGAAAAACCCGGGTTATAAAATAGTGAATGATGATCGAGCGGGTGGGGGAGTTACAATTTCTCAGCAACAACTTATCACAGCGACTTGATATTTGGTATACAGCATCAAGGTGGGGTCCCAAAATGTAGGATTTGATTTCAGGTCTGTCACTCATCCACTTTCTGTTTAAAAAATCTGGCCATTTTTGACTTTCACAAATTTTTTAGTATGTTTAAATTAAAGTATGGGGTTGGATTAGGGGGGGGGGGCTCATCATGCTATCCTGGAAGAATAAATTCTACATGCTGCTTTCCAAGTAAAATAATTGAGCAAAAAACTCCAGCAGTGTAAATCCCCGATTCCCAGTGAATAAAAAAAGCAATTCCCTATGTCCATATCCTCAAAAAACTTTTTACTAATTAAACAGGTGAACTTTGAATCTTTGTGTGAAATAGCACTTTTGGTATAGGAATTTTGAAGAATATTACCAAATTTCAAAGAACTTTAAAAAATCTGATCTAGTCTGTCACTCAGACTTAGATATAGGCATTGATATTTTAAACCTTTATAATCTGACTTTATCATGATTTAATGAAAATACATGTTCATAAAACACAGTTGAATATGGCATTGAAAATGTTTAGCCCCAAAATCTCATTTTATGCTGAACTATCATGATTATATTCAGAATACATGTTCAAATTAGACAGCTATATATATATCAATAACAGATAACTTTTAACTTAAATTCAAATGATTTCTCTTTCTAAACACCTACACACGGATCTTCTTTCTAAGTGAAATTTCGTCTTCTGTGAAGCTTTTTTCCTCTAAGTATCAGCTGTTCGTTAGACAGATTTTAATTATTGAAAGTTGGTAAACAAGACTTCATTAGACGGAAATCTATATCCTATATTTAGAAACAGCAGCAGTGTCACGTCATTTAGTTTGTTTATATATGTATTTATGGTAACTTAATTTGAAAGAAAAGATGATATATTTTCAGGCATATGTCTTTGATATACCTAATTTAGAAAGAAAGGCCATTGTTGTCTCGTAAAAATTTTTGAGACAAGAAGTTTTAAAGAAGTAAAAGAAGCTAACTTTAAGTCCATATATATTTACACCCTCTAGATTTTGAAAACCTGAAAATTAAGACCACTTTAAGACTTCAGCAAAAACCTGTGGCTGAATGAAGAATCTCAGAGTTATAGAAAATGAATAGCATCTAACGACAGTTTGTTGCAACTTACAGTACTTTTAGTTTGCCTTTGGGACAAACCATTTAAGTCATACATCCTCAAGACTTAAAGACGATCTTTGTAAATGTTATATTGACCTGACTGACATAATGTACCCTTACTGTACCAAGATCAGGTCAATAAATTTCTATATTACAAACCAAATATGAATGACCTGTAATCCATTAAGAGACTTACAAGCCTCCAAAGGAATTCACAGTAGGACTCTAGAAAAACAAAAGTATTAGATTCCGGTCGAGGTCTTAGAATTCAGGAAGAAAAATATAAACTGTGTGGAATTTAGGTCAAGTTTATGATATCATATTCACTTGTAGGTTCAATCTTAGAGAAATTGAAGATAATTTGTTGCTTTTAAGACGAGAGCAAATTGTTTGCCATAAATGTAACATTATTTTTTCCCTTAACCAGACTGATCATTATTTATATAACGACTTGTAATTTTATCTGAAAAAGGCAGACAGTCTTTGTGTCGTTCCTCTGAAGGGAAGCGTAGCATTATTTGTTTTCCACTCAGGCTTTTAATTTGCCGATTGTGTAACTTTGAGGTTACGCCTACGTACGGAGACAAGATTGGCGACCGTAAGCATGTTTTATGGAGAAGCGAGGTTGAAATGTTATACCCAAGGGAAGGGATTAATCAAATATCTTGGTGACACACAGACTTAATGTGTAGGTTTCCGATGATTACGGTTCTTTGGATTTTGTATTCACATATCAAATTTACTTGACTGTTTCCAAGTCTCGATTTGAATTGTATGCATTTATTTTGACCTTGGGCCATTGGGCCAATCACAAAACAGTGAACAGCCCCTACTGGCCTAGTTGAAGTCTACATTAATCAGTGGCAATTGAAAAGTCAACACATGATTACAGTCAGCAGCCTTCAAATTGACCAACGTCTTAAAATTAGCCAAGTTAAAGAATATACAGGTACATTTGTACATTACAATTTTCTGCCCCAGAAAGCTATCCTCTGTTTCAAAGAACAAACTGAAATTTGATTATATACCAATGACTGTGAAATTCAAAGCTTGTTCCCTTTGATTCTACTTTGGATTTTTATAGTTCTTTCATAGTACAAAAGTCACAGCCATCGATATAACATGACCAAAAGACCTTTATCTTCTCTGTCTGACTTCTACTATTTCAAATATTTCTCGGAATCACGAAATGGCCGAGAAAAAAAAATTGCATTCAACATAAAGAGATTGGTTGATACTCAATGTTCTTTTCTGACTGTCAATACACATCATTTACTGTTACTGACAATTTTTTCTTTTCTTTTCTTTCATGTTTTTTTTTCTTCTTCTTTTTTTCTTGCTAACGGCTATAATGTTACATTTGTGTGTCCTTTGATACACCTACATGGCTTATCGATAAATAATTTATCCAAGAACCATTTAACCGATGTTATAGTAGCATGATATCTCGGTATTAAATTAAATGGATCTGATACGTAATACGTTAAAAAAGGTGATTTACATATGGTGTTTTTTTACACCTGTATCTCTTTTATGTTCTCGTCAATAAGGTAATAAGTTGGAAAAAAACTGTTAGAAAGATAGGGGTTATTTGCCGTAATAACAATGTTTTTGAAGACCAAAGGACAAAAAGGACAATAATGAAAATCACTCCTTGTAATTCTGTTTTTAGCATCAGTGTATTGGAAAGAACGAAAGGACCGCAATCAAGGCCACTCAGTGTTGATTGAATTTTTTCGTATACAATTGTTAGGGAAATCTGCTAAACTTTAGAGTTAGAAAAATAAAATATCAACAAAGGTAGTGTTGGTCTTGGTTGTTTCAGAAGTGAAATAATTTTAACAGAAAGTTCATTACAAAATTAAATTTTAGACAAGAAGGAATCATGACTATTTATTGTACTGCCTTTTAAGAATTAATAATAAAATTATCTACTCATGACTTCTGATCTTTATTTGCTTAAAAAAAAATCCTTCCTTGGAAATTATTAAAAACTATCTGCAACCTTGAAAATATATAACATCATTTGGGTGTTTATACTCGTGACTTTAGGGGAATACCCCTCTGCTATTATTATATATTAAAGACTGGCTATGCAGGCGCAGATTCATGTGGGGGTGCACCCAGCACATGCCACCCCTAAAATGTAACCATGAAATCAATCAAAAAAGGCAAAAAAATTTCGCCCCTCCCTCTGCTCGGCAAATCTTTAATGCCCGTGCCCCCTCTGATTGAAAATCCTGGATCTGCACTTGCTATGTGCCATGGGTTGTTCAGTTGATTACACACCACCACCAGATTGGTGCCTGCTTCAAAGGGCCCAGCACGATGACCATATTGTTTTCACTGGAACAGGGGTTGTCTTGCATCACCAGTATGTAATTTGTCAATAGATTTTTTTTTAAATTGGCATAAATGTCCAAAATGATGTACTCTTTCATGATTTGATTAAAAATTCATGGGTTTCTTCCCTACTTTTCAAGTTATATCAAGTTAAAGTATCAATATTTTACTTTGAATTATATAGGAAAAGCCATAAAAACACACAAAAATGTTCAATTACTTTTTTCCTGTCAATGAATTTCCCTCATTTTTTGACATTTTATAGATTTTGCGACAATTCATTATCTTAAATGAATTTAAGGTGGGGTTTCTTCACTTGATTTTTGCGTACAAGCAAGGATAGGAGCCAAAAACGATGATTTTTCATGATTTTTGCAAAATTACCTCCCTTGACCATACTTTAGCTAAGAATTTATACTACTTTTAGAATACAAATTTTAATCATATTGATAAAATGTGTCTAAACTAGGTAAAAAGATTCTAAAAACACAAAAATCTCAAAATATTTTTCAAATTTCAATTTATTTTGGGCAAGTCACATGACCACTGTCCTTCTCCACCTTAACACCACCTTAAAGATGATCTCAGAGGAGTACACAACTTTAATGATCCTACAATTCAATTCTCTTACTTTGTTAAAAAAGCGTGATGATCGAAGCACAAAAGATTCAGACAGCTTGGAAATTTGCTAATTTGTTTTTAATTTTTATTGGTGATTTGAAATTTGAATCCTTATTTTGAATTTGTCACGATCATAGATCCCATCCACTTCTTTTCCCTTTTATCAAAACATGAAGGTCTGAGAGACTAAAGACAATACTTCATTTCAGCTCGTTTTCATCAAATTTGAAAAGTAAATAGAGCAATTGTCCTATTTATATCAGGAACAAATTGAAGTTCTTAGAAAAGAACTCAACGATTATCCAAATTAGTTTTTAATTACACAGCATACAATTGACAAACGTTTTTTAAGTGGTGTGAACTTTCTGGTGTACTTTTATGTTTTGTTTAAAAATTTCTATTAGAGTGCTGATAACATCATAAATGCCTGATCTATGGACAATTTTTCTATTAATAAAAGATTTGAAGTGATTGTCAATTTAAGTGATGTTGTTTTTCCCTCTTTCCATTTGTTTTGCTTTATGGGTAAGCTTGAATAAATCTTGCATGAGAGGGAGTGGTCCCTCAACCCCCCTCTCTGCCAATTCAACTTTTTCATCCCCTACACTACTTTTATCTTATTTTACCCCCAAATTTTTGTACTGTTCCTAGTTTATTGGCCTTTGTTCGCTATCATCAATAAATTTAAAAAATGTCAAAACCCTAAGGTTCTTGAAGACCTACCCCAGACATAGCTTAGTCTTAGTTATAATTTGGATTTCTAGTTCGGCATTTTTGGTATAATTATTCTATGCTCTTCATATTCATGTAGTGTTTGGCATTTCCAACTTTTGGTAGAGCGCCTCTGATGAGTCTTGAATAGACGAAATGCGGATCAGGCGTAGAAAAAATTATTGTCTGGAACTTTGTTGTCATTTTTATCTCCTTAACTTCTGCTTCTTTGGATCCTAATTCTCACCCTCCTTGACCCCTGTATCCCTGTCTACACTGTCCAGGGCCAAGCAAGGCCTCCTATTTTGTCAATAAAAAAAGTTTTGGATATATAGGAAATCATTGAAGTTTGACCTTGAGCAGCCCCTTCTCAACCAATCAATGCCCACCTTTTTTATGTCACCTGCAACATATTGCAAACTGACATATAGGGGTAACTTTGACTCTATTCATCGTCTTGGGGTAGTGTCCTGCTGCCTTGTCTTGCAGTGTCACATATTTTTTCCCCCGCATTTTTCTGGGCAACTACATGTCACAGCATCTTGATATTTGGCATGTAGCTTCTTTCTATAGTACTATTAGGTTTAAAAAGTAACTTTATGCCTGTAATTCTTCTACTTCCTGTTTACCGAATACTTTAAGACACAGGCCACATGTGTCTTCCATTTTAGACCACTTTTCCATGTTTCTTCATTTCTGGCTTTGACCCTGCTATCTTTAGCCTCATAAATGATTTAGTGATAAAACAAGTACCACATGGCTTTGAAAACATTTTTTTCATTTTGATGTTGCAGGAATGTGAAGCCTTGTAACTAATATCCAGATCACCAGTTTAATATTATAATTTAAGTTGCAAGTTCACCCAGTTTTACTGGAAAACAGTGATTCAAAATTGACGAGGAAATTTTACTCTTATATCTGCAATATGTAGGAAATATATGTTGGAAATATTTACTTTTCCTTTTTTCTAACCTATAAATTTTCTACAATTTTCCTGAAATAAATTGACAAAGGTTTGACTTCCATTTCGTACATGTTTATTGACGTCAATTGCTATCCAGGTTCACCTAATTTCCAGAAATATATCTAGTGGGGTTGTTATTGTCGTTTCCACAACCGTTGTTTTTAAACTTTACTGTTTGATTTATGTATATTTATCTTTATCATTTCAGAAGAACCTTAGATGCAAACCTACATTCCGTGAAGCAGGTGTCCGAAATTACCGAGAGGTAAGTTCTAAAAATAGAACCAAGCTGTCAAACTTGTCAGTGGGTTTGTCACAATCTGTTCAACAATTTTTTATACAACCGCAAAAATATTGCAGATGTATAATCATGGTATGATGCTGTTGCCTGCTTCCGAGTCTGTTAACTTTAGTTTTCCCAAAATAACTTTAGTTCTAGTTATTTGATTGCTTTGAAATTTGACAATAATATTCCTCACTATAAAAGGATGGATGCGATTGACTTTGGGGTCCCCCTTCTTTCGTTTAGAAATTAGGGACCAAAAATGCTACTTATTTGTTTGTTCCCACTATATGATTGATTTTGGGGGTCCCCCTTTTATTTGTTTAGAAATTAGGAGCCAAAAGGGCCTAATTTACAATGTTAAGGATTAATTTTGTGACACTCCCCTCCCTGTAATTGCTGCTAGGGGCCAAAAGGGCAAAAATGGGAGCAGATACTGATGATAAGGGGCCAAAAGGTGCTTTAAAAAAATGCATTCCTTGTGAAATGTGGGTGGAAAGTCCATCAAAGGCTTCATGTAATAAAAAACTTTGTCAGTCCACCATGGGCTGCATGTGTCCAGAGCAATCGACTAATAAAGTCACTATCCATATTGGGTCTAAAATGTATAGGGTTCAACATGTTGCCATTGTATCATTTTGCCCTTGGCGAAGCTTTTTATTTTTGTTTTTGTTTTTTACACATCTGAAGTATATATTTTAGAAAACAAAATACTCTGCTACACATGTATATAGCTCCTCCAGATTGATCAATGATCATTCAGATTTATATTAATAATTAGGCTTAAACCAATTTTCAAGTTTGATGGTTATACACAAGAATACCTTCATGGACCTTTTGAATGTTTTCCTATTTACCGTAACTTTTATTAATCGTATAATTATGATGTTCAGTGGTGTTTTGCATGTTTGTTGTGCTTATTTTTTATCTTTTTTTAGAACAAATGAACAATAAGGTATCTTTTGGGGAGGGGGGCACTAATTGGGTTTCAAACCATAAAATTTTATATTAAACCACAAATTCCAGGATTATGCTTTTATCAGCAAAATCTGATGCCCATGATTGAATTTTAGCATATTTTAAAATTAATATTAAGTATGTAATAGTTTTGGTTTTGAGTACTTTTCGTTTTCAACAGTTTTGGAATTTGGCCTTCCAATGTTTTGATTCAAATGCTACTGATGAAAGGTTACTCCTTTAAATATCAATTTATAGCATATCCAAATTAACCATTTATACCCGCATTTTGGTATTTGTAATTTTACACCTTTTACAGCATTTATGTAAACCTCAGGACCTAAAAAACGATAAAAATCAGATGAACACCAGTTATCCAGTTATTGTACTGAAAAAGGAGAGAAATCTCCACATTATATGGTTCTTATTGCTTATTGAAGAAAACCTATGTTTTACCTACATTTCTTTTTTATTAGATAATTGATGAAACGTCTAAGAAGCATCTTTGAAACACTGTTTGCAGTAAATACCACAACATATTGTTTTTTTTTTTGGGGGGGGGGTAATCAATTTTCAGGGTTTTTTATCAACCTTGTATAAAAAATCCAACAAATCACTATTTTTACATTGATTACACTGTTACCATTATATGCAAACCATAAATTCTACAATCCAACAAAACGTTCTTTTAGGAAGTAAACTACGAAATTGATACCCCATGAAAATAAATGAATCCCCAGCATGCTTTTTGGTAGCACATAAAAAACCATGACCATTATAGGTAAATTGAAGTCATAAATTAAAGCTTTTATGATTGCAGAGGAGCATAAACCTTTCTCAAAAGCAAATATAAAAGAATTAGCTTTAAACTTATTACGTCTTTTCTAGTTTCAAGAGCAAATTTTGTTGTTTTAATGGAGGATAAACTTTAATATTGACCATTAAACAAAACAATACCCCCCCCTTGAAATTGCAGTATTTTTTATGTTGCCTGCAACATGTTGCAAAGCAATGTGGACATTTTTTTTTGTCTTCACAAAAGTATCTGTGATATTTTTAGAAAACTACATGCTCTTGAACTTTTGCTTGTATACTTGCTCCATGTACAATAATTTTATGCCTTATCTCATCTGCTTCCTGTTTTGAAATATATTTGGAACACAGAGGCATCATTTGTCATCAACCAAAGACCCCTATTCTGGCCCCAAATGTGGTGAGGAGACATATATTATTTCGTGTCCACATCAGTATGTCTCTCCTCTCTACTCAACCATATTAAATGAAACTTGATATGTTGCTAGTGCAACATAACATTGGGTGTTATGGTCTTTTGATCTTAGTATTTTCAGGGCATGAGATACACATTGTTTTTGCAGACAAAAACAAACAAACTTTACTTCTGTTTTTTTTTTTTTTTTAAGTACAAAAAGATCACTTTGCAGAAAAAAATTCCAACTTTGCATATTGTAAATGTGGTGGCTGTTCTTGCTTAATTCCTGATCACAAAATATCCACGAAAATACATCCCCCCCCCCCAAGAATGGATTATTCTTTACGTAAAATGTCCAAATAATCAGAAAAAGCATGAATTTATCTCCTTGGGCATGCACAAAAAATATCACCCTGCAAAAAGTTTCCATCCTTACATGTACCTTATATGTTCTTGTACAATTTCGAAAACTCTTTTCAGGAAAATGTTCCGACAGACATATCCACGGTAAGGAAAGGTTAGGGTTCTAATAACCTCTCTTCTGTTCTAACTTTGAGCTTAAGTATTTTTCTTTAACTCCTTGTGTGACCTTTGACCTTTGGATTGACCTCTTTCCATATTACAAATAGTAAATAACACATATTCTTATGATTTATAGCTTTTGTTTCTTTTTTTTTGTGGTTTGGTGTATACTGACAAATTTTGGCAGGGCTTGGTGGAGTGAATTGGATTGTCTTTTATTTTTTTTCCTCAAGTCTGTCAAAAACTTAGTGATGATGTTCTGCTGAAATTATCGCTTTTTTCAAGCATTTTGATTTAAATTTTAAGGTTGAACCTTTGCAGCTTTGAAACTTAATCATACTGTACCAAAAATATGCTAGGCATTCTTTCTTTTGTTCATTTATCTGTCACGCTCTTGTCACTTTTTTCACAAAATGCTTTAAGCAGATGTTATACTTTAGAGTTGGTTATTTTTGTGGTGGTCCAAATTTTCCCTTATTTTTGCAGGTGGACAGAAAATACGAAAATAAATTCAATGATTTTTTTTTTTTTTTTTTATTATTAGAAAAGTAACATTTACAATCATAAACTGTGAATATAAAGTCAGAAATTTTTGTTTTACACACTTAATGATTCTGATAACAGGAAAAATTACCCACTAAAAGAAATACATGATCAAGATAGTATAGCAAGGTCTTAAATACTCCCTTCAGAAGTTTTACACATTCTTTAGGTTTTTTTTCTTAAAACAATCAGTTTATTTTTTTTAAATTTAATTTAATTATAGTTGCAACCAAAAACAAAACAAAAAATTTAAGCAAGAATATTATCTCTGAAACTTTTTGAGAACTGATTTTCATAGTTTCCTAACATATGTACACACTTTGGGCTGAAATTGTTTTTCTCTCCAACAGTGTGATTTTACTTTTTATGGAACAACATAATTTTAATGATCATATTATGTTATGGTGATGTCATCATTGTCATTGTCTGTGGAAACTTTGGTTTGTGTGAGTCCATCATGGGCTGCATGTGTCCATAATGCATTTGGCTATCCATATTGGCCTCCAACGTGCAGTGTTCAACATATTGTGGTGGTATTGTGCTGTGCTGGGTGTAACTTTTTATTACAATCATGTTTTATTAACCATTATGGTTATACATGTACCTTATTTTATTCATCCTCTAGCCCTACAAATATTGGCCACCCAATAGGTTTAAAGATGATATTTTTGTTCAAGTAGTTAATGGTTTAGATAGTTGGTGGTAACTTGGCCAGCAGTTATATTTTTGACTTCCTAAAAAAGTTAAATGGTATCTATGTTTGGTGGTTTTCAAGGTGAAACTTTATCACCCTCTTTTATTCTTATTTTTATTAATGATTTAAAATATATGAAGTTGTAATTTAAAAACTTAAGGATTTTTTTCTTCCGGCAGGCACTTGACTTAAATTCTCTTAATATTAACAAATACCATTTTGGCATTTGAATATTGAAGAAGCAAGACTGAACTTGTAGGCATTTTTTATCATTTTTAAATTAAGTATTTCTGACAACTTTCAGAAATTTTTGGCAAAGTTTCTCATTAACAGACATAAGCCATTTTCAGTCCTTTCTGTATTGTTATACAATATATTTAATGTCCCTGCATAAAGCATTTTTTGTCAGTTTTTGAATTATCAATGCTTTGTTTTCAGAATCCAGACTGCTTTATTTATTTAAAGGTAAAATGAAAAGTTATGAGGTTTAGTGAGAATCTTCTAAAACACTAGGGTTTTTTTCAGGTGTGGCACATTTTTTAACTTCAATATTTCTTGTGGTCTTTTGGTTTTACACTGTCCTCAAAATTAGACTGAAACTCATACCTCAAGTTGTCTCACTATCCTAACATTGTGTTGCCTGTTACATATAGGAAAACTTCAGCACTGTGTTTTTGGCAGGATTTCACGGAGTGAAAATCCGGGTTATAAAATGGTGAATGTTAGGCGGGCGGGCGGGGGAAAATTTTTTCGTAATAGTTTCCTCAGCAACTACTAATCACAGCCACTTGATATTTGGTATACAGCATCAGGGTGGGGTCCCATAATGTGGGATGCGATTTTAGGTCTGTCGCTGACCTACTTCCTGTTTAACGAAATCCGGCTATTATTGACTTTGACAGATTTTTCATGTATCGTAAGGAACCTGCCATACTTACACCATGCCCTTTGGCACTTTTAAAAAGGTTACAGCTACATCCAGTTATACTTAGTGGTGTAAGTGATTTTATGCCTGAGAATCACTTACTTCTTGTTTATCCAATATTTTAAAAGGACCAGAGCCACAAACCCCCATATTTGGCCCTGTAAATCAGCAAATATTAGAATTGGTTTGTTTTACTCAAATTGCTGGATAGCAGTCTGCACTGTTAGCCACTAGTCCGATGCCCCAGACTAGTAAAAATTTGTTCGGACTAGTGAAAAATAGCCAAGATTTTATATAGACATTTAAGGAAAAATCTTTAAAACTTGTTGTCGGACCAGTTCAGTTTTTGGTGCAGACTGGGATGGCAGTGCTAAAAGAAATATAATTTTAGAATTTAATAGCACCCTGACACTTCAAAAAAGGTCTAAATTAATGAATTTTCTAGATTTTCTAGAGATGGCACCATCCCTCACCCATCAAAATTTTTATTGAAACATGAAGTAAAATTCAAGCAAATATAGTTATGGGTGAGGGGTGGTGCCATAATATCATTTTCACGAAAAACTAGGTGAAAAGGCCAAAATTCTGCTGAAATTAGCAAATTTTCCATTTTAGCGTCACAATCTGACGTCATTGCAACATCATATATAATTGCAGAAATCGTAAAATTGGTTTTGTTTTGTAATTAGCAATTATTCTAGACTAATTAGCAACCATAGTCTTATCTGAAAAATGAATTAGAAAATATGACCTGATTTAGGGCCAAAATAGACACTCCTTTGTTATTCCACAGAAGATTTCTGATGTTTAATTAACTGTTGATTTAAATGATTTTATCCCCTTTCTTGAAAATTTGTTTTGGGGTAAACTGTTGAAGAACCACTTTTCAATGTGCCCACATAATTTGTTAAGCAGACCTGAACCTTAAACATTTGATTGATTTGGGTGAAACTTTGCATCAAGTAGAAACATGGTATGGTGATAAGCATGACAAAGACTTCATTGGTCTCGAAAGCCAATATAGGGAGAATAATTTGACTTTTTTTTTTCTATTGTAAATATAATGCAGATTCAGGGATTCAAGGTTTGCTTAAGCTTTGCAAAAATCACAAAACCCTACAAACTATTGATTTAGTAAATCCAAATTTTTAAATGTACTACCTTGTTTTGCACCTTTTCCAGATCACATTAATCTAAAGTACACTTCTTTATGCTCAGAGAGTGCAACAACCGTCACTGACAACACCAACAACAAAAAACACCATGCACTTAGCAATAAGAAATACGGCTGTGTAAATTTATCGTCTCTCAAGAAATTGGCATCTCATTCACACCTTCCACTCAATTAGCGAAAGTCTACGGAATGAATTATTGTTCTTTGTTGTGACAGTCTTTTGAGTATTTTGCTTAATTTTCGAGCACCATAATAGAAATTTACGATTGTGTCTGAGCATTGCAGCTGAAAGATTCTTAATTCCCATTAGCCAATTTATTCCTTTATTATGGTCAGGTGACCAATTAGTTTACTTCACGATTAAAATTTATTTGACGTGAGAGAAGGCTTGTAAATCCTTTGCCAATTCCTGCTTACTTTTAAGTAAATGGTGGGATTTATATAGATTTGGAGGTGTTTTTTTTTCTTGTCTATTTGCATCATGAACTCATGAACTCATTAAAATTGTATAACATATCTTTAAATAAATGGTAGTTGATTGGCCAATCCTGGGGTCAGGGAAGGTCAAGTGGTCTATAGGGCTCATGTTTACAAAATGATCTTCTCAATAGTCCCTCCAGGGACATGGGTGTGAGTTTAACACCTTATTTGAAAATTATGAAAATAGAAAATTTCTAGAAATTATTGTGTGGGCTATCAGATATATTAAGATACTTGAGCTTTCAAGTCAGTCACAAGATTCTTAAAACAGACTCAGCTATCTTAGTTAATGTTCATCAAACATATGATAGCTTACTTTCAAAATTTTATTCAGGTTCTTGAATGATCTACAATTGCTATTTCATCCTCTTTTAAGCCTTTGTACAGAAGAAAAAAATAAAAAAATCTTTTTATCCTGACATGCATGAATTCATTCCTGGTACCAAGTCAGGACCATTGCGATCTTTAATCCTCCTTCATTTGTTGCTTGTTTTATTTTTCTCTTGAAATAAAAATGGCAACAAAGTTCCAGACAATAAATTTTGCTACGCGTGACGCGCGTTTCGTCTATTCAAGACTCATCAGAGGCGCTCTACCAAAAATATTGCAAATGCCAAACACTATATGATTATGAAGAGCATAGAACAATAAAACCAAAATTACCAAAATGGGGAACCAAATTATAACTAAGATGATCAACCTATGTCTGGGGTAGGAAGAACCTTAGGGTTAGACAATTTTGAAATTTATACGGATAATTTAAAGCTTTGATGTGTTCTCCAACACAAAAGTGTTGGTGCCGGAGCGGGCTAACCTCGGGGAATTAAAACTCCACCAGCAGTGCTAACCTTCACGTGTGTTCGAAATGAAAATGACAACAAAGTTCCAGACTATACAATTATCACCCTAGTTGGTGTGTGACCCGGTGGTTTCTTTCCCTGAGAAAGTAAGGTAACCCGAGGGCTTGCCCCGAGGGTGACCTTACTTTTCGAGGGGAAAGAAATGCCGGGTCACATATCGTCTAGGGTGATAACTGTTATATTATATCGAATATTTAAATGAAACTAATTCAATATTAAATTTTGAAACATATTTCGGACATTTTAACCGTTTCCATTGAAAAAAAATACAACCCATACAATGTTGAAGTAAAAACATGGGGTTCACGTGCGAAATCTCACGAGAGGGTGACCTTACCATGCGACCCAACGATTACCTGTTGACCCAGCGAAATATCACATGTCATGTGACCACGTCTTAGCGAATCACAATAAAGATTTTTATATGAGTATATAATATAATAAATTTTGCTACGCCTGATTGAACAGATTGATTCATTGAAGACAAGGTTACATGAAGACATTGAATAGGGCTGTTTACTTTGTAGCTCCTTTTCACAAGTTTTTTTTTTACTAAATAATTTTTTTTTGTTACTCTGAAGTGAAAAAACAATGTCTGTTTGACAAAATCACCCAAATATTGTGGAGCAACTTAAGTACTGTTATCAGTTATATTGAAGGCTGTTGACTGTTTTCTATTGTGGATTATGAAATTCCCGCTGTTATATGAAGGTTGTGTTAGGTACACTTATTACACATCCCATTATTTTTAGGTGCCTGGGTGGCCGACCGGTCTATTAGGTGCTGGATTAAATACCACACATGATCACTAGCTGATCACCTCTCAGCTGGTGTTTGAGCCCCGTTTGTATTTAACAAAAAAAGGGACTTCCCCAACTGTATGTGATTAGTTTTGTCAGTTACCTGCCCAAGGTTGGTGTTTACTCTGGGTACTCCAGTTTCCTCCACCATTAAGTCTGACCGCCCTACATGGTCATGGTGCGTCAATAAAGGGCATAAAACACCAACACACACACACACAAATAACACTACTGATCACCTTTCAGGTGGTGTTCGAGTCCCAGTTATAATTTAAAAAAACAGGGCTTCCCGACCTAGATGTGATTAGGTTTGTCAGTTACCTGCCCAAGGTCTATGGTTTCCTTCTGATAATCAAGTTTCCTCCACCATTTAAACTGATTACCTTATATGGCCCAGGTGCATTGAAAAGGTTCAGTTCTTGAAAAAATGCCAGAGGTTTTATTGCTCTCTTATTCTATCTTGTCCTTTTTGTCCCCTGTCAGTAAAAACAGATAATGTTGTACATATCATATATCATTCAGTCTTGTTTCTTTAAGTTGTCAATCTTACGCCAAATCTAAAAACTTGTTATAACGTGTTCATTCACTCTGAGGTCAAGGTCTTAAGGGGCAATCATTACATATTTAAGCTTTTACTGGTATATTTAACTGGTTTTAGACCGGACAATGATTTCACTGTCTTTTTATTTCCCTTGGGAGTTCTTATTCCTGGCAGTAATATATTGTATCTTTGGTCATTGGCTTTTGTGTTCATTGTATTTTTATGTCAGCTTCATGTAGCATCTGTTGATGTGACAAGCTCTTTTGTAAATGTTATGGTAAGTGGATCTTGACCTTGACCTTGAACTTATCTAGATGTTTGACCATCTCAAGAGGTATCTGTTTATTAAAACAAAAGTGCATTGAGTTCAAGGTATTTTATTAGGACAGCCAAGGTCAGTTGTTTCCTCCAGGTACTTCAGTTTCCTCCACTTTTAAAACTGACTGCCTTTCATGGCCCAGGTGCGAAAAAAAGGGCTTTAAACCCTTATACACACACACACACACACACACCCTCACACATGCCCACACAGATTAAGAGGGTACGGCGGAAACAAACTGAGAAATTAAGAAAAAAGTTTGCCAAGTCTCCATAAATTTTTATTAAAGCCCACTCTTACTTCAAAAGATGGATTTGCCCTCTGTAAGATACTTGACCATCACTTATGTTTTGGTCTGTTTGTCACTCTCACTGGTCATTTATCGTCTCACATTTGATTCTATACTCTTTTAAATCTGGTGAAATTTTATATTTGCCAAATATGATGTGCTTTTTCTATGGTTTACTTTTTCTGATTAATTTCTACCGGTAGATATTTTTCGTATTTAATAGATTTGTAGGCTAGGTTGATTTTGCTGATCAGTACATGTAGTTTAATTTCTAATCTCTCAGCTGCCTTTATTTGACCATCGTCAGACACTTATTTTTTGGTTTCGTGGCTGGGTTGACATATTAAGCAAATATTAGTTACTGAAGAATTGATTTGGTCATAGAAAACTTTGCTCAGTTCATTTCAGTTTTCTAGCTGCAAGGGATTGAGTCTGTATGAGAAATATATAAGCAAATATTAACTATCAAGAATCTTATTTAGATAAATAAAAGTTTAAGTTTTTTTTGCTAGATGACTTCATTAGTGGAAAGGTCTTATGAACTTACGAGATATCAGAAAAAATCAATAGATCGTTTTCTTTTAATCAAAATGATTTCTATGAAGAATTTTTTTTTTTTTTCAAAATCCAAATTGAATCTTGCTAAATTTTTCACTGACTCAGAGAATTCTTATTAGCATAATTAAAGGCTCAATGTTGCACTTAAAGTTGACATGGCTCAGTCTTGGTAACTATTCTTTAGGAACACAGAAGTATACTTGGGTAGGTTAAGGCTCATCAATTCCTTTTTGCTCAACAACAACAAAAACAACCCTAGAAGTGTAGGTGTGTGTTGGTGTTAAATGCCCTTTATCAATGCACCTGGTCCATGTAGGGCAGTCAGCTTTATTGGTGGAGGAAACCTGAGTACCCCGAAAAAACCACCAACCTTAAGCAGGTAACTGACAAACCTAGCTACATACAAGTGGGGAAGTCCCGTTTTTGTCTCGCCTGCGACGAATGTCGCAAAAGGCGAGACTTAGGTATGGTGATTCCGGCGGCGGCGGCGTCCACAATTGGTTAAAGTTTTTGCTTAAGTCTGTTTTGTGTGAACTAGTTATGTTACACCACTGATATTGGGTATGCAGTTGCATCAGCATCAGTACAGATCAGTTTTAAAAGGGTTTCACCTGTATGCTCCTGCAGTCACGGTCTACTGACTTTGAAATTTTACACTGATTTGGCCGAGGTTAACCTTTTTTCTTAAGTCTGTTTAACATGAAGCAGTTATTTTTCACCATTGATATTTGGTATGCAGTTGCATCAGCATCAGTACAGATCAGTTTTAAAAGGATTTCACCTGTATGCTCCTGCAGTCACGGTCTACTGACTTTGAAATTTTACACTGATTTGGCCGAGGTTAACCTTTTTTCTTAAGTCTGTTTAACATGAAGCAGGTATGGTTCACTATTGATATTGGGTATGCACTTGCATTAGCATTAGTACAGATCAATTTCAAAAGCATTTTATCTGTATGCTTCTGCAGTCACGGTCTACTGACTTTGAAATTTTACACCGATTTGGCCGAGGTTAACCTTTTTTCTTGCGTCTGTTTTACATGAAGCAGTTATGGTACATCATTGATATTGGGTATGCACTTGCATTAGCATCAGTACAGATCAATTTCAAAAGTATTTTATTTGTATGATCCTGCAGTCACAGTCTACTGACTTTGAGATTTTACACTTTTTAACTTTTTACTTATGTCATGAGTGTTTTATATAAAGCAGTTATGGTTCACCATTTATATTTGGTATGCAGCTGCTTAAGCATCAGTTAAGATCAGTTTAAGGAGGATTTTTACTTCATGTTATACTGTGTCCAGTTGCGACAGGCGAGACATGTCTCTGTGTTAACAGTTTATTGTAGGTCAGGTCCCTTCCTGTCTTTGTCAGTTTTCGCAAATTTGTTTCCCTTTTACAAATTTGAAAGCAAAATCTGAAAAACTCATGTTGCCCCTCTCCCTCCCTCATTATTCTCTATTCTGACTAATCCAGTCTAAATGAACTTATACTTTTTATAGCTTTCAATATAAAGATTTTTTTTCCTACTCACTTATTTGCTGACAGCCTCAGGACAAAAAAAAATAATGAATTTTGTCATTTTGAAGTAAAACAGAACAATTTAATAGAATTGGCAATGATATATTTGTGAGCTTTTCATTAATATTTTATTCTAGCTAAATTAAATTGTGATTTCCTGCTTTTGAAGCATTTCCAATCAATTTTGTAATGTTATTACTCTAGTATGTGGTGACATGCTTTGAAGTTTTAATATTAAATATTTTACCGATTCCGTCCAGAAGCGGATTTTTTGCTTATTGGTCTATATAAGTTTGGCTTTACTCAGCATTTTTGTCGGAACATATTTTATCTTTAAGGTTGATTTGGCTTATTTCAAGAATAAATAGAATTTTTTCTACCTACCTAATGGCTTTCTGAATAGCCTGCTATTAAATATGCTTATTTGTTAATAGGGATAAGAGTTTCTATATTGATTGTCCTTGGCCTGTCTGAAAAAGTAGGCGACTTTCGAATTTGGCTTTCCTTCTGTCGGTCTGTCGAGATTTGTTTCTGGTGCATAAATTTTGAAAACCATATTGCTATTTGGTTGTTTTTGTATTTCTGTATTTTATGTTGTCCTGTTCTCGTTGGTGTTTACTGGTTTTGTCTCTACCCTTTAGGACTTACGACATTCTGATGCCCCATTGGTATCTATGTTTCTTATATATAATTTTATACAAGTTTACACACATTAAGGATCATTGGGATAACCCAAAAAAGGTCTATTGTTTTTTTTGGTCAAAAGGTCAAAGGTCAAGGTCACAAGTTTAAAAAAATCCTGAAATAGTAGATTGAAAATGGTTTCCAATGCATAACTTTTAAACAAGGTCAAGGGTGAAGGTCACAAGCTTGGACACAAATGGTATTTAAGACCATGCTCTTGCTTAATTTGATAATTATTTCGTTAAACTCTTACTAACAATTTTAAGGTTTCAAAACAGTAAATTTATTTATCAGAACCTGTCATTATGCATGGTGTCTGGTAAATGTGAAACAAGGAATTTGGAGTATATATGTATAAAACAAATTCACATTATATGTACAGTAAATATTTAAATTAAAAAACAGTTTATATTAAAAATAAAAGTTACATGTACTGACTTTCTTAGCACTTTCATCTCCCAGTGGCTGACTCAGAGACAGAGGTGGGAGAGGGGGAGGGGAAGTTCTTGGGGTGGGAAACTCCCCTTTTCCGTGAGAAATGTTATTACTTTTGTATAGATTTGTGACAAAATTGACCTGGACATGTCTTTCATCCTCACTGGATTTTTAAAAAAAATTTCTGAATCCACCCCTGACACTTAATGTAGTTTTCCTTCAGCTTATGGTGCTTTGTTTGTTTGTTTGTTTGCTCATTAGTTCGTTCCTTAGTACAAAATGCTAACCTTCTACTACCATAGTTACATAAGGGATAGTAGATCAGTATCTGTTACTGACTGTGACCTACTTTTTTGCTTGAGTAAATTACATTGAAAGAAGCAAAGAGGCACCAAGGGGGCTTTCAAGTGTCAAAAGTCTTAAAGGGCAACAACAAGACCAGCATTAACACAAACAAGAACAGCATGAAGAAACACAACACATTGAAGTTATGGGTTTAATTTTTTTTTAAAGATATCCTGTTTTGTATTTTAAGGGAGATGATGCCCCCCCCCCCCCCCAAAAAAAAAAGTTAACCTTCAAAGAAAATATTTTTAAATCAAAAGGTTTTGAGATACATCTCTAAAATTGGTTTACTACTATGATTCTGTGTTCAGTTGCAATGATAATTGGCACAGAGTTGTATCCAGTTCACACCTCTTTTGAAGAAATACCTTTAAAAAAATCCTTTTGAATTCTGGTGCAGTCCTAGTTATAGCCCTTAATTTTTTTTCGTAAAGATTTTATGTAAGGACAAACCTTTCAGAAAAAATTGCATATAGGCCTAATCTGAAATATTGTATGTCATTATTTATTTACTGTAAATATGGAAATATTTGCATGGGGTATATTTTTGTTTAATCTCAAAATATTTGCTTTAAGTAAAGATTATAAATAATCATAAAAAACACAAATTTTTCCCCCATGCAAAAAGTTCAGTTAACGGTAAAGCAAAAATTTCCGCTACGATATTTTAATGCTAAAATTTGTCTGAATCTGTGACGTCCCTAGTGTATTGGTGTAGAACTCAATTGTAACATTTATGATGCTTCTTAATGTAAATTCATCAGGAATTTAACACATTAGATCATGATATCCCTTTCAGCTGACTTTATGCAATGCATTATGGAACCAAGTGTTACATTGCATAAAAATGATTTCTTTTTATGTTAATTCAGACATCAACTTATGATCTATTTATGATTCAACATTCAACATTGAAATTTTGCTTTTGTCATTTGGTGTAAATTATTTTTCAAATTATAAATTCACACTTAAATTCAACATTTTACATGGTAGGCAATACTTTTAATTAATGTCACACAATTAAACTCAATTTCTTTTTACTACAACATCCATTATGAACCTGTATATTGAATTTGGTGTAAATTATTTTTGAAAAGTAAGTTCACACATCAAGGTTAATTTTGGCAATTTGTTTTTATACAACAATTGTTTTAACATCGCTGGCAACAGTTATAGAGTGATTTTACAGGCTTTTAATACCTTATCCCTTAGTGTATTACAAAATCGTAGCTTATAGTGCATACATCTTCACAATTCAACGGTTGCATAATACATTTACTGGTTTTCTCTGCTCTATGAGTAAAATGGATTTTAACATTAGCAAAAGGTATTTTGTAAAATGATCAAAAAAGAAATTGACTTTAAACAAGGCAGGGGTTAAAATTAACATTTGAATACAAAAGGTCCAGGACTTGTTTAAGTTCTAGATTGAAAGTCCACCAGATGTTATTAAAAAGTCCTCTATAATAGATATCGTAAATACACACAGTCCAGGACTTTTGTAAATACAATTTCAAAGGTCCTGAATCAAAAATTAGAGGTCCCAGACTTTGGACTAGTGCTAATTCACATTCATGCTTCACCTAATACCAGTATCACAGTAGCAATGTTTGTACAGATAAGTAAATCACCTGTAATTATTACCCTTTGTCTAGCTAATATGCATTGCATGCAACAGTTTAAGTGTTAATTCTTAAACAGGGTTAGCGACCTTGCATTGAGGATTTATAGGTTCTTACATAAGTTCTTGGAAAAGACCGGCTGATCTTTCACGAGTGAAAGATCATTGCCGGTTTTCCAAGAACGCGTGTAAGTACCTATTTCTTCCGTAAGAAATTAAATTTTATATTCTGAAACCTTAGAGGACTTCCTTCTAAAAACCGACAGTATAAAATAACAGTGCATATCATTGGTCGACATCATCGATCAATATCAGTACTGGCGGTTATGATTGGATAATTGACCAGTGTGAGATCATTGCACGTGCTTGCATCTCAACCTGGTCATCTCACACTGAAAAGGGTCATTTACGGAAGAACCAAGAATCCTTAGGTTTTACCTTGTTCTTGTTGACAGATTAATAAATGCTTAGACTCAAATACCATAAGGGAAGCAGATCTGAATTTTGACAAAGAACTTTAGTCCATTTAGGGATTTGGCCATATTAAAGATTGATGTAAATCTGTTTGCATTTAGTTTTGGATTTATTTATTTTTTCACAAAGGGACTAACCTGACCTTGTCACAATTCTACTCTCTTTCAGTAAATATCATTTTTACACTGCATATATGAGTTTTTTCTGATTTGTCTTTTTTTCTTTTTCAGCAAACTTTTATGCGACATCACTGGGTCCATAGAAGAAGACAAGAGGGGAAGTGTAAACAGTGTGGAAAAGTAAGTCAGGTTAAAGGTCATAGGTTAAAGTGTAGATTAAAGGTCAAAAGGTCCTAATGTTGTGGAGAAGTAATAAAAGATAATACAATGTGGAATAAGTTTATGTGACAAAACTAGGTAAATCTAATTTGTCAATTTTGAAATCCAAAGTTAGCAGCTTTCCATGTGATCACATTTGTAAAAAAAATAAATGGAAAGATGAAATGCACTTGGTGCACATAAATTTCATTGAACAACAAATTTAGAATGTAACCTTCCTGCCCAAGGTCTGTGGTTTTCTCAGTGTACTCCAGTTTCCTCAACCAATAAAACTGACCACCCTACATGGATCAGGTGCATGTTTAAAACACCAACACACACACATACACTTTAGATTAAAACACAAAAACAACAAGAACAAAATTTTTACCTATATTAACTGTAATGCAAGTAATTGCTTCATAAAATTGATTTATTTTTTATTTCAGTCATTCCAGCAAAGATTTGCTTTCCAGAGTAAGGTAAGAACATAGACAACAATACAATTATGCAGGATAAAAAAGGACCTGTGACTTGAAGGCTTAAAGGGGTGACTTATTTGTTGATATGGATAAGAGTATCTATATTGATTGTCCCTGGCCTTTCTGAAAAAGGAGGCGTCTTTGGAAATCGGTTTTCTGTCTTTCTGTTCAGAGTGGTTTTTGGTGCATCACTTTTGAACATCTTAATTTGTAAATTTTACACACATTAAAATTCGTTGGGATAACCCAAAAAAGTATATTGATTTATGGTTCAAAGGTTAAGGTCTTAAAGTTTTGAAAATTTAATTAAGGAGTTATTAGGGTGACTTAAAACAAGGGTTTATAGGGGCAACTTTGTAGAGACAATTTTAAACAAGGATTTATTGGCGACTGTCAGCAAGGCTTTACAGGGGAGACTTTAAACTTCCATTTGTTAATTCACAACAATTTATTTTTGCAAATTTCTGTTCTTCCTAAATCCACAAAGATAAATCGCTTGCAAAGATTATTGGGTTTACAATACATAATAAAAAATATCTATCGCCCCAAAAAATGGTTAATACCATTAAATGTACAAACATAATTCCTAAATTTTTAGTTTCATTTTGTACCATTTTTTTCTGGAATTTCATGAAACTTCATATCATTGTAAAAAATCTATTATATCATTTTACTCAGCAACTACTTTATATTAGAGCATCTTGATATTTGGTATGTAGCATCAGTATTGGGGCTCAATTTTAAGTTTGTCAATTAGTCTCACTGTCTGGAATAACTTTTTTTTCTTTGACATATTTTCTCGAACTTTATAAGGTAAAATTGATTTTTGTTGATTTAGAAAATCTTATGTTTTGTTGTTTGCGTTTTTTTCCCTTTAAAAAAAATAATTTAAAATCCTTTTCAGTATCTTTTGTTTATGACAAAGAGCAAATGAATTTAGGATTAAAGTCATAACAGCAGACTGTCATATTTTTTTTTTAGATAATAATATAAATCCTCTTAAGAAAATTTTAAAACAAAAAACATTCATTAAAAAATATATAATGCCTTTCTTAGCAAACCTAGACAATAATATTGATAAACCTTAAGAAATAGGTTGAAGCATTTTTTTCTTCAAAGAAAAGAGGATTGAAAATTGTATATTAGATCTCTTTGAAACTCCAGAATTTTTCCTTATTACTTTTTTAATGACAATGCTGAAAGGTTTTGCTTAATAAACAACATGGGTTATTTACCTAAAATTAAAATCTATAGTTGTTTTAATTAAAAATTTTGCTTCTAAACAATTGTAGTTTGAAGTCAATGTCAACTTGTGACTGCACTATTTGACCCATGTGTGTCGAAAAGGTCGTTTGGACTCTTTAACACACACATATATAGGTCATTGTCATCACAAACATGTACTTTTAATTGCTTTGTGAAGTCAAGATACTTTCAATTAGTTATAAGCAGCTATGAATCTTACGTTACGTTTTCCTGTTTTATGAAACTTTAAAACGTTATTATAAGCCTTAATTTCTAGACGAGCACAGCTGTGTACATCTTAATTTTTTTTTACCTTGAGGGTTAATAGCTTTCATCCATTATATTAAAGTTTATATGTCATAGTACACGTAATAAGTTGTTGAACTTTTGAAAGCAGGGACAAGTGTTCTGCAAAAACAGTAAAATTTCTATCATTCTGAAGGAATCCAATCAAATTTTTAGGCCATATCATCAACCATATTTACTATATTAGTGAGCTGGCACCTTACTACCCAAAAATATACATGTACTTAAATGGAAAAAAAAAGGACACCCAATCATATATCTTTTATAGACCTGAAGAAGTAGACCCATTCCAGCCTCTCATCCATTTGTACCAATACATAGGAAGTTACGGTCATTGTCTGTCTCTCACAATGTACGTCCATTAAATACCTCTCTATTTCTTTAGAATGATGTGCTGTATCATGGTAGACCATCCATTGTTATATAGTCACAGGGTTGTACTGTAAACCAGCTTATTCTCGCGAGGGATTTATATTCCTGGATTTAACAAGGATCAGAAATTCGCGAAAATAAATCGTCACGAATTAACTTATTTTCATAGTAATTTAATTGTTTTTACAACAAATCCCGAAAATAAATAGCCATAATATAGCCCTATGACACTAAAACTCGAAATAATTTAGTCAGGAAAATAAATTTGTTTACAGTAGTTGAACATTTCTTTTTCAGGAAATCATTGCCATAAGTTGTTCATGGTGCAAAGCTGCGTACCACAACAAAACATCATGTTTTATGATGCAGCACATCGAGGAACAGTGCACGCTGGGACCACATCAAACGATAATCGTTCCTCCGTCGTGGATCATCAAACTACCAAAGAAAGTAAGTGTATACAGTAAAAACTGTCTAAAACAAACCCTGAATACACCAAAAACCTGCCGAACAAAATCCTGAATACACCAAAAACCTGCCGAACAAAACCCTGAATACATCTTAAGATAATTGAATTTCTTGTAGAGATTTGGCAAAAAATTAGCATGGAAAATTGTCTGTGGACTCAGGGTTAAACCCTCCTTTTCGAAAAATGAATACCAAAGATTTTCAACGACTAAAAGTCACCTGTGCTTGCACAAGAATATTCTTAAGATTTAAACATGATTTTAGGTTTAAGTTTGTACAGTATACAGAAATGCATTACTTATTTGTATTTAAAATGTGATTCTTCTCTTAATTAGGCCAATATGTAAAAGGACAAGGTACGGTAAGGCTCGTATTTGGCCCCCTCTAAAACTGAAAAATAGAAAACTGATCTAGAAAAAAGTCCTTTTGTTATTTATTAAGTCAAATGAATGAAGAAGATAAAACAACTAAATTTATCAGAATTTTTCATGTTTATTATTTGAAATTGCTTGTCAAAACAAGGTGAATATGTACGATTTCTTTCAAATTCGCGGAAAATGGACAATATTTGGGTAATATTTTAAATTTTTAGATGCCAGCGACTACTTAGACCACAGTAATTGTTTATGAACTTTAATTTGCACTATAAAATGGTTATAAATCAGTTGAGAAATCCATGGTCTACGTTGTCGCTGGTCATTAAAAATAACAAAATAAGCATAAAAAATGACATATTTCAACGATTTTGATACTTTTGGACTACATTAAGCCTCTATAAAATTGAAATTAGAGTAGAGGATGGAAAATTGTCAAAAAGTTTAATCATCTTACTTGACACCTTAATGATATTTAAATCATTTACTTTGGATTTGATTTTCTTTAAATAGGGGGGCCAAATATGGCCCTTACTGTACCTTGTCCTTTATCCTAAATTTTCATCCCCTCTCACAGGATTTTCACCTGCCCGAAAATATTTTTTTGGGGGGGGGGGGGGGCAAACTATGATCAATTTTTGGTTGATTTCTTTTAAAATGGCAGGATATATTATCAAAATAGATTTAAAAAAAACAAAATTCGCATGCCCTATATATTCAAGAAATATGAATGAGAAACTAGAAATTATGTTATAATGGCCTCAGCAAAGATGTGGAAATGTTACTCTCCCATTGTAAATTTTTAAAATAATTAAAAGTCCTTTTAACAAAGAAAGATGAGATGGATTTTAGAATAGAAATCTTTAATTAAAAATCGGGGAGGGTTTTATTAATGTGACTTCTTGTTAGAAGACTTAGCTATTACACTACTTAATGAATCACCAAGACATAAAGACTCGAAACATTAAAAACAAAAATGACAAACCACGATTTTTCCCCATCTTGCGTTTGGGATATTAAAAGGTTTCTGTATGCTTTGATCATGGAGTATACATTAGTTGACAGAGGAAATAAAATTTTCTGCAGCATACTAACGTATTCTACTCATCATGATCTATGCATTTAGATTTATTATTATATTAAGTAAAAGTACAATTTTTAGTTCATTTTAGTAATGCTAATTCCTTTCAGCGATGCTTATGACTCTTCTTTATTTCTTCCCTCTAGTAATTGGCGCTTATATTCTGATATTTTGAAAGATTAATCTACTTTTATGAATTATTGCATGGATAATGCAGTTGTGCATATAAAACGTGTAATTTAGGGATTTGACGTATTGACATTAGTCTCAAAAGAGAATTTGATATGTGGGTTAACCAGGAGCGATTAATTCTTACAACTGTGAATCTTTTTGCTTACAAACTGAATTTTCGCATCTCTTATTTTCTGTAGATGATGCAATTTTCTTGGTGTACTTCATTTTGCTTTTTTACACTAAAAGTTGTACTTGGTTTCCGCAAAGTAACTTTGTTATATACCAGTTGGACAAGAAACCTTTTGATTTTTAAGTAATTCTGTAAAAGGTCAAAACACAGGAACCAAAAAGAATATGAAAAATCTTAGAAAAAAATTGTTACCTCAAAACAACTCAAAGAATTTAAGTAGACGATAATGAAATGTGGTTTAAGTGTATGCCACACTATAAATTTCCAGACATTTGATTTATGTACTCCAAAACTCTGAATAAACAAAGAAACAGAATTTTAAAAAATCTCAAGAAAAAACAGCCAGCAGTCTTCAACATTTCCAAAGGTTACTGCTTGCTGTCTTGCATTGGCCCAAGACTAAAAATACAATACATAAGATTCAAAACCTGTCCTTAAATTATCAACAAAAGACCTATTTCTGGACATAGAACAAACAACAGATACTGTGGTTTCATTATTATTCGTGGGGTATCAATTTGTCATTGTTTTTTGTGGGTAGTATTGAACCATGAAATTTGATATCCCACGAAAAGGAAATTAAAAATGTGTGTGTATGCTGCAGACTAAAGAACCAAGAATTTAAGAATCCACTAACTGTTATTTTTTCACCAAACCGCGAAATTAAACGAATCCACAGCACAGGGACAAACAAAAACTTTGACAAGGATTCCTATAAAATGTGGTGGGTTAAACTAGTTTTAGTAGTTGTAATCTTGACTAAACAATTACTTATCTCATTTACAGGGGTCTTTCAAATCTTCCTTGCGGAAGAAAAGAAGATCGTCCATAAAGAAGAAGAAAGCTAAAGAAGAACATCGACCTTTCATTATCAAGCCCATACCTTCACCGCTAATTAAACCCCTTCTGGTGTTCATCAACCCAAAAAGTGGGGGCAACCAAGGGGCCAAACTCTTACACAAATTCTGTTGGTGGCTGAATCCTCGGCAGGTCTTTGACCTTAGTCAAGGAGGGCCCAGGTTTGGGTAAGTTTTGATGTATGGCCAACTGGCATAGATTACTTTCATAGCAGGTTGCATCTCGTAGGATTAAATTTCAGCTCATCTACTTCTGTTTGCGTGCGGACTTGATTAATTTTTATACCCCGCCACACGAAGTGGCGGGTATTATGTTATACCCTCAGTTTTTTTCGGTGTCTGTCCATACCCCGAAGGTTTCCAACCAATAACTTGAAAACATGTCGAAGGATTTGAGTGATATTTTGCACAGCTGTTTAGTTCAATAAAATACAGGTCAAGTTGGATTTCCAGCATGATCCAAAAAATAGTTTTCGAGATAGACCACTTTGAAAAATCAAATTTCATGAAATTTTGAGTTTCCGACCAATTACTTGAAAACAGGTCATGGGATTCAAATGATATTTTGTACAGCTATTAAGTACAATAAAATACAGGTCAAGTTCATTTTCCAGCATGATCCGAAACAGTTTGCCACTTTGAAATCAAATTTTATGAACTTTTGATATTATAACGTGGCGGGGTATCATTTAATGTCCCATTACATGCCCTATTTTTTTACATAGATAAACCTTTTTTTAACAGTTATTGCTTGTTCCACTTGATGCAAAAAATAACAAACTAGATTTTTAAGACTGAAAAGCGAGGTTATAAAAGCATTGACATTGACATATCCATTAACCTAGTGAAACAATCACTTCATAAGAACCAAACTGAACTCAAAAAAGGGAAAAATGCAGAAATATAAGATCACCATAAACACTAAGATCATAAAATTAAGCATCAGATAGTTTTGTTTTGTATTATATATGCCACATTATAGTTGATAGTAGGATATATGCAGAAAAATAATCTTTATGTGTTTTCAGAAAATTCACAATTTTATGGTTTTTTTAGCTCACCTGACCCGAAGGGTCATGTGAGCTATTGTCATCGTTAAGCGTCTGTCGTCCGTCCGTCGTCCGTTAACTTTTCTTCAAAGATCTTCTTCTCTGAAACCACGGAAGGGATTGCATTGAAACTTGGTATACTTGATCTTTAGGATGTCCTCTACCAAGTTTGTGAATTATATAAATGTTGACAAATCAACATGGCCGCTGTTGCTAAAAATAGAACAGGGGGGTCAGACCATTGTTTTTTGGCTTATAACTCGAAAAGTATAAGAGATAGAGAAAATCCGAAGCGACCTTCCTTGTTCAGCATCAAAAGCTCTACAAATCTCTCTATTGAGTCAAAGTTGTGAAATGACTCCTTATAGGAGTTATTGCCCTTTAATCATCAAAATTGACCATTTTTGCAGTTTTTGGACTATATCTTGAAAACCGTTAGCTAGAGGAAAAGTTAGCATTGCAGAATTGTTAAGCTCATCGAGATCTACAAAAATGATTTCAGGGTCAAAATTGTCAGATCAGCCGTTTAAGAGTTATTCCCCTTTAACTGTTTTTTTCCATAAATTTACACTGATTTTCAAAAATCTTCTTCTCTGGAACCACTGAAGGGATTGCATTGAAACTTGGTATACTTGATCTTTAGGATGTCCTCTACCAAGTTTGTGAATTATATAAATGTTGACAAACCAACATGGCCGCCGTTGCTAAAAATAGAAAGGGGGGTCAGACCATTGTTTTTGGCTTATAACTCGAAAAGTATAAGAGATAGAGAAAATCCAAAGCAACTTATTATGTTCAGCATCAAAAGCTCTACAAATCTCTCCATTGAGTCAAAGTTGTGAAATGACTCCTTATAGGAGTTATTGCCCTTTAATCATCAAAATTGACCATATTTGCAGTTTTTGGACTATATCTTGAAAACCGTTAGAGCTAGAGGAAAAGTTAGCATTGCAGAACTGTTATGCTCATTGAGATCTACAAATATGATTTCAGGGTCAAAATTGTCAGATCAGCCGTTTAAGAGTTATTCCCCTTAAACTGTTTTTTCCATAAATTTACACTGATTTTTCAAAAATCTTCTTCTCTGAAACCACTGAAGGGATTGCATTGATACTTGGTATACTTGATCTTAAGGATGTCCTCTACCAAGTTTGTGAATTATATACACGTCGACCAACCAACATGGCCGCCGTTGCTAAGAATAGAACAGGCGGATCAGACCATTGTTTTTGGCTTATAACTCGAAAAGTATAAGAGATAGAGAAAATCCGAAGCAACTTTTCTTGTTCAGCATCAAAAGGTCCTTAAAGGAGTTATTGCCCTTTAACTGTTTTTTTCTATTAATTTAAACTGATTTCCAAAAATCTTCTCTGAAACCACTGAAAGGATTGTTTTGCAACTTTGTATACTTGAAAGTTTGTGAAATTTATTCAAACTTTGGCATAAGAGATCAGGTGAGCGATTCAGGCTCCTGGGAGCCTCTAGTTACAAACTTTCATGAATTCAAAATGGTGCAGATTTCATTACTGCAAAGAAAAGGGTTTAAGTGTCTTCATTAGTTATAATCAGGCTAACCTTCAGCTTTAAATTACTTTAGCAAAGCATTGTGTCTATTTGACACAGTTCAATAAGAATTGTTCAGTCTCAAAATGTACAATAAGGAGTTCAATTTAGTTTTATATATTTTCTATCTATTGCAGCCTTGAAATGTACAAAAAAGTGCCTAATTTACAGATTCTTGCGTGTGGCGGAGACGGTACCGTTGGTTGGATTTTATCTGTGATAGACAGTTTGGGGATACATCCGGCTCCCCCTGTCGCTATTATGCCGCTCGGTACTGGAAATGATCTCTCTCGCACTCTCAACTGGGGAGGAGTAAGTTATATTTTGGTTGTAAATCTTAAATTAATAGTTAACAATAAAGAAAATTCTTGCATAAACTCCAAGCTTTTACAGGGTCATAAATGCACTTGACAGATTTTTGTGAGCAAATTCTGGTCTCCATTTGAATAAAAACGCCCTTCATGATAACAACCTGTGACCTCATTCAAATCATGCCTTAAGATCTGCTTCAAGCATTTTTACTGGTACTTGCAACCTGAGGGGATAGATACTCTGCTGGGAAAATAAGGGGAATTATAGTTTTGAAAATAAATTTACTCATAGAATATAACAGTTATACGAATGTGCATTATGAGACTGGTTAAGAGCATCGGTATTTTAAACCAAATACCAGTCTAAAATGAATAAATTTATCAGTACAACAGAGATTTGGTCTAAACAGTTTTTACTGCAGAATATTATTGTTTCATAATGCAGAAATTGCACTACAAAATATTATCGTATATCATGTTTAGTGGAACATAAATTTAATAGCTAATCCATTTGACATTTGATATTCAAGGAAGTTTTCTTATTATTTCATTCATGAAGGAGGAAAATACAAAGAAATTTTAGAATTATGGAACCATTATCTTCTCTTTTGCATTATAACATTACGGATGATGCTGAGATGTTTTTGACCTTTCAAAATGGCTTGTTTTTCTTTTATTCCTCTCTTTGATGAATGCAAAAAAGGATCGTAGAAAAGGAAAAATATGTGGATTATATGGTTGGTTTCAAAGCAACAGGATATTAAAGTTGAATAAACTGAATGAAGTTTGATAAGGTTATACAGATAAGGGATATCTTGACTTTGAAGGCATATTGTTGGAATTTTGATACGTACCCACGTCCCCGCAAACTTTTGAGGGTGTAAAGGAATCTCCCAGTCTATCGATCTTTACACCTAAGGTTGATGGTTTCCTTCAAGTATTACAGTTTCCTCCACCATGAAAATCGACCACCTAATATGGCCCAAGTTGTTGAAAAGGGTGTTAAAACACTAACACATACACACACACACATCTAATGCATCAGTTTTCAAAAAGCCCTCAGATTTGTAGAACTTTTCAATGTTACTGATATCTATGACTTCATTTGCAGGGTTATACTGATGAACCTATATCCAAAGTTCTAAATTATGTTGAAGAGGGCCAACTTGCACTATTGGATAGGTATGTTCCTGAATAGAAGCAAAGGTGTACCAAAGGGGGAATTAAAAATTGTTAATCTAAAAAGACAAAGACAAAAAAACAAGACACAAAATCATCACCGCAAAACAAACAAAAAACACACATAACAACCAAACGGCAACAGCAACGTGAACTCAAGTGGAAATGAGAGTACATGAACTCAGGTGCTCTGGAAGAGTATGTATTGTAAACGTATTGATTTTCTCGATTTTATGATTTTTATCCAAGTTTGTGCATACTTATTTTCACGAATTTTCCTCATTATTTTACTCATTTCATACAATTTATTTCACTTCACGAGTACGGTATTTAATTTCATATAAAATGCTTGACTGCAAAATTCATGAAAATTAATACCTCACGGAAATAAGTATGTTTACAGTAGTTGTTTAGAATGCTTCACAAAGAAGCAAAGAAGTACAAAGTAGAGCATTCAAACGTTAGAAGTCAGATACAAAACAAAACACAAGACCACTTGACACCAAAGACAACAACAACACTTAAAAACACATACAACAATTGCTGTATAACTTGTTATTTTTGCATTAATCTAATTTTTTTGTTATTTTGCAAGTGACACTTGACCACAGAATTTAAAATTGCTTGAAAAAGTATGAAACCGCAGAATTTTAAATCAATAAAAATAAAATGAAAATAAAAATAAAATCACAGATATTTGATTCCAATCTGCAAAAAATTCACACCGCAGAAATTATTAGTTATACGATACCATACTGCAATTAGGAATTACATGTAAAAATGATAGTTGTCTAAGGTGCTTCAAAAGTAGAAAGTACCTGCATTATTACATTGTCTGCATTTGATAATATATAGGTCCAATCTGGTTAAGGACAAGATTAAAAAATCTCTATGACAAATAAACATAGATTTGCAATTCTCACTATCAAAGTTACATAGATTTGGAAAGAATATAAGAATCTAACACCGGTGTTAGGACAAGATAAGGAAATCTCCGACACCCCGAGGGTAAGATTTCAAGTCTGCAACGAGGCTCTGCCTTGTTGCAGATGTAAAGAAATCTTACCCAAGGGTGTCGGAGATTTCCTTATCTTGCCCTAATCATCGGTGTTTGATTATTTTTCTCACTAAACCTGTAAATTGTACAACGTGGATTTGTTTACAAGACAAAGCGTGACGTAAACAATAGATTTATGTCCCTTGGAAACTGCACGAGGCTATCTCACATGGGGGGGTGTGAGACAGAAAAATCTCACACCCCTAAAAATGGGAACTGTCCTGTCCAAAAAGTGAGAAAAGTATTTGTGCCAAAGTTAGTTTTAAAAAGAAAAAGTGGTTTGGTAAAGATTTTACCACCAGAAGCAGACAAAGATGCTGCAAACATTGAAATCTCAAAGTATACAAGAAGCAAAATGACATGTACACAATCGAGAACAAAATAATTCATCAAAAAAACAAACACCTAATATAAAAGCAAAAAGAAAATTTGTCCTATGTATAGATCAGGCAAACTTAATATTATACTTTAGGAATTTTCTATGATTTTCATGAAACTTGGTGCAGTGACTCATATTTTTTACTTGAATTGTAGATGGGATATCCAGTCGTGTCCGTACGAGGAATGTGATAGTGAGGCTAACAGTGCAGACGACAGTTTGTCGGAGAAACTTCCTCTGGATGTGATCAATAACTATTTCAGTCTTGGTGCTGACGCACAAGTAGCTTTAGAATTCCATGAATCTAGAGGTAAAAGTCATGAAAAATACATATTATGAATTTTTTTTTTTTTTTTCAAATTACCTATCTGGAAATTTGTATTCTGACTTTCTGAACATCTGTCTTTTTTAAATCTTTGTGGAACCGTAAACTGGGAAACATGGGCAGGATGACTGAATTTAAGTTTGCGCTATAATGTAGTGTTATTATTTTACAGAAGCAAATCCAGAAAAATTTAACAGTAGATTTTGGAATAAAATGTTCTATGCAGGGGTGAGTCTTGAAGATTAATTGAATAGATCAAGTATAATTTTCACTCTGAATTTATTTACATGTTGAATGAAATGTTTTTTACAATTATGCATTTGAAACTTTAGGTAAAAACATGCATTTGTTCTCAACATTATAAGTAACCCCTTCTTACATGAATATTCATGACCATATGACTATTATACCTTATTTATGATAACAAGGGGCTAACCAAAAAATGCCAAGCCAAACGATACATAAAAGGAAAGACAAATACAAAACAATGGTGAAAAATCATTATATACAAGTATAAAAAGTACTGTGGTTTCATTTTTATTCGTGGGGTATCAATTTTCGTCGTTTTTGTGGGTAGCCTTGATCCACGAAAGGACTAGGGTTGATAAGGGCCATTTTTGGCCCAAAAATTATTTTTGTTTGAATTCAAGTAAAAATTGTGACAAGACTTAGGGCTGTTCCAGCAAAACATACATGGGACGGGGGGAAGGCACTTCTTTGAAAGGGGAGTCACCCATAGAATTTAATTTTTAAACTAACATTATTTTCATTGAGTTTACACAAATTTTTAAAGCCCACCCATAGTGGCAATTTAATTTTGCCTTCCCCCCGTCCCATGTATGATTTGCTGGAACAGCCCTTAGTTAAATGTCAGTACTTTAATGCTTCATAGACAATTTAATATTTTTGACCATACTGTGACGTCATAGTGACGTCAAAATTGAACAAATTGCACAAAATTGAACAAATCGGCTGTTTTTTTAGCATAATTTTAATAATTTTCGCTCTGGGAAATGACCGCAACACCCATGTACCACAAAATCCTCTTGGTAACAAATTAAGTCGGTCCTGAAAAATATTTTCCCAAAGTATCTATTTGGTACATGGCTGTACACACTACTATTGAAAACAAAATAAGCATGAAAGTAATGTAAAAACCGCTAATTTTGACCAAATGTTGAAAATCTTCCAACTTTTAATGCCATTTTCTATATATAGATTAAATGGATTGAAATAATTTTCATTGTTTATTATGTCCCTAATCCTTGCCTATGAAAATAACACAGTGAATGTAGAATGCTAGAACTTTTAATTTTCAGCCATATTTTGAGGCCAAAAACAGGCCTTATCAGCCCTGGTCCTTTGATATCCCACGAAAAAGAAATTTAACATTGGTTTGTATGCTGCAGACTAAAGAACCACGAAATTAAGAATCCACGAACTGATACTGTTTCATCAAACCACGAAAATTGGTACCCACGAAAATAAATGAATCCACAGTATATAATATTTTAGCTTTATGCTTAACATTTCTGAATTACCAAAGTAGTATGAATTTTTAAATTATCTGAATTCTATCATTCTTTTTCAGGCTGGGGGTAGAGATTTTTTAAAAAGAAGTTGTAAAAATATATCTGATAGTATACAATTAATAGTGAGTATTAGTATTATAGTTTTAAAATGCATGTTACAATAAGCACATGTTTTACTTTGTAAATTTAGAGTTTGCAAAAGTTACAGATAAGCAAATTTGTTCTCAATTTTGCTTCAAGACCATATAATTTTTGACTGATGTACAATAGTTATGTGTAATCTGTCAGACAGAGAGGACGTTTGCATGCATGTACCAACAAAGAGTTTCAAAAATGGTTGACCTGCCTATTTTTATATTTTTAACAAAAAAATTGACCACAATTTATTAGTGTTATGAGTTAAAAGATTGTTAGGCTTTCTAGTCTGATGTGTTTTACAGTATTCATGCTTGTATTAAGGATTAAAAAATTCTTGTCTCAAAGGATAAACACCTAATTTCTTGTTTATACTTCAGTAGATGCCTGCAAGTAGCTTTTTTTTTTTTTGAAAAAAAAGCATTCTATTGTATCAATTATGTGCTAGTGGATTTAAAGAGAGACAATCTTTACTTAAATTTTCTTTCATATTTCAGTGTGATGGTAAAGATTTAACAGCTAAAGTTCAGGAGCTGAAAATTATTTGTTTGTTATTTCTTAACATTCCAAGGTTTGTATAAATTCAAATGAAGTTATCATGATATTTACAAATTGTCAAGAGACTGCATTGAATATGCTTTTCTTCCCATCACATCCACACAACATAAAAACAGACAAGAAAAATGACATCCACTAAGCTTAAGACAACTCTTTTGTCATTTTCAATCTTATATAGCTTATGCTAGATTTTTTGAAAATAATTATGTCAATCCTCTGCACTTAGGTCAAGTTCTAGGTTTAGGCCCATACCTTTTGGGATTGTTTTTACTAGGGGAGGGACATCTTATGTCTCACAGACACAATTTCCAATTTTCTTTCCATTACAGATATGCAAGTGGAACAACACCATGGGGAAATCCTAATTCTATAGGGTTTGAGCCCCAGAGACATGACGATGGTCAGTTAGAAGTGATTGGGTTTACATATTCATCACTGGTGAGTCAAAAAGATCTAGTTGGATCATTATGTCTGTGTTTTATTTTTAACTCACATAAAACAGAGTCTGAATGAATGATTGAAAATTGGCTAAAAATTTGCAAGATGACAGACAGCGACTCTCTATATTAGAATCCCAAGCTACCTTAATTCACAGATAACTGATTCAATGACAATTTCTAACTTAAATGGATCTTTATAAAGCCTTCAACACTATTAATACCATATAAATTGAACAATTTCTATAAAAACGACAGTGTTTTCCAAATTTTTATGTCTTACCAACTTGGGGCAACAAGGTCTGAAAATAACATATTAGTCAAGTGATAAGATATTTACACTGGGACAATCTTTCCACAAAGAAATTCACAGTATGGATCACTAGCTGATGACCTCTAAGGTGATGTTCGAGTCCTGCTTTCAAAATCAGGACTGCCTCACCTGCATGTGATTAGGTTTGTCAATTACTGTGGATTCATTTATTTTTGTGGATAGCTGAAAAAGTGCCTGTTGGTGGGTTCTTAGATTTGTGAATGTGAAGTTTATAGTATATGCAAAGGAATGAAAAATTTCCTTTTCATGGGGTGCTAAAGTTCGTGGATCAGCATCACCCATGAAACCACGAAGAATTTATTAGCAACAAAATATGAAAACTACACTACCTGTCTAAGGTCAGTGGTTTTCTCCAGGTATTCCTGTTTCCTCCACCATTAAAACTGATGGCCCCCATATGGCGGAGGTGCATTGATAAGAGCATTAAAACCTAACAAAAAATGATTTAGGATATACAATGTAGTTTCTCTTTTTAAACCTCAGTTTTCTATTCTTCAGGCTACCTTATACATGGGAGGCCATGGTGAAAGAATAATCCAATGTAGTCACGTCAAACTGATAACAAAAAAGTCCATTCCAATGCAAGTCGATGGTGAGCCATGTCGGTTGAAACCCTCGGTGATACAAATTAAGTTACGGAACCAGGCCAATATGATACAGAAGCCTAAAAGACGAGGGTCGATGCCTATAGCTAACGAGTAAGATATTTATACAGTTTTCTTTTATATACTAACTCTGAATTTTAACATCTGCAATTTTATCTTAATTGGTTTAAAATTAAGCTCGTTCTCTGGATAATTTTTTTAAGAAAGAAAAAATTATAATTTTGAGAATTTTTTATCTGAATTTTTACACTTTTTTCTGTTTTCTTGTTATAGAATGCATTTTCAAGTTGATGTCGTAATAAGAGGGGTCTGCACATTTTCATTTTGAAAAAAAAAAATATTTGGGGTATTAAGAATTGGTAAATAAAATAAACACCATTAAAAGAAAAGGACAGACCCAATTTATTTTACATGTTAAGTATGTAGGAGAAGACTTTTTTTACACGTAAATTTGAAAATAATAAGTGGTAAAACCTGAAAATTATTTTAGATCTCAGTTTGAACTTTAAAAGAAAGGAGGCATTAGTTTTGCATGAAAAGAACAATGACTTTATTTTATCAGACCATTATGAAAATTCTCAATAAGATCTTGAAAGTCTAGGTATCTTAATGTTATCTGCATTTCTGTTGCAATTCACAACAACTACATGCAATTATCCAGGACTCTGAATATTTGGCTGACATATACATGTGAAGTTGTTCATTCTGATAAAATCCTTTTTACTGAGAAGTTAAAATTCAGGTGAAAAACAGCATATATTTGTCTTGGGACTCTGGCTAATGACTACATGTATTACATTAAGGGTAAAATTAGGACCAAATTTTTTTTCCTGTGCAGACCCCGAGAGCAGACTGATTCAGTCCATCTATAGTCCTGATTTGGCTTTTTTCAGTCCTCCCTCAATGCCTGAAAGATTACGGATACAAGTCAGTCGAATCAGTATGGCTGATTACGAAATGCTCCATTACGACAAAGACAAGTTACGAGAAGCTTGTAAGTGACCCAGATTGCAATCGCATAATCAAGACCTAACAGCATGCGGTAGAATGCGGAGATATTTTTTAACCCGTCACTTTCACACATATTTATTATCATCACATTAATTTGCTTCATTTTTTATATACAAGCTTTTGCATGGTACAATTTTATGCATGTTATTTAATCCCTTAACAATTAACATGTTAAAAAGAAATGGTGAAGGTTTGCGACCCCTTATTAGCAGCTAGTCATATTTAACCAATATTGAGACATTAGGCAATAGTTATATGCTTATGAATTTAAGACTCCAATTATTCATCTGCTTACACTTAAAGTGAAGCCTTGGTAGAATATTTGAAAATAAAATGTTAAATACATTTATACAATTGAATTTTTTTTTAAAAGATTTCTTTAAAAAGCAATGAAAACTGTTTCTTTTAGTTCATTTGGATATTATCAAGATACTTTTTTAAAACTATCTTTTAGCAGCTTGACATGAACCTTCCTATACCAGAAAAAGGATGTTGAGTTAGCACTTAAATCTAAACAGGAGTAAAAGAAATTTATGCCGATGGACCCATAGGTTCACTGTTCAACTGCCCAAGATCTTTGTTTTCTTCTGGTTATTAAATTTTCTCTCGATAAGATCTAATTGCCCAAATTCAAAGGGGTAAAAGTTATAATCCTCACAACCAAACAACCAATCAATCAATCAATCTTAAATGTGTAAATTTTTTTCAAAGTTTGGTTTTATTTGGTCTTCTTGGAATTATGTCTCCCCCCCCCCCCCCCCCCCTTTTGTGGGGAGACATTATTGCTTTTGTCGTGTCTGTCTGTCCGTCACAAAGTTTGTCAGAGCAACTCCTCTGAAACTATTGAACTAAATTCAACGAAACTTGGTATATACGAAGGACACCATATGTAGTTGTGCATATTACCAGGAAATTTTGATCCTAATTTTTTGTAGGAGTTATGGCCCTTTGAACTTAGAAATTTGCTCAAAATCCTCATTTATCATCTTGTCAGCGCAACTCCTCTGAAACTACTGAACCGAATTCAATGAAACTTGGTATATAGGAAAGACACCATATGAAGTTGTGCATATTACCAGGAAATTTTGATCCTCAAATTTTTGTGGGAGTTATGGCCCTTTGAACTTAGAAATTTGCTGAAAATCCTCATTTATCATCTTTTCAGCGCAACTTCTCTGAAACTACTATACCATATTCAATGAAACTTGGTATATAGGAAGGACACCATATGTAGTTGTGCATATGACCAGGAAATTTTGATCCTCAAATTAATGTGGGAGTTATGGCTCTTTGAACTTAGAAATTTGCTGAAAATCCTCATTTATCACGCGGCGGCGTCGTAAACTTTTTTGTAAGACTTTTGTGGACAATGAATTGCTTGAAAAGTATTATAGCTAGGCATCTGATATTTGGTATACAGACAGTTCAGGTTATGGTCTACTCAACTGTCACCATGCCATGTGACCCTGACCCCATTTTCATGCTCCAGTGACTCTGTGAACTTAGGTCTTTTTTCAGGCCGTAAACTTTTTTGTAAGACTTTTGTGGACCATGAATTGCTGGAAAAGTATATTAGCTAGGCATCTGATATTTGGTATAGACAGTTCAGGTTATGGTCTACACAACTATCACCATGTTTGTAACCCTGACCCCATTTTAACGCTCCAGTGACTCTGTGAACTTAGGTCTTTTTTCAGGCCGTAAACATTTTTGTAAGACTTTTGTGGACAATGAATTGCTTGAAAAGTATTATAGCTAGGCATCTGATATTTGGTATACAGACAGTTCAGGTTATGGTCTACTCAACTGTCACCATGCCATGTGACCCTGACCCCATTTTCATGCTCCAGTGACTCTGTGAACTTAGGTCTTTTTTCAGGCCGTAAACTTTTTTGTAAGACTTTTGTGGACCATGAATTGCTGGAAAAGTATATTAGCTAGGCATCTGATATTTGGTATAGACAGTTCAGGTTATGGTCTACACAACTATCACCATGTTTTGTAACCCTGACCCCATTTTAACGCTCCAGTGACTCTGTGAACTTAGGTCATTTTTCAGGCCGTAAACTTTTTTGTAAGTCTTTTGTGGACAATGAATTGCTTGAAAAGTATTATAGCTAGGCATCTGATATTTGGTATACAGACAGTTCAGGTTATGGTCTACTCAACTGTCACCATGCCATGTGACCCTGACCCCATTTTCATGCTCCAGTGACTCTGTGAACTTAGGTCTTTTTTCAGGCCGTAAACTTTTTTGTAAGACTTTTGTGGACCATGAATTGCTGGAAAAGTATATTAGCTAGGCATCTGATATTTGGTATACAGACAGTTCAGGTTATGGTCTACACAACTATCACCATGTTTTGTAACCCTGACCCCATTTTAACGCTCCAGTGACTCTGTGAACTTAGGTCATTTTTCAGGCCGTAAACTTTTTTGTAAGACTTTTGTGGACAATGAATTGCTGGAAAAGTATATTAGCTAGGCATCTGATATTAGGTATACAGACAGTTTAGGTTATGGTCTACGCAACTGTTACCATGCCATGTGACCATGGCCCCATTTTCACGCTTTAGTGACTGTGAACTTAGGTCTTTTTTTCAGGCCAAAAACCTTTTTGTTAGACTTTTGTGGACGATGAATTGCTGGAAAGTTATAATAGCTAGGCATCTGATATTGGGTAAACAGACAGTTGCGGTTATGGACAAAGCAACTGTCACCATGCCATGTGACCATGACCTCATTTTTACGCTGGTGACTCTGTGAACTTAGGTCTTTTTTTCAGACAGAAAACTTTTTGTAATACTTGTGTGGACAATGGATTGCTTGAATACTATAATAACTAGGCATCTGTTTTTAGGTATACAGACACTTTTTGTGTTTATATCAAGAAATGAAAGCTTAGGTAGTTGATTTTAGTGATGGTGCCGGCAGGCGAGACATACTTTTAATGGCCACACTTGTATTTTCACTTTATTAGCAAGGTCTGAGGAATCACTTTAACTAAAGATCGTTAAATTAAATATACTGTATATGCTGCACACTCTAGATTCTGCAAATGCAAAAAAATAACCCCTAAAATTAAACACCCTAATTTTGGATCCAAATCATATTTGCAACTTGCTATTACCCACTATACATTATTCAAAAACATATTTTACAGACATTCTGTTACTTTATGAGCTGTGTTGAAATTGTACCATGTAAAAAGATTATTAAAGCTTAATAATTTTATCATATTAATAAAGTCATATGCAAGATTTGTTTAGTTCAAGCATTTTGGGGTAGGTATTTCATAAGGTGAGTATGATCTAATAAAAATTCCCAAAGATGGGCCAAGATATTGTCCTAAAGATAGTTTTGAGATCATATTGCTCTTTGTTGATTAGTACAAGAACATTTTTTCAGAAAATTAATAACTTTTTATCACTGCTTTAGTCAAGAGTTACAATTTTCTACTCGTATCAAGCAACGGTAGCCATGATAGAGTCTAAAACATTGGCTGGCAGTGTGTTTTTAGTTACATGTATATATATGGGGGGACAAGGCAACAGGAATTTGGGGGTCAACTTGGGTTCTGAAGTGTAAAACAAAAGAGTTGGAAGCAGTGGTTGAAAGGTACAAGAGCAGGGGATGGGGAACATAACAGAAAGGGGAGGGTTACAATGGTACCGAATTCTGGGAAGCAGAAATCAATGGAGGAGGCAGAGGATGGGGGATGTTGGTTAAAAGGGTGCGGTCTATATCCAAAATTATCATCTTCATTCTTTATAACTAACTCTGCTTTTTACAGATAGCATGACAGAGCTTGTTAAGAAGTCTAAAAGAGGTTTATAAGCAATTTTATTTAGCCACATCAAAACAGTCTTTCCATAGTTGAACATATTGTAAAAATTCTTTTAAAAAATCCAAATTTGTATATGTTTGGTTTATTCTGAAATTTTCAACTATGTATAAAAATAACCCCAAAAAATATGAAAAATCATTGGGAAAATCATTTAAAACTTCTGATATTAAAAACTATAAATTTTACCTTATGTTTATTTAAAGACTCTAGAGAGACTGTCATACAAACAATTATTTAGGCACTTGCAGCTAGTCATTTTTGACACCAGTTTCATTTACATTTGTCAGTAATTTTGCTTTCTAACCTTAACTTTAGCCTAAAAACAAGTTTGAAAATTCAATCCCATGCACAGCCATGTTTCCTTAATAAATCTTTTTTTTCATACTGTGGTAGTTTGTTTTTAAACTATGATTGTATGAATGAAAAAAATAACTGAAACAGTATTTTTTTTTTCAAGTTGAGAAGTTATCTTTTTTAAATTATGTGTGCTTTGATTTTTTGCACTTTGAAGTAAGCAAACACATTTAAATCTAGGTAGTTCTTTTTTGTCATTTTTTGGAAAATCTGAAGATTTTTTATTTTAACAGTAAATGAATTATGATTTTTGTCTCGCCTGCGACTTTAGTCGCTGAAGGCGAGACATAGGTATTACTTTCCGCCGGCGGCGACTGCAACTGCGTAAACTTTTTTGTAAGACTTTTGTGGAAAATGAATTCCAAGAAAAGTATAGTAGCTAGGCATCTCATATTTGGTATACAGACAGTACAGGTTATGGTCTACGCAACTGGCACCATGCCGTTTGACCCTGACCCCAATTTTATGTTTCAGCGACTCTGTGAACTTAGATGTTTTTTCGGGCCAAAAAACCCCTTTGTAAGATATTTGTGGAAAATGAATTCCAAGAAAAGTATAAAAGCTAGGCATCTGATATTTGGTATACAGACAGTACAGGTTATGGTCTACGCAACTGGCACCATGCCATTTGACCTCGACCCCAATTTCATGGTACACTGACTCTGTGAACTTAGATGTTTTTGGGGCAAAAATACCCCTTTGTAAGACTTTTGTGGAAAATGAATTAAGTGAAAACTATAATAGCTAGGCATCTCATAGCTGGTATACAGACACTTTGGGTTATGGTCTATGCAAACGGTGCCATGCCATTTGACCCTGACCCCATTTTCATGGCTCACTGACTATATGGACTTAGATGATTTTTGGGACCAAAAACTCTTTGTAAGACTTTTGTGGAAAGTGAATTAAGTGAAAAGTATAATATCTAGGCATCTGATATCTGGTATACAGTCAGCTGGAGTTATGGTCTATGCAACTGAAACCATGTCCTGTGACCTTGACACAATTTACATGGTTCAGTGACTCTGTCGACTTAGATTTTTTGGAACAATTAAAACTTTTGTGGAAAATAAATTAAGTTAAAAGTATAATGGCTAGGCATCTGATTTTTGGTATACAGACATTCGGGGTTTTGGTCTACACGACTGACACCATGTTGTGTGACCATGACGCCATTTTCTCGGTTCAGTGACTTTGTGAACTTAGATGATTTTTGGGTTGAAAATGAGTTAAGTGAAAAGTATAATATTGCTAGGCATCAGGGATCTGATATTTGGGAATTATGGTATACATGTTCACAACTGATGTCACCATGTAATGTGACTTTGACCCCATTTTCATGGTTGAATGACTTAGTTAATGTTGGTCTTTTTTTATTGTTTCTCAATAACTATGGTATCTAGAACACACTTTTTGTGATGGTTAAATGGAATTCTTTCACCTGTCACATGGTCTTGACCTTAACTTTTCCAAAGGCCCGCTAGACCTTCAATGACTTCTGTGATGGTGCCAACAGGCGAGACATACTTTAGTGTCAACTCTTGTTATAGTAAGAAATAATGTTAAGTAACATAACTGAATTGCTGTAGTAACAATATTTTAAGCCTAATTATTTTTGATTAAAATGCAATTGGATGAAGACATTATAGAGACACATACTAAGACTTATTTTATTTTATTTACTTGTTTCTTTTGTTGTTTTTTTTAAGCGTGACATTTTTTGCCCCTATTTTTCTGTTTTCCTACAATTAATTCTGCTTGATTTTTGACAGCCGTTCCTCTAGGCTTGATAGTGGTAGACAACAATGCTGATTTAGAACAGGTCCGACAGATCATCAACAAACTTCATCAGGTGAGTGAAAAATGAAAAAAATATGTGAACCTAAAAAATTTAATAACAAAGTACAAACTACATCAGGTATTTGTGAAGAAAACATTTTAACCTAGGAAATCTTTACAATGAAGTATTTCCAACATATCAGTAGAGAAAGCAAGTCTTTAAACCAAAGAACAAAGCAACCTACTTCCACTTAATACATCTAAACTATCTAATGCGTCTTTAAACCATGCATACCAACCACTGATATCTTGCCCAGCATTGTTGTTTACATAAAACAATCGATTGAATGGAGAAAATCATAAGGACTCCACAATGGGTTCTCTTTTCTGTTATAAATATACTATATATGATCCATTTACATGTAGATATTTTATGAAAGGATATGGATTACATGAACTTGACACCACAACGCATATATAAACTCCAAATACATAAACACCTACTGCAAATATATTAACAACAACTGCAAATAATTTTTCATGAGCTGTATGGCCATTACGGAATTTTATTCCTCATCAGCAGCACTAGAACACAAACATAGGAAATCCACAATTCCAAAAAGTGTTGAAAAAGCATAAAACGAAATAAAATCAGAATAATCGGTAATTCAATACTGTAGAAGCAGAAATATTCTTGGGGGATTATTTTTTGTTTATTTAATGGATAAGAAAAATTCACGAAATTAAAGCCCCATGAATTTAAAATAGTTAAAGAGTGCATATCAAAATTAAAAATCCACGAAAATTTGTCCCTACCAATTCACTTTTGTGCTCTAAACCATTAAATTTTATCCCCACGAAAATATATGATTATACAATATATCTAAGGACAAAGTTCGATAATAGGAATTAAAATCTTTTATTTGTTTATATGTGTTTTCTGTTTAAAAGTTCTTTCCTTTGCTTTTGCTGAGCCTGTCAGGATTAATGTTTTGCAATTAAATATTTATTGCTGTATATTGTAATCCACCATCTAGACCACTCAGGTCATATGATTGGAAATTGAGTAATGAGGATGTTCATTCAATTTTATGATTTTCTTTGCAGAGTGATTCTGATGAAACTTTTACTGTGAATAAACTCTCAACAAAATGGTGCTTTTTAGATTGTAAGTATTGAATTCATGCAATTACAAAAAAGTGACAAGAAGTCTAAAATTTATACTGAAATTAAAAAAAAAGAATTAAATCAAAAACAAACAATAAACAAGTTTATGTAGCATACTGATGATGTTTCTTAAAAACTTGACCAACCCATGACTTGGATAAACTCAATTTCGAAATGTTCGGTATGCTCCTCTGTTTTCCTCTACCATTATAACTGCACTATGTGGATCAAAAAGGGTGTGAAAGACCCTTAAATATTCATTAATATTACATTAATAGTGTAAACCAGGAAATTTTCAAGGTGGTTTTATTTTTGCCTTGACATTTCATTGGGAAAATATTTGTCTTGTAGTCTATGCACAATAACCTTACAGTGCTAATTTGAAACTGCACAAACTAGAATAAGTCTTCCTACCACAACGAAAAAGAAGGTATGAAAGTTTTCTGGTTCACAGGAAAGATTTAAAAAGTTGTAAGGAACTACTGAAAAATTTATGGTAAAGGCTTTTCTTTCTAACGTTATAAATCAGACATGTATTTTACAGCTACAACTGCCGAAAGATTCTTCCGAATTGACCGAGCACAGGAACACTTACATTACATAACAGATATTTCCTCAGAGGACTTGTACATACTAGATCCTGACCTCCAAAGTCAACGAGGAAGCTCGCTAATATCCACGTCTTCTGAAGCATTCACTCCATCCGACATCATGACACCTAACGATAAAGTTGTCTCTGAATCCCAGGATGCTGTGTTCACCTTTTCCATGCCTGTAACTCCGCCCAAATCTCCAGGGTAAGCCTATCACTGCTATTCTTTTTATAGATATTTAAATGTGTGGATACATTTATAAAGTAGTTTAGTAGCTCATCATGTGCAAACAAAAAATATAATATATGATGCTTGTGTTATGATATGTCTGAAGACCGAAAAAATATATCATATCATATCAGCTGGAATCCAATTCATTTATCTACACCTCCCCTCCAGGGCTTTTAGGTTGCTTTTACACTTAGCTTCAAAATATTAGCATACATGTATATACTTCATTTTATTGGCCCAAATTTGAGATGCAGGAGTGTTATAGTTTTCACTTATTTCTTCGTCAGTCTGCTATTACAATGAAAAATCTTAAGATTTTTGCAGACAGGGCCCCAAAATACCATTTTGATAGGCTAAATGAATGTTGTATTAGTTTCAGAAATTATTTAACATTAAACGCATGCGAAATAGGGTAGTATATGCACAAACTTTTGACAGCCAATAATTTTCTAACATTTAACTCTTATTTTAATGGATAAGTTAAAATAAATTAAATGAAAATCTTAGGGAAAGGGCATTAACCAGTAAAAATCAGGTAGTTGGTTGGTCTGAATATTAACCTTTTCAATTGTTGACTCAGCAGAAAATTAGTTTCAACAATTAATAAACATGTGAATTTTTTCATAAATAAAAGCCAACGATGCCATCTTGGTACTATACATTGACAAACACAATCATGGAAAATCAGAATTTTTTCCGAAAAAAAATGTTAATAGTCTTTTTTTTACTTTAAAAATACACCTATGCATTTATCCAAAAAAGTTCTCAGTCATTCTTGAGATTTTCAATAAGAAGCTCTTTCTTGTTAGTCTCTGCACATACAAAAGAAAAAATATGTCCGCTTTTTATTTTTATTTTTTTAATTGACACTTTCGTCCAAATTTTTTTCTCAGACACTCTGAGATTAGGATCTCATATGAGGGACAGAATTCTCTAACTGTCCCGGGAGCTATGAATGGAAGGTCAGTTGTTTTTCAAACCTCTGTTTTCTCTCACGTTTTGATGTTGTGTGCCTTTCATTTTATCACTTTTGTGTTGGAGACTTTCATTTTTGACATTGTCTTTTTTTCAATGTTCTAATTAAGGTTTGCTGTAAAACATGGATAGGATTTCCAACATGTCCATACTGAGGGTCTTATCCATGTTTTCTAGCATGCCAATAGGTTATAGCTGTAATTTTTTTAACATCTTAATTTTTTCAATTTTCTAATTAAGGTTTGCTGTAAAACATGGATATGATTTCCAACATGTCCTTACTGTGGGTCTTATCCATGTTTTCTAGCATGCCAATAGCTTATAGCCGTAATTTTTTTAACATCTTAAATTTTCAATGTTCTAATTAAGATATGCTTTAAAATATGGATTGGATTTCCAGTACGTCCATTCTGAAAGTCATGTCCATGTTTTCTAGTATGCTAATAGGTTATAGCTGGTATTTTTTACATCTTACTTTTATCCATTGTAAATAAGGTATGCAATAAAACATGGATTGGATTTCCTGTAAGTCCATACTGAAAGTCTTATCCATTATTTCTAGTATGCCAATAGGTTAAAGCTGGTATTTTTTACATCTTACTTATATAGATTGTAATTAAGGTTTGCAATAAAACATGGATTGGATTTCCAATAAGTCCATTCTGAAAATCTTATCCATGTTTTCTAGCATAAAAATAGTCATTACCTGTTTTCTGAGAGCTTTTGAGTTTTGGGTTTAAACATCCCGAGATATGCGTTTTGTAGGATTTAATTTCTTTTTTTTTTCTTCATTTTCTCATATATATTGTGTTCACTATTTAAGGATATTGTAATTTAAAGCACAATTAATTTTTCACTGACACGCACACATTACATATTTATTTTCATTCAATACTGCACCCATAAATTTATAATAATATGCTCAAGATATTATTAGTATTTTTTAAAATATAGCTTTGATATTAATCATGAATTAACAAGTATTTTGTTCCCTTCCAAGAAATGGCTGTATGTTACAACATTCTATTTATAGAAATTAAGCATGCTTATTGTTTATTTATGATATGCCTCATTTCACATATAGGTCACCAAGTACTATATATAGACCAGAAAGTAAAGAAAACCTTTTGATGCCTCCCCCACCTGGTGCAGACAACAGGTTGATAACATTTCTATTTATAGTAACCGTTGCCATGGTGATTTGTTGTCCTTGACCTTTAAGTATATTATAAAGCATGCTGTTGTACCATGTTATTATATAGTTATTAATTTGTTATCTTGCTTTTTGCTAGAAGTGCATGTGTGCAAATGTTGGATAGATTGTAATTATAATGTCAGCTGTATATGTCACTCAAAGGAGTAGAGCCACGAAGGCCCTAGATCGGCCCGGTATTTTCACTATTTCTTCAACTACTATAACTTGTCAAAAATTTAACTAAAATATGTTTAGGTATGAACAAACTTTTCATATCAGTAAGATTTAGCAAAATATCTACACTACAGGTTTTGCCTTGAGACTTTAAACAGGCCACAAATTTGAAAATTCCTCATTTTTAGCTCACCTGACCCGAAGGGTCATGTGAGCTATTGTCATCGTTAAGCGTCCGTCGTCTGTCGTCCGTCGTCCGTCCGTTAACTTTTCTTCAAAGATCTTCTTCTCTGAAACCACTGAAGGGATTGCATTGAAACTTGGTATACTTGATCTTAAGGATGTCCTCTACCAAGTTTGTGAATTATATACATGTCGACAAACCAACATGGCCCCCGTTGCTAAAAATAGAACAGGGGGGTCAGACCATTGTTTTTGGCTTATAACTCGAAAAGTAAAAGAGATAGAGAAAATCTGAAGCAACCTTCCTTGTTCAGCATTAAAAGCTCTACAAATCTCTCCATTGAGTCGAAGTTGTGAAACGACTCCTTATAGGAGTTATTGCCCTTTAATCATCAAAATTGACCATTTTTGCAGTTTTTAGACAATATCTTGAAAACCATTATAGCTAGAGGAAAAGTTAGCATTGCAGAATTGTTAAGCTCATTGAGATCTACAAAAATGACTTCAGGGTCAAAATTGTAAGATCAGCCGTTTAAGAGTTATTCCCCTTTAACTGTTTTTTTCCATTAATTTACACTGATTTTCAAAAATCTTCTTCTCTGAAACCACTGAAGGGATTGCATTGAAACTTGGTATACTTGATCTTTGGGATGTCCTCTACCAAGTTTGTGAATTATATACATGTCGACAAACCAACATGGCCGCCGTTGCTAAAAATAGAACAGGGGGGGTCAGACCATTGTTTTTGGCTTATAACTCGAAAAGTAAAAGAGATAGAGAAATCTGAGACAAATTTCCTTGTTCAGCATTAAAAGCTCTACAAATCTCTCTATTGAGTCGAAGTTGTGAAACGACTCCTTATAGGAGTTATTGCCCTTTATTCATCAAAATTGACCATTTTTGCAGTTTTTGGACTATATCTTGAAAACCGTTATAGCTAGAGGAAAAGTTAGCATTGCAGAATTGTGAAGCTCATTGAGATCTACAAAAATGACTTCAGGGTCAAAATTGTCAGATCAGCCGTTTAAGAGTTATCCCCCTTTAACTGTTTTTTTCCTTTAATTTACACTGATTTTCAAAAATCTTCTTCTCTGAAACCACTGAAGGGATTGCATTGAAACTTGGTATACTTGATCTTTAGGATGTCCTCTACCAAGTTTGTGAATTATATACATGTCAACAAACCAACATGGCCGCCGTTGCTAAAAATAGAACAGGGGTGTCAGACCATTGTTTTTAGCTTATAACTTGAAAAGTAAAAGAGATAGAGAAAATCTGAGACAAATTTCCTTGTTCAGCATTAAAAGCTCTTCAAATCTCTCCATTGAGTCGAAGTTGTGAAACGACTCCTTATAGGAGTTATTGCCCTTTAATCATCAAAATTTACCATTTTTGCAGTTTTTGGACTATATCTTGAAAACCGTTATAGCTAGAGGAAAAGTTAGCATTGCAGAATTGTTAAGCTCACTGAGATGTTTATTTCCATTAATTTACACTGATTTTCAAAAATCTTCTTCTCTGAAATCACCGAAGGGATTGCATTGATACTTGGTACACTTGATCTTTAGGATGTCCTCTACCAAGTTTGTGAATAATATACATGTCGACCAACCAACATGGCCGCCATTGCTAAAAATAGAACAGGGGGGTCAGACCATTGTTTTTGGCTTATAACTCGAAAAGTATAAGAGATAAAGAAAATCCGAAGCAACTTTTCATGTTCAGCATCAAAAGGTCCTTACAGGAGTTATTGCCGTTTAACTGTATTTTTCTATTAATTTAAACTGATTTCCATAAATCTTCTCTGAAACCACTGAAAGGATTGTTTTGCAACTTTGTATCCTTGAAAGTTTGTGAAATTTATTCAAACTTTGGCATAAGAGATCAGGTGAGCGATTCAGGCTCCTGGGAGCCTCTAGTTACACATTTTCACTGTTTTCTCTGCATATTTCGTCAAAATTAGTATTGGCCACATTCCTGGACCATTGTAAGTTTTTGATAATTTATTCATAATATCATAATACACATTTCTATCACAAAATAATTTTGGTCGACAGGTGTGGCCCATTTCATATTCATCTATTTATACATGAAAATCAAGGAAAACTGTCACAAATTGTTATTTTTCACAAAAAAGTCTATTTTTTTTTCTCCTTATTGATAAATAATTGAAGGAAAAAATATTGCAATTCAATAAATATAAAGACTAATGAACATTATTGCAGCAACTACAAGCAGATATATCAAAGTTGAATTTTTGGGCCATTTTGAGGCCTTCGTGGCTCTACTCCTTTTAGTTTAAGCTAGTTCATAATATTTATACAATATGTATTAAGACTTAATCCCACTCTATAGCAATTACGCCCCCTCTTTCACGAAACTCTGGAAATACCAGTAGAAGGCAGTCCACCCAAACCTAGATTAATTACTGTGGTTTCATTATTAAAAGTAGGGTTTTTGTGTGTCTTAAAACCACAACACGAAAACAAAAATCCACTGAAATGTCATTTTTGGCAAAAGCATGAAAACTAATACCGACAAAAATAAATGAATCCACAGTAACATGCATGACAGGGATTGAGGATTCTAACATTATACTTTAAGCCTTCTTTATGTTATTTTATACTTATATCAATACTAAATATAAACTTTATAATTATAAACATTATAATAACTAATTGTAAACCCAAAAGTGGACCGCATAATATATGTAATAATCCATATATGCAGACACAAGAACAATAAGGTAACTATTGCTCTGTCCTCAGCTTAAAAAGTTGGGGGATATGGTTGTATGGGTGTGTCTGTCTGTCTGTCTGTCCATTACACCTTGCATCAGGATAGCCATCATTTATCAAAATGTCCTCCTGAATAATCAGTAGATTTTCATGAAACTTGACATGTGGATGTAAACCTTCAAATTTAAAAATTTGAATTTACAAAGTACTTTTTCATCATGTTAAAATTAAAAGAAAGATTTTCAACAAAATTATAAGTGTATATTATGTTTTACTTTCAGTTTAGCTATGTCTGAAACAATTTCAACAAGAACACTTGCCGTGTGTTTTCGGGATTTTCCATTTTTTACGTCACTTTGGTATCAATTTCATTTCTAGGCATGGCCAACAGAATTTGATAGCATAGAACCATTTAAAGTTCTTTTAACTGTGTTAGAAAGTAATTTACACATTTGTTAAAAGCTATATATGTTAGAGTTTGTCTAGAACTAAAAAAAAATGTTAAGAACAAACATTGTACATTGAATAATTTTGTTTACTGTGGTTTCATTATTATTCGTGGGGTATCAATTTTCCTTGTTTCCGTGGGTAGCCTTCGTCCATGAAATTTGATACCCAACGAAAAGGAAATTTAACAGTGATCTGTATGCTTGAGACATCAGAACCAGGAAATTAAGAATCCACAAACTGATCCTTTTTCAACAAACGACGAAAACTGGTACCCACGAAAATAAATGAATCCACAGTAATTAGGAGAAAATTATATCACCATTTTGTATATGCATCTAAATATAAGGAAAAACATCACAACATGGCAATAGAAAGTTTCACATATTTTACTTCCTTGAAGATTTATATTTTCCAATTGCAATATTATCAAATTCCTCATACGGCAGAAATAGTGAAATGTTTGAGACATTTCTATTTCAAATATTGCCTGACAAGCATAGATTTTTAAAAATCACCATTTTCAAAAAAGTCATTGACATATCTTTCATTATTTTCTATATCTTTAAAAAAAAACATGTATTAGTACTAAAAAAAGCATCTTATTTTTTTCCACCAATTCATATCTTTCATTTTTGGATTATACATGTATTTTAACAATCCCAATATTTTCATACATGTACCTGTTGTCCCTGTAAACGTTGTTGCATGCTTTTGTTGTTTATATTATTTATAATTTTTCCGTTCCATATTTTTATTGCATGTTGTAATGTCCATAGAAAGTTCTATTTATGTCTGTACAATACATGTACTTATTAATTGACCAATCGCAAGTTCTGCTCTATATTTTGAAATAAACACACCGTACAATAGTTGTATTGCAAATTTTATAAACTTATTTCTGGCATTTTGTTACAATATAATTTTATTCCTTACATATTTGCATGAATGATACTATGATCAATTTATTCCATATATTACAATGTTTCTATTCAAAAAATCTTTAAATTCACTTGTTAATCACCCTGCATTTACCCAACTTAGTACAAAGAGGTAAAGTTTATGAAAAATGTATCCTTTATAGTACCATTAATAAATGTACAAATTATTTTGAATATTATGCTTCTTTCCTAAAAAAAAAATAGTCTGTCAAGTTCTGGGTGTGGTTTCATAAAGCACTTGCTAATTAACATGCTGATAATCCCATGTAAATTTAATTGGGGTAACAAGTATGTTAAGCTTACAATTGCTTTATGAAATGACACCTTAAACTTTGGAACGAATGTTTTTGTACAACTGTAAAATTCAAATATTTTTTACTCTGAACTTTGCTTTTGATATTTTTGTACAATGTTTTGAATGTGACTATTATTGTACTTTTAGTTCTGAGCCTGGGTCCCCAGTATTGCCTGTTGCTGGTAAACAGGACCAATTTCTGAGTGTGGCCCATGCTACTGCGGTCCCCAGGTCCAAAAAACTGTCAAGTGAAGATAAAGGTAAGTTGTGTTCTGTAATACTTGACAAATCACACACTAGATATGAATTTCCCTAACTTTTGTGAAAAAAAGTAAATATTGTGCAAGTTATTATCTTTATAAATTTTGGCCGGATATAATGAAGTGAAAAATTTGGGTTATAAAATGGTAAATGTCAGGAGGGTAGGCGAGAAAATATTTTGCATAACAGTTTTCTCAGCAACTACTTATCACAAACTCTTGATATTTGGTATGCAGCACCAGCATGGGGTCTTATACAGTGGAATTTCAGGTCTGTCCTGACCAACTTCTTGTTTAATGAAATCAGCCATTATTTCTTTGACAAATTTTAAAAGCATGTGCTTTTAAATATATTCTGTCCATTCAAAGTTCAGGATAATGTTACATTTAGTTCTTTTATCTCTGTGTTTGTCTGTCCAAGTCAGGTTTACCATTTAGGTTCAAGTTACTTTTCCGTGAAGGAAATTTATATCATTATAAAAGTACACTTTCTCAGGATATGAGCATTTAAAAATTCTCAAAAGTGTCCTGGATTGGAATTAATAGTAAAGCAAAACTAATGAAACTAGAATTGATCTTTCATTCTTTGTACTCTTTCATGACTCTTTAGTGATTATTTTCTATTTCAGCTTTAATTGATGCTTCTAAAAGGGGTGATCTTCCAAAGGTATGTTTTTAAAGGAGAAAGCTTAAAATATACCAAAGAAAACAATTGAATCACATGTCTGAAAGAAACATTGAAAAACTGTAGAATACAAATAGACTTGACCATCAAAATCTACAGTTTGCCACAGGTTAAAAAATTTTCAAATAAAGGTAATACCAAAATTACCGAACTTGGAGGATCAATGTCAATGTCCAAGAGAAAAGAAAATGGCTGATAACAAAGGAATAATTTTTTTAGGGTCCGCATGAGACATATTTTCTTGTAACCTTGGTCTAAGAGTCTGTCACTGAGGCAGCGGTGTCAAATAAAAAAATCAGAAAAATTTGTACAAATCCTGACATATCGAATAAGTTGTGAAATATAAACTCTGTAAGCAGGTGAGGTAGGTATGTTGCTTTCAATGTTAGGGAAATTAATAATTAGAAAATTAAAGTCGTCTCTTTTATCAATTGTATTTAATCGACAGTTTAAAACTGAAATACCTTCAATATCCTAATATAATGATAAGATTTAATTTGAACCTTGAACTTTTGTTTTTCAGATAGTAGACCTGTTTGTCAATCAGGATGCTAATCTACTGACGACAGACCAGTATGGTATGACGGCTCTACACCATGCTGCTCGATTCGGGCATAAATCTATAGTCAAGTACCTTATAGATAATGGTAAGATCTGATTCATTTTACTGAACTTTGTAGAAATACTAAAAGTGATTTAAAATACAAGGCTGAAAAATTGTGTTTCAGCAAGACACTTATTTCCTAATAGCAGGGTAGGGTTACCTACATTCTAAAAAAATAAAGACCATTGCAAAGTTCTTTCATAGCTAACTTTTTAACTTATCTCTGTAGAAGACAATGAGATTCAGAATGAATATACACAACTTGCATATATCAGTAGCATTTAGGGCTGCTTAGCATGATGGTAGGTTGCTTCAAATGTTTTGCTGTGGCCTACTTTTTATACCCCATCACACAAAGTGGCAAGGTATTAGTTATACCCTCAGTTTCTTTCAATGTCTGTCCGTCCGCTCCCGAAGGTTTCCGGATGATAACTTGAAAGTGCATCATAGGATTTGAATGATATTTTGCACAGCTGTTGAGTACAATAAAATACAGGTCAAGTTCAATTTTCAGGAGGATCTGAAAAATATTATTGAAGATTTGCCACTTTGGAAATTTTTCTGGTCGAAGAAAGATAACTCATTTCTTTTCTATACTAATGTATAGTATATACAGTATAGTATAGAAATATATTTATATATTTAACTATTGATGATCAATGTGGCAGGGTATCATTTAATGTCCTATTAGATGCCCTATTTTTATGCTTGTGATTATTTTGTTCATTAGAAGAAGTAACATTGCTACACACACAGAAAAACAGCTACTTGAATTAGGGTCTGGATTAATAATTTCTATATTTTTTTCAGCACCTCCTGTGATTCTAGATATGGTAGATTTTGAAAAGTGAGTATTTGAATTTAAGATTTCATATACTTTTCTTTGCAAAGATATACACACACCAAACCTGTCTCCCTAATGGAAATAAATTAATAAAGATTCTTCAAAAATGTCATGAAATATAAGTTTGCAGATTAGCTGAAAGTGAATGCTTTACGATACTATAAAGTATGGTTTCATGGATTTTGATGCAGGGGTTTAAATTTGTAATAACATTTAGGCTTGTTGATAGACTATTACAAGTTTGAGGAGGCCAAAAGGTCAAAAAGGGAGATAATTCTTTAACAATTTCTTATATAAATTCTTGTATCTCGTCATTATTTCAGGGGTCAAACAGCTTTACACAAAGCGGCCTGGTATCAGAGACGGACTATATGTTGTATGTTAGTAGATGCTAAAGCCTCTTTGTCAAAAACAGATTATCAGGTAAAGAAAGATATGTTATTGATTTAAGTAAATGCAAATCTTATTGTCGCCCGCCACAATGTGGTGGAAGGACCTAGTTATGGTTTTTCTCCATCCATCCGTGTGTGCATCCCTGCGTCCGTCACAATTTTATGGACTCAACTCCTTGGAGTTCGCTCAACAGATTTTGATAAAATTTTGTTTGTAATGATTTGTAGCTGATCATATCACAAAAGTATTTTGATTCAACAAATTTTATAGAAGATATAGGACTTCATTGACATTGTTCATTTTAGGTCATATGAACACATTGTGGATGCAAGTCCTGTACATGAATAATGAGACTATATTGTCAAAGTAAATTTTAAACTTTATTGTGGCAGCAGGGGACATTGTCTACGTGTAGCAATCTTGTAATGTAAAGTAACTTAACTCTGAAAATTTTGAGTCAGATGTTTATGAAACTTTGTACATTATTGTCATATGCCTGTATATATAAAAATACAATGAACTATACTAGATGTTTCCATCATTTGATTAATACAAAGATGGGTATTATTGTGTATTAAAACATTTGCGTGTACATTTAAAAAAAAAATTTGAAAAATTAAAAGTTGACTATTGTATTTTATCTGGATATCCCTACAGTTAATATATACGAATTAGTAAACAAATTTTGTTCAGAATAAATTGATTTCATTCTAATAAATGTAATTATTCAATAATATATAAAACATTTTGTATAAAAATAATGTGACTGAAAAAAATTGAATAAAAAAGGATATTCACTAAAATAAAATGGTTATTCACCGCGGGAAAATGCATGCAGTTGATATTTATAGAATCCGGTTATTCCCTTTTTTGTTCGACCAATCAAATAAGATTTACAACGACGATATTGTCTATTAATAAAATCTACAGATAATTCGTCTGCTGCTTTATTTTCACAATGAAAGTGTTCCTTTTGTAAGCAAAAAAGGGAGATTTGCGTTCGTGAGCGATGATACTTTAGCGAAGATAATGCTAGACAAGGACTCAGCAAACACTAAAAAGGCTACAGCTTGTTCAATTGTTAACAGAGTAAATGTTATACTGTCTTATATTTTCCCAATAAGTGGAAATACCCCCTCCAGAAAAAAAAATACAACAAAACAAACGAAAAAAACCATGGCAAATTATTTTGTAACACTATGAAATCTTAATCATAAATTTGATATTTGCTTGTTGTTGCATTATTGAATAAAACAATAACTGTCTTTTGATTCTGTAAATGTGTGGAGTTATTGACTTTTGAAAAAACTTATTGTTATTCACCTCGCCCGCAGGGCTCGGTGAATAACAGTTTTTTCAAAAGTCAATAACTCCACACATTCACCTCATCAAAAGACAGTAATTGTATATTATCATACATATATATTCTTCCAGAAACCACAATGCCTACAGACAATAAATGATCATAAATGCTTACATGAAAAAAATCTTTTGTATTTTCAGGGAAATACTCCAAGAATGCAAGCATTACGAGCAGACGACAAAGAATTGGCAGCTTACCTCCAAAGTCAAGAACATTTTCAATTGGTTGTGTCTGAAGATCAAGAAACTGCAGTATAGCAGTAACTCCGAGGGGAGATTACTCCTCATATTAGACTAAAAGGGAGATAATTGCTCCATTAACAATCTGCAAGTTGAAGGGGAGACAATCTAAAAATGCAAGCAGGCATGTAGATTTTGAAGAAAAAAAATGTCCACTTTAAGAAGATGTTTTCAAAAGAAGGAATTGGTGTGATACTTCCTATTTCCATGGAATTCGAGTGAAATGTCTGAAGAAAAAAAAGATCTTTATGAACAAACAAAAAAGGTTCTTTCCATTAATTATTCCATTAAAGGTGACTGTGAAATGTCAATGAAAGGGGATTCCCCTAGTTGTTATTCCATGAAAATGGCTCATAGAGTGATTCCAAGAAAAAAATATCATATTTTTATTGTTTATGTTATAGATAATCATAATTTTTTTTTAATATATTACATTTGTTACATACATAGATGTTTATTTAAATCCAATATTATTTTTTTTCAATTTGAATTATTATTTTTCGCAATATGAGTATTTCTTTTGATTATTATATGGTTATTTTTTTTCATGTTTGATTATATGGCATTCCAAAGTTTATTTGACAAAAAGTTGTAAATTTAAAGTCTTTTTGTAAATTTTGATATTTCGATGAACTTTCTCATTGTTTTTTCTATAACTTATTTTCTTGGATTTTGAATTTGATGACTTTTTGTGAAATACCACTTTGTTCAACTCACAGTGGCCTTTTATAATGTTTTGCATACAGCCTAATTTGACTTTTATGGAAAAAAACTTTTCAATTTGTAAACATCAATTTTCCTTGAAATAAAATGCATTTCAATGTATATTAATGAATTAAAGGTTATGGAAAATTGTTTATCAAAAGGCAATTTTAAAAATCTTGTTGTTGGGGAATCTTTTTATATTATTTAATGAACCCACTTAAATTGGTACCCGATACTGTGGTTTCATTATTTTTCGTGGAGTATCAATTTTCATGGTTTTCATGGGTGGTTTTGATTCATGAAATTTAGTTCCCCAGGAAAAACAAATTTACATTGCTTTGTACTGCAAACTTCAGAACCACAAATTTAAGAATTTTCAGTTGATATACATGAAAATAAATGAATCCACAGTATGATATTTCATCTATTTGACAATCTGAATTCCCTTTATATTTTGGGGAGGGGGTTGTTTGTTATTGATGTTTACAAAAGAAAAGTACAATATTTGATGATAAAGAAATGTTTTCTTATTCAAAATGATTAATAATAGCAGGATAAAATTACCAATCTTTTTAATGTTGCCACCTTTCATTTACCAGTAGTTTTGATAAACGATAAAGGTTTTCATGGTCGTAACTTTTGTGTATTTTGTAGAATGAATAACATTTTTGGTAGTTTAAAAAAAAAAAATATCAATTAAGAAATACTAAATTATTTTAACATCATATACACTTATTTATTTATATGCAATGTTTGTAGCCTTTCCCCATCTTTTTTAAAATTATATTTTCTTTGAAAATTATTATTTGCTCTTATTTGTCTTGAAAAATTGATATTTTTCACTTATTGATTACACCTTATATGGTTATGCAATTTAAAGTTTAATATTGCCATAGTTAGGTTTTGAAAATGTAAAGATGTTGTTTTGATATTGAAAGAAATTATTAAGGCTTTACATTTTAGGTACCTAAAAATATTTTCCATAATTAAGCCCTCCTTAGTGAACTTTGATAGACTGTGTGTTGTGCTTATTTTATTAAATTTTAAGAGTTTGAAAAAAAATCTAAAAGAACTGCTTCAAGAATTAAAATTTATGTTGGGAAATAATCATTTGATAATTTAAGAAACACAATATGGACAGACATTTTCTGATTTGGCTTTTTAAACATATTAGGCAATTTATTTTCGTCTATTCTTTTGAAGTCAATTACTACCTATATCTACAGAGGTTTCATTGTTTTTTGTGGGATATCAACTTTCATGGTTTTTCGTGTATGCTATTGACCCACGAAATTAAATACCCACGAAAAGGAAATTTAACATTGATCTGTGTGCTACAGAGTTCAGAAACACGAATTTTAAGAATCCATGAATTGATCCTTATTCATCAACGAAAATTAGTACCCATGAAAATAAATGAATCCATAGTATCAGGGGAGACAATTTAAATGTTTAGGACCCCGTTATAATTACATGTACAGTTTGTTCTTTTTGTTTGATGGCCTCTCCGTCCCTTGGTGCTATCGTAAAAATTTCCTGTGATTTTTGTAACCCAATACAAGTATATGTTGTAACGAGATTCAAAGAGATTATCTTATTCGTATTTGAATGGAAGAATAAATAGACAAATAATCTTCATAATCAGTTTAGGCCAATATATAAAAGATTCTAGATTCTCATCCCCTCCCGCCCTGATTTCTTCAGTCCCCTCAGAAAATTTTAATTTGGTTTTTTGGCAACTTACGTTAAGTTTTTGTCAATTCTTTTGAAATGGCCACATATTTTATCTAAATGGATAAAAAAAATATATAAAATTCTCCCGCCCACTCTATATTTTCAAGAAATTAGGATGAGAATCTAGGAATTATTTTATCTTGGCCTTAACAGAAAAACATTACAGTAATAGTAAGATTAAAAGCATAAAATGAGATAATTATGCAAATAAGTTTAATTTATTCCTTATACTTCTAAATAAAACAACAAATATTAATTGAGGCAGATTATATCTCTTCTGCGCTTTATACTAATATCGATTAACTATAGGGAAAGTTGAAATGCAAGTTAACGAGTTTGAATAGATAATCATTTATACTAATTTTCTACAATTGTCATGTTTTGTAATGCATAATTTAGCACTAGTAACTTAATATGTTAATATCATGTATAACTAATTCACAAGGTTGATATCTTATTTAGAATGAGGACTTGACAAAAAAGTTAAATTTGGGAAGGGATTTTTATCAATTTTCTTGAGAACATGAAATTGTATTTTTCAAAAGGTGACTTACATGTATTTCATTGTGTTTGATTTTATTTCTTAGTACATAAATCTGAATCTTAAAACTCTTGTGTTCAAGTTAAAATCTTTTTCAAAATTTGCTGACGAAAATATGGATTGTCGTAAGCTGATAGACAGATTTTGATTTCACTTCTTTTGGTAACTTTCTTTATTTGATTTTAAAAGTCTCCCATATGGTTTTGACAAATTAATTGTTTTGAAATTTATTTTTTGTTTTGAAAAAGTACTTCATAAACAATGAAAACGTTAGTTATTAGAAAGCCTTATTCTAATTATTAAGATTGTAAATCTATTCAGTGAATTATCTTTGTAAGTGTATTACACTTTTATATGATTTTTTTTTCATTTTCAATTTTTTGAATTTTGTATAGTCTTCTTATATTATTGTTCAAGTTTGCTGTTATCATGAAAAATCTTTGGCTTAGGCCTTATGGCATTTGCCATCACTTAGCATTTCTGTGGTTAATTGAACACATGATGATACACAACGAAAAACCAATTTATCCATAATTGAGTAAAAATGTTCAACTAGTAAAATGGTTCTAAATTTTTTATCATGAGAACAGCAGTAACAGTTAGTGCTTCTCTTCTTTGATTGTCATAGCCACCAAAAGCAAATTTAGAACCAGTGTGCCAGGTGCCTGCCATCCCATTTGACAGGTAACTTTGGTTAGGAACTATATGCAACAATAGATTCAATCCAAGAAGATTCTTTTTAATTGTGGGCCCTCCTGTTTGAAAATTTCTGGATACCCCATAGTTGGGGATTAAAGGATGGTGACTTCTAATAGTTGAAAAAAATCTATTTTTATGCAATATTTTGGAAAACAGTTCAGGGCTTTCATTCAAGACGGAAACAATAAATCTTAAGTTTGGTGGGATTAATTTTAGAACTTATAAAAAAAAAATTAAGTTAATGTCTTGTAGTCTGTAACTACTCTATATTTTCTGAAATATGTACCTATCAAATCTCATATTCTACAGGTTTTCCAATTTTTTACTCCTAGCGTGTCTGATAAAGGTTAATTCAGAAAAGCGCTTCACACGCAGTGAAATTTTGCTTTGTACATTTCTCAAAATCATTTCAATATGTGGATCGTGTCTTTGTGGCACAAATTCCATATTCTTTCGTTTTTAATATTATACTTTTTGTGGAGGGGGAGGGTCTGCTCTTGCATAGTAAAAATTCCAAAGGCAATATTTTCAGTGACATTAAAACATCATGTTGTACAACAGGTGAGCTATTCTGACTCTTGGAAGCATTCATATTTCTTTTCATAATTTTTGTATCACCAAGCAGGGCTTGGAAATTTAACTTTTTTTGTTGTAAATTGTATAGATTTTTCCAAGTGCTTCAGTGCTTTCAAAATGCTTGTTTTTCATTCTGTAAATGGTCTGGGTATGAAACAAGCCATTTGAAAAACTCCGCTCAAGAGTCTATTGTTTCATGTTCTGTTTCATACTTGAAAAATGAAAATATATTCGTAGAAATTTTGTCACACATGAAAATAAATATTATGCAACTACACCCTTACATTTAGAAGTTTAATATAAAAAAAGACCAGGGTTTTTTCATATGATGGCTATTTTCTGATTATTTTGATACAAAGATGTTAGAACCTCAGTTATCGTCACCTATTAATATAGAATAAGAATACATAAATATAATACCAAACTAATATGTAATCTTTCATATTTTCCTGTATCATATTTTACCACTTGAACTGTATCTTTTTCTTCGATAACTTTTGTTTGTTTGTAATGGTCTATGGAATGGCATATTTTTTGTCTATTTTTATAAAATTTTCTAGATATTTTTTGTCACCCATAACTTTTTGTTGTCTGGAAGACTATATGGATGTATCTGTGCTGAAAGGAACTGGGCAATGTTTGTTTTTTCAAGTACATGTGATTTTTTTTTACTAAAAATTGAGCACAATTTATTTTATTTAAATTAAATAAACTTGATAAAAGTCTTTCATATTAGCTTTAGATTTTCTTATTTGCCAAAATGATGACATTACAGAATACTTAGCTTTAGAATAGACCTCCATCTCAAGGCATCTCTGCATAAGTGACAGAATTATCATTATTTTTTATGGCCTGACCATGAATGCGAGTCTGATATAGAGTTTAAGTTTACCCTGTAACACTTTGGTTAAGTTCATTAACTTGGATACTGGATGTTGGAGGTCAATGATATTTCACTGTGTTTTGGGTAGACCACCAGTATATTTTTACGCATCAACAGTTAATTAGTTCTTAAGGTCCATATCTCAGATTCTACAATTTGGGGGTCAATGGTATTTCACCACTATGTCTTGGGTAGTGCTATACCACCCACTAGAAATTAGATGACTGGAACCTATATTTTACCCATGAATGGCTGTGGTTAAGTTCTTTGGTAAGGTCCATATCTCGGAACTACATAGCAAAACATTTACCACTGGAAAAAAGGTTACTTCTTGGGTTAGGTCCATATCCAAGGTAATACATGTCAGGGGGTCAATTACATTTCAAGAACGGGAGGGCCATATGTGGCTCATACTTGATACCACCAATAAAATTGTATGTAAAACCTTGCCTTGATGAAGAGATATTCTGGTTTACTTCTTTTCTTTTGTGTAAAAATTTTCAAATATTAAGCACCAAACATCAAGGTTTTCACTTTGTCTGGTTTTTCTTTAACTCAAAAAGTACAAGATCTACAGTTATGAAACCCTGCACAGTGAGTTAGTACCATTTGGTAACATATAAAATTTGTATGCAAACCTGTCAAGTATTTTTTTTATACTATAAAGCTATAAAAAGACTAGTCCATTGCACTAAAGAAAAATAGTGCACCTCCTTTCAGTTTTTTGTTTTGCTTCATGCAAAATAAGGGATTTTCGGGATTTTCATGTTAAAATTATTAGGATTATATAGGCATGTTTGTATTTCATATGTTGCCATGGCAACAAGCATAGTATGAAAAAAAAAGTCTGATAATCTTCAGTCTTTTTCAATGTTCTAATGATGTGCAACAAAAAATACAAATTTTCTAACAGGCCATAAATCACTATCTGCATGATTCTTACAAAGACTGGTACTTAAGGGAAAACTAATATTTTGCTGATTTGAATGGCATTATAGTTGTGAAACCTTTTCTCAGCAATCCCACAAAAGCCTCTAAATAAATGAATGCAATTTTGCCAATATCTAGTTCAAACCAAATTTTAACAAAGAATGAAATTTTCTCAGCAATTTTAAAACGTTGCAAGGTAAGATTACATATTGCTCATTATTTGCGAGTTTTCGAAAAAGGTAGATTTAACCAAATGAAGGCTACAATTCATACTTCAAGTGCCTTCATCTCACAGGATGTTTTTATACCCCTGCTTCGAAGAAGAGGGGGATATACTTTTTTACCCTTGTCCCTCCGTCCGTCCATAACAAAACTTTCATTGCAGTTTTCTAAGTAACAACATGAGATAGAGGTCTGATATTTTGTATACAGCTTTATCCTATAGTGCCATATGGTGTATACCGATTTTATGCTCCTAGGTAGTCTACTTCCTGTTTACCGAATACTTAGGTTTTTACACATTATGGACATAAATGTTAAATTTCCGTCACAATTTACCAAGCAACTACATGAGATAGAGGTCTGATATATTGTATACAGCTTTATCCTATAGTCCCATATGGTGTATAGCGATTTTATGTTCATAGGTCAACCACTTCCTGTTTCCCAAGTATTTAAACTTGTATCAGTGGCTTAGTTTGGGGAGCGGGGATATCACTAGTGAGCCTTAGCTCACAGATTCACTTGTTACCTTCATCTCACAGGATGTTTTTACCAAATTTGTATATGGCACAGCCGTGTGGATGTAAAGATGATTTGGAGAGGCTGGCCTCTCACTATGTGTAGCATTTGACATTGATATTGATCCTCCAAGTTCAGTTATGTATTAACTTTATTTGCTAACATGGAGGTGGGTTCAAACCACAAGGCAATTTGAAGTCTTTGAGCCACAGTTTACAAATAAATTGCATAATCAGATTAAATTATAAAATGAGAAGTGCACATCCATATTGGATCATCAAGTTTGCATGAAAGTTTCAATACAATCCATTGGGTGGTTTAGAAGTTGCTGATAAGATTCACACACCATCACTTACATTGAGGGGGTATTGTAAACAATTGTCTTTTTGCATCAATTTTAATTCATCACTAGAATGGTCATCTTCAACGGACTTATGTCGCCTGCAACTTAAAATATTCCATAAACAGAAAGTAGATGATTTACTGGCATAAAATTTCTTTACACCATATAGTGCTATTGAAGAAAGCTACATGCCAAATATCAAATGCGTGGAAAAATGCGTTGATTTTTTTTGTGAAGTCGCCACAAGACGATGAATAATGTCAAAGCAACCCCTATATATCGCTTCTGCAACACGATGCAGGCCACAGAATAAAATACTATAGAAGGGAGCTAAATGCCAAATATCTAGAGGCTATGACATAGTTGCCAGGAAAAATGCATTGAACTTTTATGTGATGACACAGCAAGACAATGGATAGTGTCAAAGTACATGGAACACCTATAAGTGGTGGGGAAATTATAAATACATAAACCAGTTTAAATTGTTTAATGTTGACTTTGACCACACAATACATGGCAGAGAAACAAAACAGTAATAAGGATAAACTACATCTACATAAATCACAAAAATATATCTAGCAAACATGTCTCAAAAATGTCTCATAAGGTGTCAATATATTCATTATAAATTAGCATAGTAATATTAAAATGATTTAGTCCAAATTATTAATCAATGCATGCCCAAGCTTTTTTCTGAAAAATACATTTACTATGAATTTTGTTGTAATATGACATTTATTTCTCTTTGAAAATAGAAAGACTTTAAAAACAGTAAAACCTGCCTTAGCCATACACTGAATGAAATAAAACCCTTTTTAAACCAGCTTTTTTTCAGTCCCTTTCTTTTAGAACTACAAAAAAATTATTTTGTTCATCAGCAATGGTTTTCTAAAAAAAATGTGACATGTACCTAGTCAAAATTCAATTGTACATTTTTAATTATTACAAGAAAGAAGTACATACATGCATTTACAAACATCTTACACTGATAAACTGATCCAAAATACTAAATTTTATAAACTTGGTAAAAATTATTAAAAGCTACTCTGGTAATTACTGAATAATTAATGTACACTGTGGCCTGCCACAAATGAATGGATTTCTATTTCATCAGGAGTAAACCTGATCATAAAAAATATATATAAAGCAAAAAAAATCTGATACGTATATGTAAATTGTATGAGACAGAAAGAAATGAAGCATGATCAAAATCTTTTATTTTCTTTAAAAATATCGTCAGTGAAAAAAATACATCGTTTTAAATAGAGACTCTTGTATAATTTTGTTTTAACAATTAAGACAATAAATTGGTTTGCATTATTTGGTTCTTTATAAAACTTAACAACAAAATTGGTCCAACCAAAATCTTTGGGTTTTTTTTTTTTGGTCCACTACAATTTCTGCAATTTCTGTTTGTCAATTATGAGAAAATTCATTAAAATTTCACATATGCCTTCTTAAACAAATTGAGACAAAAAATTTCAAGTTGAAAGTTGCCATACAAAGGTAATATTATTTACTATGAAGACCACCAACTCAGGTTTTACACTTGTTATTATGGTTTTGCTTTGGTCCATTCATCACAACACACATAACATAGTTAGTACACATATAAAATTACACAAAAGTTATAAATAGTAACATAAATGTGTTAACAATAATTTATATTTCATGATATGTACACCTTACATATAGATAACAAACATGTGTTTTGATGTTTCGGTTTTCTTATATTTTACACACAAATCACAACCATGTAACAAAGGGCACAGAAAATGGATGAACAAACAACAACAATTTTGTTTTCCTTGTAATTAATAAATCAATAAGACAAAAGTACCTTTTACAATTAAACTCCACCTCACATGAAAAATGCATGAAATTGAGATGGTACCAAAACATTTTATTTTTCAACAGAATTAAGCTCTTCTTATGAACAAATGGTTAAGTCTCTAGACAGAAAAAAAGGGATCATGGATATTGTTCACCTTGAAAGCATGATGTCATATGTTCTTTGACTAGGAAAAGGGTGTATTAACTTTCTTCCATCTTAAAGTTTGAGTCATTGTATACATAGGCGACAAAATATGATTGAATATATAGGATCATTGAAGCGTGACCAAGCGGGCCCATTCTTAGGCCAGTCAGTGCGCCACCTCTTTTCAGAATTTCTGGATCCACCACTGGTATACATGAGAACCAATTTGCTATTAGGGCAAACATGTTCAAGAGTCTTCCAGTTTTTAAAAACAAGAAACAAGTTTTTAGCTATATGTAAAATCAGGAAGTGAAGTTAACACACCCCTTGATGTTTTAAATGAAAGGAATGTTAACCGGCACCCGCAATATAAAGCTTAAAAGCAAATATATCAACTTCAAATGTGTGACCTTCAAATAACAAATTAACCTTAAAGAACAAGGGGACATAAACCTTATAAAAAACTCATCTAAATCATAATAACACAATTCTTTGTTTTTAAATATAAATACATGTACAGAAATATAAGAAAAGTTGGTCCAAATTGACGATTTTATCATTTCACTTTTAATTTAAAAAAATTTTCCTTTTCAACAACAATCTGTGAAAAAAATTGTGACATTATGAAGAAATATAACAAGGTTTAAAAAAATTTTAAATTCTATACTATCTATAAAATTCTAAAATCTATCCAATACTTCCAAAAAGCTTTGATCTACATAGCAAAAAATAAATTAGTATCAATTTAACAAGTTATATCACTAACATAAAAAATCTATTATCAACCTTTAACAAATAAATCACTAGTAGAAAAATAAATAGAAAAAAAACATTTATAATCACAACCCTCTAAAAAGTTAACAAAGATAGCCATCATTTTGTGCCCGTCACAGAATAGTCCTTGGGTAACATCAATGTATCACTTTTGGAATAACCCAAATGTTTTTTAAGTTAATTTTTCTGACCTCATGGTATCTAACATATTCATAAAATCCTTCCTATTCTTGTAAGAAATTAACATGTTTTGTCTAATGACAAAAAATGGTATGAAGAGACAAAAGGGATAGAGTCTAATTGGTCATCAATTTTATAGGTCTGCTTTTAAACATTTATCATGCATTTAAAGCCTTTAGTAAGCATCAGCCCAAAAACCCCATCAGAATTATTCAAATATTATACTACTACTTAATTATACTACATTTTCTCATCGCTTAACAACATTGACCCTGTTCAGGTTCAGTGCACACACAACAATAAAGCACATGTCACAAAATGTCAACAATATATATAATTTAAATGACCTAAAATTCTTCATCATTATTTGCTGATGCCTAGTCTCTTCTGTAAAAACTTGGACGATACTCTATTGGCGTGCTTCTGTAGATATTCTTTGCCGCCAAACTGCGTCCATTCGGCTTCGAAATCTTTCCCCAGGATCTCCGCACCTTTCTTTCTGGTTAATCCTGTTTCTTCTAGTTTAAGCTCACACATTTGTAAATCATCTACCCCTGCAAAATGAAACAAAATTTGTAAATTTTCTACCTCAAAAAGCCCTTTTTGTTTACTTTCAAAATATAAAATATATATTGGAATTTTTTGTCATGCATACTTAATTCTAATTTAACCCTAAAAGAGCTCCATCTTAATGTGCACAACACAATGTACCAAATTTCAGAACTGCACTGTCAATAGTTTTAAAGTTCTCAAAATCTGCAATTTACTATAAAAATTCTAAGTATTTACCAAACAAATATTTATAATACTTGCACCACATTTTAACATGCACATCATGACATGCTGCATAGTAACTTTAAAAACAGATATACAAAGTAAAGGTCCCTTTATACTTCTGTTTTGCTAAAGCAATCTTTATTCTGAAACTATAATTTCCATAACTACAAATCACTTCTTACCAGCAACCATAAGTATAGGACTTTTCTGTGGATAAATTTCCATCTGCCTGGCAATCCACTCTCCATCAAAATGAGCGTACCACATGCCATGCTTCTTCTGTGTTTCCCCACGGAACTCGTCTGCGGGTCGGGCGAATGGTATCTTGAAGAATCGTTGTTGAGCTGCTGCGGCTTTTGGGGCTTGAGCTTTAGTTGTACTGGCTGATGCCTCGGTTGCTAAAAAGGGAAATAACTCATAAAATGATCAACATAGAATTCTTTTGTTGAAAAAAAATTTGTCATGCATGTTTAGTTGACTAGATGAAGACTGCAAGATTGTAATTTTTAAATTTCAGATTTCATGGACACTGTCTCATGTATATTGATTACCCAATCTCATTATTATTTAAAACAAATTTTTGATACAAAAGTTTCTCTCTTAGATTAGATGCTCATATATGTAATACGTGTACTGTGAAACTAAATATTCATGAAATCATGAATTTGTGGTTTTAACAAATTCTCTATCATGTCTATAGAAAGCAATGTTAAATTCTTTATTCGTTGGGAATTTAATTTCCTGGTTTGTCTGGCCAATGAAAACCACGAAAATTAGTACCCAACCAACATTAATACTTTCATAATAGACAGATTTTGTACAGAAATTCTTGAAAATTTGACTTGCTATCAAGCAAAACAGGTAGAACTTTTCGGCTGTTTTTCAAATCCTACATTGTCTGCTTCAAAACTATAAAACAGATACTTTAATATTCAAGGGATTCCAATTTTTATGGTTTTCGTGGGTGACAGTTGATCATGAAAATAAGGATTCAATATTTTAACATTTATTGCTATAAGAAACTTGAACAAACTATGAAATTAAGAATCCAACAAAATGAAATGTCTTCGTTAGGGTAAACCACGAAAATAAATTAATACACACCAACCACTTACCATTGTTAAGAACTTCAGTTGGAGCTCTCTCGTCAGTAGGGTTTTCTGTCTTCTTCTTGTTTTTCTGCTTCCATGAATGGTAAACCTTCAGACGGCGATGGAATTCTTCACGACAGGCATCCAAAAGTTCAATATCTACAAGGTTAGAACGATAATGAAATTAATACTTTAAGTCTCCTGCCTGGCATATCAATGTTCAATATGGACATGTAACTTTTTAAAATAATAACCATTAAAGTGTTCTGGTGATATATATGAAACTAGAAAAACTGTGAGCCACAGCTCACAAATAAATACCCCCCACCCCCCCAAAAAATTAATCAGATAAAATTTAGAATAGGAGATGCACATCTACATTATGTCACAAAGATTGTGTGTAGGTTTCATGAAAATCCATCAAGGGGTTTAGGAGGAGTTGCAGATAAGAGATGGGCACCCCCATGTAGTCAAATGGCCGAGTCCATGTATTGCTATGGGAAACCCCAAAATCATTCTGATCAAACTTTCAAATAGTAGGTGCACATCTATATTATGTTACAAAGATTGTGTAAAAGTTTCATGACAATCCATCAAGGGGTTTAGGATGAGTTGTGGATAAGAGATGGGTACCCCCATGTAGTTGAATGGCTAAGTCCATGTTTTGCTATGGTAAACCCCAAAAATCATTCTGATCAAATTTTAAAATAGTAGGTGCACATCTACATTATGTCACAAAGATTGTGTGTAAGTTTCATGAAAATCCATCAAGGGGTTTAGGAGGAGTTGCGGATAAGAGATGGGTACCCCCATGTAGTCGAATGGCTAAGTCCATGTTTTGCTATGGGAAACCCCAAAAACACCATTCTGATCAAATTTTGAAACAGTAAGTGCACATCTACATTATGTCACAACAATTGTGTGTAAGTTTCATGAAAATCCATCAAGGGGTTTAGGAGGAGTTGCGGATAAGAGATGGGTACCCCCATGTAGTCGAATGGCTAAGTCCATGTTTTGCTATAGGAAACCCCAAAAACACCATTCTGATCAAATTTTGAAATAGTAAGTGCACATCTACATTATGTCACAACAATTGTGTGTAAGTTTCATGAAAATCCATCAAGGTGTTTAGGAGGAGTTTCGGATAAGAGATGGGTACCCCCATGTAGGCGAATGGATAAGTCCATGTTTTGCTATGGGAAACTCCAAAAATCATTCTGATTGAATTTTAAAATAGTAGGTGCACATCTACATTTTGTCACAAAGATTGTGTGTAAGTTTCATGAAAATCCACCAAGGGGTTTAGGAGGAGTTGCGGATAAGAGATGGTTACCCTGAAGTGTACGGAAGGACGGACGGATGGACACCCCGTTCCCTATATACCCCCCCCCCCCCTTTGAAGTGGGGGGTATAAAAATTCTGTCAAAGTAAAAAATGGTCGGATTTCATTAAACAGGAAGTAAGAGAGCCACAGATCTGAAATTAATTTCCACATTATGGGACCCACTTGATGCTGTATACCAAATATCAAATGCCTGTGATTAGTAGTTGCTGAGACCACAAATAAACCACAAGCTTTTCTCCCAAGCAACTCAACTTCTGCTAATTGTCATGGAGATTGAATGTAGGATGCAATAGGATGGATAGTGCCAAACTGACCTCTGTATGTAACATGTTACAGGAGTGATAACCTACCACAAGATGTGTTGATTGTATCTCTAAGCTCGGCATACTTCCATTTAGTAAGGTCATACTTCTTCTGAAGGGCCATGGCTCTCTGGTTCCTAAACTCCTCTGATCTGTTTAATGGAATATAAATTGTTATAGCAAGGCTGCCAACTTTTCTGATTTTCATGGATTTTCCTGATTTTAAGATCTTTATTTCATAATGATCATAACATGAAACTTCATACACAAAATTAAAAACCTGATTTCAAAATTTTAAAAGTCAGCAGTCATGGTTTTAGTAATAGCAAATGGGATGCTTATTGCAAAGAAGTAAACTTAAATTTGGCAGTATATAAATAGGATTAAGGTTTGGTTAAATCATTTTTACTGTATATGTGTATATATTAAGAGGCTGTCCATGAAGAAATCAGGCAAAAGCCTTCAGAAGCTGGCACATGAAAAATTTTATCCCAGCAAATTTATTGATTTAATGTATTGTTGGACAAATATGTAAAACAAAAATCACCAGGATTTGTTTGAAAGCAACATGGATGACTTGTGATTCATCCTTAAAGTTCATGAACAAAGCAACCAAATTTTGCAAACATGCAAGAGTTATCTCCCTTTTTCTGCATATTTTGAATGCATTCTATATAAATTATATCTAAGTTATCATTTCAATTAACCAAAAATCTGCATTTGTTTTGGGGAAGGGATATTAAACTGATGTGAAATCAATGAAAATTTTTGAAAAACAAAAAATGTCATGTGCCAGCTATTGCCTGGGTTTTGCTTGGACAGCCTCTTAACTATCCAATTTATGCTTTATGATTTTGAAAGACTAAATTACAGCATGAATGGAAATAAGAAAACTTATTTACAAGGTGAATTATGGTGTTTGATGTAAGTCATCAACATCTTAACAGCTTATTAGGAAAAGTTGTCTAGCATGTAATGAGTGCTGATATAGCCATATGAAAATGCAGGTGTATCAGTGTATAGTAAACACATATTTTTTAAGCGTAAGGATCTGAGGATGTTGGAAATCATGTTGAAAATATTTATGATAAATTCACAGGAAAAAATTATCAAAATGTAGAATGTGGCTATGATATAGTTTTGGTGAAAGGATGAAAAGAAGATAAAAAGACCTTTGAGAACCATCTGGTGCACTGTTAAATGGAATTGGTTCATGAAATACAGAATAATGAAATAAAATATATATAAACTGCCAATAAATGAGTGTCATATTTATATTTAACTGGAACTTTTGTTTCAGATAAGCTTACATGGAACATTAACAATCAAGTTGAAAAAAATCAACAACAAAAACAAGAAAGTAATTTTTTGGAAAGATAACAATCAAGTTGAAAAAATCAACAATAAAGTACTTTTTCAAGCTTAGTTGGGACTTTTTCAAGAACTATTTTTTCTATTAATAATACATATATATAACATAATCTTTGAAAATTTGCTATCTAAGAGATACAAAAATTGATACTATGTCATGTTTATAAGGAATAAATAGTACGAAAAAATTTAACTCTCTTAAAGTTCTCTATTGTAGAAAATTATAATACATACCTTTGTAATGGAGGTACGACTACATCCTCCACCTCGTTAGCATCCTCTGCAGCCAAACGTAAAGCTAATTCTCTGTCTCTTCTCTCTTGTTCTAAAACTTGTTGTCTGTAAAGAAATCACAAAACTTATTTAAACAAGATTGCTACACGCAGCCAATGTCCCCTGCTGCCACATATCATGACAAACAATCCTACAATTTTTTCATCAAAATCTGTTGAGTGGTCTCAACTGAGGAGTTGCGCTCACAAAGTGTTCCCATGACTTTAATGAATAAAGTCCATAAAGTCCCAAAACTCCAATAAAATTTGTCAAATCAAAATGAGGGTGCGATATGATCAACTACATATCATGGTAAACAATCCTACAAAATCTTATAAAAATCTGTTGATTGGTCTCAGAGGAGTTGCGCTCACACAGTGTTCCTATGACCTAAAATGACCCATGTTGTGAGGGGGAACATATAGGAATTTCAAGATCATACCGAACACCTAGGCTAAGATAAAATTGTTTTTCATCTTCTCCAAAATTTAATTGTTTTTCGTCAAGAAGATGGTCTTTCATTGCACTAAAGGATTGGGCTTGAATCAATGTAGTTTGTTTTTCAATCCAGGGGCCAATTGAAAAACAGCGAGAAGGGACTGCTGGTCACTTTGCTGGCTGTTTTCCATTGTGGGTGGTTTAAATTTACGTTAATATTGTAGGTTGTGTCCTTACACTTGTTCCACATCTCATTTTCTTCTATTGACTAGGATAAATACCACAGATTTTTCAGGAAATGTTTCAATGATCATATCATAGATTTAATGTTCCTTTTTTTCTGATCACTGAAAAACCTGAAACCTTTGAATAAATGTTACTGACTAAGACATTCAACTGATGCATAGAATTATCTCCTATATATGTTTTTTTTATCATGCTTGTTGATAAAGGCAGAATTTTATGTATTTTCAAGCATTTTAACTATGTGATAAAACATTTGTGATGTTTAATCTTATTTTCATGAGATGTCTGATCTTTTATTGCTATCTAACAATGTATAACATGGAAATCAAAATTTGCATGGGTGAGTTTTGTGAATATGTTGATGACATGAAATTTGCAAAAAAAAAGTCCTAGTTAATTCTAGTTGTTACCTCTGCTTGTTTTCTTCTGCCTCCTTCTCCAGTTGTGCCTTCATCTTCTCCTGCAAATTGAAATAATAATTTTAGATTGTTTTCAGATCTTCAGAAATTTATAGTGTTTTTCATTGACCATGAAAATAAATATTTAAAAATCAAAGAAACTTTAAATCATATTGCATTCTTGTTTTCCATTGTGGATTTTTTATCGAATAATATAAACAACTTGTATTTGATCCTCAAAGTTTGAATCCAGGAAATTGACAACCAGCATTTTTTCATCCTTTAAAGTTGGTACTGACTGAAACAAATATTTTCACAGTTCTTTATAATTTGCTTTCAATGTTGGTCATAAGAAACCAAGTTATTTTCTTGTTCCATTAACTGGCTCACAAATTTACACAGTTTAAATTTTCTGTGTTTTTCTACCTTTTCTTTCTTTTCTGCTTCTTCTCTCTTCTTTCTCTCTTCCTCCTCTTTCTTCCTTTTTAATTCCATCTCTGCTTTCCTTTAGAAATAAAAATAAACCATCATTAATACCAATCTTATATGTCATTTAGGCCCATAACTCTTTTTATGCCACATCTATGAAAGAAATGGGCAAATAGTAGTGTACGGGTCCGTTCGTCTGTCTGTCCCAAATGTTGGGAGATGGGTTACTAGCATTTTGTCTTTTGGATATTTTCTTCTTTAACTAATGGATAAGGTCTGAAACTTACAATAAAATATTGGTATTTTATAATAAAAAGCTTCACCAAGTGCAGCATGATACGACTGTGACATGTTTGAGGATGACACCACAGATGACAATGTTGATGCAATGACAGCATCATACCAATATACATCTGCAATTTTTTTTGCAGTCATATAAAAATCTGAACCTGTATTACACTAAATAGCATAAGTTCTTTTGTGGCTTATGCATGGTCAGCGTTATTTCTTCAGGCCTGTATAGAGGATTTTGCGGAAGGGGGGTGGGGGGGGGGGTTGTAAATGTAGTCTGTGTGGTGTCTTAGATAGTCTTAGTTCATACCTAGTGTCCACTTTTATAGTTTCAAAGGAGGTGCTTCTGAACACCCTGTACCCCCTTTTCCCTTTGAAACCAACAAGCACTATGGAACTCTGCACAAAACCTGTATTTTTGCTATTAAGGGTGATATTTGCAAGTCCTTGTTAACAACTATAACACCTCCGACCCATTTTCAAACCTTCATTATATAGACATGCAAATTTTTATTAATTTAACTACTGTATCATAAATATTTGAAGGATTCTTATAAGACTGATTTGAAATGTTGCTTTTCACACAAAGGTATGTTAATATCAACCAGAATGTCTATAAATTTAAGCAAGTTTAAAATTTGCAATTTGTATCGAAAAAGGGGGTATTTACTTTTAGAGGTCTAACTATTTCGCTTTTTACGAATCTAGAGTGTGTAACATATCTAGTAATCTTTGATTTTAGTGATTCCTCAGACCTCACGAATAAAGCAAAAATAAGAACCACATGAAATTTCCCTCTATACAGTAACCCAGATTGTTGATAAACTTACAGTTTCCTAGCCTCCTCCTCTTCTTTTCTTTTTCTTTCTTCCTCTTCTTTTCTCTTTTTTTCTCTCTCCATCTCTTCCTGTAACATAAGAAATAAAGCATGACTAATATCTTAAACCAAAACTTTCTACACTTTACAAGTGTTTATATCAAAAAAGCTTGAAACAAATGGGTCTAATGCAAGGCTAATGGTTTTTCTAGGATAAGTTTTCAAAAACCTGTACTGTTAATGTGGAAATTTCCATGGGGTGATATTTCCAAGGTTTTATAAATGTAATCTTTCGCGTGGGGGATGATTTTGCATTTCCCCTGATTATTCGTATGCTTTACTTTAAGATGAAATTATTCGCATGGGGGATATTTTTCGAGGATATTTTGAGATCATGAATTTAGCCAGAACAACCAACCCCCCACAAAATTTTCCATGTTTGACCGTCACTTGATTTGCTGCAATCTTTTCTATCTCCATCTCTTTCTTGATATTTCACAGGGTTAAGTCTAATGATTTTACTACAATATGTTTTCACAAACCTGTATTTTTCTGAGCCTTTCTTGCTCTGCTGCAATCTTTTCTTTCTCCATCTCTTTCCTGAGATCTTGCATGGTTTGGTCCATCTGCGTCAGGAAATGGTTGTACTGGGATTCCATTTCAGACTGTTTCATAGGTGTAGTCTGTAACAGAAAAGGAAATTCAAAGTTTAACTAGAATGGCAGTCTTCCATGTGAGACGTATTTTGCCTGCGTCTAAAAATATTTGGTAATCAGGAAGTAAATGAAATATGGGCATAAAATCGATTTACACCATATAGAATTATAGAAGGAAGCTACATGCCAAATATCAAGAGGCTGTGACATGTAGTTGCCTGGAAAAATGTGACGAAAATTTTTGCGACACTGCAGGACGAAGCTGCAAGAGGACGGATAGTGTCAAAGTAACCCCTATAAAGGAATGTGTCCCCACTGGTGCACCTTACAGGTTTGAAAATCACTTAGGCCATGCAGTTTTCCCTACTCATAACCAATGTATCTTTTGAAAGAAAATCTTAAATCTTGAAGGAAATTTTCATATTAGCCCAATCTCAAACATGAAGTAATTGTCTAACCAGTCTAAAAATCCCTTAGGACATAGAGTTTGTCATATGGAACTACCAACTCTCAAGTCATTCTAAGGTAGTATGATGGAAAAGCTAACATTAAGTCAAGATAACAATTGGCTATTAACTCTTGTATTGTTGTTCAAAGGGCAATAACTCTTACTAAACAAACAAGTGCCTTCTAACCTACTATGCACATTTGTCTTTGAATTGCGTAACTTTTGCTGCAATCAGTTTTCCTTGTTATGATTAACTAGACTATGTACAAAATTTCATGAAGATCAAACTTACATCTGTCTAGAAATCAGCAGTAAAAGTGAAATTCAGAGCTAAAACACATTGGTAAACATGAGATATGTCAAGACATACAAAAGGGTGAATGAAGTAACAATCCATTGTCTTCCCTGAATATTCAAAAGAAATAAGTTTTCTCCAAGCATCTAAACATATAAAGTAATTTCTACATGCTAAGTTTCGTCTAAATCCAACAAACAATTTGGTAAGTTCACTTACAAGAATTATGTACAGATAGACAGACAGACAGACATGGTGATTCCTCTATACCCACAAAGTATGTTTATAAAGGGTATAAATATCTTTTTAGGAATGATCCCCTATAACATAAATTTCAGTTGACTACTGGAGTAAACCCTACCTTGATCTTTGTAATAAATTGTTCAAGGGACGTCTCTATGCTCTTGACTTTCTTCGAGGCAGAGTCTTTGCCCTTCTTCAACTGTCCCACAATCTCCTGCATTCTTGTCAGTTGTGCCTGTGATCCCTTAGCCTTCACTATCATTTTGTATCTGAAAGATAAAATACATGTTTTTAAACAAATCTATAAATAATGAACAAACAATAAATTATCTCCCTTGACTGTTATCAATTTCAAAATTTGTCATGCACATCTCCATTTGATGTACTTCCTTCATGTCAAGTTTCATCAAATCTATAAAGCAGTTTAGGAACTTTTGCACTTACAAGATGATGGATATACAGATAGACAGATGTCGAGATGGATGGGCGGACAGACAGACAGGGTGATATATCCTCAAACTTTGTTTCCCAAGTTATAACTATTAGTAAAACATTACATAAAAGCTGTTATCCTTAGAGATATTTAAAATAAAATTATTTTATGTAAGCTTTAAAATCACATTTAAAATACTTTAAAATTGCCAATTGTTAAAAATGGAAGCTCTATCAGTGTTAACTTATTATAATTATCAATCATGAAAAATTCTCAGATTCTTTCCTTGAATTTCTCTACACATATTCCTCCTACCTTGGTTTAAACTTTCTGACATCCCTCCACATTCTGATTGTCTTCTGTAAAGTAATTATCTGTTCTCTTCTCCATAGGATCTTGTTCTTCACTGTAAATAATCAAAATAATGCAGTCTTTATACTATACTTAAGAAAAAATTCAATTGTGACAAAACTCAACAAAGCTAAAATTAGAACACGAAATATTAGTTGATCGTATCAAAAGTTACAATATGAATATGAAACTACGAAAATTACATTATGCAAAGCATTCCTTCTTCAACAAAAACATAAAAGGAGTAGATTTGGTTAGAACCAAAATTGGCCCAAAATTTCAGCTTGGTGTAAACTTTATGAAATTTTTGCCATACAAGTTTTGAAATGCTGTAATTTAAGAAATAACAAAAACTTGGTTTATAACATTCAGCAACTTGGAGAACACTTGCCTGGAAATCATATGATTTAATAAAATTTATAGATTTTTGGCAATTTTAGAGCTTTTTTGGCCAGTAATCACTTAAATTAACATAGAGCGCATGCGTCGAAAAAAACAATTTTGTGATGAAATGCTTAATTTTATAAGACAAATAGATTGGCAATGAATTAAAGTTGTCGACGAATGTGCTCGATACTAATTACAAGAAAAACCTCTAATAAAACCTCAAAAATGAAGCAAATATTGATATTTTCAGAGTTTCAGCATGTTTATGGCGTCATAATATCATGAATAATGTCGCCAGCACGTGAAATCAATTAAATATGTAAAGTTTGGTTATCTAACGACTGAATTACATCAAATTCATTGAGATGGTACAAAGTTGACAATTTTTGCAAACATGGGGCCGATTTTAGCCCTTCCTAAACATACACCTTTGTCACATGCAAAAAATAAAAAAAAAACATTTAAAAAAAAGATTTTAAAAATTCTTTGGACAATATCTCTGCAAAATCAATGATGTTGATATCCCAAATTTTCAACACCAATTCACAAATTGTTTCGTTCAGATAGCTTTTACTTACATTTAATGACCATCAATGAACCATACTGAGCCCTCTTCCATCGAGAACAGATCAGCCATCGTTTCACCTTCTTGATCAACAGGGCCAGATTTTCAGGGTCACTCTTCATGATCTGATCGAATTCAGCAAACTTTCCAGGTCTGAAGAAGACCTTGGTCAAACCAAACTTGAAGTCATTGTCATCCAGACCCAATGCCTTGAATAAGGCCTACAAAGACAAATGAATACACCTGTAATTTTTTAAAGCGTCTAAATTATTGAAATTGAATACTATTTATTTAAATTCCAATTAAAGTTTCATTGTGGAAATATTATTCCACTGTGAAGACCTTATCTTCCCACTTCTCAATATGCATGTACAAAAGGAGATAATTCCAAATATTTTTCATGCATACAGATACATACATCTTTTTACTGAAAGTTTAAATTGGGGCATTCTTAATTTCTTTTTATACATGAAAAATCATCTGAATAATACACGTAAGTGATTATATCATTTTGATTTAAGTAAAAATTACTTATCAGAAATGATCTTTTCAAAAACAGTAAGGCAATTTAGAGAAAAGACCAAAAACTTCAGAAAAGGAGGAGTTGGTATCCCTCATCCCATAAATATAATAATCACTCATAAAATGACAGAAGTTTTTTATTCAACAACCAAAAAAATGGAAATTTAACCCTCTAAGTTTAAGTGTGTGTTTTATGTGTGTGTGTGTGAGTGTAAGGGTTTAACGCCCTTTTCAACGCACCTTTTAGAGATATACAAATGAAATGGAATTTCATAAATACACAATTAGTTTTATATATTACAGAAAATATAAACTTCTCAGTATAAATATTCAAGCACATCATAAAGGGGGAAAGGAAATGGCAAAGTTGTGTATTCCTATATTCCCCTATTAGACCTTTCAATGCAATCAGAACTAAACTTGATTAAAATCATTCTGATCCAATCAAATATGTCAACCTTATTCTAAAAAACAACTTCTACAATATATAGTTCAAAAGAAATCATTTATTTTCTTTAGTTGGCCTATGATCTGTTCAAGAAACAAATTTGTATTTTATTGTCCTAAATCAATGCCTTAGGTGTAATATATAGTGGAAAATCATTGTACAGAGAAGGTCCATGAAAAGTGCTCAGCCAGTAAAAAAACCTCCTAAGGACAGTTTTGTGAAGAAATAAAGTTACAGCCAAACTTGGAGTTAGTATCCTCTGTCCTATTGGTCAAAAGTTATCTATGAATGCATTTCATTGGTCCAGGAAGTCATCTGACCTTTTGCACACACTGACAGAAAAAAATCCCCACAAAGAAGATTCAACAATGGAGGAATGAAGATGTGTTTTTAAGATCATTTTTGGTAAAGTTTGCCATGAGTGACCTATGGGTTCATATCTATCTTATTTTCACAATTGAAAGTTGTTGAAATAAGAAAGAAAAGAACTTTTATTTACCAAACACCAGCTAAAAACTGCTTTTTAGATCAGAACTAAAATGGGATGGGGGGCACTTAAAACTTTCTTTTTTTAATGACATTTTACATTAAAATTTGAACTCATTTTAACCACAACGTTTTTGATTTTATATTCTTTATTTTGAATTTTGAAACGGTTATCAAAACCACACATTTTTTAAATGAAATATTTGACTTCTGTATGGTTTTGTTGGCATGTCTGTTTTACTAATTTATTCTAACTTATCCACTTGTGGGTTTTTCTTGTTTTCGACACTGGACAACAAAACTGCTCAGAAGTTAAAAACTTTTCTTTCAAAAATGAGGTGGGGTATTGGAATAGAACAACAAGTGGCTGAAAAGGGGGGGGTCCATATCTTGAGCTTTGTAGTGTTTAAAATATTCAACAAGAGGCTCCCAGGAGCCTGAATCGCTCACCTGGTCTTGATGTGAACCCTATTAAGACTTTTGTATAGCTAAATGAGCTGAAAGTTTAAGCAAGAAAAAGCTTTTCTCTATCTTCAATAGTTTTCATTCTGTAGGCCAAAAACACTATTTTTTGCCTTGAAGGGGCTGTAACCCCTATAAGGGGTCATCTGACTTCACACCTATGGAGATTTTTGAAGGGCTTAATGAGCTGAACATTTAAGCAAGCAATAGCTTTTCTCTATCTGCAATAGTTTTCATTCTATAGGCCAAAAACACTATTTTTTCCCTTTCAGGGGCTGTAACCCATATAAGGGGTCATCTGACAACTTTGACCCTTTGGAGACTTTTGTAGAGGTAAATGAGCTGAACATTTAAGCAAGCAACAGCTTTTCTCTATCTGCAATAGTTTTCATTCTATAGGCCAAAAACACTATTTTTCGCCTTTAAGGGGCCGTAACCCCTATAAGGGGTCATCTGACAACTTTGACCCTATGGAGACTTATGTAGAGCTAAATGAGCTGAACATTTAAGCAAGCAACTACTTTTCTCTATCTGCAATAGTTTTCATTCTATAGGCCAAAAACACTATTTTTCGCCTTTAAGGGGCCGTAACCCTTAAAAGGGGTCATCTAACAACTTTGACCTTATGGAGACTTTTGTAGAGCTAAATGAGCTGAACATTTAAGCAAGCAACAGCTTTTCTCTATCTGCAATAGTTTTCATTCTATAAGCCAAAAACATGAAAAAATGCTATTTTTTACCTTTAAGGGGCTGTAATCCCTATAAGGGATCATCTGACAACTTCGACCAAATGGACACTTCTGTAGAACTTTTGATGCTGAAGCAGTAAGGTGGCATCAGATTTCATCTATCTCTTATACTTTTTGATTTACAAGCCAAAAACAGTAGTCTGACCCCCCTGGTCTATTTTTAGTAACAGTGGCCATGTTTTTTGACGGATCAAAAATCGAAACACAAGTTTGGTGCAGGACACCCTAAGGACCACTCACACCAAGTTTCATTAAATTCTGTTCAGTAGTTTCAGATGAGAAGATTTTTGTAAAATGTTAACAGACGACAGACAAAGACAGACAACGACAGACGACGACGGACGCCAAGTGATGGCAATAGCTCACATGGACCTTGGGTCCAGGTGAGCTAAAAAATTAATCTTTTCTCAAAGCAGTTTTGGTATGAAAATATGCATAACCACCTATACACACATAAATCACAAAAAAATAATAGCCCTTTGGCCAAACCCATTGTGTTGAAATAATTTACATGGAATGCCCTGTGCTGAATTTTGATTTCATGAAACTGCACAATAATGTTTGAAACAACAAGGTTTTCCATCTGTTTTGTCGTTTCACTAGTAAATACAAAGTTTCATAGTCCTAAATCTCATTAGAAAACCTAATTTTTCACGACTCTATCTTGTTCTAGTAAACCCAGTCGAAATTCCACTAGCTAGTAGCAAACCGAAGTTCTAAATTCCACTAGCAAACCTAAGTGCTTAATTCCACTAGCAAACCTAAGTTCTAAATTCCTCTAGCAAACCTAAGATCTAAATTCCACTTGCAAACCTAAGTGCTTAATTCCACTAGCAAACCTAAGTTCTAAATTCCTCTAGCAAACCTAAGATCTAAATTCCACTTGCAAACCTAAGTGCTTAATTCCACTAGAAAAACTAAGTTCTAAATTCCACTAGTAAACCTGAGTTTTAAATTTCACTAATAAACTTAAGTTTTCCAGCCCTGTTATAAGTTTCACTAGCAAATACTTAGTTGCATAGTTCAATATTGTACTAGTAAACCCAAAGTTTAAAAGCCCTTGATGATAGTAGTAAACCCAGTTATAAATTCTGTTTGTTAGCCATTTCACTAGTAAACCCAGTCTAAAATTCCGCTTGTAAGCCCAAAGATCTAAATTTCACTAGTAAACCCAGTTCAAAATTCCGCTTGTAAGCCCAAAGATCTAAATTTCACCAGTAAACACAGTTCAAAATTCTGCTTGTAAGCCCAAAGATCTAAATTTCACCATTAAACCCAGTTCAAAATTCCGCTTGTAAGCCCAAAGTTCATAATTCCACTTGTAAGCCCTAAGTTCATAATTCCACTTGTAAGCCCTAAGTTCATAATTCCACTTGTAAGCCCTAAGTTCATAATTCCACTTGTAAGCCCAAAGTTCTTAATTTCACTAGTAAACCAATCTCTTAAGGGGGTACAGAACACCTAAGGGAAATAACTCTTAAATAACACTTGAACGTTTTAGTCAGTCACAATTATACAAAGATATCAAGCTTCTCAATGATCAAAAAATGAAATGTTGAAACTCCATTATGTTCAATGAAAAATTTCCCAAGAAACTTATGGTTCGATTTTCTTAGGATTTAACAATAAAATTTATATGACTAAAGTGCATGTTAATTCAAATTTTCATGAAAATTAAACAACACAATTTTATTTTAGCCAAAGTGTTGTGTACCCCCTTAATCCCCCTCGTTAACCCAAATTTATGGTCATAAATTACATAGCTTTCACATTAAGGTGGACTTTAAACTATTACCATGTTATCGGTTTTTTGTTTTGCCTGCAAAGTGATGTGAAGAATTGGAGAGCTTTGTTGGAGGTAATAATTTTCCATAATAATAATAATAATGGTACAATTAGGTCCCAAAGTCCAAGTTGAAGAGGAAATGAGCTCAACTTACAGTTTCCAATTTATGTCATTATAAGATTACATGTATTTGCAAAACACAAATGTCCATTTTCATAGCTTAAATATGGCTTTTCAAAATTTTTCGAGGGAAAAGGGGGATGTCTTATCCAAGAAATTCTTGTTTTCAATGTATCTTACTTTTTTCAACAAATTTGATTATTTCAATACTTGATTTTAAATTCATTGACTGGTGGCTTTCATACCAAGCTTTTGTGTGCTTTTCTTTTCTTGTACACCAAGACTTTTTTTAAACTTTGCTTTTTTTATGTATAAAATAAAACTTATATGTAAATACTTCAAACTGAATGTATTGTTTTCATTGTCAATGTTTGTTTTGATTTCAATGGTAGCTTTTCAAGCTTATGTTTTCATTGTTGGCTTCTTATACCAAGCTTATGTTTTTGTGTAGCTTTTTTATACCAAGCTTTTATTTTCAAATATGTTTTCAATGTTGGCTTTTTACATCAAGCTTATGTTTTCAATGTTGACTTTTTACACCAAGCTTATGTTTTCAAAGTTGGCTTTTTACACCAAGCTTATGTTTTCAAAGTTGGCTTTTTACACCAAGCTTATATTTTCAATCTTGAATTTTTTCATAAAGCTTATGTTTTTCAATTTTGACTTTTACACCAAGCTTATGTTTTAAATCTTGGATTTTTAACACCAAGCTTATGTTTTCAATGTTTACTTTTTACACCAAGCTCATGTTTTCAATGTTGACTTTTTACACCAAGCTTATGTTTTCAATGTTGACTTTTTACACCAAGCTTATGTTTTCAATGTTGACTCTTTACACCAAGCTTATGTTTTCAATGTTGACTTTTTACACCAAGCTTATGTTTTTCAATCTTGACTTTTTACACCAAGTTTATGTTTTCAATGTTGACTTTTTACACCAAGCTTATGTTTTTCAATCTTGACTTTTTACACCATGCTTATGTTTACATTTACTTTTCAATGTTGACTTTTTACACCAAGCTTATTTTTTCAATGTTGACTTTTTACTTATGTTTTTCAATGGTAGCTTTTTACATCAAGCTTATGTTTTCAATGTTGACTTTTACACCAAGCATCTGTTTTCAATGTTGACTTTTACACCAAGCATCTGTTTTCAATGTTGACTTTTACACCAAGCATCTGTTTTCAATGTTGACTTTTTGCACCAAGCTAATGTTTTTGGTGTTGTCTTTTTACATCAAGCTTATGTTTTCAATGTTGAATTTATACACCAAGCTTATGTTTTTCAATGTTGGCTCTTTATGACAAGCTTATTTTTTCAATGTTTGCTATTTATGACAAGCTTTTTTCTAATGTTGGCTATTTACGACAAGCTTATGTTTTCATGTTGGCTTTTTTTGTAAAGCCTATGGTTTCAATGGTTGTTTTTTATACCAAGCTTATGTTTTCAATGTGTGTGTTTTTTATAGCCTGTTTGTTTTTATACCAAGCTTATGTTTTGAATGTTGGCTTTTTATGCCAAGCTTATCTTTTTGATGACTGCTTTATGTTTTCTATGTTGGTATCTTACACCAAGCCTTTGTTTTCAATGTCTGCTTTTTACACCAAGCTTGTGTTTTCAATTGTTGCATGCTTTTTACATCAAGGTTTTTTTTTACACAAAGCTCATGTTTTCAATGATTGCCTTTTACCAAGCTTATATTTTCAATGTGTGCTACTACAGCCAGCTTGTTTATACACAAAGCTTATTTTCTTAATGTTGGCCTTTACATCAAGCTTATGTTTTCAATGTCTGCTTTTTAACCAACGTTGTGTTTTCAATGTTAGCTTTTCACACAAAGCTTTTATTTTCACTTTTTTCTTTTCAGACCAATCTTATGTTATCAATGTTGGCTTTTTTTACCATCTCATGTTTTCAATGTTAGTTATTACATGAAGCTTATGTTTTCAATGTTGACTTTTTACACCAAGCTTATTTTTTCTTTGTGTGCTTTTTACACCTATCCTATGTTTTCTTGTTGGATTCTTACACCAAGCTTATGTTTATTATTTTTTTTTTTCATTTTTGGTAAATAAGGAGTTTTCTTTTTTTTATTTTGTTGCTTTTTTAAAATAAATTTGTTGTAAGCAGGTTATGCATATGTTATTTTCTTTTGTAAATAAAATTAGTATTTGAGTGTTTTTCTTTTTTCTTTTTTAAATTTTCTTCTTTAAATCTTAACTAAACTTCTTTTATAACCATCTTCTTGTCTTCCTCCACTATATATTTCCCTAGTTCTCAAACTTATTCCCCCAAATCTCTTATTACCCCAGAATCTCTTATTCCCCAATTCTGTTATCCCCCAAAATCTCTTATTCTGCAATTCTGTTATTCCCCAAAATCTCTTACAAATCTCTTATTACCCAATTCTCATCCAATCCCATTTATTATGTTTTATGTTTAAGTTCATTCTTAGCTTCTTTTTTAACATATCTTTCTATCATTTCATCATATTCCTTTTCCTTAAGTCGTTCAGTTTGAATCCAATGCAAAATTCAATATCCTTTTGCTTTTGCTTTTTTCTATCCAAACCAATAAATTTCCATTTTATTGACTATCCAAATTGAATCATTGTTCAAACTCCATTGTTTCCGGGTAACCACCAGACACATTTAATTAAATAAATAAAAATGCTTTGCATTCAAAATACCATCTTTCCTGTGCCCTTAAGAAGTACAGAAAATATTTACCATTACATCATAAACTAAACCTTATGCCCCCAAAAAGTGATCATCCACTTTGCAGTGATTACTTGCCAAAATAACGCTGATTTTCAAAATCGATCATTTCTTGATACAAAGTTCTGCCTTGAATATTTTCTGTGTATAATACCAAATCCCATCGAACAAATATTGGTATAATCTAAAATGCTTAGAAAATGTGCTGAGTTTCTGCTTATTTTTATTGCACTCCCGTTTATAGCACAGAAAGAGATTACAATATTTAAGGAAGTTTATATTTGTCCATTTTTCCTTAAAAATATTGTACATCTCTTCACCAATATGTTAACACTAATAAATTAACCTGTGTCAGAAGCTAAGCACATAAAACATAAATCACTATATTAATTTAAATTCTCCATAATATATACTACCATATTTGTTCTAAAATAAATTCTTCATATTTTTGATTTGATTAGCCAAAGTAGCAGAAAAACATATGTCACAACTACATGTGTTTTGCATTCAAAATAAATTTGCCAGATGTTTTCTCTGTAGCAAAACACACACTATTACTACATCTTTATGTAAACCAGAGGAAAAACTAAAGCCTATTGCATATTCTGTTCATGTCCCTTTTTGGTAAATTTCATCTACCCTACCAACCATCTCTCTATTTTATAAACAACAATCTCATACTTTTTCTTTTCTCTCTAAAGGCAATCAACAACATCCCCTCTTTTTCCACCATGCAATGATTCCTTGCAAAAATCCTTCAGTTCTCTGATGAGTGGCTTACACCTAAATCTGAATCACCTGATCTTCACTCCCTGTGATTCTTTTCCTTCTTTTCTTCATCTCCCTCTTTCCTCCTCACCAATCTTCCATTCTCCTCTCACTTGTTTTCATTTTTCTACTACTTCTCAATGTCCTCTCCCTCTTCTTCTCTCCTATAACCCTAATCCTTTCCTCTTTCTCCTATCCATCTCTCCCCTCCCTCTTTTTTTACATCCCTTCCTCTCCTTATTCTTACTTTTTCTTCTCCCTCCCTTTTTCCTCCCTCCTTTTTTCCTTTATTTTTTGCCTCACTCTTTTATTCCCTGTCTTCCTCTGTTATCTTTCTTCCTCTTCCTCTCTCTCCTTTCTCCCTTCTTCCTCTTCTCCTCTCCACTTGCTCCCCTCCTCATCTATCTCCCTACTCCACTCCCTTTTTTCACTAAAGCTGTCCTTCTCTCCCTTCTCTCTCTATCTGTCTCCCCTCCCAATCTCACCTCCCTTCTACCTATTCTTCCACTCATCTCCCTCTTCCCTTTCCTCTCCTTTTTCTCTTTCTCATCATCTCTCCCCCCTCTCACCTCATCCTCTCCTTCCTATTTGCCTTTCCCTCTCTCCTGATTCTCCATCTTCCCTCTCCCTTCATCCTCCATCTCCTCTCACTTCCTCCTTCCTATTACATCTTCCTAAGAGGGAAGATGGTCCCTCTTTCTCTCCCTCTCATCCCTCCAAACCTCCTCACCCTCTCCTAAATCTCCCCTCCTCCCTCTCTGTCTGCTTCAACTTTCCTTCTTTCTCCCCTCAACATCTCCTCTCCATCTCACCCCTCTTCCTCTACCCTCTCCTTCCCTAACCTCTCTCCTCTTCTCCCTCTCCATCCTCTTTCTCTCCTCCCTCTATCTATCTTTCTCCCCTTTTTCTTTCCTCTCCTCCACTCCCTTCTTCCTCTTTCCTTTCAATATTCCTGTCATCCCTTTCCTCTCCCCTCTTTCCATTCCTTTCTTCCCCTCCTCTTCTCTTCATCCCCATCCCCTTACTTCTCTCCTCTACCTCCCAACCCTCACCTCTTCCTCTTCTCCCTCTATCCATCTTTTCCCACTTTCTCTTCCCTCTCCTCTATTCCCTTCTTTCTCTATTCTCTCCACACCCTTCTTGCTCTCCCTCTTCCCTCTTCCTCTTCCCTTCCCCATCCTCTTCTATCTCTCCCTTCCCTCTCATCCTGCCCCATCCTCTCCCCTCTTCTACCTCCTCCATTCCCTTCTTTCTCTGTCCTCTCCACACCTTCCTGCCATCCCTTTCCCCTGTTCCTCTTACCTCCCTCCCCTACTTCTACTCCTCAACTTTCTCCCCTCTTTCCATTCCTTTCATCCCCTCCCCCTCTTCTCTTCCTCCACATCCTCTCCTTCTTCTTTCCTCTTCCTCCCCACCCTCTCACCTCTTCCTCTCCTCTCTCTCTATTCATCTTTTCCCACTTTATCTTCCCTCTCCTCCATTCCCTTCTTTCTCTGTCCTCTCCACACCCTTCCTGCCCTCCCTCTCCCCTCTTCCCTTCCCCATCCTCTTCAACCTCTCCCTTCCCTCTCATCCCGCCCCATCCTCTCCCCTCTTACCGTTCCTCTTCTCCCTCTCTATCTATCTTTCTCTCTTTTTTCTTTCCTCTCCTCCACTCCCTTTTTCCTCTTTCCTCTCAACACCTTCCTGTCATCCTTTTTCTCTCCCCTCTTTCAATTCCTTTCCTCACCACCTCCTCTTCCCCTCCTTCCCATCCTCCCCTTCTTCTCACCTCCTCCTCCCCACCCTCTCACCTCCTCCTCTCCTCCCTCTCTTTCCATCTTTCTACACTTTCTCTTCCCTCTCCTCCATTACCTTCTATCTCTGTCCTCTCCACACCTTCCTTCCCTCCCTTTCCCCTCTTCCTCTTCCCTTCCCCATCCTCTTCAACCTCTCCCCTCCCCCTCATCCCGCCCCATCCTCTCCCCTCCTTCTCCTCTTGCCACATCTTCTCCCCTCTTCTACCTCCCTTCCCTCTTCCCATTCCTATTCTCCCCTCTTACATCCCTCCCCTACTTCCACTCCTCCACTCCCTCCTTCCTCTCCCCTCTTTCCATTCCTTTCCTCTCCTCCTTCTCTTCCCTTACTCCCCACCCTCTCATCTCTTCCTCTCCTCCCTCTCTTTCCATCTTTCTACACTTTCTCTTCCCTCTCCTCCATTCCCTTCTTTCTCTGTCCTCTCCACACCTTCCTGCCATCCCATTCCCCTCTTCCCTTCCTCTTCTACCCCTTCCCTTCCCCATCCTTTTCTACCCCTCCCCTCCCTCCCAATCCTCTCCCCTCTTCTACCTTCCTCTGCTCTTCCTCTTACCTCCCTCCCCTACTTCCACTCCTCCTCAACTTTCTCCCCTCTTTCTTGCCTCCCCCTCTACTTTCCTCTCCCTTCTCTAACCCTCCCCTTTTTCATTTCTCTCCTCCTCTCCTCTTTCCTCCCTCCCAATCCTATCCCCTCTGCCCTCCCCTCTTACCATTCCTCTCCTCACCTTTTCCTTCCTCTCCTACTTCTCTCCTCTTCCTCCCCATCCTTTCACCTCTTCCTATCCACACCTTCCTGCCCTACCCCTCTACCCCTTCCCTTCCCCATTCTCTTCTACCTTTCCCCTCCCTCTTTTTCCATCCAATCCTCTTCCCTCTTCTCCCTCCCTCCCCTCTCCTCTCCTTCTTCCTCTCCTCCCTGCCAAACTTCATCTCCTGCATTTTTTTCCTTCCTCTCATCCTCTCCCAACTCTCCTTTTTTCACCCCATCCTCTCCCATCTTCTCCACCCCTCCCCTCCCCTCCTCCTCTATCTATTTCTACTGCTCCCCATCATCTCCCCTTCTCATTCCTCTCACCCCCTCCTCCTCATCTTTCTCCCCTCTACCTCACCTCCCTCCACTACTTCATTTCCTCACTTTTTTCCTCCCCATCCTCTCCCTACTCATCCACCCCTCCCCTTCTATATTTCTCTCCTCCCCTAGTCCTCTATGAGGAGAGAAAGGACAGAGGAAGAGAGAGGGATGTGGGCAGAGGAGAAAGGGGAGAGGAAAAGGGCAAAGTTGGGGAGGGAGAAGAGGTAAGAGAGGAGAAGGGTGAGTGAAAAAGAAAAGAGAGGAGAGGTAGAGGAAGGAGAAGGGGAAGAGGAGAGAAATGGAGAGTGAAAAGGGGGAAAGAGTCTTGAGAGTGAGGAGAGGACAGAGGGAAAAGACATGGTGAGGGGGGACTGAGGGAAGAGAGAAGAGGACAGGAGAAAGGAATAGGGCAAAGAGGAGAGAAAGAGGGAATAGGGAGACTGAGGAGGAAGAGGGAAAAGATGAGAGGTAGAAGGAGAAGAGGTAAGAGAGGAGAAGAGGAGAGTTGAAATGAAAAGAGTCTGGGAAGATGAAAGATGAAACAGAAGGAGAAGGTGAAGAGGAGAGAAGGGTGAAAGGGACAAAAAGAGAGGAAAATGAGGAGGGGATAGTTAAGGGAAAGAGTCACCAAGAGCTAGGAGTGATAAAGGGAAAATAACTGACTGATGGCTCTTCTGGTACAAGAAAATAACTCTGACTGATGGCTCTTCTGGTACAAACAGGCTACTAATCTAATTCTATGTTAGTACTTGGCTTGTACTTGGCTAGTCATCAGAATTCTTCATACCAAATCAAGATTTAAACCTGTATTATGCAGCAAGTAAGGAGTATGGTCACCTAGATGGTTGGGATGTGCCTCTACAATTGTTTTCTTGTCGAACAGCAGCTTGTGTTACGTCTTAATATTTTATTTTGTTTTCTTTTTAGGTTTTTCAAAAAAATTGTGATTTATTTGTTGCCTGTCTGAGCAAATGTCAAATAAATACATCTCTGATCTTCAAACAGCATGACCACCAATCAATTGTACAAAAAAGTCCAGTATCAATCAACCTAAACCAGCAGGAGGCAGGTGTTTTATTTCTCTGTCAGACATTAGGGCATAAAAGGAAGCTAGCATTGGCAGACCGACCAAACTTGCGCCAGACCTATCTTTTCATACAAATAAGGTGATCCTAGAGTGATTCTTGAAAATATAGGTAGTCTGTTAGGTTCTACTTAATTGTTGCCAGCCATCAGGTTCTGTAAACAACAGGTTTTGAAGGATCTGCATGATTTCTGCCCCTAATGTCTAACAGTGTTATATGCCAGAAAAGAGGACACAAAATATCTCCTATAACGCTTATCCTCTTTTCTGGCATATATTTTGTAGATTCATTTTACAAAACAAATGCCATGTAATAAAGCTCTGAACAGAGTTCTGGAAAGAAAACTCTTCAACATCATGCAGAGCCTCTATTTTATCTTCAGATTTCTTACAAAAGAGTCTTGCATCAAGTCAGCATGTTATACAGATCTAAGAACTGGGTTCTGGAGCAACCATTTCAATCCTTTGTTTTCTTACCTTACAAAACAGTCTTGCATCAAGTCTTGCTAGATCAGCTGGCATGTATTTCTTATACATGTTGTACAGCTCTGAGAACTGGGTTCTAGATGGGAAACCCTGCTGCATGAGATCCAATACAGCATTCATACCTACAAAGACAAAATACATATTAAAAGTATTTCAAAATTTTGCACTTACCAAACAAGCAAAAAGATTTTTATATGCATTATGAAGAAACAAGAAGTTTGACTTTTAAAAGAACATAAAAAGATACTTCTGATAATTTTAACTCAATGCAAATGAACTCCAAAGTAGAGCTTCTTGCCTTGAAAAGTTTTTATTCCATTAGGGAAAAGTGGAGATTCATTAGGTCTTAAGTAGATTTAAAAGATTTTTTGAAATATTTTTATTCCATCTAGGTGAGCAAAATGAAGAATACAAATCAATAACACAACAAAAATATGTCTAAAGGACATAATGCCCAATATCGCAACATATTGGATATGCACCCTACTTTGGTAGATGGGACATAACATTACACTCTTACCTGCACATTCTAACTGACTGAGAATTTGTCCTCCTTCAAATAAATGGTCCACCATCTTAACATTAGGTTTGATACAACGGATGAAATTTGTTCCCTAAAAATATATAGATAAAACCAATTAGTTAACAAATATATCTAATACTTTATAAAACAATTCTTATAATCAAAGATGTATGATTGTACCCTTTCTTATTTTAAGAAGTAAGCCAACCATTTTAAATAAGGTTTGACAGATAAGATAAGTACCCTTGATAAAAAGTTACAAAAAATGATTAGATAATGGGTAAAAAGTTGTTTGGATCCTGGAAAAACAAGCAAAACAAGAAATTTATATATATGCTGCAAGATGAGAAAGCGCTGATCATCAAAGTAGTAAATGATGCTGAATTATTTTATTTTAAAGACAGATGTTCACCTGAAAAAAAGTAACTACTGTCAACAACAATACCACTACAAATATTGAGCATTAAGTCAGACGGTAGCATGAAATTCAAGTATTATACATGTGTAGCTCTATACAGAAAAATAAAATACATCATTTAGACAAGCCCTTTGTCAACAAATTTTAGAATGAACACAATTCATGAGAATTCTGAACATGTAAAATGAGGGGTTTTAATACGAATACTGACAAAGTCACAGAGAGCTCCATCAAGGCCTTTCCAAAATACTTACATATTTGTTTCCCCTTTCTATGTGTGCAGGCCACACACAAAAATCATAGACTGTCACACAATAACGGTAAGATGTATGATATTTTAATCTGAGAAACTGGATTTTGGTTCAAACACTCTAAGTGCTATAATCTACTATAGTTTACATGTAGCATTCATTTATTTTAAATAAAATTCTCTATATACATGTATAATGGATAAAAACTGTCTACATATACATATATATGGTGAATATGTTGACAAGCATGATAAATGATGAATGATGCAAGAAATAAAAATAAAATAATAAATATTGTTGTTATATATTTGGTATTAATTTCAGGTTTTGGGTCCACATGCCAAAAACACATGTTGATTAATGGGGTGTATGTAAATTTTTGTTGCAAATGTATTGCCATTTCAAAATGATAAAAACCTTTATTGTAAATTAGCTTAGCCCTGAGTGTTAACTTGGAACAAACAGATGGACAATTACAGACCCAAACACTATACCCCTCTTCTTTTATAGGCAGGGCATAAAAAATACTAGTTATGGAACCACAAACAAGAAAGAAACTACAACCTAACCCATATTCAAAATGCATTGTGTGCAAAAACGTTCAAACTTCATACATTTCAATCTAAAATAATGAGTATTTTGCTGCTGAACATCCCTGTGTTAAAAGATTTTTTTTTACAAGTACCATATCCATGAAAAATGATACACACAATATTATAATCAAGCAGCTACTGTATAATAAAATGTGTTGTGTCAAAAACATAAATAGATGGGCATTATGTCATTCAAGGGCTAAACATTGAGTTAAGATCAGTTGTCCCCCTTTAACCCTTGAACATCCTTCATAAATAAGCTACAATTATTCAATCAGTCAAATGGTTTGAGTCTTTAATCTTTCTTATTTATTCATATTGATTAAATTTATTCAAATAAATGTACAAATAACTATATTGGGACTAATCAAAGATGTTTCTTTAAAAAGAACTCTAACTATTGATTGGTTGGTTAAATTAAGTTGCATTTGAGTATGCCATTTTATAAGGGCTATTCCATATGCCCATTACTTTTTTTTTGCCAAAAACAATTTGTTTGGCTAATTTAAAAATCTATCCTCCCCCCATTAAAGATCAGGTTCCATTCAGGATCTGACTGTGAGCAAAAGAAATATGAAAATGATGGGGCGAGGGTTATCTATGGGTCCCTTTTATTTATCCTTTCCTAAGTAATGCTAATGCTTTTAGACACAACAAAAATCTGCCAGCTAGTATGGTTGTTAATACCAGTCGATAAGACTTACTTTTATCAGTAAGGTTGGACTTCTCAACTGAGAAACATCCTCCTGTACAACATAGCATCTCATACAATAATGCTTATAATATTAATAATGTATTCAAATACAAAAGATTTTTTTACCTTCTTATTCTCATAATAATAATGTAAAGAATTTTTTTTCAATTTTTTCAAACAAATATATAATTTTCATCATCTTAGCTGGTCAAAGGTGTCAATCAATTTCAATTGCCTTTCCTTCGCTTGTGAAGATGAACATGTTTTCAAAGTTAAATAACCATAGTCATTTTATGTTGAGTTGCTCCAACTCAAATAAGCAACAACTGAATAAACACAAAACAATTCATTTTCATTTTAAGCAACAACTGAATAAACACAAAACAATTCATTTTCCTTTTAAGCAACAACTGAATAAACACAAAACAATTCATTTCATCAAAATGATCTATCATTTCATCTATTAAAGCGAAAGCAATAAATGAGGACGGTTTTCATAAAATAATTTCTATTCAACCTTTGTAAAGTTCTTTTATGATCTAGATAGGACAAAAAAAATGCCAGAACCCATCTACTTTACTAACAGTTGAAAGCAGGCTGTCCTGTAGTTAGTTCCACCTTACCGTAGCTTTCAGTTTCTCCATCAGTACCAGCAGCTGGGACCTAAACTTGCTGCCGACACTGATGAAGTTCAGCTTTCCCGTAGAGACTTGGGTTCCTTCGAACATTTTCTTCAGTAACATGTTTGTACTGTCCTGGATCAGGAAATGCAATGAAGCATGAAGAGCATCATTGTTCTTTTCAATAAACTGGTTCTGGAAAAAAAAAATTTAAACTGTATGTAATACTTATGCAAAGTAAGAAGTAAAACCCTTATAATCTGAGAGTTTTGCAAGTTTTAGCAATAAAAAGTATAAAATGACTTATTCTTACATACATCTACATGTATTTGACACACAAGTAACTGAATTCATATAAAATTTTAAATATATTGAAGATATCCAATATAAATTGTCCTAAAACTACAAAGTAACCTTTGAATTTCCATAAAAAATAGGTATAGATAGATAAATTGTAATAATATGACACAACTGGGAAATGAAAACACATGGAAATATTTGTACAAAGGGTTACATAGTCTTACTTTTTGTTAGCCCAAACTATTCAGGGTAAAAATTAAGTGTATTTTGGGTTTTAAATCATTTTTGTTTTTAAAAACATTACTATCAATGTAATATTTTCACAGATATTTTGTGGTTGCAAATTAAGCCATTTCCCACAGATTTCTGTCAAAGATATCAAATAGTGTATATTTACTGTGTGATAGACAACAGCTCCAGCAAAATGTCTGATCAAAAATCCTTCCTCATCTCTCACATCTCTGTGGGACTTCAACTTGGATTTCCTTGGCAACTAAAATAAACAAATAAAATATGTTAAACCAGTATAAGTTGTCACTTTGGCAAAAATGCCTCTGAATAGTGTACAACAGAAATCATATTGAACATAATTTCCTGTAACTTTGCTTTTGCTTTGTGTTGCTCAAAACTATCCAATAAATTTAATCAAGTAATAGAAAATTTGTTTTTTGTTCTGACTTTACTCACATATTGACTATTTGTGATATTTGCTGTTTGTTTTTTTTTTATTTTGTCTTTTTGTGTTTTGTTGACTTTATATAATAAATGCCCAATAAAATTGTTTTTAAATTGTGTCTTTCATAAGTTACCATATATTCTTTAGATACTTACACTCAGTCTGAAATGACCCTTGTTTCTGTTATGAACCTCCATTGTAAAGTGGTCATACTTAGGCAATGGTAACCTATTTTCTTCATCAAGTAGGTCAAATATACCATTCTTTTTGTACTCAATCAGTTCTAAAAAATAGATAAAAAAAATGGGTTATAAATCATAGATTTGTGAGGACTTTAAGGTTTACTACTAAATCTTATGTATTACAGTTTTAATCTTGGGCCAATGCAAGACAGCGAGCAGCGACCGCTGTCTATCATTATGGATTTTTTTAAATTTGCCATTTTTTATGTAGGTTGTGTCGCATACACTTACTCCACATCTCAGAATTGTCTAAATTTTAAAATGATAATTCTGATCATTTGATTGATGTTTGAGAGTTTATACACAAACATTCTTAAAACATGTTTTTATTAAACTATCTTATAGTCTAAATAGACTTTTAAAATAAAACAGCCAACTAATTACAAATAAAAGAACTATCTATACAAGCCTGATTGTCTGTCCACTAAATCTTTTAACGCTCAGTCCTTTCTATCCAAACTTCCTACCCCTTAACCCCTGTGTACCATTGTCCCAATGTCCAACTCCTCAGAAGTATAATTATTATACTTTACCTATACATTCCTGATTGTCTGTCCACTAAATCTTTTAATGCCCAGTCGTCTCTATCCCAACTTCCTGCCCCCTTGTTCCCACGTCCAACTCCTCAGAAATATAATTATTATACTTTACCTATACAATCCTGATTGTCTGATCACTAAATCTTTTAACGCCCAGTCTTTTCTATCCCCACTCCCCCCTCCCATAACCCATGTGTATCACTATCCCCATGTCCGACTCCTTAGGGAGTATAGTTATAATACTTTACCTATACAATCCTGATTGTCTGTCCACTGAATCTTCTTGACACCCAATTCTTCCTATCCCCACTCCTCCCCCTTAACCCCTATTATCATTGTCCAACTCCTCAGAAGTATAATTATAATACTTTACCTATACAATCCTGATTGTCTGTCCACTGAATCTTCTTGACACCCAATTCTTCCTATCCCCACTCCTCCCCCTTAACCCCTATTATCATTGTCCAACTCCTCAGAAATATAATTATTATACTTTACCTATACAATCCTGATTGTCTGATCACTAAATCTTTTAACGCCCAGTCTTTTCTATCCCCACTCCCCCCTCCCACAACCCATGTGTATCACTATCCCCATGTCCGACTCCTCAGAAGTATAATTATAAATGCTTTACCTATACAATCTTGATTGTCTGTCCACTGAATCTTCTTGACACCCAGTCCTTCCTTCTCATACAAATCTTGTTCCTATAAGATATAATGTAGGATTGTTTTTAAAAATCATTGCTTGCATTACATTGGTTTGTTTATGGGTTTTTTTAGGGGGTATGTGGGGGGTGGGTCAACTGTTGTAAGATGACCGATAGCGCCCACTGGTCATATTGAAGACTGCTGGTTGTTTTCCATTATGTATTTTAAAGTTGGAATTGGTTAATGGAGGTTGTGTCCTGAACTCTTATTCCAAATCTTATTATTATCTAAATATTTGTCATTTTCTAAAATAACTGTCACTTATATAAATCCATGGTCTCTCATTCCATGGTCTTTATATAAGCAACAGGATGCATTAATAATCTAAGCAAAGCATGATTTGAGCTAGTCAATATTAGGGCGGAAAAAAATGGATTACCAGGAGAAAATGGGTCAATGATTGATAGATTTTTGCAGTTGTACATTTTTTAAATGCATTTAAATGGTAAAAGAGGTTGGTAAAAGAAACAGAAGATGTCAAAGGATACAGCCCATACCAAAATATGCTTAAAGATAGTACAAAGATGCCTTGACAATAATATAAGGTCTTATACATGTACAATAGTTACATAACTGAAAATTTAATTAAATTTTCTTTATAAAATTGTTTCCACAGGGAAAACTTGTATAAACATTTATCAAATATTGGCTAGTTAAGTCCCGACGTTTCTGCAGGAAAATGTAGTTAACTAAGAGGACAATCAACCCCAGAAGAAGGCATTCCTGCCGAAACGTCAGGACTTAACTAGCGGATATTTAATAAATAATTAAATTTAACTTAAAACACATACCTCTTTTAAGATTCTTGTATTGAAGAACTGCTGGAGTTTCTCATTACAATAGTTGATACAGAACTGTTCAAAACTGTTGACTTGGAAATATTCTAAAAATAAAATATAAATGTACATAATCATTTTGTATAGCTTGTATCATTGCAAATAATGGTATGAACTGTATTGAAATAAAGTAATTCTAAACTTTTTTAGGAAAGTAAACATAATTGTTAGAACATCTGTCAAAATCAAAAATGGTAAAAAAAAATTTTCGTTCACCCATTGCCCGACATTCACCATTTTATATAAACCAAAATCTTTCACTCTCCAGCCAATAAGTAATAATTTTCCTGTTTTTTTCATTAGTGATTTTTCTATCAAAGGTTAGCTTTATATGTTTATTTGAATATTTACTTACCAAAACCAGCAATATCTAGAAGACCTATGTAAGACATGGACTGGGAAAATGGAATGGCTTGGTTGACACGGCTAACAATATAGTCAAACAGCTTAGAATAAATCGACTTGGCTAGAGCATCCCTTGCACTACTGGCTTCCCCAACTTTCAGAGGCACCCTGTAGTGAACAAAATGGATGTAAAAATAAACATTTTCAACTTTACTAAATTTTGGTAGAAGTGTACAAAGTTTTGTGAAGTTCTAGCTCATGGTGTTTCAAATAATTTCCTTATTTGGAAAGGCAACAGAATTTGACACACAGAAAAAATGGGCTATAAAACAGAATTGATTGATGTTTTTAAAATATAAAGGTGATCATCTTACGAAACAAGTTCTTCAATTTTTTTAACGATCAAATCAAAGGAATAAAAGCAGAAGACTACTTGAATGATTTAAGTTCAAAACTGAGTCTGATAGAGTCTTATACATTTCTGACTTTGATAAATGTGCCTTTAGACCTGTCTGCACGGCTCTCATATTTAGGTTGTCTAAAGACCCTAACTTAAGATGTTTGTATGACTTAGTGAAAGTGTCTTTAGATCTCCCTCTGTAACCATACTTATTTTCGTGGGAACTTATTTTCACGATTTCACTCAAGTTCGCAGGTACTTAATTTCTCGTATTCTGCTCATAATGCTATTTATTTCGTACAAATTATTTCATTTCACATGTATTTAATTTCGTGAAAAATGCTTGACCCCGAAATCCGTGAAAATAAATACCTAGAAAAAATAAGTATGTTTACAGTAATTACTTGATGAGTGTCCCTTTAGGCCCTCCCATACATGTTTGCATGACTAGCAATGATGTCCCTTTAGATCCTCCCTTCATGTTGACATAACTTACTTGATAAGTGTCCCTTTTGACCCTCCTTTAGATGTTTGCATGACTCTTGTCGTGAGGGATTCACGGAGTTCCTCCTTGTCAACAGATAACAATGTACTGACAATGCCCAGTGTTTTCTCAGAAGGACCATTGATTTTACATCCACCTATTAATAATAAAATTATGCAAATTATTACAGCAAATTCAACATTTGCCTAAACCACAAGTCCAAGTCTTTTTTAATACTGTGGTTTCATTCTTATTCGTTGGGTATCAATTTCCATGGATTTTGAGGGTGGCCTTGACCAATGAAATTTGATTCCCCACGAAAAGGAAATTTAACATTATTCTGTTTGCTTTAAATTTCAGAATCACGAATATAAGAATCCACGAACTTGTCAATTTTTGTGAAACCATGAAAATTGGTATCCACGAAAATAAATGAATCCACAGTATATAATACACTTGCTACTAGCCCATGTTAAATTCTCCAGTACAACAACAAGAAAAAATTTGTCAAAATGACACAATGAAGAGCCTTTGCTTTAAACTCATGAAGTTTTATCCAAAGGTTAACCTGGTTTAGATTGATAGACAAACAATGAATACACTTAACATACTAGTAACTTTTATAGGCAGGACATAAAAATAATAATTAACCTCTCTCAAATAAAGAAATTTTTAGGCATTTTTCCAGTTTATTGGTTACTGTAGACTTATTAATTTTGGTGGTAGCTAATTTTACAATTGCATGTTTATGTGTATTCAATCAAAATGTCTATTTTCTGGGTACATGTACTAATTTTTGATTTTTGTGGCTTTCAATTATTATACTTTGCTTAATATATAATTATTGCATATTTGACAAAAATAAAAATCCTCATATCTTATCTTTTTGTGTGTACTATTTTTCTCATTTCTTAACAATAAATCTCTTTCTTAATACCTTTAGTATCCTCTGTGTTTTCTTCAAAATCCAGATTACCCAAATGTAACACGGAGGCCACCAGGGTGTAGATGGATAATTTCTCGTCATCGCTGATCCCCAAGTGGCTCATAGCACCATCACAAACCTTGAAGTCATTCACATCGTCCAGCTTAGGGTCATGCAAACTGCCATCTTTCAAATACTAATAAAAGATGAAACAAAGAGAATAAATGGTTTAAGTTTTTTTCTGACAGCATGAAACTAATAAATTGAAGATTACAGATTTTCATCTCATACTCTAAAAATTAACACCTCATTTATAATCTGAAATTTATTGTTGTTTATATTAAAATTATTTCATTTGAAACAACACTTTTACATTCAGACATGTACACAAAACAATGTCTTGACAATATGAAACAGGGACATTACAGAGACAATACAATATATCTTACATGAGATTTGACCAGAAACAAAGTGTAAAAGGTTGCAGTATTTACAGAAGATTACAATACATATACAGTCGAACCTCGTTAACTCGAAGTCGAGGGGACCATTGAAAAGTATTCGAGTTATCAGAGGTTCGACTCATCCAAGTTAAGAATAAACTCGAAGTAAAATCTTCCGTCGTTTGTTAATGTACCATCTTCCATGTCAAGGTGTATCTCGCATTTTGTTGTGTTTTGTGTGTTTGAAGACGCGTCATCGTGTCAAGAGATTACTTTGTGTGAAATAAATTATTAGATAAAACATGTTTTAAAAATTTATTCCAATCTTGAATCAACATCATATGATGCAATCAACCATTCAAACATTGAAAATACAAAATCAGTTACGAAACGAATTAATACGTATGTTGTAAGTCACTAGTAATGGTGGAAGTTGAGTTGAGTTTCTTCTTGAGATGACGCCGATTTATTTTATTTTATTAAAAATATCAATTAATCATTGGTATTTATGTATTGAAACTAAAACATGATTAAAATACCGGCTTTGCTGATTAAATTCGTCTACTCAGATTAAACACACAATTTACCATGATGTTTTAAACGCTTGGGTGATCAGATCAAACAGTTACACATGAATACACACGTGTCCAATCATTAATATAAATAAACAACTCTTGATTAACACCTTTTGAAGCCATACAGCGGTCACGAATCAATTAAAATGACATCAAAGAATTTGAAAAGTCGGCTTCGAGTAATCAGGGTTAGTTACTATTATTTTCAAAGCGTGGGGACTGCCAAAATACCTCGTCTTAACCGAGATTTTGAACTATCAGAGTTCGAGTAATCAAAGGTAAAAATGCATTGGGCTAACGGGAATTTTGCCGGGACTTTTAAAATAGTTCGAGTAAACCGAGTATTCAAATAATCCGAGTTCGACACATCGAGGTTCGACTGTATTTTAAAATCAGATGTGCTAACAATAGTACTATTGTAAGAGTGAGTGAGTGTTGGTGTTTTAAACCCTTTTTCAACCCACATGAGACAAGTGGGGCCATCAGTTATCAAGAGGTTGTGACTTGTAGTTTACCGATAAACTGCGACAAAAATTTTTGTGACTCCCCAGGACGCAAGACGACGGATAGTGCCAAAATGACCCTATATGTCGCTTCTGCAACACATTGCAGGCAACATTAAAATCAAAAACCTTGGATAAGTAACTAGCAAACCTAATTACATACAGGCATCCAAAACATTTTTTTGATTTTTGTTTTTTAGATTTATTTTTTTTTTGGAGGAGGGGGGGGGGGTTAAATTACAAGGCAGGTCATGAAAACATTAAATAGTGATCAACTATGTGGCATTCAAGTAGCACCTTATATTCCCTGGCCCCTCCCCATCTAAAATTGGCATTAGGACAAAGAACAAGCAAATATGAGTTATAAGACACCTGTAGCCCAATCAGTACATATTAGATATTTGTTGAAATAGCATAGATGTTCTTGGTAAGATTAGTAATTGTACAAAGTTTCTTGATAAATAAGCTTAATTGCACATCTATCATAACTTTAAAATCTATAATGCTTGTTATTCTAATTGATTTCTATTCGGCTAGGTTAACATCAAAATTGATAATTTCAACAAAATTTTGGGTAAAATACACCTTCTTTGTGAATTTCAATATTTTCCTGTACTTTCTAAGGGGAGATAATTTGTATAAAAATAATAGGGAAAAATCATATGGATAACTTTTTAGACACACCCCATCTACCTTAATCATAAAGGTAAGCTAGAGTTACAGGCATACACCAACCAAAAACTTTTATTAGTGTGCCATAAAAACAGAGATATGGAAGAAGTCACTTGAATATAATAACTTATTTCAACACATTGTTCTATGCATCATATGACCTACCTGTTTGCTCTTTCTGTCAGCGGGAAGTTGTTTGTCAGTTTGACGAGAACAGAAATACTGGGTATTACCACGAGCCAGATACTAAAACAATAGCAAGGTAAACATGCCATGAACCAACTTTATCATAAGTTTTAAGATTTTAAAGTTTCGACATATTCTCCCTACATTATCAAATTTCACATGTTTTGAACTTTATAACAAGATAATAATAAAATTTCTTTTATTTATTTTGCTTGCTTTTCTTGTTCAAATTTGCCTTCCAAAAAAGTTTTTTTTCTGAATCTAATATTTAAACAGAAAGTTGGTTCATCATAAATGTTAACAATGTCAAACAACAAGGTTAAACAATAATTCAGGACACACAACAAAGAAAGAGAAAACAATATCAATTGGAACACAACAATTATTATTTGTTTTAAGCTTGAAAATTGCTTGTCTTTGTTTTTTTGGAAATTCATGGATGATGTGTCATAGACTGGAGTTTTACTCTCAGTATCTTATGTTAAGTGAAAATTGGTTCAAGAATTCCCAAACTTATAATCAGAGATTATAAATTTTTTTTTTTCTTTCTTAACTGAAATTTCAACATAAATACATGTACATTTCAAGAATTTTGGAAAAAAGACTTGTGAAGCTTTTTTGTACTAAAACTATATTTTTGTACTAAAACTGTAAAACAAAACTTTGTCTATGTCTAAATTTAATTCATGTGATATCCTTAGGTTTACCCTGAACTGGTCTGGTGGAGCTAGGCTAAGTTTCTGTCTGAGTTGGTCAGGGGCACCAGCACACAGTCTATAGAAGATGTGGTAATTTCTTTCCTCCTTGCTCTGTGTACAAACTCTGGATTTCTCCAGCAGGTAATGGGAGATAAATCCTCCATTGACTGAACACTGAAAGATATAAAGGCAACTTGTAAAATGTAGTCAAGTATAATGGAGTGGACTTCTCCAAGAGATAATGGGAGATAAACCCACCATTGACTGAACACTGAAAGATATAAAGGCAGCTTGTAAAATGTAGTCAAGTATAATGGAGTGGACTTCTCCAAGAGATAATGGGAGATAAACCCACCATTGACTGAACACTGAAAGATATAAAGGCAGTTTGCAAAATGTAGTCAAGTATAATGGAGTGGACTTCTCCAAGATATAATGGGAGATAAACCCACCATTGACTGAACACTGAAAGATATAAAGGCAGTTTGCAAAATGTAGTCAAGTATAATGGAGTGGACTTCTCCAAGAGATAATGGGAGATAAACCCACCATTGACTGAACACTGAAAGATATAAAGGCAGTTTGCAAAATGTAGTCAAGTATAATGGAGTGGACTTCTCCAAGAGATAATGGGAGATAAACCCACCATTGACTGAACACTGAAAGATATGAAAGGCACATTGTAAAATGTAGTCAAGTATAATGGAGTGGACTTCTCCAAAAGATAATGGGAGATGAACCCACCATTGACTGAATACTGAAAGAAATAAAGGCAGCTTGTAAAATGTAGTCAAGTATAATGGAGTGGACTTCTCCAAGAGATAACGGGAGATAAACCCACCATTGACTGAACACTGAAAGATATAAAGGCAGTTTGTAAAATGTAGTCAAGTATAATGGAGTGGACTTCTCCAAGAGATAATGGGAGATAAACCCACCATTGACTGAACACTGAAAGATATGAAAGGCACATTGTAATATTTCATTGTGAAAAATGGACTCAACTTCTACTTCAATTTTCTACAACTATAGAAATGAAGGATTATTTGTAAATTGTATTCAAGTAAAATTGAGTGGACTTCTAGAGATAAGGGAAGATAATCCACCACTGACTGAACACTAAAAATCATAAAATGGACAACTTGTAAAATTCAGTCATAAAAAATGATCTGTTGTTGTTTTGATTGTGTGTGTATTTGTGTTAATTTCTTTTAAATGCCCTTTATAACATACCTGGGTCATACAGGGTTGTCATTTTAAATAGCGAGGGAAACTGGAGTACCCATAAAACCACCTGCCTTGGGCAGGTAAGTGATAAACCTAATTACATATAAGTAATTATAATTAATACATACCTGTGTACTGAAATGGATTTCTATAAATTTTCCAAATCTACTACTGTTGTTGTTTCTGACTGTTTTAGCATTACCAAAGGCTTCTAACAGAGGATTAGCTAGAAAATGAAATGAGAAACATTATAACATTAAATCTTAAAGGAAGATGCATCTAATACTGTGGATTCATTTATTTTCATAGATTTTTGGTTTTTGCAAAAAAAAATGTTTGAAGGTTAGTAAATTTGTGGTTCTGAAGTTTTGGGCATGCAAAGTAATGTTAATTTTTTTTTCTTGGGGTACCAAAATTTTGTGCATCAGTCCAATCCACAAAAGCCACAAAAATTGATTCCCCACAAAAAACAAACGAAAACACAGTAGGCTTTTTTAAAGGTTTCAAACCCAAAATCTTACTTTCCCATTTCAAATATAGAACAAAGATAGTTCAATATTTTTTTGTTAGTGTTTCTGTTCAAAGCAGTAATTTACTCAACATGTCAAGAACGGGTCTTGCTTCTGACTTAAACAGCAAAGCCAAGCTAACAAGTCAATTAAACCATTATCTTCACTAAAGTTTCTTCCCTTAATTCACCCTTTTATACTTACATTCTAATATTCTCTGTTCAACATTGGAGCTGTGGGTTCCCCAAGACTCAGTTAGATATTTCAGAATATATTTCGTAGACTCAGTCTTTCCTGCCCCAGATTCACCACTCACGATGATAGACTGACTGTGTCTACTCACTTTCATATCTCTGTAAGCTTTGTCAGCTGAGGAAAAAACAGAAAAAATACTGACTTTGAAATAAAAGTTTTATTTTAGACCTATCATCACAGACTTTTATATCTGGGCTATTCCAGCAAAATATATTCAAGGTATTTTCATATGTTCATCTGATCACTCTTGGCACCATTTTGATTTCCAATTCCGCTGTTCTATGCTCTTCATGTTCATATTGTGGTTGACACTTTCACAAAATTGTTACATCAATTGTCTGCTGCTCAATTGTAATCTTGTGTCTTATCACAAATTTAAACTTAAATTGTGACATATTGATAATCTATGAATCTTTGTTGACTATAACTAGAAAATGTGTCTCTGAGTCATGGATGGCCCACCAACATATAGTTTCTGAGATATGGACCATAACCAAAGTGTTACGGACATACGTACGTACAGACAGACAAGGATTAAACTATGTCTGTCCCATATACTTGGGCAGGTCATAAAAAGTATCTGAATTACATTATAGCTAATAATTTGTTCAAACTTTGCTCTTTAAATTTTAAACCAAGAAATTTTGAAAGTAAACCATCTAACATACCAATGGCAAACACATGAGGGGGCATCGTTCCCAGAGACTTTCCAATATATTTCTTTATGGTTGCCGATGAATAGTTATCAGGCATCTCAAAGTAAGGGTTGACTGCTATCAAAATATTAGCTGTGTATGTCTGGAAAATAAGAAAGAATTAGAAATAAATAGAAAAGAATGTTTGGTAAATGCCTCAGTGAAAGAATAAATTCTTCTTTCAAATGTTCAATGATTTTTCTTCTTTTTTATATTTTCTTAATTCAAGCAACTACAAGTGTTTATGGCAACTCTTTTTGGATTTCTAAATGATTCTATTATACAGTTTAAAAATATTGTATGTGTGTGCAAGTTTAAGGTATAATGCCCTTTTTGATACACCTGGGCAACATAGGGCTGTGAGAAACCAGAGTACCAAGAGGAATCCACCAAACTTAAAGCTACCCGACAAACCTAATCCCATACAGGTGGAGAAGTCCCATTTTTGTAAATTACAAGTAGGACTAAAACACTACCTGACAGGTGATCGACTAGTGATCAATAGCATGGTACTTTAGCCAGCACCTTAGATCACTCGGCCACCCAATAATAATAAATGAGGGTCTACTTTTACAATGTCTGACAGTATTGTTACTTACATAAATCTGATTCTTCATGTATCTTATCCTCAGATTGTGAAGAAGTGTTGCCTCATTTAGGTACATCAAACCACCTAGAAAGAGAAAATAACACTAAACAAATGCCTTAATCATTGCTCGTTCAAGAAATCTTCAGCATTGATCCATTTCTGTTCTAAATTTTTAAATTACTGTGGATTAACTTACTTCGTTGGTACCAATTTTCATGGTTTGATGAAAGAGTATCAATAATTTGTGGTTCTGAAGTCTGCAGCATATTATCAGTGTTAAATTTCATTTTCATGGGATATCAATTTTCTTGTTTTAAGGGCATCCAAGAAAACCATGCAAATTGATAACCTGTCAATAATAATGAAACCACAGTAATAAAGGACAAGGTACACTAAGGCCAATATTTGGCCCCCTCAATGATTCAAAATTACAAAGTTGATATGGAAAAGATTTCTTATGCTATTTAGAAGTTCAAGTGAATGAACAAACTTGTTCTAATAATTTTTTAAGCGTAGCATCTGACATTGGTGAAAAATAGGATGTCAAAACAAACCAAATATGCAAGATTCCTGTCAAATTGGCTGAAAATGGACGAATTTTGGGTCATTTTTTCAATTTTTTTATGCCTCCGCCTTCTTGACCCAGACATTTTGTAAATTAACTTTAAAACTGACTTCAATTAAAGTCTAAATCAGTTAAGAAATCTCTGGGTCACGTAGGCGGAGGCCTTTGAAAATAACAATGTAAGCTCTAAAAATCAGTATTTTTCCCGATTTTGTTGATTTTAATCTGTTTCAGGTCTCTATAAAATTGAAAATCGAAAAGATTATTGAAAATTGAAAGCATACTCATAAATTTGATCCATCTTACTCCATATATAAAGTGCATTTTAATAAATTACGTAAGATTTATTTTTTCCTAAAATAGGGGGCCAAATATGGCTCTTATTGTACCATGTCCTTTATCATCTAATTCTTAATCAATTTCCATTTCACCATCAGATAACTGATGTAATTATGGATTTTGAACAAGTGCCTAATATTCTAAATCCACAACTTAAAACCTGTTCTTCGGCAAGATGTCTAAATTGTCAAAGAAAATGTTTGAAGCTGTACTTACTTTAGAACAACCTAAATAAGTTTAATTAAAATATACAGTTTAAATCTTTTTCATACTTTTTCTGCCCCAGATTTGATTATTTTAGTCCAAGATAAAAGGCTCAAAGAAGCAGAGGTGTAACAATGGAGTATTGGAGCATTTGAATGTAAAAACAAGATTTAACACTAAAGTATGTCTCGCCTGCCGGCACCATCATAAACAATTATTCTTTCTTACTTCCACTATATTTTGAATTTACGTGGGTTTTTCAGTTTCTGAGATCAAAAGATGTTTATAGAACTTAAACATTGCAAATATATGCAATAAAAATTGTCAAGTCACTCAACCGGAAAATCAAGGTCAAGGTCAAAAGATGGGGATGCAACAGTGCTAAGCTACTACTGGGGCATATGCATACCAAGTTTCATTAACCTAGGACTTATAGTTCTTGAGATATGTAGGTGCTCATAAAACTTTTTCAAAAAGTTTTTAACGTCCCCGGCGCCGCCGCCACCAGTAAAGTAACACCTATGTCCCACTCTGCCTCGCAGGCAAGACAAAAACATCAAGGGCAAAGACAAATCAGTAAACAAGTAATGAGAACAGCACGAAGCAACAGACAACTTTTAACAAAACAACTGAATAGCAATCAACAATGCAAACTCAAGTAATAACAATAGTGTACTCATGATCAGGTGCTCATGACAAGAAAGGTCTTCCTGATTTCTAAAGCACATACATTGCATGACTTTTGGTCAATTCAGCGTTTCAAATTTGGTCAAGGAGGACAAAACAAAACTAAAATCTGAAGCATTGATATCTTACAATTATCATCCACATCTTTGTTGTCATATTCCTCTGCTGGAAACGTTCTGTCATACACAGAATGGATTTGCTGAAATAAAAAATAAATCATTTCTAACATTCTTATGTACAAAGGGTTTATTTCTCCGTTATTAAATACAGCAGGTTGAAACTTTTAAAAAATCTTTCAATGTGTTTTCAAGGAGTGAGGCTACACAGTCACTGAACCAGAATATGAAATTGTCACTTAGCAAACCTGAAACAATTTATTTATAGCAAATTGTCTCATATGGAACAAAAGATTTCTACAACTGCTACAAAATGTGCAAATAAACCCAATGAAGGGATGAGTTCATGGGATACAGTTCCCCCAAACAGGAAGTAAAAATCAGACAGGTCTGAAAATCTCAAGACTTAGCTATATATATTTGGATTTCGTTTGGCTCAATGCATTTTGAAAATCTTTTGAATTGTGAATTTCCTTTGTTTGGGTTCTAGTGCTGCTGATGAGGAACAATTTTCCGAAATGGCCACACAGCTCATAAAATTAATTGCAGTTGAAGTAAACATATGTGTTGTCTTCTAATGTTCATTTACTCAATATCCTTTCTTAAATTATCTAAGTTTGTGGTACTCAACTATTTTGACAAATTTCAAACCATTCTCATGTAAATGTATGGTTTCTGAGAAAAACCTTGACTGAAATTTTCATACAAAACAAAAGTAAACAAGGGGTTGCACTTAGTCGTGCTAAGCATACCCCCACTCGGCCATTCAGAAAACAGGAAGTAGAAGACCGACTGATCTGGAAAGGGGAGGCACGGTACAACTCATCATGCTAAAGCTGTATACCAAATTTGAAATCAATCCCTTCTCTAGAAGCCGAGAAATCCGTTACGAAAAATTGTCTATTTTTGACCCATAAAAAGTCTAAGTCAGCTCGGAAAACAGGAAGTAGATGATGGACTGACCTGGAAAGGGGAGGCACGGTATAAATTATCATGCTGAAGCTGTGTACCAAATTTGAAACCAATCCATCCAGTAGAAGCCGAGAAATCTGTTACGAAAAATTTCACTTTTCAAATTTTTTACCCTTAAAAGTCTAAGTCGGCTCGAAAAACAGGAAGTAGATGATGGACTGACCTGGAAAGGGGAGGCACGGTATAACTCATCATGCTGAAGCTGTGTACCAAATTTGAAACCAATCCATCCAGTAGAAACTGAGAAATCTGTTACGAAAAATTTCACATTTCAAATTTTTTTTTCCCTAAAAAAGTCTAAGTCGGCTTGGAAAACAGGAAGTAGACGATGGACTGACTTGGAAAGGGTAGGCATAGTATAACTCATCATGCTGAAGCTGTGTACCAAATTTGAAACCAATCCATCCAGTAGAAGCAGAGAAATTGAACCGGACGGACAGACGGACAGACGGACGGACAGACGGACGGACGGACGGACGGACAAGGTGATTGCAATATAGCCCCCTCTCTTACGAGTGGGGGTATAATAAGTACATATGAACAGATAGACATAAGTTTAGCTTAATGCCCCCCCCCCCATTTATTGCGAGGGCATAAATATTATTTCTATAAACACTTTTAAAAATGTTCCATGCACCCAATTTTTCATATCACATTCATGGGCTCTTGATATCTGCAATTGAACTTGGTTTTTAATTATAAAAGAAGGTCATTTTATCTATTTTTCTTTTAACATTATTACATACTGTTCCTGGTGCATCAAAAGGTTCTATTGTGATGTCATCAGATCCTATGTCCACGATGCGGCCGAGTTTAAACCCCTCGGTGGCGTGTGGCACCCACACCTTCTTCCCACCATCCATCTCAAATCAAACACCTATAAAGAGAAAGTAACATTACACTATAAAATTTATAATAAAAATTTCAACTTAAAACTGTAGGTGGTTACACCTAGTAAATATGAATAAATAAAATTCATAGCTTCATATAGATTTATTTATACCATCTATATTTTTTCCCGTACAAAACTTTCAACATCTCGTGATAACTATTGCATTTTTTTTATTAATTTTACTTGGACTTTTTCTGAGTATTTGTCATATCTAATGTATTCAATAATAACAATCAAACTGCCCATATTTTACAACCATGCACTCATTATGTTCTATTTGAATAAAACAGTATTAAAAGTATTTTTTTCTAAAATGTCAAAATTCTTTTTAAAGATTTCTCTTTTCTCCTGAATAAAGAAAAGAAGAAAGTGAGTTTGTGTTTTGTTTCTTTTAATGTGAAAATATCTTTTCTGAAGTCCGATAAAAAGGTTTTTCTTTTAATCTTTTAAAAGCAGTTCATGGCTATTACATGAATTAAGTCCTAAAATACATTTTTCCTCGTATTTTCTTTTTGTGGCAAAAAGACACAGCTGTTAATTGCAAATTAATATGACAACCTTAAAACAGTCTATACATTTGTAATTAGTCAAGCCAACGATTGCCAATTACAGGTACATGAACGTTTGACGAGTATAGATAAGCTTTTCCTTTTAAATTCAGTTTCTCTCTCAACTTATTTGCCTTCTCAATCAATAATGATAAATAATCTACTTCAGGCTTTTTAAAAAACATATGCAAACACATGGTCTAACTAGTTGATTTGAGTCATCTAACCTTGTCAAAATAAATATACAAGAGAGGATTATATATTTTCTATTCAAGAAAGCTGTCAGGGAAAAATCTTTGATTTATTATCTATATTAATTATGAATTGTGAAAAGGTGATTTTTAAGCTTGATTATGTGAAATGTTTTTGGTTATTTTCCCCTGTTCATTACAGATATATGGCTCAATATATGTAGGAACGTGCAGGGAATTTGTCAAGTGCGATTGCAAGCCCCTTTTGCACAATAAAATTATAATGAAGAACTATTTAGGAATGCACCAAACCCCATCAATGTGGGTCCTATTTTAGAAAATTTTCTTCAGAAGGAAGGGGACCCCCCTTCCATACCTCCTGCACTTCTCTTGCCAAAAACATAATGATGGCCCTGGAGCTACATATTGTATACTGATAAAATATAAATGCATCATTTTCATTTTACAGATTCAAACCAAGAAGAAGGATTCTCAACCTTCCCATTAACAAAACTGCACAGCACATAGAACAATGACACTGGCAAGGGGGGCGGGTGGGGGATGGTTACAGATGAGACGTACATGTACCTTCCTAGAACTGAAATTTGCTTAAAACTGATCGTTGTGGCCAAACTATCTTGTATTTGAATTTTCATTTACAATTAGACTCCCATCTAAAACATCAAAGATCTGTGCCCTTGCATTGTATAAACATGTTGTCCATTTTTATGCCCCATCTGCCTAAGTAGGGGGCATATAGTGTTCTGGTCGGTTTGTCCCAAATGCTGCTAGATGGGGCAAAACTACCAATATTTTTTTTGGACATTCTTTTATGAATTTCAACATCTATTCTCACAAACAGAAAAAGTAACGTAATTGACAATATTCTGAAGTATTCAATTTACTGACTGCACAAGTATATAATAAGTAAACTTTTCAGAAACATATACATGGAGCTAAGTCATACATGTACGCCAGTCATTTTCTTTTTTTTTCTCTCGTTCCAAGAAAGAAAATTAAAAACCTAATTATGGTACTACATATAATGCACGCATATGCCACACCCATCAATGACTCAAGCAACATGTCTTTATCACTAAGACCAGGAAACCAATCAATGACTTGAAAAAGCAATACCATTTAAAAGCATATACATGTCAAATATATGTTGCTTAATTTGCAATCAAAGAACGGAAGAAAATGCTGATCTTTTCAATTGACAATGTATATACATTATATATTACAACTTTCAATCAATAAGCCATCAAGGGTTTATCACAGGTAAATTAAATAAGGTTGCTAAGATACATTTGAGAAAATTACCTAAGATAGGTATACTATTCCATGAAATAAGTGTTGCTATTTTTCTGATAGAAATATGAGCATACATAAAAAGATATTTTCTTTCATGTGAGTTATTGTGGGTGTTTTATTTCAAATGCAATAATGAGTGTTTCTATTGTCAGAGAGACAAATAACCATAAAGAAAAGAAATTTTGGTTCTTTATTTGAAATTTCTATAATGAAATTATAAGATGTAGAGCAAATCTTAATGGCAATAAGGTTCTTTCTAGGCCTGCAAAATGTCTGGAACCTTGGTACAACAGACTAAAGGAAAATTAGTAGTCAGGTGTAAATGTCTATGAGACAAAGGATGGTACATGTTTTCCCATACACTGGCAATAAGGCCAATATAAAACATATCCTAGATTCTCATCCCCTCCCATCCGAAAATTTTCATCTTCCTAAAAAAAAATATTTTTATTTTTTGGCAATTATGTTCATTTTAAGTCCATATCCTACAAAAAGGCAGAATATTTTATCAAAATGGATAAAAAATTAAATTTGCCTGCCCTCCCCATATTTTCAAGAAATTTTGATGGGAATCTAGATATTATTCTATTATGGCCTAAGCTCTGAAGTTCAACATGTTCAATTTAAAGAACATTTGCCAAAGTATGACAGATGGAAGATGTACTCTTTATTTTAGAGGGAATTTTTTTACGATGTAACAATTACTAAAGGGACAAATAAGCTGACTAGATTACAAAATGTATGTGAATAAACATGCTGCATACAACATGTAACATGCTACAACTGCACATTAGTATCTTTTCACATATCAAAAAATAATTTTAACCCTATCTCATCTGCAGGTAAAAATTATGAATCACCTTAGATATGCAGAAGATAAAATACTATAAATAAAGGTAATAACAAAATCACCGAACTTGGAAGATAAAAGGATGGAAAAAGAAAAATAACTATGTCTTACCTGGCTTTACAAACAGTAAAACAAAAAACAATTTCACTATACATGTATTGAACCAATGACAGGTGATGCCCTCAAGGCAAAAATATTTTATAAGAAATCAATTATCAAGTCCCCATTATAAACATATGTATTAGCTATGACAATTGACAATGTAGGTGGTTAATTGACATTTCAATTAACAATTGTATATATGTACTTTAACTGTCTGGTTGACTAAAAGATTATTGAGTACAGATTTGAAAATAATAGGTTGTAGGAATTTCCTGCAATCAAGTTTTGGAAGAGGCAACCTCATTTATTTACAACTTTGTAAAGTCATAAGGTACATCATAAAATAAATTGCAAATATTAGGGCAACCTTCTTTCAATCTTAATTTCATACCCTATAAAGTGGGGTTCAAAGTGTATCAGAACAAAATCATTATAGATTTGCATAATTTCTGCATCTGAGTCGCAAACTCATGTAAAACAAAAGCTTTCCTTAATCTTTTAAAATTTTAATTCTAATCTGCAAAGCAAAATCCAAAATCATAACAATTATGATCAATAACCCCTTTAAAGTGTCATCAGAATACTTTCACCCAATGAAGACTTTTGTAGAGTTCAATGAGCTGATGACTTCAGCGTGCAACAGCTATTCTCTATGATCTATCTGTAATATTTTTCATTCTATTTGCCAAGAACAAGAAAAAATACTATTTTTCACCTTAAAAGGAACATAACCCCTAAAAGCTGTCATCTGACAACTTCATCCTAATGTAGACTTTTGTAGTGCTCAATGTTTCAGCAGGCATTAGCTTTTTTCTATCTGCAATAGTTTCAATCATTCAATAGGCCAAAAACATGAAATTGCTTCTTTTCACCTTTAAAGGGCCTTATAAGAGGTCATTAGACAACTTTGACACAATAGTCTTTTGTAGAGCTTTTGACGTTGAAGAAGGAAGGTTTCATCAGATTTTCTCTAATCACTTATCCTTTTTGATTTATAAGCCAAAAACTGTGGCCTGACCCCACTGTTAAATTTTTAGAGAATTAATTGTTGTCATGTTGTTTAGTTGGCAGTCACAATTTTTGCAATCTTAGTAGAGGAAATCAAATAAATGATGTGTGCAAAGTTTTAAATCACTTCCTTCTGTAGTTTCAGAAAAGAAGATTTTTAATGAAAAACTTATGACGAAAACAGATGCAAAGTAATGGCAATACATGTAGCTCACATCAAATGACCCTTTGGGTCAGATGAGCTAAAAAGAGGGTAACATGAAAAACTTACCAATAATATATAATAAATGTTCAGAATGAACAAGCCTTTCAAATTAGATGGAAAAGATGATAATCTTTACCAAATCTAACATACTAGTGGATATATGCTAATCTTTTTTAATCTTTTTATGCTACATGTAGAATACATGCATTTTTAAAACATGTTTAGCTAAGGGCTAAAATAGATACATGTTGATAAAATGCTTTTCTGTGAAATACAAGATAAAATAATTGGATTCAATGCTACATTGTATACATGTCTTATGGATTAATTTATGATCAATGCATGTGTGTTGCAAAAATGTAAAAGTTATAATTTATTTAATCATTTTGCCATCATTTTTCAGGATGTTGTGTTTGTGCATCCACAAGAAGAAGAAGAAGAAGAATATTTTATTGTCCATAAGAATGGGCCCACATGGGGGCATATTACAGTGCATATAAAATGTGTATAACAATAAATAATAAATATTACAGTGTATATATGATATTTAATGTGTTAATATATATAGACCCAGGTACAGCCGGGGCGAGAGGAATGTCTTTCTATAAATGATTTGTCACTATATGATAATCGGTACTAGTGGTACTTTTGTTAAATTGTTCCATTGTGGAATAGGCTGCAAGACACGGGCAATGCCATCCTTGTACCAAAAGGGGACAGACTAGATATTGATAATGTAATCTGTCAGCAGAGGGTACCAAGGGACGGTGCTTTATGGCATTCCCCGGTCTTTGCCTAGAAAATATGTATTATGTGCATGGCTACAAGTCCAGGTGAGCCATCCTTGTGCCCAGTGTGGATGAACTAGTTTTTAGAGTAATGCAACCACAGAGGGCACCAAGGGACGGTGCTCTATGGTCCACCTGTCTTTGCCATATCACTATAATTCAGTTATTATGTAGAGAGAAAAAGAATGGAGTACCTTTCTATCAAAAATTAAGGACATGTCTTTCATTACTAACTAATGTATAAAAGACTATATCTCACTTTCCTTAATAAGTTCACATATATGAGTTAATATTTTAACATCCTCAGAATTTAGTAGCCAAATTATTTTTTCATTGGGATGTAATTGATTAAAATTGGGACAAATGGAAAGGACTGCAGTCAAAATTCTATTTCTTGCATTATCTAGTGATTTGCATGAAAACAGGAAATGTTTTTCATCATCTACCTCGCCCGAGCTGCACCTGAGGCATGTTCTGCTTGATCGGGGAGTACCATCATAATACTGTGGGTTAATTTATTCCTCAACTTCTATGCATGCCTATTTGCTGAATTTTATATCTAGAAAATGTTTCTTGAATTCAAAGATCCAAACGTACATCGACATCTACATCAGTGACTCATCCCACACTTCACATGAATAAAATAGATATTGTCAGCCAACCAACACTCTAACATGTATCTGGTCTTATTGTCAATCTCTGTTATAGATGACATTGTGCTTTAGCAATACCTTAATTGGAAACAGGGGATGGGTAGTGCAGGACATTAGAAATAAGGGAATTGAAAATGGGAGTTGAGAGCCCAAACAGAAAGATATAAATTAAGTCAGGTTTTCCGGCCAAGAGCAATGCAAGGGTACAATAACAACAAAGTGTGTGAATCAGGAATTTAGAAGGAACAGCCGTGGTGCTATCCTCATTAACTTATTTATAAGTCATGTAAGTATGTTTTAGTATTCTCCATTCTTCTTGACCTAAACATACAGTGCTAAGGAGCAAAGTTGTTGAATGGTACTAATAAAATAATTGTTGGACGTGTCATACAAAGAAAGATAATACTTTCTAAGCATTTATTTATTGGGGGGGTGAGGGGGACAAATAAATGACCCCAGGAGTGCATGAACAGCTTAAGAAAATAAGTTGGTGTACAGTAACAGATATTTGTTCACAATAATCATGATAATGGAAAACATTGAAATTTTCATTAGCAGTCTGATATTGGTTTTATGAAATGAATTTTGATTGTAACAGCTGAAGGACAATTACCTAAATATTTGTTCCTGTTTCTTGCAAAATTCCCAACATGTGCCAAGCTATCAAATGAAATGTAAATAGAAACCTGTATTGGGCAATAAATTGTGTTTTACCTGTAATCGAGGTATCAAACAAAAAGAATAGGTGTTTTTAGGTGTGTCTAGTGTAATGGGTGCATAACGAAGGGTGTTTATGCCAGATTTGCTGATTTCTTACCAATTTTTGTTCTAATCAATGTTTGTGAGGTGTTTTCTGTCTTCAACTTCCGTTCCTTGATTACCGGTGAGTTGACCTGCTAAAAATAGGTGTTGTCGCGTAGGAATATGCAAAACACCTGTCCAAATAGTTCCATGTGAAAATATTAAATTCTAAGTCTTTTTACCGTTTTTAATTGAAATAAGATGTACAAAACAGACATTTCTTAACTTTTCTAAATAATCAGTTTGTCGTTTTGGCTTTATATTTTTGTAAAGAATTAATTAGAATATTGGCCTTTGCAAAAATAATGAAGAGCGGCATGGAACGGATTATAAGGCCCCCCTTTTTTCCCCGAAGTTCCATTCAACAAGAAATCTTAACAAATGTTAACGAAAATGCTGATTAAATTTGCTGTTAACTCATGTCTAACACAGTATGTACCAGGGTAGATCACACCCTGGGATTATGAAAACTCTTTAAAAAAGGGGGGCAAGCCATTTTTGCCGAAAATCTACATTCATAAAATAAACACATTTTCCGATGAAAGGGTCAACCTAGGGACCCGCTTTGCATGGTGTACATCATATCTGTATCTTCGCCAAGTGACAGTTATATAATCGTTGGTGATTTTCAATTAATTAGTTTTAAGAAGACCATTTACAAAATAAACAAATAACTACTATCTTTGCAGTAGTCTTTGTTATACATGTATTTAATTTTTGAATCCTGCACCTGTCTTGTCGGAATTGTAAATTTGCACGCATTTTAACAGCGGCGGATCTCAGAAATTTTGAAAAGGTGGGATCAAAACATTTTTTATCACAAAAAAGGGGGGTCCAGGCCCCCTGCCCCCTCAGGATCGGCTTCTGAATTTTACAAATAGTTTTTACAATACTTTGTGAAGTCATCATATATGATTTATTTTTTCACAAAATGCAAATAAAATAAAGATTGATAATTAAATATAGTTTTTGTTACCAGGAATTATACACAACTCGTTCTTTGCTCCCGTGTAACCCTTTGTGTTTTTAATTGTTCAATAATGCAGTCTTTTTTTTTAACTAAAAGAAACAAGTCGATTTTCTCCCAGAAAATGCAGAGAGTTAAACCATGGAAGTAATATAGCTCCGACCTATATTACTGCCATGGTTAAACACACAAAAGGGGGACATCTAGCCAAGTGACCCTGACGATCTCTTAGGGCTTATAATAATAATAATAATAATAAGTTTATTTTCAAAACATAAAACCCTGACGGGTTCAGCAAATACAAATACAAAAATGACAAACATAAAACATATAAAAAAAAATGATTCAACATGTAAATGAATTTATATGTAATTATAATAAATATAAGTGACCAGTGTGGACCTTATTTTCGCAATTCGATTGATTGCTTTATATAGTCGACAACGCTGGGCAAGATATCTGATATAGGGTCAAGAACAATTTTAAGTTTCTCTATTGAACTAAGCTGGTTAAAATTGGGATAAAACATTTCGATGTAACGTAACAAAATATTTCGTATCTCATTACTTGTTTTACAGGTAAAGAGAAAAAAGTGATGTTCATCATCTAGTGTTTTACAAACTCTTTCTTCTCTGGGAACTTTTTTATTATATAGCTATGGCAAGCCGTTTTTACATTTATTCCTCTTTATAGATATCTCATAAACTTTATAAGATATCTCATATACTTTATAAGATATCTCATAAAGTTTATAAGATGTCTTATAAACTTTATGAGATATCTTATAAAAAATAATTTATAAGATATCTCATATACTTTATAAGATATCTTATAAACTTAATGAGATATCTTATAAATTTTATAAGATATCTTATTTACTATATAAGATATCTTTAAAAGAAAATGAGATATCTACTAAAAACAATGTTTATAAGATATCTGATAAAGTTTATAAGATATCTCATAATGTTTATAGGATATCTTATAAAGTATATGAGATATCTTATAAAAAAAAATTTATAAGATATCTTATAAAGTTTATAAGATATCTTATAAAGTTTATAAGATATCTTATAAAGTTTATCAGATATCTTATAAACTTTATGAGATATCTTATAAAGTATATGAGATATCTTATAAAGTATATGAGATATCTTATAAAGTTTATAAGATATCTTTAAAGAGGCCTTATAAAAATATAAGATATCTAATAAAGTTTATAAGATATCTCATATTCTTTATAAGATATCTTATTAAATATATAAGATATCTCATATAAATGGGAGTTTATAAGATATCTTATAAAACATATGAGATATCTTATAAAACATATAAGATATCTTATAAAACATATAAGATATCTCATAAAACATATAAGATATCTTATAAAACATAAAAGATATCTCATAAAGTTTATTAGATATCTTATAAAGATTATGAGATATCTTATATAAAATAATTTATAAGATATCTTATAAAAGTTATAAGATATCTCATAAAGTTTATAAGATATCTCGTAAACTTTATGAGATATCTTATAAAAATAACTTATAAGATATCTCATAAAATATATAAGATATCTAATAAACTTTATGAGATATCTTATAAACTTTATAAGATATCTTATTAGTTTTATAAGATATCTTATGAGTTTTATAAGATATCTTATAAATTATTTTTTATGAGATATCTAATAATCTTTATAAGATATCTTATAAACTTTATGAGATATCTTATATGTTTTATAAGATATCTTATTTGTTTTATAAGATATCTCATATGTTTTATAAGATATCTTATAAACTACCATTTATATGAGATATCTTATATATTTAATAAGATATCTTATAAAGTATACGAGATATCTTATAAATTTTATGAGATATCTTTAAAGAGGAATAAATATAAATATGGCGTGCCATATATAGCGACCTACTTCTATTTCTAAATTGTGGTCACTAATGCAAAGTTTAGTAAGCACTTTGCGGCTATTGAAATTTTTTAAATTTGTTAAATAATCCTCCATCTTTATTTCATTTTTTCTTTTACTATAGATAAAAAAAATAGAATTTTCATCTATTTTGTTATGTTTTTCTTTTATAATTTTATCATATTGTTGTTTTACAATCAATTTTACAGACTTTTTAATTGGATTTTAAATAAGATTAAAGGGTCTTACTTCTTCCATAAGATCCTCTTTAATAATGTCAAATTCATCACGTACTTTTTTAGCAAAAGTATACCAAGAATAAATGCCTTCTTGAGACAAAGTCTTGTTCACTAGAAGTGCATCTTTAACCAGTGGATTAGTTTCTCTACAGTCAATGCGAGTATAATATAGTAAAACTTGTGTTTTGATAAATGAGTCAAGGGGAAGTCTCCCCAACTCTGATTTTGCTGCAATATTGCTGGATGTTTTCTTAATTCCAAGAACAGATTTACAAAACTCATGATGAAGTTTTTCCATACTAGATCTGTCAGTCAATGATAAAGTGTCACATCTATTTCCATTGGTTCTAGCCCTGTTTTTTGCTTTATATACATTTACAGGAAAATATTCTTCCATATGATGAAGTTTTTCCATACTAGATCTGTCAGTCAATGATAAAGTGTCACATCTATTTCCATTGGTTCTAGCCCTGTTTTTTGCTTTATACAGGAAAATATTCTTCCATATACCAGATTTCACTGTAATAAAGAATTATAGGTCTTATAAAAGAATCAAAAAGCTTACAAGATAAGTCAACTGGAACATGTTGGAAATTACAGATATATTTTTTTTTTCAAAGAAAAGAAGGCCTTTAGCCCTTTCTTTGTAAGTTCTTGCATAGATCTTTTAAATCTACCCTTTCTGTCAATAGTATTGCATAGAAAGCTATATTATTGTACATCTGTCAGCTTATCAATAGAGTGACATATTATCTAGACAAAATCCTTTTAGCAAGGAACTGCATAGGTAACGTAGATTGATCTGGCAGTAAAAAACGGCAAATCTCTCAAGCTTTAACTATACATCTTCTTCACCTAAATTTTGAACTCTTTTTATCTGACACTTATAACTCAAGATACGAAGAATCTTGTATAGATAATCGGTTGTTTACATTTTACTTCAAACATGTCGGATGTAAACCTATCTGCTGTTCTACACAAGAAAGGCGACCTCCGTTTGGTAAGTTTTTAAGCAAGACTACAAATTTTTGTGCTCAGTATCCTGAATTAACTAAGTGTTGAATTATTGTTGCACACCAATGCGCAAGCCCTGGTACACAACGTTCTATTTCAAGAACACAAGAGGCTAATTTGATCTAAAGCAGTTTTGAAATGCTCTTTTATTTAACATAACAAGTACATCGATACCAATTATTCTATCCCGAAAACAAATCTGAAAATGTTTTGTAAAATTGAAAATCAACGAAAAATGCCATAGTAAATATACATGTCCCATTCATAGATATTGAACCAAAGTATATATATGGGAACATTTAATTGCTGTTCTTCAATGCTGCTGTTCGGGACCGCTGTCTGCGAGTGTATAGGGCACCCTTACACAAATTTAGCACAATTGCCAATAGTTCAGTGTACAGTTGTTGTTTTGTGAATACATGCACTTAGTGTTGTTTCAGCATCTCATTATTGTCTGTGGTGCATGAATGAGATATTAAATATAATTTTTCACTAACATTTTAGGAAGAAAGACCAATCCCTGAACCGGGTCCAGGGGGTAAGTCATTCCCTCTTAAGACTTACTGGTCTGTTAATTTACCAAGCGTTTGTCTTTTCATTTGCCCCACCTTTCCTGAAAGATGGAAGTATATAATTTGGCATTCTGTCCCCTTGTTCGTTCTTCCAACCTTATGTCATTCCGTCCAAAATGTGTTTTTGCACCATAGAAGGATTTAACGAAAATAAACACTTTGGAGCCTATCCAGGTAAGCAAGACGTTGTACGAATTTTAAGATAGCGAGGGGATGTCGAGCCATGCTATATAATTAAAGATAAAATATTAGCTGTTTTTAATAGACCTATTCACGTGTATACCTCTGAATCTGCATATGCTAAAAAAAAGTATCGACAAAATGTCGACGTCTTTTGAATGGCCAGACTGTTGAATTTATTATGACAAAGTCCTCTAGAATTATAAATGAAAAGTATAAATCAACAAATTATGCTTAACAATTTTTCTTTTGACCTGCTGAAATTTCTAGAGGTGCAGATTTCTATGAGAAAGGTTGGAATATGTGGTTCGGACGTCAAATACTGGACAGCTGGGGCAATCGGGGACTTCGTGGTCAAGGGACCAATGTTGCTGGGACATGAGGCTAGTGGTGTGGTCACAAAGTTAGGAGCTAATGTCAAAAATCTCAAAGTTGGTAAGAAAATCAAAAGTACCTGTACTATGACAAAGACCAATAAACTATCATTCAAGTGGTGCTGCATAATTCAATTTCGAAGCGCACAACTTGCGTTCGTATTGATATTCCGAGAACAAAGCTATTGGAAGGGAAATCACAGGGACTTGCTCCCCTCTATCAATATTTGAATCGTTAGAGTCAATATGACGTGTTTTTCGTATGGCTTACTGACTCTAACAATATAAGGGATCAAGTCCTAGAGAGCCAACCGTATCGAAGTACTCATACAAGAAAAACTCAAATATTGAAGCCTGGCATCGACCATTTACAATTTATCAGTTTAAAGGATTTCAAAATGCCATAAAACATGAGTTCATACAGATAGGTTCAATATATCACCCATTAGAGTCTTTGCTGCCTAATTTTTTCAATTGCATGTACGTTACCAAAGCTAACTTTCAGATAGTCGCGAGTACCTGGCTCGTTTTACGGACGTATAAATCCAAAACTTTTATTATTTGAAAAAAGTAACAATTGAGCGGCGAAGTCGAGAACGACAATAAGATAAGTTAAGAAACATCCAGATTCACATTCAGCTTACGATATTTTGATAGAAAAGGAGAGAAAAACAAGCATAATACAAATTATGATAGTGAACTAACACTATTCGAAACGCAATCGACAAAACAATTTACATTGTAGGGGATAGAGTAGCCATGGACCCTCACATAACTTGCAGAAACTGTGAGTTTTGCAAATCTGGCCATTACAACTTGTGCCCAGACCTCTTTTTCCTGGCTACGCCACCGGACAATGGCGCTCTTGCGAGATACCACGTTCATGCTGCTGATTTCGTTTTCAAGTAAGTTTAATGACGAAATCAAAGGATGTCTGATAGATAGAAGTTCAACAAATAATAAATCAGGTGCAAAATACAAAATACATGAATCAACATTTCAGAATATTTAAACTCGAAAAGATGAATGTACGTTTCTTGCGGCTTAAAGCAACCTGCGCAAGCAACATGACAAAACTACAAACAAAAGGCGAATAATTATCTTCGATTTATTAAAATTTTAGTTGTTGTAGTAAAAGTTTGAATTGATAAATTCAAAATTAAAAAAAAAACACATCTAGAAAATCTAAAATTCTTAAGCTAATTCGTAAGCAAAACCGCTGCAAACTTCCATATTACGAAAAGCTAGATCACATTCTGTTCACAAGTTATGACAAACGCAGACAGTTACATAGAACTAAATAGATTCAAATAAAATAGAACCACCAGTGTTTCGATTTCTCTGTCTAAATCATTCAGACAAATAGTGACATTCCATTATTTTCACAGGTTGCCAGACAATGTTAGCTTTGAGGAGGGGGCATGTGTAGAGCCCTTATCTGTTGGGTTGAATGGCTGCAGAAGAGTTGGTATCACAATGGGCAACAAAGTCTTGATTACTGGAGCAGGTAATAGTGACGTTTAGAACCTTGGCGGAGTGTGGTGTGATGTTAAGTTTCTATGACTAGTTTTGATATATATCATGGCAATGGGGAACGAGGTCCTTACTACTGAAACAGATGAAAGAAAGAGGTTCCTTTTTCAGTGCTTTAGTATTTAAAGAGGAATGGGTGGAGAAGGGGTACTAATAAATGTATCCTGCATAAGCAATACAAAACTTTTAAATATACTTCATCAAACAAACATATGAACCTTGGGTGCTACAAAGCGCAACAAATATATATTGTGATGCATTGTTGGTCACTTGCAGTGGCTTTTACCATATACAATTCATGAAAGCTTCTTTTATTTATCTGACTGTATCATGTCTTTCGTATTGGAAGAGGAATGGGTGGAGAAGGGGTGCTTATAGCGTTTTAAAAAGCCATGTTGTTTGTTGTGTCGCGTACACTTATTCCACATCTCAATATCGTCTATAAATATATCCTGCATGAGCAATACAAAACTTATTAATATAGTTCAACAAGCAAACATGTTAACGCAAACAAATATATTGTAATGCCTTGATGGTCACTTGCAGTGGCGAACTAATTTTTTTTTTTAAGTATAGACAATTCAGGACAGCTAGTTTTTAAATTTGACCGTATGATGTATTTTTGCAGGTCCAATTGGTCTCTGCTCTCTGTTGGTGGCAAAGGCTTTTGGAGCTTCAGCAATCTGCATTACTGGTGAGTTTGACTTCATTCATTTTTTTAGGGTAATCACGTAAAAATTGTGAAAATTAATCAAAGATGAATAAAAATCTCCAGCTCTACTTTTGTTATTTTCATATAAAACAGAGAAAAAATAACATTTTTCTATTCCATGGATAATAGTAACACAATGTATACATTAGGATTATTATAATGATCTATCATCAATTTTTATAATTATACAGCATATATATTTGCTGGAAAACACCCCTTCTTTCCGAACAGTTCAAATTCAAATATGGTTATACAATACAAACAGTACCATTCTATCTGAATGTAAAATAATCGACTTTTGACCAAAAAGAAATTTAAAACAAAGTCTGCCGTCATCCTTCCACATTCTCATCTTTGGTGCTCTTTTTTTCACTTTTCCATAGATGTTGATGCCAAACGACTCGAATTTGCCAAATCGATCGGAGCTACCCATACCTATCTGATTGGTAAAGAGGACACCCCTGAAGACCTAGGTCCAAAGATAGGCCAGCTCATGGGAGGGGCACCTCATAAAACAATTGAATGCAGTGGTGCCCAGTTTTCTGTAGATTTAGCGGTCTATGTAAGTGCCTTTAATCCCACATATCTTGGTCAGTCAGGTTAGATGTACCTCATAAATAAAACAATTGAGTGCAGTAGTGCTCAGTACTCCGTGGAGTTGGCAGTTCATGCAATGCCTATATCTTGGACCAAAGATAAGAACACGTCATAAAACTATTGAATGTAGTTGTGCCCAGTTTTTAACTTCCCTTCCCAAAAAGGTGCCAAGTTCTTAATAGATTTAGCGGACACCTATTAATTTCAAATGGGTCTGGTAAACCAATAGGTTGCAGTGGTTGTGGTGACTATACATGTCTATTGAAAAAAACATACTTGCCAAGTTTTTGTGTTTTAGTTATGAACATCTATAGGTCCAGTTCATGGGAGAGAATTTTAAATGATACAATACAAATGGTTGGACACCATATATGTCTTGGTCCGAACATTGGACTTCCATAAATCCGTCTTCCTACAGAAGTAATAGCGTACATAGATGGTCACCCCAACATCTAAATTGGTCGAACTTTACGCTAACACTATAGATTTAAAGATCAAGTATTAGTATTCAGATTCAAATGCTGCTGGTGAGAGATTGTAAAAATTAACTTAAATGGCGCTCGCTTTGGTACTTATTTTTCATTCGTTATTTACTGAAACTTTAAGTATAAACTTTTGAATTCAACACACAAGAGATTTTTTCAGGCAACAAGACATGGTGGGGCCATTGGTATCATAGGTCATGGACCACCAAGAGTCTCGTTTCCAGTGGTAACAACAGTGGCAAAAGAATTGGACCTGAAAGGCTGCTTTAGATATGTCAATACGTAAGGATATTTCTGAACATTGTGAAGAGACATGTTACTCAAAGTATATTGGAGAGATATACCCTAGACAATTAGGCTAATAGTACTTCATTTTATATATAGGTATCAATTTTTATTGATTTCGTACAAGCATGGAACCCCTGATACTTCCATGGTACAAGTAACATTTTCGTGGATAAAAATTTTAGGTTAGACATCTAATTACTCTTCAATACAGGGAACCAGGTTTAACAATTTGAACGAAACACAAAAACATGAAAATTAGTACAAATGAGACAAACTTTCACAGTAATCTAAATTGTGAAGTGCAACTTTAAAATGTTTGTTTTTTCATGATGGAAGTTGAAAATTTCAGTCAAATACATAAACAGCATTAACACTGCCACAGGATAGAACAAAAATAATGTTAACATGTGCATGGTTAGTTTTAGAGATATCGAAGGTAATTGATCAGAATAAGAGCATGAAACATACACATGTAGCAACTTAAAAATACAGAAAGAAGAATATGTCCAAAAGACATAATGCCCCATCTCACAACATTTGGGAAGGATGGACGAACCGACCGAACACTATATGACCCGATTCTTCCATAGACGGGGCATAAAAAAGCATGTAATAAGCATATTTAGCAACTTAAAAACATGTTATCTAGTCCTACAACTCATATCTTATATAAAAGATTTACTATACCTTTTCAACTGAGCTGCCAAACCTCTACTTCTAATTCTTTCATTTTATTTCACAGCTGGCCAACATTGATAGAGATGATTTCAGCAGGACAGATTAATGTCAAGCCAATCATTACACACAACTTTACTCTGGAGGAGACTATGAAAGCATTTGAAACAGCCAAGAGTGGACAAGGAATTAAAGTCATGATAGATTGTTCTAAATAAAATTGTGATACCTTTAACTGTGTTGGAATTAAACAGAGAAAGAAAAAAAAATGCAATGTTGGTTCTTTTGAATACAAGTACAACCTAATTATGTCTCCCCCTACATTTGTGGGGAGACATATTGTATTTGTCGTGTATGTCCGTCTGTCCATCACAAAGTTTGTGAAAGCAACTCCTCCAAAACTACTGAACCGAATTAACGAAACTTGGTGTATAGGAAGGACACCATATGTAGTGCATATTACAAGGAAATTTTTAATCCTCAAATTTTTGTGGGAGTTATGGCCCTTTGAACTTAGAAATTTGCTGAAAATCCTCATTTATCATCTTGTCAACGCAACTCCTCTGAAACTACTGAACCGAATTCAATGAAACTTGGTATATAGGAAGGACATCAAATGTAGTTGTGCATATTACCAGGAAATTTTGATCCTCAAATTTTTGTGGGAGCTATGGCCGTTTGAACTTAGAACTTTTCGGGGAAATGGGGGGGGGGACATTGTTTTTGTAGGCAAAAACAAACTTTAATTTTGTTTTTCTGCCTTCCAATGCTTTGATTTAAATGCTGCTTATAAGAAATTACTCCTTGAAATAGGCATATACAGTATAACCAAAATCATTCTATTGATACCAGCGTTAATACTTTGTGTATATTCACAAATTTATTCTCAAAATCCACCAGAAAACATTTAAGAAAAGACCTGCTTATGCAAATTAGATTGTGCAAAAGTCTCATGAAATTCCTTTGAAAAATGGAAATACATCCCCATCACTTGCATATACCCCTTTAGTAGCAGGGAAAATTATAAGGATTGTTACTCAGGTGTAAATGTGATAATAATGGGTCAAACACAGAAATAGCAGGATTTCATTAAACAAGGTGTGGTAAATGACGAAATTGAAATCAAATCCAACAATATGGAACCCCATGCTAGTGCCACATACCAAATATCAAGCTTTGATAAGTAGTTGCTGATACAAAATGTAACGAAAATACTTTCCTCACATGACAGCCAGCCAGCATCCATCATTACATACCCAGATTTTTGCTATGTAAAATCAGCCAACAATAAATAGAGTTGAATAACACATGGATATGTATTTAGATTTGTAAACTGTTGTAGTTTGTTTCTTAAAACCTAATTGCTCTCAAGGTGTTTCATGATATTTTACATATTTTTCCAAATGAAAATGACAAAACAAAACATCAACAAACATCTAATCCATTCATGAACAACTACACTTTAAACCATCAATTTATTTTTCAACATCAGATTCACTGGTCAATAAAACTGACTGATAACAAATTTTCAATTTTATATTTAAATATCTTGTCATATAGAGTTCCACAAACTAAAATGTTACATGTAAAAGTTTTTATCACACTAAAGCACTGTTTGAGTTATACAGCCTGGGCTTGTGACATCCTCTTCAGATTGGCTATACAGCTTGTTAAACTCTCTTTCTCCTGAAAATAGAATTAGCAGATTGAAATGTACATTATTTTTAATGCACCAGTGATGACTCGTTGGAATGAAAGAGGGGCAATTAAGTAAATCTCATCTTCATATGTTCATATCAGAGGCGGATCCAGAGATTCAGAAAAGAGGGGGCCCACTGACTGGCCTAAGATGGGGCCCGCTTTAGTCATGCTTCAGTGATTTCCTATATATTCAACCAAATTTTTCTGCCAAAAGGGGGCGCCCAGCCCCCCTCCCCCCTGGATCCGCCTATGCATATGAACATTTCTGTCAAACTTTACTAAGAAACCAAACACATGAATCATTTGAAATATGACACTGTTGTTAAGGATGACAAACTGCATTTTTAAACAAATTTCAGACCTGTCAGTCTCCAACTTTCTGATTGGGATGTGGGTATTTGTTTCCATTGAATATACATGTATATCTCTCCATTCTTTAATGACTGAATCTGATTTCCGTCATCATAATATAGTTTTTACAATTTTTGCAGACAAATTACTGATGAAGCACCTTCTGGAACCCCACCACTATGTTGTATACCAAATATCAAGTGGCTGTGATTAGTAGTTGCTGAGAAAACAGTTACCCAAATTTCTTCCCCTGCCCGCCGTTCGACATTCACTACTTTATAACTCTGATTTTTCACTCTACAAAATCCGGCAAAAAAAGTTTTTATGTGTTTTATCTACCTCTTTAGCTGTGATGCTCTTTACAACATTGTTAACAATCCAGTTTACCATTTGGTCCTGCTCAAATTGACGCTGAGCATTTTCTACCTCTACTTTGTAATCCTGAAAAGAAACCAAATTAAAAAAAATATTGATATGCTTGAACAGTACAAATTTTATACCTTTAGCAAACTTCATAAATTTTAAACAAAGATAACTTGCTTCAAATATCTAATAGTATTGAATCATGTGTATTGTATTTTACGTCTCTGACCAATGCAAGACGGTAAGCAGTGATCTCTGGTCATGTTGGAGACTGCTGGCTGCTTTCCTTTGTGATGTTTTAAATTGCAGTTTGTTATTGTTAGTTGTGTCCCGTACACCCGACAAGATGTCAGAGTGAATGTTTTAGGGGGGGGGAAACTTAAAGACCGACAAGATGTCAGAGTGAATGTTCTGGGGGGGGGGGGGGAACACTTACAGACCGACAAGATGTCAGAGTGAATGTTCTGGGGGGGGAACACTTACAGACCGACAAGATGTCAGAGTGAATGTTCTGGGGGGGAACACTTAAAGACCGAAAAGATGTCAGAGTGAATGTTCTGGGGGGGGAACACTTAAAGACCGAAAAGATGTCAGAGTGAATGTTCTGGGGGGGGGGGGGGAACGCTTAAAGACCGACAAGATGTCAGAGTGAATGTTCTGCGGGGGGAACACTTAAAGACCGACAAGATGTCAGAGTGAATGTTCTGGGGGGGGAACACTTAAAGACCGACAAGATGTCAGAGTGAATGTTCTGGGGGGGAACACTTAAAGACCGAAAAGATGTCAGAGTGAATGTTCTGGGGGGGGAACACTTAAAGACCGACAAGATGTCAGAGTGAATGTTCTGGGGGGGGGGGGGGGACACTTAAAGACCGACAAGATGTCAGAGTGAATGTTCTGGGGGGAACACTTAAAGACCGAAAAGATGTCAGAGTGAATGTTCTGGGGGGGGGACGCTTAGAGACCGACAAGATGTCAGAGTGAATGTTCTGTGGGGGGAACACTTAAAGACCGACAAGATGTCAGAGTGAATGTTCTGGGGGGGAACACTTACAGACCGACAAGATGTCAGAGTGAATGTTCTGCGGGGGGAACACTTAAAGACCGACAAGATGTCAGAGTGAATGTTCTGGGGGGGAACACTTAAAGACCGAAAAGATGTCAGAGTGAATGTTCTGGGGGGGAACACTTAAAGACCAAAAAGATGTGAGAGTGAATGTTCTGGGGGGGAACACTTAAAGACTAAAGACCGAAAAGATGTCAGAGTGAATGTTCTGGGGGGGGGTAGGAACGCTTAAAGACCGACAAGATGTCAGAGTGAATGTTCTGGGGGAGGGGAACACTTACAGACCGACAAGATGTCAGAGTGAATGTTCTGGGGGGGGAACACTTAAAGACCGAAAAGATGTCAGAGTGAATGTTCTGGGGGGGGGGGGAACGCTTAAAGACCGACAAGATGTCAGAGTGAATGTTCTGGGGGGGAACACTTAAAGACCGAAAAGATGTCAGAGTGAATGTTCTGGGGGGGGGGAACACTTAAAGACCGACAAGATGTCAGAGTGAATGTTCTGGGGGGGGGGGAACACTTAAAGACCGACAAGATGTCAGAGTGAATGTTCTGGGGGGGAACACTTAAAGACCGAAAAGATGTCAGAGTGAATGTTCTGGGGGGGGAACACTTAAAGACCGACAAGATGTCAGAGTGAATGTTCTGGGGGGGGGGGGGAACACTTAAAGACCGACAAGATGTCAGAGTGAATGTTCTGGGGGGGGGGGAACACTTACAGACCGACAAGATGTCAGAGTGAATGTTCTGGGGGGGAACACTTAAAGACCGAAAAGATGTTAGAGTGAATGTTCTTGGGGGGGGGGGGGGGGGGGAAACGCTTAAAGACCGACAAGATGTCAGAGTGAATGTTCTGCGGGGGGAACACTTAAAGACCGACAAGATGTCAGAGTGAATGTTCTGGGGGGGGAACACTTACAGACCTACAAGATGTCAGAGTGAATGTTCTGGGGGGGGAACACTTAAAGACCGACAAGATGTCAGAGTGAATGTTCTGCGGGGGGAACACTTAAAGACCGACAAGATGTCAGAGTGAATGTTCTGGGGGGGAACACTTACAGACCGACAAGATGTCAGAGTGAATGTTCTGGGGGGGAACACTTAAAGACCGAAAAGATGTTAGAGTGAATGTTCTGGGGGGGAACACTTAAAGACCGAAAAGATGTCAGAGTGAATGTTCTGGGGGGGGGGGACGCTTAAAGACCGACAAGATGTCAGAGTGAATGTTCTGGGGGGGAACACTTAAAGACCGAAAAGATGTCAGAGTGAATGTTCTGGGGGGGAACACTTAAAGACTAAAGACCGAAAAGATGTCAGAGTGAATGTTCTGGGGGGGGGGGGGGGTAGGAACGCTTAAAGACCGACAAGATGTCAGAGTGAATGTTCTGCGGGGGGAACACTTAAAGACCGACAAGATGTCAGAGTGAATGTTCTGAGGGGGGGGGAACACTTAAAGACCGACAAGATGTCAGAGTGAATGTTCTGGGGGGGAACACTTAAAGACCGACAAGATGTCAGTGAATAATTCTGGGGGGAACACTTAAAGACTAAACAAGATGTCAGAGTGAATGTTCTCTTTAACAAATTTACCAATCGTCTTTTGACATCTTTGTATACTTTATCCATTCTTTCTCTGTAAATGGCTTCAAGTTGAAGCTGGATGTTTTCCTGAAATAAAACAAACAAAGCATTTTTAATCAACACTTGAAAGAAGAGTTTGATTTCATAAAACAAGAGGCTCCCAGGAGCCTGAATCACTCACCTGGTCTTGATGTTGACCCTATACTTTTGTAGAGCTAAATGAGCTGAACATTTAAGCAAGCAACAGCTTTTCTCTACCTGCAATAGTTTTCATTCTATAGGCCAAAAACACAATTTTTCACCTATAAGGGGCCATAACCCCTATAAGGAGTCATCTGACAACTTCGACCCTAAGGAGACTTTTGTAGAGCTAAATGAGCTGAACATTTAAGCAAGCAACAGCTAATCTCTATCTGCAATAGTTTTCATTCTGTATGCAAACTAGAGGCTCCCAGGAGCCTGAATCGTCACCTGATCTCTTATGCCAAAGTTTGGATAAATTTCACAAACTTTCAAGTATACAAAGTTGCAAAACAATCCCTTCAGTGGTTTCATAGAAGATTTTTGGAAATCAGTTTTATATAATATTAAAAACAGTTAAAGGGCAATAACTCCTGTAAGGACCTTTTTGGATTTTTCTCTATCTCTTATACTTTTCGAGTTATGAGCCAAAAACAATGGTCTGACCCCCCTGTTCTATTTTTAACAATGGCAGCCATGTTGGTTGGTCGACGTGTATATAATTCCAAAACTTGGTAGAGGACATCCTAAAGATCAAGTGTACCAAGTTTCAAAGCAATCCCTTCAGTGGTTTCAGAGAAGATTTTTGATAATCAGTTAAAATAAATGAAAAAAAAACCAGTTAAAGCGGAATAACTCTTAAATGGCTGATCTGTCAATTTTGATCCTGAAATCATTTTTGTAGATCTCCATGAGCAAAACAATTCTGCAATGCAAACTTTTCCTGTAGCTCCAACGGTTTTCAAGTTATTGTCCAAAAACTGCAAAAATGGTCAATTTTGACGATTAAAGGGCAATAACTCCTATAAGGAGCGGTTTCACAACTTCGACTCAATGGAGAAGTTTGTAGAGCTTTTGATGCTGAACAAGGAAGGTTGCATCAGATTTTCTCTATCTCTTATACTTTTCCAGTTATAAGCCAAAAACAATGGTCTGACCCCCCTGTTCTATTTTTAGCAACGGCAGCCATGTTGGTTGGTCAAGGTGTATATAATTCACAAACTTGGTAGAGGACATCCTAAAGGTCAAGTATACCAAATAACAATGCAATCCCTTCAGTGGTTTCAGAGAAGAAGATTTTTGAAAATCAGTTAAAATTAATGGAAAAAAACAGTTAAAGGGGAATAACTCTTAAACAGCAGATCTGACAATTTTGACCCTGAAATCATTTTTGTAGATCTCAATGAGCTTAACAATTCTGCAATGCTAACTTTTCCTCTAGCTCTAACGGTTTTCAAGATATAGTCCAAAAACTGCAAAAATGGTCAATTTTGACGATTAAAGGGCAATAACTCCTATAAGGAGTCGTTTCACAACTTCGACTCAATGGAGAGATTTGTAGAGCTTTTGATGCTGAACAAGGTAGGTTGCTTCGGATTTTCTCTATCTCTTATACTTTTCGAGTTATAAGCCAAAAACATTGGTCTGACCCCCCTGTTCTATTTTTAGCAACGGCGGCCATGTTGGTTGGTCAACGTGTATATAATTCACAAACTTGGTAGAAGACATCCTAAAGATCAAGTATACCAAGTTTCAAAGCAATCCCTTCAGTGGTTTCAGAGAAGAAGATCTTTGAAGAAAAGTTAACGGACGACGGACGGACAACGGATCGACGACGGACGCCTAACGATGACAATAGCTCACCTGACCCTTTGGGTCAGGTGAGCTAAAAACATGAAAAATCACTATTTTTCAGGGGCCGTAACCCCTATAAGGGGTCTTCTGACAACTTCGACCCTATGGAGAATTTTGTAGAGCTAAATGAGCTGAACATTTAAGCAAGCAACAGCTTTTCTCTACCTGCAATAGTTTTCATTCTGTAGGCCAAAAACACCATTTTTCACCTGTAAGGGGCCATAACCCCTATAAGGGGTCATCTGACAACTTCGACCCTATGGAGAATTTTGTAGAGCTAAATGAGCTGAACATTTAAGCAAGCAACAGCTAATCTCTATCTGCAATAGTTTTCATTTTGTAGGACAAAAACATGAAAAATCGCTATTTTTCAGGGGCTGTAATCCCTATAAGGGGTCATCTGACAACTTCGACCCTATGGAGAATTTTGTAGAGCTAAATGAGCTGAACATTTAAGTAAGCAACAGCTAATCTCTATCTGCAATAGTTTTCATTCTGTAGGACAAAAACATGAAAAAACGCTATTTTTCAGGGGCCGTAACCCCTATAAGGAGTTATCTGACAACTTCGACCCTATGAAGACTTTTGTAAAGCTAAATGAGCTAAACATTTAAGCAAGCAACAGCTAATCTCTATCTGCAATAGTTTTCATTCTGTAGGCCAAAAACATGAAAAATGGCTATTTTTCACCTTTAAGGGGCCGTAACCCCTATAAGGGGTCATCTGACAACTTCGACCCTATAGAGACTTTTGTAGAGTTAAATGAGCTGAACATTTAAGCAAGCAACAGCTAATCTCTATCTGCAATAGTTTTCATTCTGTAGGCCAAAAACATGAAAAAATGCTATTTTTAACTTTTATATTTTTAACCCTTATATTTTTAACCCCTATAAGGGGTCATCTGACAACTTTAACCAAATGTAGACTTTTGTAGAGCTTTTGATGCTGAATCAGTAGCATGGCCTCAGATTTCCTTTATCTCTCATACTTTTTGATTTATAAGCCAAAAACAGTAGTCTGACCCCCCTAGTCTATTTTTAGTAACGGCGGCCATGTTTTTTAACGGATCAAAAATCAAAACACAAGTTTGGTGCAGGACACCCTAAGGATCATTCATACCAAGTTTCATTAAATTCTGTTTGGTAATTTCAGAGGAGAAGATTTTTGAAAAATTGTTAACAGACGACGACGACGGACGCCAAGTGATGGTAATAGCTCACATGGACCTTCGGTCCAGGTGAGCTAAAAATACTGTTGCTAAAAGAATTATTCAAATAAGTTTATTATTTAATAGTTAAATTTCCCTTTTAAACTTTATCACCTTTCACAGCATCCCAAATTATCTTTAAAACTAATGAATTTCCAGAGCTACATGGTAAATATCAAGAGACTGACTTGTTGCCAAGAAAACTGATACAGAAAAATTCTGCGAAGTTGCAGGATGAAAGAAATTGCCAAAGTGTCTCCACTATCTGAGCAATACGGTGAAGGCAACAGAAAAATTTTGCGAAGTTGCAGGATGAAAGAAATTGCCAAAGTGTCTCCACTATCTGAGCAATACGGTGAAGGCAACATAAAAATGGAAAACCCCTCATCATATCAGCATAGAAACAAAAATATGTTAAAGTAAACAAGAGGCTCCCAGGAGCCTGAATCGCTCACCTGGTCTTGATGTTGACCCTATACTTTTGTAGAGCTAAATGAGCTGAACATTTAAGCAAGCAACAGCTTTTCTCTACCTGCAATAGTTTTCATTCAATAGGCCAAAAACACCATATTTCACCTATAAGGGGCCATAACCCCTATAAGGAGTCATCTGACAACTTTGACCCTATGGGGACTTTTGAAGAGCTAAATGAGCTGAACATTTAAGCAAGCAACAGCTAATCTCTATCTGCAATAGTTTTCATTCTGTAGGCCAAAAACATGAAAAATCGCTTTTTTCAGGGGCCGTAAACCCTATAAGGAGTCATCTGACAACTTCGACCCTATGGAGAATTTTGTAGAGCTAAATGAGCTGAACATTTAAGCAAGCAACAGCTAATCTCTATCTGCAATAGTTTTCATTCTGTAGGCCAAAAACATGAAAAATCGCTATTTTTCATGGGCCTTAACCCCTGTAAGGGGTCACTGACAACTTCGACCCTATGGAGAATTTTGTAGAGCTAAATGAGCTGAACATTTAAGCAAGCAACAGCTAATCTCTATCTGCAATAGTTTTCATTCTGTAGGACAAAAACATGAAAAATCGCTATTTTTCATGGGCCATAACCCCTATAAGGGGTCACTGACAACTTGGACCCTATGGAGAATTTTGTAGAGCTAAATGGGCTGAACATTCAAGCAAGCAACAGCTAATCTCTATGTGCAATAGTTACCATTCTGTAGGACAAAAACATGAAAAAACGCTATTTTTCATGGGCCGTAACCCCTATAAGGGGTCATCTGACAACTTTGACCCTATGGAGACTTTCGTAGAGCTAAATGAGCTAAACATTTAAGCAAGTAACAGCTAATCTCTATCTGCAATAGTTTTCATTCTGTAGCCCAAAAACATGAAAAATGGCTATTTTTCACCTTTAAGGGGCCGTAACCCCTATAAGGGGTCATCTGACAACTTCGACCCTATGGAGACTTTCGTAGAGCTAAATGAGCTAAACATTTAAGCAAGCAACAGCTAATCTCTATCTGCAATAGTTTTCATTCTGTAGGCCAAAAACATGAAAAAATGCTATTTTTCACCTTTAAGGGGCCGTAACCCCTAGAAGGGATCATCTGACAACTTTGACCAAATGGAGACTTTTGTAGAGCTTTTGATGCTGAATCAGTAGCATGGCCTCAGATTTCCTCTATCTCTTATACTTATTGATTTATAAGCCAAAAACAGTAGTCTGACCCCCCTAGTCTATTTTTAGTAACGGGGGCCATGTTTTTTGACAGATCAAAAATCGAAACACAAGTTTGGTGCAGGACACCCTAAGGATTAATCATACCAAGTTTCATTCAATTCTGTTCAGTAGTTTCAGAGGAGAAGATTTTTGAAAAATTGTTAACGGACGACGACGATGGACGCCAAGTGATGGCAATAGCTCACATGGACCTTTGGTCCAGGTGAGCTAAAAATGGACTGATTTCATTAAACAGGAAGTAGGTGAGCGACAGACCTGAAATCAAATCCCACATTATGGGACCTCACCATGATGCTGTATACCACATATCAAGTGGCTGTGATTAGTAGAAGCTGACAAAACTGTTACGAAAATTTCTTCCCACCTGCCCTGCCATTCACCATTTTATAATCTGGATTTTTCACTCCAAAAACTTAATAACCAGTGATTGAAACATATTGTCACGGCTAGGGTGTAAGCTGTAGGTTTGTAATGATGTTTATTTCTGACTGTCAGTAAACACTCTTTGTTATTTTCTATGTGTTTGCGCTTTACTGCCAGTCACTCGCGATATGGACATTATATGAAGTATTTGTTATTGTTGTTATTATTACTATGGGTGTGTATTTCTTGGGAAACGTTTTGTAAGGTTAAATTCAGAGTTCGTTCCATTGTTTTGCCCATTCAAACGACGGTCAGCCCCAGGTCGCCGGTTGTGCTTTATTTTGATAAACATACACCTTGCTCGTCCCTCTTATTTGTTGACCAGTTCAGGCTAAGGGTATTCATTGTAACTGGGTTGATTTCCCCTTTGTGTAAGGTTGTGGTAAGCCCATATTCCCCTTTTATTCCCATGTTTTCCAAGTACGTTTTGTACTTTCACTTTGCCGACCATGTTTACGATTAGTACTTCCGGGTCACGGTGTAACCTACGACCAACCAACCAGAAGACCAGAAATGTACCACGGAAAGGCCCCGGCTGTCCCACGGTGGTCGGTGGTACTTCCTTTTTATTTAAATACCACGGAGCGTCGAGATGACGTCAGCGTTTCTGTGCCTCTGAGACTACCACTACTGGAGGGGATATAGCTGTCAAACCATTAAACCACCTTTGATAACCTTAAGGAACCTCTTACCATTTATGGAGATGGAGTGACGTAATATTTACTACAGCCGTAGTAAATCTAACCGGCAATTGTTACTAAAAGGGGGACTTGAATATTTATTTACATATAACTTTGAGGGCTTTAAGAATGAATTGTTAGTTATATTTTTATTATAATTTTGACCATTAAATGTTAAATGGTTTATCTGAATTGATTATTTACCAATACAGTAGTCCCCCCTTTATAAGGCCATCCTTGTTGCCAAAGAAAAGTGGCCTTATAATGGAGGTGGCCTTTCATGGGAGGGATTGCAATTTATTGGCCAATATCTAGAACTAACCTTCATTTCAAAAGATCACTTCATAGTTATTGCATATATGTTCATTATTTTCCCCACATATTACTTCCATTTTTGCCATCTTACAGATGACCAGATTTGGGTATTTTCTATCATTAAAAATTTGAATACAAGAATTATTATTGTCATTTTAAAAATGAGTATTATTGGTCAGAGCTTGGGTTCATTTTATTATTTTTCTTAATATCTTACTCAGGTTAATTACATGTAATTATTGACTTTTTTAACCTTAATTATATAAAGCCTGTAGACATATTGTCTGTTCACTAATTGAAATAAAAACACTTCATGTAATGTAGACATTTTCATCATAATTTATATTAATTGTTATAAAAATTGCCAAAATAATACAGCAAGATAAACACATGCTAAAATAAAGCATTTAAAAAGTCCAACAGACAGATAAACACACTACAACAGCATTATAAATGCAATACATTCTTGATTCATATATTAAACAAGAGGCTCCCAGGAGCCTGAATCGCTCACCTGGTCTTGATGTTGACCCTTTACTTTTGTAGAGCTAAATGAGCTGAACATTTAAGCAAGCAACAGCTTTTCTCTACCTGCAATAGTTTTCATTCTGTAGGCCAAAAACACCATTTTTCACCTATAAGGGGCCATAACCCCTATAAGGAGTCATCTGACTACTTCGACCCTATGGAGACTTTTGTAGAGCTAAATGAGCTGAACATTTAAGCAAGCAACAGCTAATCTCTATCTGCAATAGTTTTCATTCTGTAGGCCAAAAACATGAAAAAATGCTATTTTTAACTTTTATATTTTTAACCCTTATATTTTTTACCCCTATAAGGGGTCATCTGACAACTTTGACCAAATGTAGACTTTTGTAGAGCTTTTGATGCTGAATCAGTAGCATGGCCTCAGATTTCCTCTATCTCTCATACTTTTTGATTTATAAGCCAAAAACAGTAGTCTGACCCCCCTAGTCTATTTTTAGTAACGGCGGCCATGTTTTTTAACGGATCAAAAATCAAAACACAAGTTTGGTGCAGGACACCCTAAGGATCATTCATACCAAGTTTCATTAAATTCTGTTTGGTAGTTTCAGAGGAGAAGATTTTTGAAAAATTGTTAACAGACGACGACGACGGACGCCAAGTGATGGTAATAGCTCACATGGACCTTCGGTCCAGGTGAGCTAAAAATACTGTTGCTAAAAGAATTATTCAAATAAGTTTATTATTTAATAGTTAAATTTCCCTTTTAAACTTTATCACCTTTCACAGCATCCCAAATTATCTTTAAAACTAATGAATTTCCAGAGCTACATGGTAAATATCAAGAGACTGACTTGTTGCCAAGAAAACTGATACAGAAAAATTCTGCGAAGTTGCAGGATGAAAGAAATTGCCAAAGTGTCTCCACTATCTGAGCAATACGGTGAAGGCAACAGAAAAATTTTGCGAAGTTGCAGGATGAAAGAAATTGCCAAAGTGTCTCCACTATCTGAGCAATACGGTGAAGGCAACATAAAAATGGAAAACCCCTCATCATATCAGCATAGAAACAAAAATATGTTAAAGTAAACAAGAGGCTCCCAGGAGCCTGAATCGCTCACCTGGTCTTGATGTTGACCCTATACTTTTGTAGAGCTAAATGAGCTGAACATTTAAGCAAGCAACAGCTTTTCTCTACCTGCAATAGTTTTCATTCAATAGGCCAAAAACACCATATTTCACCTATAAGGGGCCATAACCCCTATAAGGAGTCATCTGACAACTTTGACCCTATGGGGACTTTTGAAGAGCTAAATGAGCTGAACATTTAAGCAAGCAACAGCTAATCTCTATCTGCAATAGTTTTCATTCTGTAGGCCAAAATCATGAAAAATCGCTTTTTTCAGGGGCCGTAACCCCTATAAGGAGTCATCTGACAACTTCGACCCTATGGAGAATTTTGTAGAGCTAAATGAGCTGAACATTTAAGCAAGCAACAGCTAATCTCTATCTGCAATAGTTTTCATTCTGTAGGACAAAAACATGAAAAATCGCTATTTTTCATGGGCCATAACCCCTATAAGGGGTCACTGACAACTTGGACCCTATGGAGAATTTTGTAGAGCTAAATGAGCTGAACATTTAAGCAAGCAACAGCTAATCTCTATGTGCAATAGTTACCATTCTGTAGGACAAAAACATGAAAAAACGCTATTTTTCATGGGCCGTAACCCCTATAAGGGGTCATCTGACAACTTCGACCCTATGGAGACTTTCGTAGAGCTAAATGAGCTAAACATTTAAGCAAGTAACAGCTAATCTCTATCTGCAATAGTTTTCATTCTGTAGCCCAAAAACATGAAAAATGGCTATTTTTCACCTTTAAGGGCCGTAACCCTTATAAGGGGTCATCTGACAACTTCGACCCTATGGAGACTTTCGTAGAGCTAAATGAGCTAAACATTTAAGCAAGCAACAGCTAATCTCTATCTGCAATAGTTTTCATTCTGTAGGCCAAAAACATGAAAAAATGCTATTTTTCACCTTTAAGGGGCCGTAACCCCTAGAAGGGATCATCTGACAACTTTGACCAAATGGAGACTTTTGTAGAGCTTTTGATGCTGAATCAGTAGCATGGCCTCAGATTTCCTCTATCTCTTATACTTATTGATTTATAAGCCAAAAACAGTAGTCTGACCCCCCTAGTCTATTTTTAGTAACGGGGGCCATGTTTTTTGACAGATCAAAAATCGAAACACAAGTTTGGTGCAGGACACCCTAAGGATCAATCATACCAAGTTTCATTCAATTCTGTTCAGTAGTTTCAGAGGAGAAGATTTTTGAAAAATTGTTAACGGACGACGACGATGGACGCCAAGTGATGGCAATAGCTCACATGGACCTTTGGTCCAGGTGAGCTAAAAATGGACTGATTTCATTAAACAGGAAGTAGGTGAGCGACAGACCTGAAATCAAATCCCACATTATGGGACCTCACCATGATGCTGTATACCACATATCAAGTGGCTGTGATTAGTAGAAGCTGACAAAACTGTTACGAAAATTTCTTCCCACCTGCCCTGCCATTCACCATTTTATAATCTGGATTTTTCACTCCAAAAACTTAATAACCAGTGATTGAAACATATTGTCACGGCTAGGGTGTAAGCTGTAGGTTTGTAATGATGTTTATTTCTGACTGTCAGTAAACACTCTTTGTTATTTTCTATGTGTTTGCGCTTTACTGCCAGTCACTCGCGATATGGACATTATATGAAGTATTTGTTATTGTTGTTATTATTACTATGGGTGTGTATTTCTTGGGAAACGTTTTGTAAGGTTAAATTCAGAGTTCGTTCCATTGTTTTGCCCATTCAAACGACGGTCAGCCCCAGGTCGCCGGTTGTGCTTTATTTTGATAAACATACACCTTGCTCGTCCCTCTTATTTGTTGACCAGTTCAGGCTAAGGGTATTCATTGTAACTGGGTTGATTTCCCCTTTGTGTAAGGTTGTGGTAAGCCCATATTCCCCTTTTATTCCCATGTTTTCCAAGTACGTTTTGTACTTTCACTTTGCCGACCATGTTTACGATTAGTACTTCCGGGTCACGGTGTAACCTACGACCAACCAACCAGAAGACCAGAAATGTACCAAGGAAAGGCCCCGGCTGTCCCACGGTGGTCGGTGGTACTTCCTTTTTATTTAAATACCACGGAGCGTCGAGATGACGTCAGCGTTTCTGTGCCTCTGAGACTACCACTACTGGAGGGGATATAGCTGTCAAACCATTAAACCACCTTTGATAACCTTAAGGAACCTCTTACCATTTATGGAGATGGAGTGACGTAATATTTACTACAGCCGTAGTAAATCTAACCGGCAATTGTTACTAAAAGGGGGACTTGAATATTTATTTACATATAACTTTGAGGGCTTTAAGAATGAATTGTTAGTTATATTTTTATTATAATTTTGACCATTAAATGTTAAATGGTTTATCTGAATTGATTATTTACCAATACAGTAGTCCCCCCTTTATAAGGCCATCCTTGTTGCCAAAGAAAAGTGGCCTTATAATGGAGGTGGCCTTTCATGGGAGGGATTGCAATTTATTGGCCAATATCTAGAACTAACCTTCATTTCAAAAGATCACTTCATAGTTATTGCATATATGTTCATTATTTTCCCCACATATTACTTCCATTTTTGCCATCTTACAGATGACCAGATTTGGGTATTTTCTATCATTAAAAATTTGAATACAAGAATTATTATTGTCATTTTAAAAATGAGTATTATTGGTCAGAGCTTGGGTTCATTATATTATTTTTCTTAATATCTTACTCAGGTTAATTACATGTAATTATTGACTTTTTTAACCTTAATTATATAAAGCCTGTAGACATATTGTCTGTTCACTAATTGAAATAAAAACACTTCATGTAATGTAGACATTTTCATCATAATTTATATTAATTGTTATAAAAATTGCCAAAATAATACAGCAAGATAAACACATGCTAAAATAAAGCATTTAAAAAGTCCAACAGACAGATAAACACACTACAACAGCATTATAAATGCAATACATTCTTGATTCATATATTAAACAAGAGGCTCCCAGGAGCCTGAATCGCTCACCTGGTCTTGATGTTGACCCTTTACTTTTGTAGAGCTAAATGAGCTGAACATTTAAGCAAGCAACAGCTTTTCTCTACCTGCAATAGTTTTCATTCTGTAGGCCAAAAACACCATTTTTCACCTATAAGGGGCCATAACCCCTATAAGGAGTCATCTGACTACTTCGACCCTATGGAGACTTTTGTAGAGCTAAATGAGCTGAACATTTAAGCAAGCAACAGCTAATCTCTATCTGCAATAGTTTTCATTCTGTAGGCCAAAAACATGAAAAATCTTTATTTTTCAGGGGCCGTAACCACTATAAGGGGTCATCTGACAACTTCGACCCTATGGAGAATTTTGTAGAGCTAAATGAGCTGAACATTTAAGCAAGCAACATCTAATCTCTATGTGCAATAGTTTTCATTCTGTAGGCCAAAAACATGAAAAAACGCTATTTTTCAGGGGTCTTAACCCCTATAAGGGGTTATCTGACAACTTTGACCCTATGGAGACTTTCGTAGAGCTAAATGAGCTGAACATTTAAGCTAGCAACAGCTAATCTCTATCTGCAATAGTTTTCATTCTGTAGGCCAAAAACATTAAAAATCTTTATTTTTCAGGGGCCGTAACCCCTATAAGGGGTCATCTGACAACTTCGACCCTATGGAGAATTTTGTAAAGCTAAATGAGCTGAACATTTAAGCAAGCAACAGCTCTTTATCTGCAATAGTTTTCATTCTGTAGGACAAAAACATGAAAAATCGCTATTTTTCAGGGGCCGTAACCCCTATAAGGGGTCATCTGACAACTTTGACCCTATGGAGAATTTTGTAGAGCTAAATGAGCTGAACATTTAAGCAAGCAACATCTAATCTCTATGTGCAATAGTTTTCATTCTGTAGGCCAAAAACATGAAAAATGGCTATTTTTCACCTTTAAGGGGCCGTAACCCCTATAAGGGGTTATCTGACAACTTCGACCCTATGGAGACTTTCGTAGAGCTAAATGAGCTGAACATTTAAGCAAGCAACAGCTAATCTCTATCTGCAATAGTTTTCATTCTGTAGGCCAAAAACATGAAAAATGGCTATTTTTCACCTTTAAGGGGTCGTAACCCCTATAAGGGGTCATCTGACAACTTTGACCAAATGGAGACTTTTGTAGAGCTTTTGATGCTGAATCAGTACCGTGGCCTCAGATTTCCACTATCTCTTATACTTTTTGATTAATAAGCCAAAAACAGTAGTCTGACCCCCCTGTTCTATTTTTAGCAACAGCGGCCATGTTGGTTGGTCGACGTGTATATAATTCACAAACTTGGTAGAGGACATCCTAAAGATCAAGTATACCAAGTTTCAATGCAATCCCTTCAGTGGTTTCAGAGAAGAAGATCTTTGAAGAAAAGTTAACGGACGACAGACGACGGACGACAGACGCCTAACGATGACAATAGCTCACATGACCCTTCGGGTCAGGTGAGCTAAAAAAGTATAATTTTCTAATTTGTTTGGCCATAAATAGAGGTAATTTGACCATTTGAACAGTAAAAGGCTGGCCTCTGGCCGCAGCAGGGAGGTGGCCTTATATGAGGGGTACTTTTGAATTATTGGGTGGTTGTTGCCAAAGAATTTTGGCCTTATAAGGGGAGTGGCCTGATATGGGGGTGGCCTTTAACGGGGGACTACTGTATTCCTGTTTTGTCATGCCACCAGTGTCCTGTGATACTTATAACCATTGTAAACCAAAGTCACGCAACCAGTGACGATCACCTAACCAGTGACGATCACGTAACCAGTGACGGTCACGTTACCAGTGACAAACAAAACCATAACCAAGTCACGAACCAAGGTGACGTACTAAACCAGTGCCGGCTCGTGCTATTGCTACCACCCCCCCTTTAGGGTTAACATTTGGTGTCCGGCGGTGGGATAAACCCAGGAATTTATTTCCAAAGAAACTTATATTTATATTTATATGCTTTATTCTGATTTATGTATATATAGCTCAATTATGAGTAACCATGATAACCAAAGCAACATAGATAACCATGATAACCAAAGCAACATAGATAATCATGATAACCAGAGCAACATAGATAACCATGATAACCAGAGCAACATAGATAACCATGATATTGATAACCAGAGATTTTATAATCAGTTAATGTTTGAAAACCAAGAGCTGAGAAAATTTGTTATTGACCATATGACTGCTTTGCAACAAAATACCAGAGAGACAGGTGAGCAGATTAAGCAGTTATTTGAAATAACCATGAAGTTGAGAGACCAAATGGAAACTTTGTTCCATAGATTTAGACCAGATATGTCAACATCTGATGCACCATATAGAAATACCCAGAACAGCTATATCCCTGGTAGTGGTAGTCCAAGACCAATTATTCCAACTAGTCTCACCAGTCCGACAACCATCCCTTCTGATGTACCAAATTTTAGACCAGTAGAAAACCAACATGTCAAACATGGCTACACCAAACCTAATTATTTTGACGGGTCAGGAAGCTGGGCAGATTATTGCCTCCATTTTGAAGCAGTAGCCCACCTTAATAGTTGGTCAGACCAAACCAAAGCCCTTCAATTGATAGCCTGTATGCAAGGAACTGCCTTGTCAGTATTAGGGAGCATTAGCATTTAATAATCCTCCCTCCTATAACTAGTCATTGCAGATTTTAACCAAGTATTTTTTACCAGTTAACCAAACTGAGGTCTACATGTCGCAGTTAGAGGCCAGAGCTCGCAAACAGGGGGAACCATTACAAGATTTGGCATATGATATAGGAAGACTTGTACGTCTTGCTTACCCGAAAGCTCCTTCTGATGTACAGGACAGAATTGCTTGTAAAGCATTTAGAGAATCTCTAAATGACCATAACCTTGAGTGGGCATTATTCAAGTCAAATATTGATGATATAGATGAACTATTATCTTTAGCTATAAAGTTTGAGGTATTTCAGAGAAAGTCTAACCAAAAGAGGTCCTTTGTGAGATCACAGAGCAGTGATCTTCCAGATGATACAGCAAATGACCATTTTAATAGGAGAAATCAAAAGTGTTTTCTCTGCAGTTTAAAGGGACATAAGCAGAAAGAATGTCCCATGAGATTTGAATAGCTGTATTCAGTGACCATGAGTACAGATTGCTTCTACTATTGTTTATTGATGCTTTATAAATGGTTTGATATATTTTACAGTGATGTACCTAGTATTGAACCTTGTCTTATACCATGTTATTACCATTGGATGTCCTTCCTAACCTGACAGCTATTTATTCATGTGACCAATGAATAAGTTTGATTACCCTTGATAACCAATGAATTGAACCTTGTGGTTGAAGACCTTAATTTTTATCCTCCAATATTGCTCAGTCAGAAGATTCACTGACGTGTCTTTTTGGAATACCAAGAGGGTATAGGTCCGGTGACGGGTGATTTCTTTATGAGTAAATATTTTCTGTAGATGCAGTTGCTGACGTGTCTTTATGGAGTACTAAGAGAGTATTGCCTGGTGACGGGTAACCTGTATTTGCAGTTTTATTATTATTATTTATTGATTTTATTTAATAAGCTTATGCATTTCCTAACGTTGTTAGAGATTTTAGTATAAGTTAGGGTGATGACAGTGGAAGTCTAGCCATTTCTTCAACCAGAATGTTTGATTACTTGTACCAAGCTTTTACGTTGATATCTTGCTACCCAAGATAACCTGTTGAACCATGTAATAACCAGTATAGTTACCATTTGGATAACCATAGTAAACCCTTGAGATAACCATAGAACAGATGAAGATACCGTTTATATCCGTTAAGGTGTTAGGTAGGATTTGGTTAGGTAGGTGTTCCTTTTTTTAAGTTTGGGACGAACTCTTCCTGGGTGGGGGGCTATGTCACGGCTAGGGTGTAAGCTGTAGGTTTGTAATGATGTTTATTTCTGACTGTCAGTAAACACTCTTTGTTATTTTCTATGTGTTTGCGCTTTACTGCCAGTCACTCGCGATATGGACATTATATGAAGTATTTGTTATTGTTGTTATTATTACTATGGGTGTGTATTTCTTAGGAAACGTTTTGTAAGGTTAAATTCAGAGTTCGTTCCATTGTTTTGCTCATTCAAACGACGGTCAGCCCCAGGTCGCTGGTTGTGCTTTATTTTGATAAACGTACACCTTGCTCGTCCCTATTATTTGTTGACCAGTTCAGGCTAAGGGTATTCATTGTAACTGGGTTGATTTCCCCTTTGTGTAAGGTTGTGGTAAGCCCATATTCCCCTTTTATTCCCATGTTTTCCAAGTACGTTTTGTACTTTCACTTTGCCGACCATGTTTACGATTAGTACTTCCGGGTCACGGTGTAACCTACGACCAACCAACCAGAAGACCAGAAATGTACCACGGAAAGGCCCCGGCTGTCCCACGGTGGTCGGTGGTACTTCCTTTTTATTTAAATACCACGGAGCGTCGAGATGACGTCAGACTTGGACTGACCCTCAGCGAGATAACATCGTTTCTGTGCCTCTGAGACTACCACTACTGGAGGGGATATAGCTGTCAAACCATTAAACCACCTTTGATAACCTTAAGGAACCTCTTACCATTTATGGAGATGGAGTGACGTAATATTTACTACAGCCGTGGTAAATCTAACCGGCAATTGTTACTAAAAGGGGGGACTTGAATATTTATTTACATATAACTTTGAGGGCTTAAAGAATGAATTGTTAGTTATATTATTATTATAACTTTGACCATTAAATGTTAAATGGTTTATCTGAATTGATTATTTACCAATATTCCTGTTTTGTCATGCCACCAGTGCCCTGTGATACTTATAACCATTGTAAACCAAAGTCACGCAACCAGTGACGATCACGTAACCAGTGACAAACAAAACCATAACCAAGTCACGAACCAAGGTGACGTACTAAACCAGTGCCGGCTCGTGCTATTGCTACCACCCCCCCCTTTAGGGTTAACAATATATTGCTGTTCTTCTCATTACAAATTAAATACATATATAACAAGACACCATGTACTAATACCTTTTCAGCTTCAACAAAATCCTTTGTGGCGTCAATGGCATCTTTAGCATTTTCAAATTTGTTGATTTCATTGCTAACATAGGCCTTGACGTCAGCAATGGGCTTGGTATATCTTCTATATTCATCTCTCTGGAAAAAAAACCAACATATTTGTTGCATGTAAATAACAACTCAAATACACAGACAATTATACATATTAAAAGATTAATGAATGTTATGGTTGATTTACACTTTATGATTTTCAAATTTAATTAATTCAACTTAAATACTTAAATTTAAGATTTTTTAATGTTACTAAAACATTTATGTTACATTAAATAAGAACAATTATTATATAGATATAGGTGAAAGATCGTGATTTCCGAGTTAAATAAATTTCTAGATTTTCACGGAGTTAATTACAGGATTTATATAACTCGCGTGCGAATTTATCTAACCCTCGTGAAGTTTCCCGCGAAAAATACGTAGCTTAGATTAGTGCGCAATACACAATTCATTAATCAATAATTTATTCCGTTTTCATTATTTGATGATCTATTAGTCACGTTTTTCCAAATTATCTATATAATAAATAGTATAACTAATTCGGGGTGATGAATATTAATTTTAATGTCACTCGTGTCGAATAACGCTAGGGGATTCAACTCGTGCGCGGAACAAGTTCCGCGCACTTGTTGAATCCTGGCGTTATTCGAGACTCGTGACATTAAAATTGATATTCGCCACCACTCATTAGTTATACTATAACTATCTCCCCTTTATGATAGCAAACCCAATGAAAAAACCTGGAATCTCCACTAAATAAATTTCATTTATATCAATTTTCATCAAAATGATCAAGGTTAAGGGGGAGTTCCATATGTATGAGATATAAGGACAGAAAGGGTTGTTTCAAACTAATTTTTATTTTTTTTATTTTTTTTTGGGGGGGTGGGGGAATTATCTTTTTTTTTAAATATTATATCAAATATTAAGAGCAGTGCTTGAAATCCCCACCCTAGCATATGCCTCTTAGTCTGACAGACCTAGACCATTGATCTATTGAACCCAAATCCAAATGAAAAGGACTCTTTCCTTTCTATTGTAATGTGTAAATGTTTCACAAAATACCATCTAGCTGTTCAATAGTTAAGACATAAAAGCAAAGTCGGAATGGAATCATGAAAAGATAAAAAACTAAATTCTATAACCCCCTTCTTTTCATAAATAACTATGGAACAAAAATAGTTTTTTATTTATAGTCTGAAGTAGCAATATTTTTAACTCTAGTTCAAGGCCAAAAAATTGTTGATTAGGGCAATAAAAATATTTTGCAATTGCTCTCATTTTTGAACAGGATGAAAAAATGTTAAAATTTCATTATGATTTCCACCATGGTTCTTTTTACATTAACTATCAAATAATGATTCTTATGTCTTACAGCAAGTTCCTTCTGTATCCATGGTTCAATCATTTTCTTCATGTACTTTTGATACACATACACTCCAGTAGCAATGGCAATAACAGATTCAAAAAATGTGTCTTCTATAACGATGTACTCTTTGCTCAGTAAAGTTGTAACAACTCCGGTCATCAGGAGGTATGGACCTGAAAAATAAAATAAAAGAAGAGTTAACACAAAAGTATGTCTCGCCTGCCGGCACCATCATTATTCTTTCTTACTTCTATATTTTTAATTTACATGCATTTTCAGTTTCTGAGATCAAAAAATGTTTATAGAACTTAAACATTGCAAATAAATGCAATAAAAATAATCAAAGTCACTCAACCGGAAAATCAAGGTCAAGGTCAAAAGATTAGGATTTAACTGTGCTCAGCTAGAACTGGGGCATATGCATACCAAGTTTCATCAACCTAGGACTTATAGTTCTTTAGATATGGAGGTGCTCGCAAAACTTTTCCATTGCTATTATATGTATTGAAAATTGTCAAAGTCAATCAACCAAAAAATCAAGGTCAAGGTCAAAAGATGGGGATGCAACTGTGCTAAGCTACTACTGGGGCATATGCATACCAAGTTTCATCAAGCTAGGACCTATAGTTCTTGAGATATGGAGGTGCTCGCAAAACTTTTCCATTGCTATTATTTGTATTGAAAATTGTCAAAGTTACTCAACTGGAAAATCAAGGTCAAGGTCAAAAGATGGGGATGCAACTGTGCTAAGCTACTACTGGGGCACATGCATACAAAGTTTCATCAATCTAGGACTTATAGTCCTTGAGATATGGAGGTTCTCATAAAACTTTTCTAAAAAGTTAATGCCACCGTCCGCCAGTAAAGTAACACCTATGTCCCGCTCTGCTTCGCAGGCAAGACAAAAATGAAGAAAAAATTATAAATGGTTGGATTTGATGGATGTGCTGTAGAAGGCAGGTACTGCTTACTGTTCCAGACCACCTGAGTTCACTCTCGTTAAGACTTGAGTTTGCACTGCTCATTTCTGTTTGGGGGATTTTGTATGTTTTCTGTTTTTTCGTGCTGTTTTCATTCAGTCTGGTTTTGTTGTTGCCCTTTCTGACTTTTGACACCTGAATGCCCCATTGGTGCCTCTTTGCTTCTTTCAGAAAAACAGCAGTGTTCCCCCCAGAAATATTAATAGCATCCTGGTATTTTCAATTTTCACAATAGCATCTTTTGCTTTGAAATTATAGCATCACTTTTCTTATGAAATATATTAAGATAATTTCTAATAGCATCACATTGCAAGGATGATAAAAGGGCCTGGGGAGAACACTGAACAGGAACTACTTTAGTGAATGACATAGGATCAAATCCAAGAATATGGTGCCCCATGTGCACTACACAACTTGAAAAAAACCAACTACAGTCTGAGAAAAATCTCAACTCATTGTACAAATATATTTACTATGGGAGATAAAACTATTTTGGGGGTTTTATGGTGCTGAGCCAAGATTAACACTTCATGACATCTGACCAGATGTTAAAACCAATATCTACCCTTATAAAATGTACCAGTTTTCTTTCTTTTTATATTTATTTTTATTTATAACCGGTCCAACCAAAAACATTTCTAGACTGGACAAAGGACAAGATAGGATAAGAAGACGAATTTGGCCCCCTAAATTGGTCAGATTTTCCAAAATCGGAATATTGAATTATAACGGTGTGATTTTGTGATTCAGAAGTTGTATTTTTTGGAACAAGCACAATTTTATTCAAAATTTGACATATGGCGTAATTACGCTTGTGCACAAAATGATAGAAATATGAAATGTAGCAAAATGGGCTTAAAATTGTTAAAATGACAATGGTTTTTGTGAAATTTAAATCTGAGCGGACCTGCAGCCCACAAAGATAATTTCTGGAAATATTAGTTTTTGTATGCCAATTCCACAGTTAGAATATTTTTGTGGGCCGCTTGTCCGCTCATATTAAAAACGAAAGAATATGGAATATGTGCCAAAAAGACACGATGCACATACATGTAATAAAATGATTTTAATAAATGTACAAAAGCAAAATTTCACTGCGTGTGAAGCGCTTTTCTGGATTAACCTTCATCAGACACGCTAGGAGTAGAAAACTTGGAAAACCGGTAGAATATTGAATTTGATTTTTAAAAAAATGCCAAAAAATATTACAACAATGACCAAACAGATAAATTTGTACAATTTCTGAAGAAACAGCCAAACGTTGTCAAATTTTGGAAATATGTAAACTGTGTCTTTCCAGCACATATTCCAGTACTCGAAAATATATAAGAGCATACAACTGAAGCACGGGGAAGCTTTCTACGACCTCCACACGGCACTAAAGCCAAACTCTGAAATAATATTAAAAACGAAAGAATATGGAATATTGACATAGTTGTTTTAGCCAAAAACATACAAAAATGTACCAAATTTCGAGTATTTGTGAGAAAAAGTCACTTATTCGTCAAGTTTGATTGAATGCTAAAATCAGATTGGATCTATAATTTGTTTAAAACATTCAAATTTATCTAGTTTCATTACTTAATATCATATAAATCAATTTTTGAGCATAAAATTTCACTTTTGAAAAAGGGGCCAAAAACAGCCCTTATCATACCTTGTCCTTTGTCAATCAATAGTAACTTACATAGACAACATTCATTCCTGACCAATTACATACAATAAAGTAATATTTCTCGATGTAAAATTTCAATAAGGAGGACACTTAGAATAAAATTTACAAGGTATACCTACCTGATACACCAGTCTTTGAGTAAAGAGCATCACCCCAAGATTTAGGGAATAAGATAAATTGTTTCTCAGGAATTGTTTCAGGTGCTTTCAAGATTGGGAAGTTCTTTGTATCTCTCTCTTTCCCATAGTACAATTCATTTGCTTTGGCCCATGTGTCCATCATCTCTTGCATGTTAGCCTTCATGGACGCTACTTTGGCCATTGTTGCTTGTTTGTCCTCCCTTGTGGCCACATCTGTAGATGCCAGTCTTGGGAGACATCTTAAAAAGAAAATGTATATACACATTATATAGTATTAAATACACACTTAAATAATGTAAGGGAGATTATTCTTATGATAAACATGTAATATCATGCTTTATTCAACACAGAAGAGCACAGTTTTCCAAAAGTAGCAGCTAAGCCTGAATTACAGAACACTGTACAACAGTGAACTACATTTGTAGCATGAACAATTGAAAGCTCAAAAGAATTCAATAACCCAAATTGATTTTAAGTACATGTAGCCTTCTGTTAAAGTGGAGCACTGAGAGCATTTAAAGCTTTTTATTCAGGGGTTCAAATTAGCGCTGGTCTGGGACCCTCAATTTCTGATGCAGGACCTTCAAAATTTTATTGACAAAGGTCCTGGACCTACATGTATCAGTATTTACAATTACTCTTATTGAGGACCTTTCTATTTCTTCTGGAGGACCTTCCATTCTGGACTCCACGAAGGACCTTTTGCCCTTAAATGTTAATTTGAACCCCTGTTCATTACCTACATTTGTACAAGAAAGCAGGTACATAATTATAATGATGTTTCATATATATATTGTGCCTTAATGATGTGCTAATATATGACTTTGTGCTAATAATATATTTCATTTATTTATCATTATTAAATTAGTATGATTCCAGCAAGTTCTAAACAAAATTCAAGGCTTTAAGGGTGAAATCAAGAAACACAAGTATATTTAATATAACTAAATGAACAGTGTATAATACATTTTTTCTTACCTTTGGATAGTGGCAACATGTCTCCCAAAAACCCCTGAAAAATAATAATTTAAATAATTTGCTGTTAGTCAAATACTTATTTCACAGCCTACTCATATCAAACACTACAATGGTACTTTAACATGCATGGAGTATTGCTCTCCCTATTCAGGGACAACCTTTATTTGTCCCCTCTGAAGGACAAGCATCATTCCTCGAGACCATCCTCACAAATGGTGTCAAGGAATGAACCTAAAACCTCAGTGTTAGAGCAAAGCTCTTAGTTATAGAAAGACTGCCTTATGTCATCAAATTCAAAATATGCTGGCCAAAAAATATGTTTTGTCACGTACAACGTACATGTACAATGTAACTAAAGTCCAGAAAATGATGGCGAAAAATTTAAAATTATCCCTATTAGCCATCTCTGTCCAAATTAACACAGTAAAATATCTTCTTTTCATTTTTGCAAGCTTGAAGGCAATACATGTCAGTGTTCTCCCCAAAAACTTTTAATAACATACTGTTTTCACAATAGCATCTTCTGACTTAAAATTATAGCATCACATTGCCAGGATGCTATTAGGGCCTAGGGAGAACACTGCATATATTACATGTACTTATTCATGTGAAACCTAAGAGCATGATTTATAACACCTCTACTTAGGATCGTTCACTTATTACCCTCGTGACATGTACGGATATACAACATCTATATATGTAAGGTATAAACGTCCTTTTCGACACACTTGGGTCATATAGGGTGGTCAGTTCAAATAGTGGAAGAAACCTAAGTACCCGGAGGAAACCACAGACCTTCAGGGCAGGTACCTGACAAACTTAATCACATACGAGTGGGGAAGTCCTGTTTTTGTAAATTACAAGCTGGACTCAAACACCACGTGAGAGGTTATCTGCAGCTAGTGATCAATAATGTGGTATTTAAACCGAGCCTTAGGTCACTGGGCCACCCAGGGTCCCTTCCTCATAACAAGCCAGCCCATTAATGAACAAGGAATCTATGAGCTACTGCCCACTTAGTATACCCCGCTACTCCCAAAATGAACTATGTTGGTAAACAGGAAGTAGCTATTATACAGACCACATTTCGATTCTCGCAATTAAAGACCTCATAATGAGCTCTTATACCAAAGGACTAAAGCCACGAACCCTCATATTTGGCCCTAAATCGGGCCATTTTTTCAAATTCATTTCTTAGATAAGATTTTTGTGGCCAAGTAGTCTAGATTGATTACTTATTACAAAACAAAGTCAATTCTAAAGTTTTCTGTACTTGTGACATTGTAATGAGGTCATAGAGTGACGCAAAAATTGAAAACATGCTAATCCCAGCAAAATTTCACAATTTTCCACCTGGTTTGTGGTGAAAATGACATGGGCACCACCCCTCGCCCATAAATATTTTTGTTTAAATTTTATAAATACATTATTTTCTTCATATTTCAACAAAAATTTCGATGGGCGAGGGGTGGCGCCACATAGAAAATCACAAAATTGTGAATGAAAAACAAGTCATTTTGGCCAAAAAGTGAAAAATCACTGATTTAGGCTATTTTTGAAGGGTTAGGGTACTTGAAAATTCATCTATACACCATAATCAAATCTTTTCTCTTTTAACACAGACTTTCAGCTATACATACACAAATTTTGGTGCAAAACAAACCAATTTTGATATTTGAGTATTAACAGGGCCAATTATGGGGGTTCGTGGCTCTAGTCCTTTAAAGTCACTGTGATATGTAGTTGATAAAAAAAAATAAAAAAAAATTCAATAATAGACTAGTAATCACTAATGTTGAAAATTGACGAATTCGGTAAACAGGATTGGAAGTAGATATCTAACAGATCTAATTTCGGTACACCCAATAAAAGACCTCACACTGAACTCATATACCAAATTTCAAGTCACTGTGATATGTAGTTGCTGAGAAAAATGTTATGAAAATTTTCAACAATTGACTAGTAATGTTGAAAATTGACTGTCTGTAAACCGAGAGACCTAATTTCGGCACTCACAATAAAGGACCTCACACTGAACTCATATACCAAATTTCAAGTCACTGTGATATGTAGTTGTTGAGAAATCTGTTACAAAGTTATGCTGCGGATGGATGGACAGACAGAGGTAAATCAGTATACCCCCTCTTCTTCGAAGCAGGGGTATAATGAGCTTATTACAATGTCTAATGTAAGTTTTGTGAGCTTGTTCTTGTAAATATACTGGTACATACTTGTTGCTTAAAGTAATAAAGAATTGAATTGAATATTGTACATAGTCTGCCAACTTATATTACAACAGTATTAAAATGCATGACATGCATGACATGAGGGAACATCCAGTGTAAAAAATCTATGACACTAAGGGCACGTTCAACATTCCTTCCAAGGGCGCCATTAGTAGAATTTTACTGTTAGTCCTGAATTGAAAAATAAAACAGAACGCGGGCAACTAAAGAAAAGTGTACTTTCAGCACATTTTCCAAACCTGTTCTACCCTAAGTGAACATGTTTTTCAGCCCTAGGTCATCCTGGGTTCTAATTGTAGAACACAAGCATTCAGTTACAGTGTTGTGGGACTGGAAGTGTGGTAGGGTTGTGGCTAGCCTTTAACAGCTGAGCTAGAGAAGTTCTTATTTGGCTTAGAGCAGTGTCTATAAGTGGTGTGTTTCTTGTCAATGTTTTAACCTTTTTTTTTATCATATTGACCAGAAATTTTTGCATGAAGAATATCGTTCTATAAATCAAATAACTTTATATAGGGCAAACCGACCCAGAGGAAACGTGAATAGTGGCGAACATGTACAAATGTACCATGTCAAACGCAAATTAGGACGAACGGACCCGGATTCCTATCTATGGGAGGTTGATAATACAGAGGCGGATCCAGAAATTCTGAAAATAGGGGGCCCACTGATTGGCCTAAGAAGGGGCCTGCTTTGGTCTCGCTTCAACAGAAACTAAAAATTTCTAAGACATAGGTCTGCCAAAATGGAATCTTTGATTGGACCTAATTTTTTTTTACTGGCCCTGTCTACTTTCTAAAATCTACAGGACATGGGTAAAGTAAGTATGTTAAAAATGCTGGACCTACTTAAATTTTACCAGTCAGGTCCGACACATTTCGCAAACCATGCTTCAATGATTTCCTATATATTCAACCAAATTTTCCCCCACCCCCGGCACCCACTGGATCTACCAATGTGATATGGTGCTAGTGTGCCTGGTCTGGGAGCTGGGCTACCACAAGATTTTCATTTTTCAATAAAATGCCTGTAAAAGAGACATTTTTTTAAAAGGAGTACAATGGCACATGGACCATATCTGGAGACTGCAGTTTTTTTTTTTACAAAACTAGTCGAAGGACCACATCAGAGACCATGGCACACCGGTAGAGGGAAGCGTGAAAACGCCAGTTATTGCATATATTTTTGAGCGTCATTATTGTCTGTATAGTTATCAAATCATCATACAACAATTAACAAAATGTAGACTGCAAAAAGATTAACCATTTCAATTCATATACCTGATTTTGACGCGAGAGTCGACAACATTTTGTTCGACCTTCGAAGGGAACCACTTGCCGTAAATCGTCAAAATCCCCGGATGTAAAAATTTTAATGTCGTAAACATCGTCTGCATAGAAAAGTTTGTTTTCTAAAAAGTACTTACTTCAGTTACTTGATAAGAACCTTCCATGTTACACAATCAACCAGTCAGAGACAGACTCAAAGTCAAAGACAGAGCCAAAAAGGGCAAAGCTGATCAAACATCATGAGAAGTTCAAATGTCCATGCCCATGCCATGTGTTGAAAATTCTACAAATGATGGTATTCAATATTTTTAGGCCAATGTAGTGGCGTTTCTGTTCTGAATTTTGATTCATCAAAAAAATTATATAAGGGGACGACCATTTGATTCTGAGGGGGGCCTGGCAGTTTCAGTTGAGACTGATTATTTATTATAAAAAATTTGCTGGCCAGAATATTTATTTTTTGCCGCAACGCAGCAAGAATATTCATTTTCTGCATGCAATAGCTCAATTGAGCAAGGATCTTGGGACGGATTATTTATTTTCGCTGATTTGGTCTTTGTCGTATGGGGTACTACAAAGATGCACCCTGGGTACATACTTGTATACAAGTATGTACCTTGCCGCCGAACTAGACAAGATTATGTACCCTGGGTACTTAATCTTAGTACCCTAATTTGAGATGTATTATAAATTATATTAAACTGTATGAAATAGCTTTAAAGCGCGCATATGAATAAATTATTGATCAAATCAAATGTTATCCATATTTTCAATCTCCTCTTAAACTACTGGAAAGAATTTAATGAAACTTGGTATGATTGATCCTTAGGGTGTCCTGCACCAAATTTGTGTTTCGATTCTTGATCTGTCAAAAAAAATTGCCGCTGTTAATACTAAAAATAGACCGGGGGGTCAGACTACTGTAAATCAAAAAGTATAAGAGATAGATGAAATCTGATGCCACCCTACTGCTTCAGCATCGAAAGTTCTAAAGTCTCCATTTGGTCCAAGTTGTTAGATGATCCCTTATAGGGGTAAGGGGTTACTGCCCCTTAAAGGTGATGATAAGCTTTTTCATGTTTTTGTCTTATAGAATGGAAACTATAATAGCAGATAGAGAAAAGCTGTTGCTTGCTTAAACATTCAGCTCATTTAGCTCTACAAAAGTCTTCATAGGGTTGACAACAAGACCAGGTGAGTGATTCAGACTCCTGGGAGCCTTTTGTTTCATTTTTTGCAGGTTACTGATTTTAGTCACCAAAAATAACAAACATTGTACCGAAATTTAATTTAGCAACTTTTACTTAACAAAATGGACAATAACATTAAATAAATACTTTAACACACAATTTCCAAATTTTGTCAAAAATATTCACTAATAAAGATTATGAAGATGTTAGAGCATTTTGAAATATTTGGGTAAGCATATGTTGGCCAAGGCCCGGTTTACTCGTTTTAGTCACCATCATTTCGATTTAGGGTACTAAAATAAAGTACCCAGGGTACATAATCTTGTCTAGTCCAGGGGTAAGGTATATACTTGTATTCAATTATGTACCCAATGTACATATTTGTAGTACCCCATACGACAAGACCAAATCAGCTTTATTTTCTTGCAAACAGAGGCCAGATTATTTATTTCCAACTTTTTACAAGCCAGAATGTTATAAAGGACACAAGGGATTCTAGGAAGTCTGCTTCATATTTAGATCTATATCTTGAAATTGACTCTCAAGGAAGACTTTTAACAAGGCTCTATGACAAAGGTGATGACTTCAACTTTCCAATCGTCAAATTTCCCTTCTTGTGTAGCAATATTCCAACCGCTCCAGCCTATGGAGTTTACGTATCTAAATTGATTCGTTACTCCAGAGCGTGCGGGACTTACATTGATTTTCTTAGCAGAGCAACACATCTGACGCAAAAATTGCTCACACCAGGTTATGTTGCTCCTCGGTTGTTGTCTTCACTCAAGAAATTTTACGGAAGACATCATGCACTTGTAGACAAATATGGGATTTTGATCTCTCAGATTTTTGTTTTGTCTTCCTTTACGCTGAATGGACTATTGGACTATTAGCGACGGGTGTGCTATAGCAAGCAGGAACTGCTTACTCTTCCGGAGCAACTGAGTTCACACTTGTTTCGACTGGAGTTCGCGTTGTTGATTGATATTCAGTTATTTTGTGTTTCCATGTTTTACATGTTGTCTGTTTTTGTCCTGTTCTTGTTGGTGTTTACTGATTTTGTCTCTGTCCTTTCTGACTTTTGGCATTCGGATAACCCATTGGTACCTCTGCTTCTTTCATTTTAATATTTACAATAACTGCCAGGCCCCCCTCAAAATCAAATGGTCATCCCCTTAAGGGGGATGGGGGCCAGGTGACTAAAATTAATACTAATAGAACATAGAATGAGGTACATAAGGGCTGTAAGCAGTTGGCGTGAAATTTGCCATAAAAAGAAGAAAATTCAAAGGAAAAAAATAAAAGAAATTTGTCGCCAAAAGGGGAACTAGGTGTGCAAGTCTCACGCTACTTGCATGAAACTTGACAGGTCTAATAGCTTAAAAACTGTATAAAAGAATAACAGCTTGTCCAGCTAATTAGACTCTTCACTGCATAAGTAGATCAGCAGGGGTGGATCCAGGATTTTAGTTTAGGGGGATGCGTGAAGACTATTTTCACGATTTTTTTTACCTGGATTTTATGCATGAAAACATAACTTTCGCCAGTTTTAGGGGGGCACGCCCGTCATGCACCCTCTGAATCTGCGCCTGATCAGGGTTTTTTCCAGTTGACCCTTTGGGTCTCAAATACCTCTTTTGGCATTCACATTAATTTTCAGCTTGAAATCTGCATTTTTGCTGATGCACCATTATTAAGGTTTTCTTTTTTCACAAAGTTGGATTGTTCACAAAATGATCAAAATACCTTTTTCACCATGCTGTCAGATCTTCCACATGGAGCCTTTTCACAAAACAAACTCTGTCTTATATTAAATAGTAGTTCTTTAGTAGTGCTCAAGGCAATTATTGAATTTATCAACAAATGCCAGATAAATACAATGTAAGTTAACTATATAAGTAATACATGTAGATAACCCCCTTCTCATTTACAAATTGTTTTACATGTACATTACATACACATTTTAGTCACTGCCACCCCAGGTTTCAACAATCATATACCCATCCATTTTCATTTATTAAGTCATATTGTTTCTTTGTATTTTATGTTCTTAATTCTTTAGTTGTGTCATAACCATTTATTGAAATGTGTTAGTACAAATAAATTTATCTTATCTTATGTAAATAAAATTCATACACTTGTCAAAAATCAATCAAAGGTATTTCAAATGAGTGAATCTTTAGCTTTCATTTGATTGTATATATGTTTCCATCATTTATCCAATAAGACTTAGACAATTACAAACAATAACACTGCATTTTTCATTTATAATGGACTATATGAGGGAGGGACCAATTGACCCAGAAGGGGTTAATGAGACCTTAAAATCATATTTTCATAATCATATTTGAATACATGTATAAAAATTAAAAGAGGAGAACTTTTTGAATTTATTAAGCCCTCATATCAGCCAAGGATTTGTGCAGTCTTGATTTTACATGTATAGGCATTTGAAAAAGGGGTGTACCATGAGAAAACCTTAAAGACTTGACGTTATAGAAAGTTTTTCCATGTTGAATGTATTAAACTTTACTCTATTCACTTTCTTACAATTAAAACAATTTTTAATAGGTACAGTAACATAGCAGTGACTACATTTTAATGGTCTAAGGGCAGACAACTCTATGGAAAAAAAAACAGGCATCATCATACATGAAAAATCAACATTTTGTCATGTTGCGAGCAAGAAATCTGTTTATTTTCAATCGTTTGAGCCTAAATTCCTGTTTTAAATGAGGTTTTTGAAAAAAATATACATCAAACAATTTTTCTATTCCTGTATGAGGGTAAGAAAAAATTTGTGTTCCAGTTTTCCCAGCAACTAGTTACCGTACTACTAATCACAGCCACTTGACATTTGGTATACAGCATCGTGGTGGGGTCCCATAACATGGGATTTGATTTCAGGTCTGTCGCTCACCTACATCCTGTTTAATGAAATCTTGCTATTCTTGACTTTGACAGATTTTTCATTTTTAATGAGGGACCAATTGACCCTGAAGGGCTTACCGGTAATGAGACCTGATATGATATGATATCAGTTATGGCCCCTTATAAACAGCAATTTAAAAAAAATAGCTTGAAAATCATGGAAAAAAGCTTTGCTTGCTGAATTATTCAGCTAAGTGTCAGAGCTATACACAAAACTCCATTGGATCCAAGTAGTCAGAAGAATAAATGTCAGGGTTTTTTTAAACAAAATGATTTATCATTAAAAAAAACTTTGTATAACAGAAATAAATAAGAGCTTTACTAGGTTTTGTGTTCAGTTTACTAGCCTTATAGCCTTTTGTTTTCTTTAATACAAAAAGTAAGTCAAAGTTTTGAAATAAGACTAAGAGGAAAATATTTACACAAAATGAGAATCAATCAACTTGATAGAATGGGACAGTAAACAAGTCATTTTGTTTTAATTTCAAAACATTGAGATTAGTCCAATATTCACATTTTCTGATTATGGACATTGTTATAAAGTGTTAAGAGCTATAAAAAATAATGATTGCACAAGGTTTTTCTCCCTTTTACACAAAAAAGAGCAATCTTCAACTGCTTTTAATGCATAAAGCCTAATTTGGATTTATTTTTATAATATTGGAAATTTAGCATCATATGATGTTATTGATTTCAAGTCCTAATTATCATAATGAGAGGAACCAGCCAGTGGAATGCTTTGGAAGTTTATTGATTAAGTCTTTATAATCATATTGTCTCTTACTACGTCAATGACTCTCACAGCCTACACAAAAAACATTCAAGGAAAGAACTGTGTTTATGAATTATGAAATGAGGAATTAGATATACCCTTTGAAATTTCTTATAAATACTTTTGGAATTATGCTTAGACTTCATCGTCCACTTTGTTCGGATGTGACTTTCAGGTACTAGTAAACAATGATTTTTAGATTTGTTTGTTTATGATGTCATAATGATTTTTTATCTGAACATGACATATTGTACAATAATAGAATTTGTTCAGCTTTTGTTGTGATTTTAGAAATGTCATCATCAAATTCAAAAAGATCAAATTGTCATTGCAGTAAATTTAAAATTTTATGTTGAATTATCCTTTGAATTGATATTAATATGATTATAATGTCTGGATTTGCAGGAAAAAGTAATCAATAAATATTTTTTGTTATTTTGAATGGCATGGTTTCTCATTTTTCAGCAAATCAATGGCATGCAGATAAGTTTTCATTCATAATTCAAAATTTTTGCCCTTATATACATATTTTCAAGTTATTACATTTATATGCATTGTCGAATAAAGTATTCATTTGAAACTCCTTGTTTTGTTTATTAAATGTAGGGGGAGATAATTTGCATGATTGAAATTATTTAAATAGTTAAAACAAAATAAATTATACACATTTTGCTTTATACTTTAAAAATTAAGTGTAATTTGCATAAACAAAACAACTGAAACATTACTCAGGCATTTGATTCTTATATTTATAGTTTAAATGTGTTATGAAAGACAGTTTTTGACTGTTTTTCAAGGGGCCATATCACAATTTTATCAACTTGTCATTTTAAGTCAAATAGTAAATATTTAAAATTTCCTGCTTTCCTTTTTAAAAATCCAATAATTTACTAAGGTCACAGATGTCAATGACAATTTCAAAAGTGAAGGCAGTGTCTATGGGTTGTGTGGCAATCCTTTGTTTAGGAAATTTTGTTATGTGCAATTAGGTAATGTATTGGGCAAAAATGGGCCAAGATTCTGATTGGTTTTTAACCCCTCCACAAGCTCCACACACTCTGTTTTCTTGGAATGAATGGAATTTATAAGAAAAATCTGTATAACCACTTTTACCTGGAACTTGTCATACAGACAAACAGAAATGCTGGATGGAATCTTGCCTTTATAAGCAACCACTATTTTATCTTTTCAGATTAGTACATGATATTAGCCCAGATATACTAACAGAAGAAGACACACCAGATTACAAGGCAAAAGAGCAATACATTTTGTCATGCCTGTCCCAAACAAGACAGAAGTCCCATGGTGGAATAAAACCCAAACACAATCTAGAGAGGATAGAAGACAAGTTAGGATACCAGAGCAAAGAGGAGAAGTTGTTGTCCCAGCAGAGAGCATTGGAGAAGCTTAACAATGTTATAAACTCTCAGTATTTAGAAAATTGTACAGACCATAGAACAGTGTCAAAGTCTACTGAGGTAAATACTTAGTGTGTATAATATATCCACCCTATTTGGTTATCTTATACCCCCTGCAAACAAAATTTGGGATCAGGATAAAGGAATCACCCTGAAAAAGATAACATAACATTGTTTTGTATACTGCAAACTTCAGAATCCATCAACTGTCATTTTTCAACAATCCACGGAAATTGGTATTCAAGAAAATAAATGAATCCATACTAACTTTAAGAATCTAAAACAACTCAAAATAACTTCTACTGTAATTTAAAGAATCTAAAACAAAGCATTAACTTAAAAAAACCCAAACAACTTAGAAATTAACCTCAGAATTAAAAAAAAAATAATGTAAAATGTTTTCACAGGACAATGAAAAGTTGCATGAGAAACCAGCGCACAAACTACTTCCAAACACCAAAAAATGCCAAATTCCACATGGATATAAAATTCCCAAGAGGCCAAGAAAACTTCCTGAGATTCCAAAGAATCAAGGCAGTGGTGAGTCTATAATGTTCATATTTAATTTGGAAAACTTATATGTTTTTGGTCTGAATTTCTTATGGTAATCTTTGTAATGACAAATTCCATACTAGGGACTCTGGGACCAAAAGGGGGGGGGGGGGGGGGGGTAGCTCCAAGTAATTTTGGGTCCAGATGTGCGGCCCAGAAATTTTGTACCCACCCCATTCATATATACGCCTGCATAAAAAAAACATAAATTTTTAATGCATTTAAAATTACATAAAATATGCTTTAACTTGGCATGTACAATCAGGGTCACAAGCAGGCAAAACGTGGATGCTTGGTCATTTTTTTGCTATTGATATATGACTTTTGTGAAAAGTACACCTTATCATATGTGCAACATCTGAAAATTGCCCCCTTTTCACATATTGGACACCCCAAAAAGTAGACCCTTTTGGGCCGCACATATGTACCTACCTTTATAATGGAAGTTACCCCCTGTGTCTGGGACCATCTAAACTGAACTTGCAACATGGTGAAGCATGTTTCTAGCTGAATGCCACCAGCTGCCATGTAGTTTTTGAAAAGAGAATGATAAATCAGGATTTTAGATTATTATGCCATACATACATGTAGATTACATGTCATAGTACTTTTCTGCATATTTTTTTTTTTCAATTTGATTGAAAGTAGGACCCTGAATCATTAGAATGTAGGAGCTTTTATATAGTTCTCACTTTGTCCATCTGTTTATTTTTCTGTCTTTCTGTCTGTTCATCCACAATTTTTTGTTGAGCTTAAATTAAAACGATAATGGGTTATATTTTGAAGTTTTATACAATGATTAGTGTTATTTGAGGACTGAAAATTTAATGCAAGTCTGTCAAATATTTTGGGAAAACTTTTTGGGAAGATTTTTTGCTGAGAGGACCAAAGGGCCATTCTTTTGGTATTTAGATTAATAATAACAAAACACTGTAACTCGTTGTAGACGAATCTCAAGCTGAGGAAGACAAATCACAGACACAGACGAAAAACGAACGCTGCTTAGCTGATGAACTTCAGGAGGCCCTTCTCAAAGATGCTACAGCTGAAGATGATGTGTTCCTACCTAATGAAGCATGTAAACAAACCACAGACAATTCTAAAGTTTATCCCAAATTCAGTGGTAAATACTTAGAGGAGCTGAGATCGTTACAATTTTCCAACAGTGTGTCAAAGAATACAAAACCATTTTTAAATTCCAATAATATATATTTGGAGGAGGATTCTACTGTTGATAAAAAGCGTCCATCTTTGACGTCAACGTCAGGCAGAGATGGGAAAGAATTTGATGGTAAGTGTTTTCATTTCATGATTTGACTGAATTTGTGTCGTGTGCCACAATGTTTAAAAAAAAAGATTTCATAACTGCTGAGTGTTTAAATTGCCTCTGATTTTAGATAGGTTGTGTCATTCAAAAACAAATAATCCACATTTCATCACTGTGGATTCATTTATTTTCGTGGGTACCAATTTCCATGGTTTGGTGAAAATTGGTTGGTATGTGAATTTGAATTCAAAGTTCTGAAGTCTGCAGCATAAAGATCAATGTTATTTTTTCTTTTTGTTAGGTATGATATCAAATTTCATGGATCAAGGCCACCCAGGAAAACCACAAAAATTGATACCAATTGAATAATAATGAAACTACAGTATTTTATGTTAGATGTCCCTTTAGAGGGACCTGCACATTTACTCTTACTTAATTTGATGATAGCTAATATTTTCCTGGCAGGTCTAATGGTTTTGGCATATCTGGTTCTGTCTTTAAGCTAGCCTTAAGTTCTTTGAAATATGTTTTTTTTATAAAAACTGTCAGCCTATGAAGGGAAACCAAAATATTGTGAATGATTATAATGATTGTGCTGAATGACTCTTAGCTTCTGAACAATAAAATGTACTATTAAGTTTATACCATTGATTTGAATACAAAGTTTAATCAAAAAAGTTTTTTCTACACACAATAAATTTTTGTACTAGTATTATTGTCATGACATAACTCAAGACTTTTATCCAAACCACATACAAAACATATTTCTTTATGAACACACATGATTTTTGGCCAGATTTCACAGAGTGAAATATATAATGGTGAATGTCGGGCAGCAGGCGAGTAAGGTTTTCTCAGCAACTACTAATCACCGCCACTTGATATTTGGTATACAGCATCAGGGGAGGGACCCATAATGTGGGATTCGATTTCACGTCCGTCGCTCTCCTACTTCCTGTTAAATGAAATCCTGCCATTTTTGACTCTGACAAATTTATAATCTACTTTTAAATCGTTGCTGATTTATATACCAGTAGGTTGTCTTGCTTAAAATGAATAATGATCTGGTTTTGTATTAGCAACTGTTCATGATACAGGGTCAAGAAGGCGATCTTCCTCTAGCTATCCTGGTATGAACTACTTAGACATGGAGGTGACACATAGAGGGATGCACAGGTTTATACCTAGACACACTGATGAGATGGAGATAGAAATTGGAGATCCAATACATGTCACAAAAACTGGTGATGATTTGTGGTGTGAAGGTAAAAAGTCACTTTTTTTAGCCATTTTACTATCCTTCTTACGGGTAAAAGCAAAAGGGGCTTAAGTTTGCACTCAGTCTGTCTGTCTGTCACACATCAGTTTTCCAGACTTTTTGTCTGTAGACTTATACTATATATTGCACTGCTTTTTGGTACTTTAGTCGAAGCATTTTTCCCTTTGGTCTGCTATGCAAATTTTTAATGGAGTTATGGCCGTTTGGACTTTGAAATAAAGGGTCTGTAGGGGGGCTATGCATTGTTTTGCATTACTTTCAGACTGCTTGTGTACCCTGATTTGGAAATATATGTGCCACAAAAAAAGAACCCAACTAAGAGGTAATTAAAAGTCCTACAAGATCATGTTTATTTTTTTGGTAAATCAAGAAAAAACAAGAGTTAACACTAAAGTATGTCTCGCCTGCCGGCACCATCAGAAACAATTATTCTTTCTTACTTCCACTATATTTTGAATTTACACGGATTTCCAGTTTCTAAGATAAAAAAAAATGTTTATAGAACTTAAACATTGCTAATATATTCAATAAAAATAATCAAAGTCATTCAGCCAGAAAATCAAGGTCAAGGTCAAAAGATGGGGATGTAACTGTGCTAAGCTACTACTTGGGCATATGCATACCAAGTTTCATCAACCTAGGACCTATAGTTCTTGAGATATGGAGATGCTCGCAAAACTGTTTAATTGCTATCATATGTATTGAAAATTGTCAAAGTCACTCAACCGGAAAATAAAGGTCAAGGTCAAAAGATGGGGATGTAACTGTGCTAAGCTTCTACTGGGACATATGCATACCAAGTTTCATTAACCTAGGACCTATAGTTCTTGAGATATGGAGGTGCTCAAAAAAATTTTTCATTGCTATTATATGTATTGAAAATTGTCAAAGTCACTCAACCAGAAAATCAAGGTCAAGGTCAAAAGATGGGGATGCACCTGTTCTAAGCTACTACTGGGGGATATGCATATCAAGTTTCATCAACCTAGGACCTGTAGTTCTTGAGATATGGAGGTGCTCATAAAACTTTTCCAAAAAGTTAACGCCGCCGTCGCCACCCGTAAAGTAACACCTATGCCCTGCTCTGCTTCGCAGGCGAGACAAAAACCACTAAAATAAAATATAAAATAGTCATGACAGCACCTTATCATTTATTTGACCTTTAAATAAATTATTTCAGGTGTAAATTTAAGATCAGGCCAACAAGGTATTTTTCCATCAATGTATGCAACAGATTTACAGTTCCTGGAGGAAGAAACAGGTACAATACATGTATTTATCTATTTAGGCCAATATAAAAAATTTACTAGATTCTCACCCCTCCTACCAGATTTTTTCAGCAGCCTCAAAAAATTTTATTTAGATTTTTTGGCAAATTATGTTCATTTTTGGTAAATGTCCTTTGATATGACAGGAAATGAATAATATGTTAAAAAATAAAATTTGCCAATCTGCCCCATGTTTTCAAGATATTTGGATGAGAATCTAGGAATTATTTTATCATGGCCTTATGCAAATTGTGATTGATAAAACATTTAAGTAACAAACTTTAATTGGTAAGAACATATAAGTAACAAAGCTTGGTGAAGTCTGTTTTTGATGTTTCACTAGAAAGGTCGGATTTTAGTCTGAATGAAATGTAAGTTCACAAACAATTTAAACAGAGATAGAACTGCTTATATGATCCAATGCAGGAAAAAACTTTCAAAATTTATTTGATTGTTGGTTGAATTTGAATAAAGGGCTTGCAACTTTTTTTGACACTGTTAAATTTGTTATAGAAAGGTTTTTCTTATGATTAAGGCCACAATTAAAATATTGTTTGTTTGCTGTTGCCGACTCAGGGTTGAAACAGGTGGGTAGGTAGGGAGGGAAATTATTTTTTTTTTTGGTCTGACAGAGGTTTTATATACAGAGTTAAAAACATGCATTCAAAGCCTTAGTACTAGTATAAGCAAACTTACATTTAATTAAGTTTTATACTACTGAAGGAAAAGGGTTACTAAATCCTTTTTTGAAAGATTTTCTACTTTGCAGGTTAACTCCTAAATTTATATACTACATGTACTACTGGTTGAGACATGTTCTAATTTGTACTGTTCCTGTACATGTTATTGTATGTATTAATGGTCCATGAAATTAAACCTGTTGAAATTTTAAATTTCTTTTATTCTATGTAACTGAAGCAAATAAACTTTGAACATAAACAAAATGTATTCATTGACTAGAACAAATTAACAGTTTCAGAGTATTCAAATCAGACTAGAATCAAGTGTCAGATCAAACTGCTGTCTCCTTGACAGAACATATCAAAGCTTCAAAAACAAAACACAGTCAGAAAGGTTATTTTTTGATAGGATTTCGTTCAACATAAATTAAAGGGTGTCAGAATCTCTTTTATATCTATAGCATACAGCATTTTTGTACTGGTATTTTACACCCTATGACATCTGCCCGAGACATGTACCGGTACTGATAAAGTGTTACAATATTAAGGGGACAACCATTTGATTCGCAAGGGGGAGGGGGCAGCAAATTTATTTTTTGTCGCTATGTGGCGAGATTAATTTTACATACACTGCAATTCTATATTTATCAAATCTTGAGGAAAGAAAATTTATTTTTTAGGTGGGTGTCAGAGGCAGATTATTTATTTTCATTTTTCCCACTGTCAATGCTAGATTATTTTATTTACAAAAACTGCCAGGCACCCTTTAAGAATCAAACGGTTGTCCCCTAAATCTGGAAGTAACAATTTTCACACATACTAGTAGGGGATGTCCCAATTTCAGCATAATAAAACACAGCCTGGCATAAATCTTACACCTCACATTGTTTGCAATACATTGAACAGAGTGAAAATATTTTTAGAAAAGAGGTTAGTCTAAAAAAATACAAATCATTAAATGCATTTGTCAATACTAGGCTAACCTCTACTAGTATTGAACACCGCATACATGTACTTGTAAGTATGGCCACTGGCACATATTAAACATTGTTTTTTTTTTAAATATTAAAAGATGAGGTTAGTCTAAAAAATACAAATCTGACATTAAACACATTTTGTCAATACTAGGCTAACCTCTACTAGTATTGAACACCACATACCTGTGAATCTGGGCATATCCTTGTTTTTTAGTTTTGGTTTTTTCTCGCATGCGTTGGCAGTGCTCATCAAAGTGGTAAATGCATTTTTTTTCGTCTGCATAACAGGGCCAGGGGGTGATGGGTCTGCAAATGGCTTTATTTTAAATGTAACACACTTTAAACTTTTTTCAAAGTTCAGTGCAACACCGATGGTTTCATTTAAATCAGGATGAAAAACGTCCAGTGATTTCAACTTAGAAGACAGGTTTATTGAAATTGTGTCAGCCTTCCCCAACGTAAAATTTGGGGAATCTTCTAGTAAATCGTCTAAAACATCACCCCATGTCTCGTCGTCGGAGTACTGATACAGAGCATTAGTTACAATATTGTCTCTTCCTTCGACCGTAACGTTGCAACACAGTGTTACAGTCTTCGATGAAGCTCGTTTCACCCCCGGCCCCGTTTCGAGGGACGCCATCCTCTCACCTCGTGGTACTTAATTTTTAATCAATGTCGTTAGAAAACGTGCTTTTAAGGTAGAGCGTGGCACTTGGGTCCAAAATTAATTTGTCAATAGATTTTCTTCAAAATTAACATAAATGTCCTAAATGATATACTCTTTCATAATTTGATTCAAAATTCATGGGTTTCTTCCCTACTTTTCGAGTTATATCAAGTTAAAGTATCAATATTTTACAATGAATTATATAGGAAAAGCCATTAAAACACACAAAAATGTTCCATTACTTTTTTTCCTGTCAATAGATTTCCCTCATTTTTTGACATTTTATAGATCTTGCAACAATTCATCATTTTAAATCAATTTAAAGTGGGGTTTCTTCCCTTGATTTTTAGGTACAAGCAAAAATAGGAGCCAAAAACGATGATTTTTCATGATTTTTGCCAAATTACCTCCCTTGACCATACTTTAGATAAGAATTTATACTACTTTAAGAATACAAATTTTACTTATATTGATAAAATGTGCCTAAACTAGGTATAAAGATTCTTAAAACACAAAAATTTCAAAATATTTTTCAAATTTCATTTTATTTTGGACAAGTCACATGACCACTGTCCTGCTCCACCTTAAAGCTCTTTTCGGCATCTTTTCAAACGTTTAATCGATCGAGAATCAGCAGGAACGACTAATTACCGAAATTGAATAAGAACAGAGATATACCGCAACGGACGCGAGGTAGACGAAAATATTAGAAATAAAAAAAATTTCTTTTTCTGGAAAGCAAAATAATTTTCCCCAGCGGTGGTAAACTGTCCCAATCGGCCGGAAACGGCAAACAACTAAAATTTTATTTTTGGCCTAACTCATCGAAATTATATTTGTAATAAACAGTTTATCAATCAATCAATCAATCAATCAGTTTATTGGATAAAGCACATGAGTAACAATGCATTGTAATCCACAAGACATATATGTAACACATAAGTATAAATGTAAATGCATGAAATAAAACATTTGAAGTCCCAACATTTTAAGTTATATTATAAATTGTAATTATTCTAAATGTTTAAGATATAACAATAGTAGTTTAGTTAGTCTGTAGTACATGATATTGGATTGGTTTCAGTGGAATCAAAAGAGCGAATTTTAAAAGCCTCCCTGAGGTAATTAGATATTTCCCTGGCACTTTCTTCAGTTGAAGGATTCAGTAATTTTTCACTATCTACTTCAGTGTTGTTAAAAATCTTAAATTTTTCTCTTAGAGATTTGTATTTAGGGCAATTTAGGATGAAATGAACTTCATCTTCAACAGTGTTTGTGCAATATTTACAAATTCTATTATTAGCAGGTACTATTGGTTTAGAATACCTTCCTGTTTCTATGGCCAATGGATGTGCACTTATTCTGATTTTTGTTAACCATGATCTGTCTGATTTTTTAAGATTATATTTAAGGTAGCTCTTTAGTTCAAAGGAAGATGATATTTTACAGTAAAAACGTAGTTTACCTTCATTATTATTCTTAATAAAATTAAGTTGTCTATGAACTTTATCTTTGTAGAAATTTTCTAAAGATGTTTTGAACTCAGAAGAACTTATGTCTAGATTTGGAATTAAAATAGTATCTTTAATCTTATGTAAAGTTGAAAGCCAACTATAAGTTTTGTCTTGGAAAAGATCTTTCTCTTCTTTGAATGCTGCTTTTAAAATATCGAATTTTTGTTCATGTTTTGATTCCACAGCAACCAATCTTAAATAATATTTATACATCAAAAAGTAGGACTTAATGCTTATTGGGTTAAGTCCCAATTCAGTTCTTAATGCGAGATTGGATGCCTTACTGTGAACTCCCAAGATATTCTTCATAATCATGTTTTGAACTTTTTCAAAGGGTAGTTTATCTACTGAGTCTAAATTTGAATTAAAATCTGAGATCCATATTTCAGATCCATAAGACTAAAAAACTATGAGTTGGTAATTAGTTGCAATGGTACCATAATAAAGCTGTATGTTTTTGAGACTTAATGCCTGCAACTAAAGCAAAAATGTCCAAAATCACTTTTTTACCACTCTTTACTGGTCGCATTGTTATAAGAAATATTTTCTATTGACAGAAGAAAGCGATGGAAGCTGGAGATTTCAGTTAAGATTTCTTGGTTCTGTAGAAGTCAATGGCCACAAAGGAGATGAAGTTCTCTGCCAAGCAATCAATAAAGTTAGTATCATTATGTACAATGTAATAGTGATAGCAACTCAGCTTAAAGGTCAAATTGTGTTTAGTACACTTATTCCGCATCTCATTGCCTTAAAATTTTTATCTCTATTTTCCCTTATGATAGTTAAACCTATAATATAATTTCTGGTGGAAACAAATAAGCATCTTATATTAAAAGGTTATTTTATAATTTTTGCAAATGGCTGTTCCTACGATGATGGGATCAAGTTGGATTTTAAAGGTTACAATTATTTTTTTCATTTTCATGGGGGTGATAATATGAAATAGAGTTCTACTAACTAAGCTACTTTTATATCTTTAATATTAGTTTTTGATTAACTGAGTTTTTGTATTTCTGAATGCAAAGTTGGAAATAATAGCCCTGACTGCCAGCCAGCCAGAGACTGGCAAATTTTTGGCAGGGCTGGCTAAAATTCATGAAAATTTGACTGGCTATATAATAAAAACAAAATTTCATTTCAGGGCTGGTAATTTTTTCAGCGAAATTCTTACCCTGCTGAATGGTTATATTTAAGAAGTTTAAACATTATAATTCTTGCTAATTGTTGTTCTTGTGATAGAAAATAATGAGATGTGGAATAAGTGTACGTGACACAGCCCACAATTAAACGGCAATAGAAAAAAACACAATGGACAACCGCCAGCAGCCTTCAACGAGGCCATTTGGCACTGCTCGCGGTTCTGCAATTGGCACATGGTCTAAATAAAATGCATATAATTCAAATCCAGCCCTGAAATAGTCACGGATAGACCCCCTTCTTAAACAAGGAACAGAAAACATCAAATAGACAAGTACAAACGAAAGCTTTGTCAAAGATTCCTGGCTTAGGATCAAGTTGGATTTAAAAAGGTTATAATATTTTCATTCTCATTACTGTGATAATATGGAAAAGACTTCTGTTCTGTGAGTAGGCTACATTTTATTCTAAATAATTTTTTTATTCAATTTAGGGTGGAGATATTAAAGAAGTGAATTCTTTTTTTTTTGGCAATTGTAAATTGAGCTTAGTTTATCCTTAAAATGTGCACATTCAGCATATTAAACTAAATACATTCAAATGTTCAAATATAATTTTTGATAATAATTTTTAAAAGACTATTTATCTTTCATTAACCATTTCATGCAATAAATTTATATTTTTATAACTTTCATCATATAAAATTGATGAAATTGGAGAAATGTGGTAGAACATTGAACCTTAATTGTAGCATAATATGGAATCAATAGAGCACATATCTGTAATCAATTTAGTGTTAAATAACTTAATTATTGCTACATATTGATATTAAATTCCAATATTACCATATAGTCATTGCAGTAAAATATTATTGAAATGCCGTATTTCACTCTGATCTATTATTAAATGAAATCTATAGGGAAAAAGTTATTGTTTTTTTTCTAGTTCAAGACAAATACCAATGAATTATTCCATTATATCTGATACTCAGTTGACACATAAAAGTGTCTTACATTTTATTGGGATTTTGTGAAAGGATTGGCTAGACCATTAATAAAATCAATGTAGTACTGAAGAAATATGAATGTTTGAATGGACAGTTTGCATCCTTGAATTAGGATTTCTTCTCAAAAATTGTTTTTAGCTGTTTGGTCAGTCATCGTACAGATTGATTAAGTAATTACTAGTTGCTTCGACAGCCAGAGACTTTTTATACCTCACCACACGAAGTGGCAGGGTATTATGTTATACCCTCAGTTTTTTCGGTGTCTGTCCGTCCGTCCATCCCCCGAAGGTTTCCGCCCAATAACTTGAAAATGCGTCAAAAGATTTGAATGATATTTTGCACAGCTGTTTAATACAATAAAATACAGTTCAAGTTTGATTTCCAGCATGATAAAAAAAATAGGTTTTGAGATAGCGACCACTTTGAAAAATCAAATTTCATGAAATTTTGAGTTTCCGACCAATAACTTGAAAACGCGTCAAGGGATTCAAATGATATTTTGTAGAGCTATTGAGTACAATAAAATACAGGTCAAGTTCAATATCCAGCATGATCTGAAAAACAGTTTAAAAAGTCAACTTTCATGAAATATTGAGTTTGCGACTGAGAACTTGAAAACACATCAAGGGATTTGAATGATATTTTGCACAGCTGTTTAGTACAATTAAATACAGGTCAAGATCAATTTCCAGCATGATCTGAACAATAGTTTTTGAGATTGGCCACTTTGAAAAATCAAATTTTATGAACTTTTGATATTATATCGTGGGGGGTATCATTTAATGTCCCATTACATGCTCTATTTTTACTTTTGGGTAGAGCTGCATGGGTGATTTTTTTAAAGATTTGTCTCGCTATGTATGAAAAACAGATGGACTTGAGACTGATTTTGAATAAGTTTCTAACCTAACCTGCAATGCATGTTTTATTGTTAAACACCTACCTTAGATCATGTTCCATATTATTGCAGTCTTCGCAGAATGTCTGCTGGACCTGACCTGCCAAAAAACTTGCAAATTTGACTCTGGTCCGGCAGATTAGTAAAATTACAATAGAAGTCTGTCTGGAAGTATATTTGTTTCGATCCAACAAGCCAATAACAAATTTAGTGAAGACTCAATGATCTACCTTGCTGGCTACTAACTAATACACATCAGTTGTGTTATGGATGTTGGGTTTTGTTTTTTTGATTTCCAGTCATGTACATTTCTTTTAATTCATGAAGTTCACCATTAAAATATAAAATGAACAAGAGTATTAAAGGTACTAAGTGTATCAAGGAATATAAGTTCTTTAAACATGTATTTATATTTTGTAGGTTGCATTATCTAGACGATCCCAGAAATGCTCCCCACCCCCACCTCTGTGTACTGTTGAAATTAGTCAGTATGGAATTAGGATGCTGGACAAAAGTAAAACAGGGGTAAGATTCCATAGAAACTCATAGTTCTAGTATGCAAGTTTAGTTCTTTAAAATGTGACAAATTTTAGTGTATAATGTACAAAATTCATAAAGATTAAAATGTCACTGTTTATTGTTATAAAATGACCAGAATGAACTAAAGGGAATCAAACATTCTAGTATTTGCAAAAAAAAGACCAAACAATTAACAAACAAAAAACAAAACAGAATAGACGTGACTGGCTTCTTGTTTGGTTTTGGTAAAAACAAACAGCCAATCAGCAATTAACTTTTATTAAGAGTTGTTAGATAGGAATTCAATCTTAAAAAACTACAGTTTCCTATAAGTTAGGACTATTCCAGAATTAAAAATGTGGAGGGGGTCGGGAGGCACATTTTTCTTTACCCCACCAACCATAAAAAAATAATTAATTTTTATCATTGTCTCTTCACAAAATATTTCTAAAACACCCTCTACCCACCATATATGTTTAATTCTGGAACAGCCGTTACCTATCATTTTTATGTTCTTTCTAAACAATTTGTTTCATTTTTCAGCATGAAGACACAGATTTCACTCATTTCTTTGCTCTTAAGAATATATCCTTCTGTGGATGTCATCCTAGAAAGGACAAGTAAGTACAAAATACAGTATAAATACTACAGCATTTCATTCAAGAAAATTGAACCATGTTCATGAGTTATACAAGTGCCTTCCATCGAGGATGTATAAGCCCTATGGTTTTTACTGTGTATGTTTGTCCACATTTTTTTGTGGTTATAAGAATCACAGATTTGAAATTTTACACAAGTTATAAAGTACTGTTTGTTGTCTGTATGGTACAAACTTTTGTAAAATATTTCTGGATTTATTTCATATTTGGTATACAGCTTATACAACATAAGTTGTACCCTTTTAAGGTTTGTCACACATCTATTTTCCAAGCAAACTTAGACTTTTTAGTAGACAAAAATAGACAATTTTTCATAAAAGATAACACAGCTTTAGTACAATGAGTTGCCATGTGCCTCCCTCTTCCAGGTTAGTCAGACATCTACTTCCTGTTTCACAAATGGTCGATTGGGGTATCCTTAACATGACTTAATGCAATCCCTTTAAATTTCATGAAAATCCATTGATTTCTAACTTCGTCAGTATTTTAGTAGACCTACAGTGAGTTAGATTATTATTAAAGGAGTACAAATGTACATGTAAATAGACCATGCATAAATATTAGTAAAAAATATATATATATTATGTTGCTGCAATGACATATTGGAGAGCATAAAATTTAATAAATGTCCACCTGCCGAAAAGTCTTGATTCAAAATTTCAAGATAATTACTGTAATTTCATTGTAATTTGTGGGTTACCAATACACATACCAATTTTGGGAAGAAAATTAGAATTGATCAATATGTTAATTTAATGTGCTAACGAAATTTTTAAATTATGGTAATCTTCAAGATAATAAGTTAATCTCAAGTATTTGAGGTTTGGAAAGGTGGTTATTTGTTCTGGTTTATACAGAATAGTTATGTTAAATAGGATAATAATTATGATATCCTCTCCTTATATTTTAGGTATTTTGCTTTTATAACAAAGCATCCAACATTATACAGATTTGCATGTCATGTGTTTCTGGGTGAAAGGTCAACTCGGCCTGTCAATGATGCTTTAGGGTAAGTTTAAAATTTCATTAACTTATATACTAATTTACTTACCTAGTTCATATTACAACAGTGTCATGTTTTGCTTGTACCAAGATTGTCTTTTTCCATTTTAAGCTTGGAAGGAATATCTTGTTCCAGCAAAAAATTAAAAGACAAGAATAGGAAACTTTATCATTGTCCAGAACTTGATTGATCTACAAATGTAACATTTTTATATCCTAATTATGGCTGAAAAAAAAATCAACAAACTAACAATCTAAAAAAGATAGACTATTTATATCTATAAAAATGTTATATGATTATAAAAGAAATCATTTTTGAAAACACTGGATTTACTGTAAAAGTTTATTTTCAAATAACATAACAGATATGACACATATAAAATAATTACCAATACAGGAGAAAACATATTTATTACAGATCTGTTTATGTTTCTTGATTTTTGTCAATATATAAAACAAATACTGTAGATGCAGAAATATTTGTGGGGGATTAATTTTTCGTTTATTTTGTGGATAAGAAAAAGCCACGAAATTAAGTCCCCACGAATTTAAAATATTTAGTTAAAGAGTGTATATCAAAATTAAAAATCCATGAAAATTTGTCCCAAACAATTCAGTTTTGTGCCTTAAACCACGAAATTTTATCCCCACGAAAATAAATGATTAAACAGTAACATTATTTCTCATTATATTTTCAGGCAAGCTTTCAAGAGGTTCTACCAAGAGTACATGGCTTTCACACATCCAACAGAGGATATTTACATGGAATGAGTTACTCTAGTTGTCTCTATTTAGTTGACAGATGTTATATGTAGAGACAGTTGAATTTTACTATTACAGATGCTAAATCCATACCAGTTTTGATAGAAGTTTCTGTTGTACCACCTCCAGAAATTAAACCTTAGCTTGACAAGACTCTGCATCTAACTATAGTTCAAAGAGATATCTATACCCGAATTGCGAGTTCCAAAATAGCGGCCATCTTACCCCGATTTTACTGGAAAACTTGTACCTACTTTCTGATAAATGAAATAGGCAAACCTGTTCCTTTCTCTCCAACCCATAAGAAATGTATGTTTTTATATTTCCCTAACCATTACTAATTCATGAATTCAACGTTTTATTTATAATTTTCTTCATTTTTTTTTTTTTATTAATGAGTAAACATGTTGCTTCCATTGCCCCTCATATTCTGACGTCAGATCTTACCTTGGTTGACCTTTGACTTTTGGACATTCTAATATCTGGAATGTTCCAGAATGGATGAACTCGCAATTGGTCTTTTCTTTGTTAATGAAAAGAATATTTCATCTTCATTAATTCTCCATCACATTATTGAGATGAGAATAAGAACTTGCTAATTACCAGATTAAGCTAAACATTATATTTTTCTAGTCATTATTTGATCTCTGTAGAATTAGTATTATTATCATACCATCATGTTTTAAGTCTATAAGGTCTAAAACTATGTACACAACATTCATTACATTACAATCAATGTTAAAAAAGTTTAAAAAAGAGAATTTGGGATATTTGTATGCCCTTCATCAGTATAAAAACATCACACACTGCTGACACTTTGACAGTGTTGTAAGGCTAATAAGCGCTACTAAAATTCATTAAAATGCAGAAAGCTTTTCTGTTTTCTTGGAGGATAATATATGATTACAAAAACTCAATTTAAAATTTTTTTATCACATCTTTCTTGAGGGGTATTCTGTTTCTCCTTTATTATTTTAGAGAAAATGTCTAAGAAAAGAACACTAGTAGTTAACAATTCCTTTTTATCAAACTTTTTTTCAGGCAGTTAATTAAACAGATTTAGAATTCGTTATCTAAAGTCAATATTTTTTTAAAGAGTCATTCCTCCTTTAATAGTACTGTAGTTCCTGTAAAGCATGTAAAGTACAAATTAGGTTTGATTATGCATACATGTAGATGCATTAAAGCACTCAGAGTAAACAAAATGCAGAGTGAAGTTGTTGATAATTGAATTAATGCAGTTCACATATGTAAAAAATATCTTTGATTAATTTTAGACTAGTGTATTTCCAGTTTTCTGAATGTGAACTTGATTATTTGAGAAGTGCTTTTGCAGACAATCTTACTGCTTGATAGTGAAGCTGTGAAAGTTTATTGAATACTATTTTTTTTCTGTAAATTAATTTGAATATAATTGTAAATGCTAAAATCAATAGCTTTGTTGAAGATTTTTTAGTATGTTCTCTATCTTATAGTTTAATACGTCAAAACCTTGAGATAAGAAAGATATCTTGTTAAATTTTCTGAAAATATTTTGTTTATGTTTACTACATGCTGAATGTCTGTGATATTTGCGTTTCGTGATTATGTTTAAAAATCTTTCAAGGCCCATGTTGCATATTTTAGTTGTTGAATATGTTTGATGCATTTGCCTAGGGCTATTCCAGAAAAAAATATATCCCGGGGGCAGAATGCACTTGAATTAAAATTCTGTTTGTGGGGGTCAGATACAAAAATTCTAAATACAATGCATTGCAATGCATAAAATTAAATGTACTGGTGGTAGTGGTACCCCTAAATTTGATGGGCTTTCTGCCCCCAGGAGATATTTTTTTTCTGGAAAAGCCCTTAGTTTTTTTAGGATATGATGTAACTTAATTTCTCTTGTTAAAAAGTTTGCCTCAAATAATATGAGTAACTTTAAAGACATTGCTGAGTAATAACCATATTGTTTTGTTTTTGTTATTATGATATTGTAAGTTATGATTCAATAAGAATGGTGAATCTCATGCAAGATTTAAATTTTATAGATAAATCAGGAGTATGAAATTGAAAAAAAAACAAAAACAAATAAAACCATAAGGCCTATGAGGTATCAAGTTTTTATATCGGCAAATTTTTCCAATTTGAAAAGGATGAGAAGAGGCACAAAAATGGTGATTTACTAGAATTTCAGAATTCTTGTTACAGCTCAGTTTTGAAGAAAAGTGTGTAAACTTTTTAATCTTGTTGTTATGAAGATCATTTTAAATTTTGTGAATTTTTTTGCTTTTAGCATAATTTGATATGAATAAATTTCTCAAAAAATGGCGATGAGATCACTTACTTACAATTTAGGCAACTGTTTCATGTTTTGTATGAAATAACTCTGTTTTCTACAGTCTTAATTTATTTGTTTGCATTTTGTGTACTGGCATGCATGTTTAGTAAAAGTGGTGCTTTTTCTAAAATCAAACTTTGACAAAACTAATGTTTATATATTTCCCCTTTAACTGTTGATTGTAAGTGCCAATACTGGTATATTAGATGATAATAATTACAAAAGTACATTTGTTTTTAATTATTAATATTGCAACAAATTTGATTGTAGGTGCCAATAAAATAATAATCATAAAATTATATTTGTTCTCAACATTGTTGTTGCAGTTTGATTGATACGTAAAATGAAATACATCTATGACAGTCTGCGAAATTAGCACTGCCCGCTTGCCCCTGGCCAGCAATAATCCTTTCGGGCAAGTGAATCTCAAATCCTAATTTCCTAGACTGGTATATGACATTGATTAAGCTTGTTATCAGTCTGAATAAAAAACCTTTGAATTTATCAGTATGGGAAAAAAATACATTGAAGTGGAAAAACACTTAACAAAACCCCCATAAATTTATGTGCGTTTTTGTGTGTGTTACTGGGTTAAATGCTCTTTTCCACGCACTGGGCCATATAGGGTAGTCAGTTTAATGTTGGAGAAAACCTTAATTCCTAAAGGAAACCACTGACCTTCCATAAATTTATCTATAGGATAACAATAAGATATGTTTGTAAAGTACTGATGTTATAATAAAAATTGTGAAGTTTTGAATTCATCAATTGTTATTAGTAATTTATGCATTGATTATTCCTTAATGATTAATTTATTTACTTCAACCTTTATTACATGTATTATTAAATAATAATATTATATAAAGTTAACATTACAGATGAAAATGTATTTTCTGTATTGTAAAGAAAAAAGTTTTTTTTAGCAGATTCACAACTGTATTAAAGTTCAGATTAAAAATGTAGTTGTTACATTACTTATCTGGTAATGCAAAACTAGTTCATATTTCAGACTCAAAATAAAATTTATGGAAAATTAATGTTAGTTTTTGCCTGAAAAGGATGTCTCTCCCAGTTTCCCCCATTAGTCTTAAATTCAAAGGTCAATAAATCCCACAAAAAATTGAGGATCATGTTTTGCTAGTAATATGCTTAACTACATATGGTGACCTTCCAACTTACTAAGTTTCCTTGAATTCTGTTGAGTAGTTTCAAAAAATTTGTGCTGACAAGCTGAGAAAAGATTTTTATAAAATTTCCAAGTTCAAAGGGCCATTGCTACCACCAAAATTTGAAAATAAAAATTTTCTGGCAATAAGATGTCCTTCCTATGTTCCAAATTTCATTAAATTCAGTTCAGTACTTTCAGAGGAGTTGCGTTGACAAGATGATAAATGAGGATTTTAGCAAATTTCTAGGGTCAAAGGACCATAATCACACATAAATTTGAGGTTCCAAATTTCATTGTAAAATGCACAATCACATATATATATACCAAGTTTCGTCAAATAAGGTTCAGTAGTTTCAAACTTTGTGAGGGACAGACAGACAAAACAAAAACAAAATGTCTTCTCACAAAAATGGGGGGGGGGGGGACATAGCAAAGAATTTTTTTAAATAGTAAGTAGTAAGGTGAGATAAATCCAGAAATGTGGTTTTTTGTGGAAGACTTGTGTTGCCTTTGTATTAAAGGTATTTGATATTCAGGAAGTAGATGAGTTACAGAAATATAAATGCTTTACACCATATAAATCTACAAAATAAAACTACATGTGTAATATATAGAAATCACAGAAAATTTACAGAATTTTATGGTGAATACACAGGAGGCATCAAGACAACGGAATCCCAACACATGGTCAATATCCTGTGCTGGAAATGGTTTCTCAGTTTAAACATTTCAGATTTGAGTACTGTTCTTTCAATACTTTTGGTTTTTGACCTTCAAATGTTTGTTCAAATGCTGCTGGTGAGAGGTTACTCTTTGAAATATGCATATACAGCATAGCCAAATTAACTGTTTTAATTTTTATAAAGCTTTTTTGGGGGTATTTTATATACAGAATCAGTTGAGAAAAAAAGACAAGAACATAAGAACACACATGTAGGAGGGTTTGTAAAGTTTTGCTTTTCATAAAGAAGATGAGCAAGAATTATTGTTGTCTGGGTCTGCATTGCTCTATAAAAACAATGATTACACTCGCCTAAAAAAATTATTTTTAGCTCACCTGACCCGAAGGGTCATGTGAGCTATTGCCGTCACTTTGCGTCCGTCGTCCGTTAGCTTTTTTTTCAAACATCTTCTTCTCTGAAACTGCTTGGCCAGATGCAGACAAATTTGATATGGTTGTTCCTTAGGGTATTGTGCAAAAAGTTTGCGTTAGGATTTTTGATACGTCAAAAAACATGGCCGCTGTTACTAAAAATAGAACAGGGGGGTCAAATACAGTTTTTTGCAAATAACTCAAAAACGGTGACAGATATCAAAATTCTGGCAAAGGTAAAAGTGATCAGCACCTCAAGATCTACCAGCCCAGAAATTTTCAAAAAGATCCAACAACCGACGTAGGAGTTATTGCCTTTATTTCTGGATTTTTTCAAAATTTTGCACTTATTTAGCTCTATATCAAACTATACAAAGATATTTTAAAATTCAAATTGCATATGAGTAAGAACGTCAAGATCTACGTTTCATGTAATTAGGTCAAAGCTGTAGAACCATTTCTTTTAGGAGTTATGGCCCTTAAAGCGTCAAAATTTACCATTTTTCATTACTTTTCCCCTGAATTTCAAAGATGAACTTGTCTGACACCATACATCCAACTTCAAACAAACTTGGCACAGTTGCTTAATAGCATAATTGCTACAATTCTATGCTTCAGATTTTTTATTCGTCAAAAAATATTGCCGCCATGGCTAAAAATAGAACATAGGGGTAAATTGCAGTTTTTTGCTAATTACTCAAAAATAGTTACAGATATCAAAATTCTGATGGGAGACAAAAGTGGTCAGCATCTCAAGATCTACCTGCTCTGAAATTTTCAAGAAGATCCAACAATCAACATAGGAGTTATTGTCCTTTTTCTGGATTTTTTGAAAATTTTGCACTTATTTAGCCCTATAGCTTGAAAACTGTACAAGATAATTTAAATTCAAATTGCATATGATTAAGCATGTCAAGATCTACGTTTCATGTAATTAGGTCAAAGCTGTAGAACCATTTCTTTTAGGAGTTAAGGCCCTTAAAGCGTCAAAATTTACCATTTTTCATTACTTTTACCCTGAATTTCAAAGATGAACTTGTCTGACACCATACATCCAACTTCAACCAAACTTGGCACAGTTGCTAAATAGCATAATTGCTACAATTCCATCGTTGGGATTTTTGATTTGTAAAAAAATATGGCCGCCATGGCTAAAAACGGAACATAGGGGTAAATTGCAGTTTTTGCTAATTACTCAAAAATAGTTACAGATATCAAAATTCTGATGGGAGACAAAAGTGATCAGCATCTCAAGATCTACCTGCTCTGAAATTTTCAAGAAGATCCAACAATCGACATAGGAGTTATTGCCCTTTTTCATGGTTTTTTGAAAATTTTGCACTTATTTAGCCCTATATCTTGAAAACTACTCAAGATATTTTAATTCAAATTGCATATGATTAAGCACATCAAGATCTACATTTCATGTAATTAGGTCAAAGCTGTAGAACCATTTCTTTTAGGAGTTATGGCCCTTAAAGCGTCAAAATTTACCATTTTCCATTGTTTAATAGCTTATATGCTACAACTCTATTGTCAGATTTTTTATTCATAAAAAAACATTGCCACCATGGCTAAAAATAGAACATAGGGGTAAATTACATTTTTTGCTAATAACTCAAAAATGGTTTCAGATATCATAATTGTGCAAGAATCAAAAGTGATCATCATGTTAAGATTTACCTGTCCTGAAATTTCAAAAAAGATCTGACTGCTGATGTGGGAGCTATTGTTCTTTTTCCTAATTTTCGCCAAATTTTCACTTATTAAGCCCAATATCTTAAAAACTAACCAAGGTATTTCAAAAATTTAAATGGCATATGGTTAAGCACAATAATATCTACAAATATATGTATCTGTGTAGTTCAGGTGGGCGATTCAGGCTCTTGTTGTATGAATTCATCATGCAGATCTGTTTTGACTTGAGTTCACACTGCTGACTGTTTAACATTTCATTTAGAGATTTGTTATTTCGTAGATATTCCGCTTCTAAAATTAATGGTGACCCTAACGTAGATGAAATGAGAAGTGGTATCCCTCATATTAATCTGTGCAATTTCTGTCAAAATACCAAGTTTCAAATTATTTGATGAATGCACGTTGATGCACACCAAATTTAGATTTTGTGTGTTTTGCTATTTTCTCTACTTTTTAACAATTTTTTCTGAAATTTGATTGCTAACAACAGTCAAAGCGCCGTAAATCTAGGCCATTTTATTTTTTCGGGATACAGTTTGAATCCATTGCGAGGAAAGGGAGAAAAAATTCGACTGACCAGAAATGAAAAAAAAGCATAGGAAGTGAAAATTTTTCATTTTTTTAACAAGTCTGTGCTCCGTACAATTTTAAAGTTTTTAAAATAAAATTATATTTTCCTGTTTCTGAAGCAGATACCTATATTTTTAAGTTGCTTTCATGAATGAATTCGACAATTAAAATTTTTAGTTGGAGTTGCTATTTGTTTGTTGTGTGTTTTTTGTTTGTTTTGTTGTGATGACTTTATGTCTTTGTCTTTTTAGATTAACCATATTTGTTTGCCCCTTTGATACACCTTTGCTTCTTCCACTGTGTAATTTTCAGAAATCTCAAATCCGTGATTGAGGCTTCAATATAGAAATGCATAAAACATTCTCAAAGTATTAAGGCACAGTAAAAAGGTGGTTTAAAGCTAAATTCTATGCTTAAAAATAACACCAAAATTTTTTGTGGTTCTTCATTTCTAAATTACACAACAATTTACATCATTTCTACTCATATTTTATACAATCTAGCCAAGTTATTGCACATTTATATAATTGGTAAATAAATAGTCTTGAATATCACAGAAACTATCATTATAAATCAAGAACAAAATATGCTTTTAAATACATGTTTGAATCTTATTTGAATGGGGGAGGGGGCTAAAATAAAATTGTGCTGTTAGATTTTACCAGGGTGGATACTTTTGTTAAACTGTAAAACAATCAAACCACAAATTCTAAAATTATATAAATTTTCATTGATTTAAAAGTTAAAACTCTCATTTCCCCTCTAAGTATGAATCCCCCCCAAAAAATTTCATGCTTAATTAAGACTCTTGATCATTTCATTTTTCAAACATTTGATTCAGATATAACATAGTGTAACCAGAGAGCATGAATTACTTCACAAAATCGACATGTCCTGACCGGGACTCAAACCCGAGACCTCTAGGTTTACAGTCAGGTGCTCTACCTCTGAACCAAAGAAGTACTTCCCTTGTTCAGGGATAAAGGCTGGCTATTAAATCTACTAGGAAGGGGAGCAACTCCGTTACACTAGCATGAAATACTTTGACATGAATGATTATGGTCAATTGCAAGAAAATCATTTAAAAATCATTAATACTATGTACTAATTAAAGTAATATACTGTAACAAATCATCAAATCATGGAATGTAAATGAGTTAAACAGGAAAAAAATATTTTTCTCAAGCTAACAAGAAAAAAAATGCTGCATACAAATAATGCCCTAGCAAATGCAATCAGAGTGTTCTTATAAAACTAGTCTTGGATGGCAACCTTACAAATGAATTCATATTGGTATTGATGATAAAAAATGTTAGAATCCAGTAATTAATAGAAAATTACAAAAAAAATATTGCATGATTTAAAATGACAAATGTCAGACTCAGTGCTGGTTAAATTTAAAGTGTAAAAAATTTCATCGTCTACAAAGAACTTAATATCATTGAAAGCTATAAGATTTTTCATCAAATCAAAGTATGGTAAAAGGTTAATATGTTTTAGATATAAATATTGTATTATGAACTAAATTTTCCTTCAACATCAGTTTAGCATTTATATTGCTTTCCCAAATTCAAAGTGTCTTTTTAAAGCTTTTTTCTATAAAAAATTTCGTATGTCATGAAGCCCATACATGAACTACAGAAAGTTTGTTTCTTTAAATTTTCGAAAAAACAAAAAGTGTGTATAAATTGTTTAAATCATCGTGTTATAAACATTAGCTTGAAAAATATTTAAAGATACTGTATATTGTAACCAGGAACATCAAAAGGTTAGACCTGTCCCATATTATATTTAAGTGTTTGCAATATGCAAATCCCCAAAACTTTATGTACTTTATTTCATAATAAATTTTCTAAGAAAAAATGTTAAATGGCACAAATTTAATAAAATGTTTGAATTTATTCAATCTACTTATATCACATATTTATACATAAACAACAGTTACTTTTTAGTATTCAGATTTATATCTTAAAACAACAGTATAACTAACTAGCAAATCTTATTGGCTAACAAGTTTGTAAGAAAAATGACAGTTTGACTAAATGAAACTTACATATATCTGCATTTCTAATTTGTTTAAAATCATCATAAATATAAAAATGAGTTAAAAAGGATTGAAATTTTACAGATTTTTCTGTCAAGATCATTAATCAAAAATTACATTTCTCAAGATTTTCTTTTTCTTAATATTTCCATCACTTTACCAAAATATTTTTTCTAATCAACACAGATCCAAGCTTTGATGTTGATGGGGGTGCATGGTGAAAAGTTTGAAAAAAGTAAGGATATTTTTCAAGAAATCTGAGATTTAACGAGAAGAAATATGACTTGTTTAAATTCTATAGGGGCGCACCCCCACCTGAATCCATGCCTGCTAATAGTCATTTTGGATTATCTTTGATGGGATATTATGGCATATTCATAGGAGAAATCTTAAATAACACACACATTGTACTAGTTTAACATGGAATGTCTATCATAAATGTTCTTCCTCTGCTCTTGAACTGTGCCCTTCCATTTCTTCTGTTCGTCTGTCACTCTGTTGATGATGGATCTCTGTCGAGTCAATTCACCTCTCGGTACGACGGGAGCACTGGACGTTACAGAATGCTCATCCTAGAATGATAAATATCAAATTCAAATATAAGATTACATGTAATTCTTTGCTTTGAGTAGAATTAACAGTAAAAGATCAATTGACAAAGTTTTAATACATTACATATGGATAGGGAAAAAATTGCTACTTAAGAGTACAAGGTAAATTTTTTTTTGCCAACTTTATATGAAGGGCTCATACTAACAGAAAGATGGTGCTTAAGCCTGTAAAAAGGCTTTTTTTCAAAGTTCAAATAAAGGCAACAAGAGGCTCCCAGGAGCCTGAATCGCTCACCTGGTCTCGATGTCAACCCTATGAATACTTTTGTAGAGCTAAATGAGCTGAACATTTAAGCAAGCAACAGCTTTTCTCTATCTGCAATAGTTTTCATTCTATAGGCCAAAAACATTATTTTTCACCTTTAAGGGGCTGTAATCCCTACAAGGGGTAATCTGACAACTTCGACCCTATGGAGACTTTTGTAGAGCTAAATGAGCTGAACATTTAAGCAAGCAACAGCTTTCCTCTATCTGCAATAGTTTTCATTCTATAGGCCAAAAACACTATTTTTCGCCTTTAAGGGGCTGAAACCCCTATAAGGGGTCATCTGACAACTTCGACCCTATGAAAACTTTTGTAGAGCTAAATGAACTGAACATTTAAACAAGCAACAGCTTTTCTCTATCTGCAATAGTTTTCATTCTATAGGCCAAAAACACTATTTTTCGCCTTTAAGGGGCTGTAACCCCTATAAGGAGTCATCTGACAACTTCGATCCTATGGAGACTTTTGTAGAGCTATAAAAGCTGAACATTTAAGCAAGCAACAGCTTTCCTCTATCTGCAATAGATTTCATTCTATAGGCCAAAAACACTATTTTTCGCCTTTAAGGGGCTGAAACCCCTATAAGGGGTCATCTGACAACTTCGACCCTATGGAGAATTTTGTAGGGCTAAATGAGCTGAACATTTAAGCAAGCAACAGCTTTTCTCTATCTGTCATAGTTTTCATTCTATAAGCCAAAAACATGAAAAAATGCTATTTTTCACCTTTAAGGGGCCGTAACTCCTATAAGGGGTCATCTGACAACTTCGACTCTATGAGGACTTTTGTAGAGCTTTTGATGCTGAAGCAGTAACGTGGCATCAGATTTCATCTATCTCTTATACTTTTTGATTTACAAGCCAAAAACAGTAGTCTGACCCCCCTGGTCTATTTTTAGTAACGGCGGCCATGTTGTTTAGACGGCGGTCACCATTTGTGCAATCTTGGTAGAGGACATCCCATAGATGAAGTGTGCAAAGATTCAAAGCAATCCCTTCAGTGGTTTCGGAGGAGAAGATTCTCAAAGAAAAGTTAACGACGACGGACGACGACGGACGACGACGACGACGACGGACGACGACGGACGCCAAGTGATGGCAATAGCTCACATGGACCTTCGGTCCAGGTGAGCTAAAAAATGGTACTACTTAAACGTCCAAAAGACATAATGCTCCATCTCGCAATATTTTGGACAAACCGACCAGAACACTTTATGCCTCCTTCTATTGAAGATGGACATAAAAATCCTTTAATTTTTTTTTAAATATAAACCATGTGCATATAGTAAATTTCTGAACCCAGTTGCAGTGCAATACTATTACCAGTAGATATCATGCTATAGTAGATCAAAGACACAAGAAGTAAGTTACAAATTCTGAATATAGTACATGTATAGATGAGATGGAACCTACTCTACTTAGGTGATTTTTTTACTGTTTAGTAAGTAACCGTTATAAAACACTTAATGGTCAGAAGATATATGTCAAATTTCTACACTAAGATCACACATACATTTCTAAACAAGAGGACACTTTATTATTAATATAAATGTATTTTAAAACAAAAGATTATAAAAATGTTTTATTGACATGCACTTGAAAGAAAACAATAACACATTTCCTAAAATAAGGAATACACATTTGTTTTGATTCTCAAAGACTTTCAGTGTTCCAGAAAAACAGTTCAACACATGACAGAAAAAAACCAATACATGTACATGTAGCACAAATACTAACAAACCAAAATCTTTAACCAACATACAAACAATTGTATTACAAACAGACCTAAAAAAAACTAAATTTTCTTTGACAAAGTTAGAAAATTAATATTTCTTCTGATAAAATTTGAAGGGAATATTCTATCAACAAAACCCAACTTGAAATATAACCACAGTGAAAACCATTATTTTGAAGTAATTCAATACAAACAAAAGACAATCATGTGGATCTAAGAAAACTAAAAGGGGAAAAGTTGACAAAGATTACCAAATATCTGAGACAGTCTTATTTGTAAAGATATGCAAAATGAAATGAAAAAAAAAGTCACTGGTCCTTTATATACTATATACAGTCAACCCTCGCTACAACGACATTCGATTTAATGGAAAATTTGACATCCAACAAAATTTTAATGGGAACAAACGTGCCCACATGTAATTTATACTCGAAATAACGGAATATTCGGTATCCGACTCCGACAGTGAATGTCGGTAACAAAAGGTCATAATCAAGCACAAGAGTGTGCGGGAACATATTTATTTTGTAAATACTCTTTCATTGTGCAAATTGTTTTATTAGTTTGATACTAATAAAAACAATAGTTGTTACCAATTTCACTTTAAAATAACATTTCTCAGTCTTTATTGACATTTAATATGTTTATTTGTGTTCCCCATTTATCAATCCACATACGGGCATTGTACTTTCACTTTCACTTTTTACACGAAACGCGTTTTGTTTACAAGGAAAACAAAAGATTTTTTTATCTATGAAGAGACTTTTCCTGAAATAAAAATCTGTTCTGGATATCAAGTTTGATGTCAGAAAACGTTATTCACAAACAAGCACTGCCTTTGTAGATTAAAAGATGGATTTGAAAGGAGGATGAAGGAAAAAGGGGGGTCATTGTTATGCATTCAGCACAATCAGACAAAAATGACCCAAATCAGCTCAAAAACTTTCCAAACCCTTGATTGAGACTGACACTAGACTAAGCCAGAATTGTTGAGCTAGTCACCGAGACCATAACAACACAACAAATAATCTTTCACAAGGTTGAAGATATTCCATATACAAATAAAATAAAAACAATCAAAGACATATAATGTCATGATAAAAAATCTTTATCACAAAACATAACAAAATCATGTTTATTAAGAATATTTCACTCCTTTCTTCTTGCTGTCAATTTGTCCTTAAAAAAAGACTAGAAAGGGAGATAATAATAATACAAAAATAAAAATTTATTATAACAGCAAATTCAGTTTAACGTCATTTCTGACTGGAAACTAACATGGTCGTTGTAAAGAGGGTTGACTGTATATAATGTCTCAGAAACTTGTAAATTGATTGAGATTACTAATTGGTAGACTTATAAGTAAGTCATGTTAGTATAAATATACATGTGTATTGTGTATTTCTACATCTACCCACTCATACCTCTGCTGATTCAACTGTGTGTAGAATGTGTTCTACATCATCATGCTACCGATTAAAAATTTCAGCAATAATGAATGTTATTTTCAAGTTAAAAAGCATTAGTTAAGCAAATTAGGAAAAGAATGTGGAAAAAAAAATTTGTTGAAAAACTTGGTTTTTTCTTTTGTGTATAACAAAACTGGTAATAACTAAAACCTGTACTTTGAAATATATTTAATTTATTATACATGTTCGTTGACTTGAAGTAGTGAATATTTTATACCATTTGGGGGAAAATATTGCTCATATCAGTTCTCGTGCTTAAATTCAATAGGTAAGCGGTAGACTTAGTGTTTATACAATGCAAGACAATGCCATAAGTATAAAATTTAAATTATATAAAGGTTTCATTCAAGATGTGACATGACATTATAGTTGCATAGCAATCCAAAATACACCAATTAAAAGAAAAGTCTCGATACAGACACTTGAAATGTTGCACAAATGTGAAAGAATTTTATCATTTTAAACAATAAACCTTGATTTTTCATGTGTTCATTTGACTCAGAAAAGTATAGATCATAAAAACATATAAACTTATAAATAGTTTTAGATGTACTTTAAGACTTGTTATAAAACTATTTATTCAGAATGTAAGTGTTTTATTTTTAGATGGTTCAAATTTGTACAACATTTCAAAACATATAAATCAGGCTTTCCCCAAGCCCTAATGGTTACCAAATTCACCTCCTCACTGACATGCTGTTGGTATGACGATGGTCGCCATGACACCAGATGGTCCAATAGGAACAGGAATACCATGTAAACAAACAACATGGCTACCACACAGATTGTAAAGATGACAACCACCTGAAAAAGAAAATAAAAACAACTTCACTAATAAACCTTGTTCCAAATAGTGATTGTCACTTGATTTCCAATCCCATTCTAAGTTATCTGTTATTACGCCATATATATGCTTATTAAATACTGTTTACACTAAAAATATGTTTATCAAATTTTTTCAAAGGATGCATGGCTTAAAAAGGTTTTGTGTAAATATTCCACAACAACCATGTGCAGACTTTAGTACTAGAATTTGTATATAAAAGCAAAGAAAAGGTACATTCAAAATTATCACTTTTAAAATTATTTCTATTCCTTTGCTTAATTTTGACCAATATTTATAAGGTGAATTGTCATGCATTTTTATTCCACATCCCTGATTTTTAAACTCAAACATCATTCATAGTTTCCTCATTTTTTCTGCTTTTATTTTGTTTTATTACCTCTTTTTTTTTTGCATTCAAGCAGAATTCTGAAACAGGCATACATGTAAATTCCTTACACCAATTGTGACTTTAAATGATACCAATAAACATACCTTTATGGTCGTAGTGTTTCTGCTCTCATATTTACACTCACACTGAGCACATAACTTTGGAGAAGCATTGGTCACTACTTCAACACATGTACTGAAAACAAAATAAGGCTGATTTTATTATTTACTACCTACATGTAGTTATAAATTTACACAAACATAGAACACATGCAATATGGGCCTAAATTTTCTTCCTTTATATAAATATTGGATTTTTCATGGGTTTGTGTTGTGTCTTTTAATTTAACATTCTTTTTATATTGAAGCATGACTAATTATAAAAAATTTTACTATTCAGTTCCTTAAGCCTTGATTCCTCTTGAATTTGGTTGTGCAAATCATATTCATTACCTCTCTTATACCTTAAGGGAGTACAAGCCTGAGATTTTTTGTAATTAAAAGTTTTTTAGAATAGAAAATTTGGAAAGAATAGCTCAAAATAGCTAGACTTTATGAAAAAAGTTTTCAAAAACATGGAGCCGTTTTCAAGATATAAGCACCTAAAAATATGGCGGGGAAAAAACTTCTCTAGATTTTTCATAGGAAATACATTGAAAGTTCGTCTTCTGTTGAACATAGAAATTGTAATTAGAATTAAATGAAATTGTTATAGGGTGGTTATTATGTCCTTCTCTTAATAGTTCTGAACAAATATTAAAAAAACATGTTGAATTTTTTTTTAATGCATTTGAATGGATAAAAGCCGAGGATCTCGAAAATGTTCAATTTCTGAAGCTCGTAATCCCTTAAGTATAAATGCAGAACAAATGTGTTTCCTATATCATGTATATACATGTACCAATGTACAGAGAAAAATACTGAAGGTACACATGTACATGATGCAGATGGTAATTTATTATATACCTTATGTACCTTACCTCAGTGTTATAACCAGGCCCTTTTAGCATCATGGCAATGTGATGCTATCTATCTCTAATATATTTAATATTTGATGCTACATTTTGTATAATTTCATAGCAAAATATGCTCTTGTGAAACCCGAAATACCAGTATGCTATTGAAAATCTCTGGTGAGAACACTGCTTACCTGTTATGTTACTTACCACATACTAGGGTTAACATTAGCACTTATATAAACTGTTCTATCTTGGGTCGAGTTGACTTCATTTAGCTTTGGACAGACACATTTACATCTAACATCTTCAAAACTAGTTTCTTGTGAAGCAACCTGTGAAATATCAATACAACTACTGAATAATGTGAAGATGTTTTTTTTTCTACTGATAAAATATAACTGTTTGTGAAAAGTCTAGAATGTTCCTTCCTGTATTGATTTACATACAGTTTCAATTCATTTCATTCTCATTACAACTAGAGTTCGAGTTGTTAACTGATATTCAGTAGTTTTTGTGTTTCGGTGTTTTAAATGTTGTCTGTTTTTGTCCCATTCTCATTGGTTTTTGACTGATTTTGTCTCTGCCCTTTTGAACTTTTTACATTGGTACCTCTGCTTCTTTAAGAAAATGATCTGGATTATTTTCTATGTTTGTTGACAAGAGTTATACATGTATGGATACTGAGGCCAAGAGGTTTATAACACACCATGCCTGGCAAACATGCATGGACATCACAAAGGAGGAGGGACATTAAGGCTCCAGATTGGCCCAACAAAACCAAACTGATATACATGTATCTTATTTTTTTTTATAATATAAAGAAGCTTTTACCGGTATGTAAAATTTCTTGTTGATCCAAGGTTGTGGGGATAACTATTTCTTATAACTTAAAAAATTTAAGGCATATTTCGCTTAAAGCCCATTTTATTATTTTGAGATATCATTATCATTGTCAATTTAAATGAAATATCCAAAAAGTTTATAATACTTTTGATAGACAATACTACTTTATAATATATCAATTAAAGAATATCTGATGGTTAGGCCATGATAAAATAATTCCTAGATTCTCATCCATATTTCTTGAAAATATGGGACTGCCAATTTTATTTTTTATTTTTTTTTATCCAATATGATACATGTACACTCCCGAAGGGAGAGATAATTGTAGAAATGTCAATATTTTAGTTGTACCATGAGCTGAATTTTCCTTCAACGTCCAGTTTTGGCTTTTGCACGTCTGTTTTCTTAAACTTTCTGGGTTTTTTTTTACGCTGGTTCCTTTGAAAATTTTGTACGTCATTAAGCCCACAAGTGACCCACAAGAAAAGCTTGCTTGGTTTTATTTTCCAACATGGATTTTTACAACTTCATCTTATTTTAAGGTATTTAAAATTGATTTCAGCTTGTAAAATATTTATTTGTACATTTTAACTTCGGGAGCGTCACATGTTTAACCTGCCTCATACATGTCATATTAAAATATGCTGCCATTTAGAAAGAAATTGACCAATAATTAACATAATTTGCCAAAAAAGCAAAAATAAATTTTATGAGACAGCTGAAAAAATTGGGGAGGGATGGGATGCGAACATAGAATATTTTTTTTATATTGGCCTAATTATCAAATTTTAAATCATTATGCCAAATTAGGCCCTTATTGCTCCTTGTCCTTTCAAATGTGCAGATGGACATGGTCATGATGGTCAAGTCTCAAAATCAAAGTGGTAGAAAATTGATATAACGGTCAACAAACATGATGGCAATGCATGAAAGTCAGATGTTTCTGGATATCTTTTACAAAATCTTTCTGATGAAAATGGTGTTGATAATTTGATGTCCAACCGGCTATTCTTCTGTAAATGTATTTTTTTGCATATTTTGTATTTGTGCTTTTCGAATTAAAACAAAACTTACAACATCTAAATTGACTTTTAAATGGTATCAACACCACTAGCAAATGTTTCTATCAAAAAGGGACTCTGTTATCCGTTATATGGATAGTCAAACCTTTTGATCATCATTAACAGAAACACGTGCCTGGCCTGTGATCAACCAAACTTATTTTGATTTTGACAAATTGGAAATATCAGTACATGTTCTTGCACTTACATGTACAGTACATGTAGTAGGGAATTCAAGGGTCTGTTTGTGAGTCAATTTTAGGTCTGTTATCAAAACAATTGAATGTTAGGGTATTATTATAGAAATAAGATGATAGAGATGTTATTATTTTTGTAGTACTATGAAATGAATTTTCCTTCAATGTAACGTTTTGCATGCTTGTTTTCCGGAACTTTCAATTTCCTTTAAACACTTTTTCAGGGCTGTCAAATTTTTATGAGCTGCATGCGTGAGATTCGACAAAAAATTGAAAGATCAAAGGAAAAAATTAAAAGATCAAAGAAATTTGCCGCCAAATTGCCGACTGGATGCGTGAGTCTCACGCAAGTTGCGTGACACTTGACAGGTCTGCTTTTTTCTTTGTAAATTTTGAATGTCATTAAACACAAGCGTGACCTACAAGAAAAGCTAATTTGATTTTATTTTCAAATACATGTATAAATTGTTTCAATTCATTGCATTACATGTATAGTCTTTAAAAATTATTTTACAAAAATTGTTGTAACTGTTTTCACATAAGTATGTAACCAGTTTACTAATGTCTAACCTGGATGTAACCATTTTGAAAAAGTCCCCAGTAAGAAAAGAAATTGCATTTTAGGTTTGTAACATTACTGACAGCTATACTGATACATGTAACCATTTTAAGGCTTTGTAACCTGTTACAAAAGCGTAGTATCAAATTACAGCACTAATTTTAAGCCATATCTAAAATTGATTGATCATGAACAGTTGAACAGCTTAGAGTTACAATTGTTTTGTTTTTAGGAAAGTTTGTGTGTTTCAAAGCTTTCATACCTGTGTGATAAAACACAAAAATGCAAAATATATCAGTTTATCCATTTTCTAGGATATGAAGCGTAAAACAAGTTAGTAAAATACTGAAAATTATGTCAAAATTTATAATTTTTCTGCATTTTTTATTCCCGGAAGTGTAAAAGTACAACTAAGGGAGAAAACTCTGGTTAAACAATGAACAAATACCCAAAATATATTTTTTGCAACAAAGCACCACTGGATTTTCACCTATTAAACAAAACCCTATTGCATTCAATGTCTAGTTTGGTTTTTAAAGCTGTCAGAAAGTTTGGTTCAAAACTTTGTTGTGTTCATTTTATTGTTGTGAAACTATACTGTGCATATATGATCATCATGTTTGCAAAATACTACCCAATAGTGCATTAATAATGATTTTTTAAGTCTAAGAATCCTTTTTGTTTCGTTTGCAAGCATTTGAAATTTTATAAAACAAAAACTTCATCTATAGAATATATATATATATGAATTTATTATTTATTAGCGATTATACTATGAATTTTATTTAATGATATAATTTAAAAATCCTAAAAGTGCAAAAACACACACCACACAAATACACGCAAAACCACCAAGGCACAAGTGTATATTGTATGGTCAAGATCATCTTAGCTTTTGTAATCCTAATAGCTCTATCAGCATTTATCAAAAGAATATATTTCATATGCTGTTTAAAGAAATTTTATATATCGAAGTAGTTAATATAGAAGTTATAAGGGGGGAATAACTCATTAAACTACATGTATTGGAATTTAATCCTTATAACTTGATAACCCAAAGTTTTACAATTATTGCAACATATAAACTTTTCTAGAGCATACAGGGCCTCTCACTAATTCTAGGAATATGTATTGAATTAGTCAAATATATTGCATACAAACATATTGATATATGTGTTGAAGATATCTGATGATAATACATGACCTTAGAACACTATTATTCTTATTCTTCTCACCTGGCTTTCACATTATTTATTTTTTGTTTGTTTTTTTAGGGGGGGGGGGGCTTCTTAATGTCAATATCCAGTAAAGTTGTTTTTATACAGAAGCCCTTTAGTTTTCACTTTGTAAATGATATAAAGTCAAGACTATGAAGGGCACATATGAGAAAGAATTTACAGAGAATCCCATATTAATATTTTATATAACAATCATTTAATTTGTTTTTAAAACATTTTTTTATTCCAAGTTTGAGTATTGTTTATAGTGCATATATATTACTCGACCCAGACCACCTAATGAAAATCAAGAGGAAAATCATCATATAAATTTACTTAAGGCATACTGCTTTAATTTACTTGTTGAAATATGCTCTTCAGATATTTTTTTCAATGTACAATGGCTAGAGCACTTCTGATGAGTATTAAATAGACAAAACCAAATGAGGAGATTTAGTTTTCTTTTTCATTGACACTTTGATGGATTTTGTTTTGCCATTTAATATGTTTTAATCCAAACTTAGTCTTCAGGAAAAAAAGTTGCCTTTTAATTAGCATTTCTTTTCAAAGACATAGAACCTTTCAAATTCACATTTTTTTACACTGAATAAAAAGCACATAAATAAAAAATATACCTTCTAGAACTCCTGCTCAGTGTTTCAGATTCACTCTTTTGACAAGAGTCTGTTTTGCCAGTTACTGTGTACATGTGTTTGATTTCTTCATTGTGTTACCTCCTGGTTTTAAATTTTCTGGCCTGAGCACCACAAAACATGTAAATTACTTAAGTCTCAGAATATTCTCAACTCATTGTGACGTCATCAAATTAGAATGTTTTGATTGGAATTGCCATAGAAAATAAGAATATTCTCAGACTTAAGTATTTTTTAAGTTTTGTGGCGCCCAGGCCAGGACTTTGAAGCTTGAATGCCACTTTGGTTATTCTTTGGCTTTTTTTCTGTAACTGTGTATTTTTTTCAATACAAAATTGTTTTGTTTTCAACTTTTCATCTACACAGAAAGTGATAAGACAAACTGGTTTTTGTATTATTTTTCTGGAAAGATTAATTAGTTCCTCTTTCTTTTTGTTTTTATCTGTAACTGGATAATAATTCTGAGAATTAATTAACAACAATTATTTTAGTCTACACAACATAAAGAATAATGGACAAATAGCCTTTTAAGATATTTTTTATTGATATATTATTAATATATAATTTTCTTAACATGTTTGTATTTACATTCATGCCCATCTTAATCCAATCATGTGACATATGAATGATTTACAGCACTCTATTGTCATGGAAACATGAAAACATAATTGAACTATGACCTTTATACTCCTCTATAAAATAAAACAGCACTTTCTTAAGTTTTGGGTCTTTTTTTAACGTTATGCATAGATAAAATTATATATAAGAGAAATATCTAAATGCCAACCTCTATAGAGGTCAAGGGTCATATATTTTTCAGGACCATTGTTGGTAAAATCAGATGGAAATAAAATTATGACAGAAGACGTACAAATTGACCAATTAAAAGCCAAAGTCATTTCTATGTTTGCTAAATGTAAAATCTATCTTTTTCTAATGAAAAATGTTATGATCTAGCAATTCATGAATGAAGACCCCTGTACAAAGATCCAACCATACAATATAATAACAACAAAATGTTTCTCTTTGCAAAATGGGGGAATGGCCTGAAAAACCCACAACCATTTGGTAAAATGATACTGGAAGTACATAATTATGTCCAATAAATCATTTATTTACACACAAAAAATGACTAGTGTCACAAAACAAATATATATAATATGAAGAATGAGTCCAAAATAAATTAATTTCCATACATGAAACAAAAAGACGAAAACAAGAAGTTCTTATAAGTTAAATGAAATATGAAACAAAAGTTTTTTTAATAATTAATACTACTAATTACTTTTTTCTTGCATAGAATTTATTTTGAGAAATTGCTGGAAGAGTCTAGAAAGATATAATTCTTAATTTATTTTGGAATCATTACGAAAATCAATTTAACAATAAACATAATTTCTTAACTAATCATAACTTTTTTTTATCAAAATGCACTCTTGCGGCCCAATTGCCAATTTTCATGTTCTTCAACATGAAAAATAAAATATTGCAACTCAATAAAACTGAATACTAATGAATTATTATAATTATGATAAAGCTCTTTCATACATGAATAAAATATATATATCTCTGATTGAGCAATGTACGCAAAAAACATGCATTCATTTCTGTGAAAATTTCATAACAAACATATACATCCGTAATCTTAATTTCTTTTTGGCAATAAATGCATACAAATTTTAATTTACACATAAATAAGAAAAACTTTAAAACTATTAAATTCATCTGTAGCTTCTATAAAAGTAAAATTTCTTTCTTAAAATATTTGTTTAGACTATAACCATGAATCGATCCACTTATGCAAATCTTTCATTCTTTTTTTACGTCTCATTTATTAATTTAATGTCATGATTCATATTTTCTTATCACAGGTTAAAGAAATATCATTTTTACACAATAAATAAATTCAAAGAAAAAAATTAAAATTTTTCAAAAAAAAAAATAATTTCAACAATATAACAATAATAATAAATAGAGTTTGTTAATATCTCATATAATAAATAATAATAAATAATTTTAATCGTGCCAAAATTTCATTTAATGCACTACTGCCATCAATTCAATATTTAAGCTCAGATATAATTTAATTTGATAGAAAAAAAAAGATTTACTTTCAATACACATAACCTGAGGCAAAAGCACCTTATGAATAAAGTTAATTTACATATTATGTGGACTTGAACTCTTTCGACTATTTTGGATGGTTTTCAATGATCCTAAATCTTATACAATTTTTTTTTAGAAAAAAGAAGAGAAAAACAAGAGGCTCCCAAGAGCCTGAATCGCTCACCTGAACTACACAGATACATATATTTGTAGATATTATTGTGCTTAACCATATGCCATTTAAATTTATGAAATATCTTGGTTAGTTTTCAAGATATTGGGCTTATTAAGTGCAAATTTGGCAAAAATTAGGAAAAAGAACAATAACTCCCACATCAGCAGTCAGATCTTTTCCGAAATTTCAGGACAGGTACATCTTAATATGCTGATTACTTTTGATTCTTGCACAATTTTGATATCTGAAACCAGTTTTGAGTTATTAGCAAAAAAATGAAATTTGCCCCTATGTTCTATTTTTAGCCATGGTGGCCATGTTTTTTTTACGAATCAAAAATCTGAACGATAGAGTTGTAGCATATAAGCTATCAAACAGTGTGCCATGTTAAGATGCAGTTGGTCTTTAGGTTTCAGACAAGTCAGGGGAAAAGTAATGAACAATGGTAAATATTGACGCTTTAAGGGCCATAACTCCTAAAAGAAATGGTTCTACAGCTTTGACCTAATTACATGAATTGTAGATCTTGATGTGCTTAATCATATGCAATTTGAATTTTTGAAATATCTTGTATAGTTTTCAAGATATAGGGCTAAATAAGTGAAAAAAAATTTAAAAAATCCAGAAAAAGGGCAATAACTCCTATGTCATTAGTTGGATCTTCTTGAAAATTTCAGAGCAGGTAGATCTTGAGATGCTAATCACTTTTGTCTCCCATCAGAATTTTGATATCTGTTACTGTTTTTGAGTTATTTGCAAAAAACTGTAATTTGACCCCTATGTTCTATTTTAAGCCATGGAGACCATATTTTTTGACGAATCAAAAATCCGAACGATAGAATTGTAGCATTAATGCCATTAAACAACTGTGCCAAGTTTGGTTGAAGTTGGATGTATGGTGTCAGACAAGTTAATCTTTGAAATTCAGGGTAAAAGTAATGAAAAATGGTAAAATTTGACGCTTTAAGGGCCATAACTCCTAAAAGAAATGGTTCTACAGCTTTGACCTAATTACATGAAATGTATATCTTGATGTGCTTAATCATATGCAATTTGAATTTTTAAAATATCTTGTATAGTTTTCAAGATATAGGGCTAAATAAGTGCAAAATTTTGAAAAAATCCAGAAAAAGGGCAATAACTCCTACATCAGTTGTTGGATCTTCTTGAAAATTTCTGGGCAGGTAGATCTTTTGGTGCTGATCACTTTCACCCTTGCCAGAATTTTGATATCTGTTACTGTTTTTGAGTTATTTGCAAAAAACTGCAATTTACCCCTATGTTCTATTTTTAGCCATGGCGGCCATGTTTTTCAACGAATCAAAAATCCCCACGCTAGTTTTATACTACCTATGCTAATTAACAACTGTGCCAAATTTAAAAGCCACTGGACTTATGGTGTTAGAGGAGTTAACGTTTGAAAAATGTTAACGACGACGGACGACGGACGATGGACGACGGACGACGACGGACGCCAAGTGATGGCAATAGCTCACATGGACCTTTGGTCCAGGTGAGCTAAAAAGATGACCAACCTCATTTGCTATTTTTTTTAGTTAATTTTTTTAATTTTCCATAAAAAATTAAAATATGATCAATGTAAAAAAATGTGTGTAAAACCTTGTAGGAAAAAAAAGAAAACTATAAAAGAGACAGAGTTTCAATGAATGTCCACAAAATACATGAACAAATCAAACAGACCTCAGATGCTAAAATTAGAATTTTGGTCCACTTTCAAACAGACCGCACTAAAATTACACAAAATTGGTCCACATAATTAAAACAAAAATATACATAACAAATAAACAGATACACTCTCTCAATAATTCAGCTGCATTTTTTAATAAACAGTCAATAAACAATCATTATAAACACCTTCTACATGAATAAACCCTCGATAAACAAGAAGTCAGAAATGCACTTTTTTCTAAAGAAAGTCTAACCCATTCACATTCTAACAGTTCTAGAGCACTAATAATTTCAGGCTGTTTCAACTTCAATAGCATTGGAGCCTTTTTTCTGCAGGAATTCAGCGGACGCAGCGATGTCGGGATGAATAATTGCCTGTGCAGATTTTTCGTCCTCGGTTGTTGCATTAAGTTGGTGGACTCGAGCATCAACTGTGACCACTTCAACTTTTTCCGTCTTATCAACAGCAATATTTTCCGTGTTGATGATTTCCACATTTTTGTCACAGGTTTGTAGCATTTCCTGTGTTTGAGATTCTTTTCCCGTACCGCAAGGTGTTATGGGACCATATGGTGAATACAAGGTCGAATCTTCAAGGTCATCAACCAATGACAGTAATACCCTGGACTTCACTGTAAAATAAAAAGAACAAATTTAAAATATTATTGTATTTGAAGCATAAAAATATATTAAACTAGCTAGGAATCAAACAATTATTGTTCTATAAATGTAACTACTAACCAAAAATTTTAAAAAACAGTTTAAATCAAACAAAAGGCTGAAAATCTGAGGAAAAACATAAATAATTTTATAAAAGCTTTGAAATTTGCTCATGATTGACAAGATGTGTATTTACTTTAAAAATATATGTTCAACATTTAAAAGTTGTGTGCAAATATATTACTTTTTCAATTATTCTGTATTAATAATTATGCAAAAAAAATTGCATTTTTGTGTGAGAAAAATTCAATATATCTTTTTATAGAAACAAGTGTGGCCACTAAAAGTATGTCTCGCCTGCCGGCACCATCACTAAAATCAACTACCTAAGCTTTCATTTCTTGATATAAACACAAAAAGTGTCAGTATACCTAATAACAGATGCCTAGTTATTATACTATTCAAGCAATCCATTATCCACACAAGTATTACAAAAAGTTTTCTGTCTGAAAAAAGACCTAAGTTCACAGAGTCACTGGAGCATAAAAATGGGGTCATGGTCACATGGCATGGTGACAGTTGCGTTGTCCTTAACTGCAACTGTCTGTTTACCCAATATCAGATGCCTAGCTATTATACTTTTCAAGCAATTCATCTTCCATAAAAGTCTTACAAAAAAGTTTTTTGGCCTGAAAAACACCTAAGTTCACAGAGTCACTGGAGCGTGAAAATGGGGTCAGGGTCACACAGCATGGTGACAGTTGCATGGACCATAACCTAAACTGTCTGTATACTAAATATCAGATGCCTAGCTATTATACTTTTCAAGCAATTCATCGTCCACAAAAGTCTTACAAAAAAGTTTATGGCCTGAAAAAAGACCTAAGTTCACAGAGTCACTGGAGCGTGAAAATGGGGTCAGGGTCAAACGGCATGGGGACAGTTGCGTAGACCATAACCTGAACTGTCTGTATTCGAAATATCAGATGCCTAGCTATTATACTTTTCAAGCAATTCATCGTCCACAAAAGTCTTACAAAAAAGTTTACGGCCTGAAAAAAGACCTAAGTTCACAGAGTCACTGGAGCGTGAAAATGGGGTCAGGGTCAAACGGCATGGTGACAGTTGCATAGACCATAACCTGAACTGTCTGTATACCAAATATCAGATGCCTAGCTATTATACTTTTCAAGCAATTCATCGTCCACAAAAGTCTTACAAAAAAGTTTACGGCCTGAAAAAACACCTAAGTTCACAGAGTCACTGGAGCGTGAAAATGGGGTCAGGGTCAAACGGCATGGTGACAGTTGCGTAGACCATAACCTGAACTGTCTGTATACCAAATATCAGATGCCTAGCTATTATACTTTTCAAGCAATTCATTGTCCACAAAAGTCTTACAAAAAAGTTTACGCCGCCGCCGTCGCCGCCGCCGTCGCCGGAAAGTAATACCTATGTCTCGCCTTCCGCGACTATTCGTCGCAGGCGAGACAAAAATTATTTTAAAATGCAAATAATTTGAATATACAACCTACGTTTGATACAAACTCAATGAAAGAAACTATTTAACACAAAAACAATGTTTACGCTATAAAAATTTAAACCTAGCTTAAGCTGTGATACAAGCAACCCACTACTCACTGTTAGGGGTGGAATACGCATCCACCTTAGCATTCTGTACCGCAGGCCCCATCCTCGGGGAAGGCTGCAGAAGGCGTGGATTGGAGAATAGAGATACACCACCATTCATCATGCTAGAACTTGAGTACCCAATATTCAATGAGGAAGGTGTCCAATTTCCCAAAAATACAGCAAAACACAAAACCAAGACCTGAATAAGAACATGCCAAGGAATTAGTTAAAAGTTTTATAAATTTCATAAATTTAAGTTTAAATTAAAGTTTAAGTAAAAGTCACAACTCGAAGCAGTGTTTCTGCATATCTCCAAATGACGGTAATTTTATCTCAAACATTTATTTTTACCCTCAAAATTTGATGTTTTTCCCATTAATCTTGCAGAAATGATTATCCTAAATTAACCCCTTATATGAAATTTTGTCAGAAACACTGTCGAAGATTAAATTTATTAAAACGCTTTTAATAATACTTTGATAAATGGTCCGAGATACATGTACATCAAAGAATGCTGTAATATTTATCAAATTAGATTATAATATTGTATTTTCAGTTGCCAAATAAACAAATATTAGAATTTATTTCAAAACAAAATTTAAAACCAGACTTTATCAGTTTATTACAGCATTCTAATGTCATAGTTTAAATCTTTGGTACTGGTTCTGTGTTTTAAAATCTTGCTCTAGGTTTTCGACGCACATTTACATGTAAAATACAGCTGAGACTTGTTGTAACCTCTTTATATCTACACAGTAAATTATTTGTCAACAAAACATTGATTTACAATGTATATATTTTCTTACTGTGAAAATGATTAAATCGGAACAGTCATATCAAAACCATTTCTTTTAGTAAAAATTTTCATTTTACATGTTTTTATATGTTGGAAATTTTTAAGCTCATGACATAAATTGCATATAAATAAATGTCATAAAGAGGTTTCAACAAAACTCAACTGTATTGCTCATACTGTTGAAAATCAAATATATGTCACAGACAGAAAGTTTTCTATTTAGAAATGAAAATCAATTATATTGGTTACAGACAGAAAGATTTATATTTAGAAATGCAACGATTTTAAAAAAGTTAAAAATTCCACTTACATGTAATGATAACTTTATCATCTGTTCAATATTCTTTCCCATGTACAATTTTAAATATAACTTGCAATGTTATATTTTAAAATCATATACATGGTTTAAAAGTCATAACTAACAAAAAAGTCTTGTTTTTTCTCACAAAAATAAATAAATTTAGAGACATTTTTCAGTCTTTAGCTGCCACAAGAATTTACACATATCACAGTCTTCAAATGATAAATTGACGTCAATCAACAATATTTCTGTCTTTCGTTTTGAATTCTCAGATTATCAGAATATACCAGAATAAGCTGAGAATCGTAAATAAATGTTTGATTTTCAACAGTCTTTCCTTTTTCACAAGCACTTTAAATGTATTTCCTGCATTCACTCTGAGAGAGATCACAACACGTGATACATTGTATTTCACAACATCAAAAGTCATGGGCGAGTGGTTAATGTCTTTAATAAAACATATTCTTTTTCTTGGCCTTTAATCAACTTTCTTTCCCAAAGTCTTGTTTTTAGTTTGTATCCTTGTACATGTATATACAAACAAATCATCTAAAATCAGGAAAATAAATAGGAAATGATTAATCTGATCCCTCTCAAAGTGTTCAGTAAAATCCTTATCGAAATCCTCCACAACGAAAACAATATTATCTTCTAACCATAAGAACAGTTCCTGTTCCGCTATTTGCTGTTGTCCGTGTGACTTTTCCCACAATGCTTTGCAACTTCTGAAGCTGTCCTAGCAATGATCGATTGTTGGTTTCTAAAAGTTCTAGTTTCTTTTTCAGATCGTTATTTTCTTGAGAGAAGGATTCCACTCGTTTCTCTAATGTTTCCACATATTCTTTCTTTTTCCTTCTGCTCTCCTGAGCCGAGATCTACAAGGAAAACATGCTACGTTTTAACTAAGCTATCATGAGAGATCTTCTGTACACCTTAATACTATCAAGGATGCCAAATTTTGTAAAGACAAATGGGTGAATTAAACTTAAAGTACATTTATTTGGTATTCTTAAAATAAATTTTCATTAAGCTAATGCATAGATATACAGTTAACAAAATTTTGAGGATTTTTTTATACAGAAGCCTGAGGACATCATGAACATTGCAGAAATTTAAACGTTTTAAAAAATTACCGGCTTTTTAAAATCATCATCGTTAAACAAATTTTCATAGAAGTTTAAGAAAAGAAGCATTCTCTTTTAATAAATTTTAAAACAAATAATCAGAATTTTGGAGCAAACACACACAAGTTTACAACACATTGACTGCAAACACAACATGCAAGTAACTGAATGAACAAAACACATGTAACTGAAGAATGAACAAAACACATGTAACTGAAGAATGAACAAAACACATGTAACTGAATGAACAAAACACGTGTAACTGAATGAACAAAACACATGTAACTGAATGAACAAAACACATTATACTAAATGAACAAAACACATTATACTGAATGAACAAAACACATGTTACTGAATGAACAAAACACATGTAACTGAATGAACAAAACACATGTTACTGAATGAACAAAACACATGTAACTGAATGAACAAAACACATGTAACTGAATGAACAAAACACATGTTACTGAATGAACAAAACACATGTAACATACAACACAAAAAGCCTCATACCTTATTTTTGATCTTTCTTCTTATCTTTTTCAAATTCTTTTCTTCCTGCTTTGTAAGGGGTAGTTTGGTCGGTACGGGGTACCCCTCAGATATCAATGTTCTTTTTTCTTCTTCTGATAGAATTAGCACTCCTGATTGTGGTATCTGCAAAGATTCAACCAGAGAATAAATAAGAAAGACAATAACCAACAGAAAACATTCATAAGGTTTTGTTTTTTTTCAAAGAGGTTATTTCTCATCTGCATGCTGCCTATATTTATGTAATGAGAGTCCCTAAACTCATAATATGCAAAGTTAATTAATTTGAACTTTATTAATACAGAGATATACATTTTTGCACACATGGGCATAATTTATAATTTATTATTTATCAACATAATTGCTAAGATTTTTGCACACATCTGTGTTAATTGCTGCAAGATGCTGTCTTTGTTATGATCAATATGTGTATAAAATTTCATGAAGATCTAACTTGCATTGAAGTTTCTCAGAAATCCAGAGAAAACAGATAAAACCTTAAACAAACTATGTGTTCCATAATTTTGTTGCCTGCAATTAAAAATGCAGCATCTAGATATTGCCTAGCCAATACTTACGGGATTAGTGAAAAATGGCTGTGAGTAAGGTTTAGATGAGGGTGAAGATAGATTATGGGACGATTTCATTGGCATGTGACGAATTGGACTAGAAGGTGCCGACTGTTGAGGGCTTTGTCCACCATCGCTGTCACTACAACAGGAACTGCTAGGTGGCGTTGGTGGCAATGGTAGTGAATCAATGTTTACTGAAAAAAAAAGACAAATAATAATAAAATTTTCATTTTCATATCATGGCATTTAATGGAAATTAAAGCGAAAATCATGCATTAAGAAAGATAAAAGTTAATATTTATGAAACATAAAACTATCTAGTGTTTATGTCAATAACAAAACATTAAACATTAAACAAACAACAATCAATTCATTGAATGTTAGCAGCTCATGTATTTTTTTCACTCACAGTAGATCCTGAAATCCTCCCTTCTCAAAAGTTTATCCACAATACATGAAAGTGTGTTTATCCAACATCTATTTGTCTAGCCGTGTGTATAGACATGGAATTATTTTCATTTTCCTTATTACATTTATGGCAGTGGCCATGAGATATAATGTTTAAGGTTTTTTGTTTGTTTAGTGAATTGTTATGATCATTACCATAAGAATGACAGATTTTATTGAAACGAACTCATGATTAACATGTTTTACACCAAATATGCATGTTTTGAACTTAATTTAACAGGTTTCAACTCTTAAATATATGATAAGCATGCATATGGCATAGTAAAATAAGATTTAAAACTCTTACAAGTGTATCAAAAAACAACAACATGAAAAACGCGACATGTAAAAGATACAAGTAAATATTTGATCTAAGGTCAAGGCAAAAAACATCCGAAGGATCATAAATTACATCTTGTAATCATAAAGTTTCCTTTGTATTCAATTCCCCTGTAAAAACGACACCGTGTTTTCAAATCTTGTACAACTTGTCACCTAAACAACTTTTTACATTGAAACACTTTCCTTGTCCATAAATTGGATTTTGACAAGGTCAAACTTCGTACAGGTTACTTTTTCCTACAAACACTTAACGGTACTTGTTTTAACGAGGAGTATATTGTACATGTATATACATTTATCAAGTACCGGTTCGTGAAGGGGAAATAATAATTTATGAAGTAAACAGAAAATCAGCTACTTTAATTCTAAGAAAAGACCACAAAACTCCCATATAATTTCATGTAAAAATAATGTCAGAAACCTACATCCTTTTGAATTTAAGTATTTATTTCTTAAGAGTATTCACAAATTTTGCAACAATGAAAAATTCAATGTTGAACAGTTATGGGTTGTTATTGTTTACTTTATTATTATTCTAACTTTTCTTTATCTACATGTTGCTTATTTATTTATTTAGACCTTATTCTTTTAATCTACACATGACATCAATTATTTCAATGTCATGTAAACACGATTTATTTAATATTTTTTGTTTTCCCTTTCATGTGTATCTCTATTAGGTTATTTTCTTTAAATTCGCCTACAACTGATTTACGTAAGAGAAAATTACGACAAGACCAATTCAAAAGTTTTACATGGTCTCCCATCCGTACGGTTTGAAAACATAAAAACACAATCATTTTTATTGGAAGGAAATAAATTATCAAAATCAATGATAACATTACTTATTACCTGCCCAGAGGGCATGAGAAAGTACTAAGTTGTAAAATATTGAAAAATGGATTAAAAAAGATTAAAGAAAGCCATATATCAATATAACATATTATTTTTTCTTCCTCTAAAAAAACTACATGGAAAATTGGCAGTTTTATCTCCTTTTTGAGATCTTGTTGATTTTACCCTCAGGCAAGGTGGAGCGTTAAAATTAGCAATTGACAAGACAAGACCGCTTTTGATAAATATAGTAACCACTCTATCAAAAGATTTAAGATAAATATTTTTATAAGGAGATAACAGTCTTAAATTAATTTAAAAGAGATTTCTATTTTTCTTTTAAAATTATTCCCAAATAAGAAATGCTTACGTTATTAATTAAAAAGATATGACATCAACTTATTGCACGTCATAAGAGATTTTATTTTTATAACTTTTACGTCAAACTGAAAAATTAAAATCTCATTATTTATGTAACAATTTACGGTTTAAGTAATGGACCTTATATACACATCATGAAAACAGTTCATTTGCAATTCATTTACTTTAATAATTTAATTTTGGGTACGCAAGATAATAAATTTTTTAATAAAACGAATGCAAAGCTGCCACTAATTTAAGCTTTCCTTCATTATGATATACATGACTCTTATACACAATGTACTTAAAATGACATGTTCTTAATTATGAATATAATTGCATTTCTCAAATTAGCATAATATAAAATTCAAAATAGAATATTTATAAAGACAGGCTAATTTCAGTGGTGTTAAAATTTAAATGAATTTATACTAAGAAAACATTTTCTTTTGTATGGTTTCTTTGTCTAAGTCATAAGTCATAAGTTAAATTGTTTTAAATTCACATATAAATCTAAATTCAAATTAGCAACAACTCTCTAAAAACTAAATAGCTGACACTGCATTTATTTATAGCCCTGCAAAAGTTCAAATTTTAGGTTTTTTAAAGATTTTTTTTACCTTTCTTATAAACTCCTTAAAAATCTTAAATGACATGTGTCATATGGACATATATCATAATACTTTTACTTTATATAGAACTTTGTTTTATTACTTTTGGTATACTGTAGTGTGTATATCTTACATTTGTGAGATTGAAAGACGTTTCCAATATATGTAACATACATATCAATTTAGTACATCATATTTCTTTAAGACTCTCCCAAATCCCTCACTCAACATTGGAAACATTTTGCTTGTAACCCATTTTCTTGTTATTTTTCACATACACACCTGTATTTTCTGAATAATCGAGAAATTCTTGTGGTTCTGTTTTAATGGTTACAATTGGTGCCTGTTGAGAAATGACTTGATGCTCAACCTGCGACTGTTGACTGTGAGTGGAAGTTGCCAGTATAATGGTTGGCTGTTTCGTCAAGAGCGATGATCGAGTTGTGGTTGTCGTGATGGTTGGTAAGGGTTGGGGTTCTGGTTCAGTTTTGTGTACTGTATTAGTGAGTAAGGATTGGCTCAAGTTGATGCTCATTTCTGGCTGGAGCTTTTGGGGTGTGATACAGCCAGTTGCTGAAGATAGGTCAAGGGCCTGGTTGTTTCCAAAGAAGTCAAGATCTATAATGAAACATGAAAGCTATATTAATCTAGAGGCATTGTTTGCAACTTAGCATTGAAATGTTAAACATCTTAAAAGATGATGTAATTAAAGTGGTACTTTACATTTGTAATGGGAATTACTAAAGTTTTACTTCATCAAACTTAGCACATGTAAAGAATTCTATGATGAAAAAGAGAGAAGGGTAAAGGCACAGTCTCATCCTAACACAAAGATTTTTAAAAAATTTTAGATGAATCAAACCTCTACTTCAAATTCCCTAAATTTCATTAGCAAATTGTGCAGTTTTGGTCACCTTCTACTATAAGCCCGACTTTGAATTAATATTCAGAACTAAAACTTGACCAAGAATATAGACGATTGTGATAATATATATATTTTCTAATGAGATAACTTAACATTCTACAGCAAGCTGCTAAATCAATTTAAAACAGAGTGACAAACACACAATGTGGTGACAATTTGATATTCTTCCCAATTCAACATCATGTCAAATGATAAACAGTCATTTAAGTAGCAAGAGTTGACACAGTAGGGGAGACCAAATGTGTCAATACTATAGTATACTAGACCAAATATCCATGAAATTGGACAAAATTGAACTTGTGTCAAAATTTATCATCAACTAAATACGCAAAAGTGCCTCTGAATCGATTCAAAATAACAAAATTTCTGTCAATTTCTCAATAAAAATGTAAAATTCCCAAGTTAAATTTAAACCTTGGTCTATAGTTTTAACAGATTAATTTCTATCCATTTTTCACATGTTGACAATTTCGTAATTCATTAAATCATTCCATTAAACAACCCCTTAAAATAAACAGGAACTTGTTATCATATGGGATAATTCTCTTTTATAAAAGATTTCATAATTGTCATTAGGGATAAGCCGTAATTGTGTTTAAATATGACACCCTGATTTGAAAAGAAACAAAGCAATCAGCCATATTAAAGGAATTCTTGATCCTCCGTTCAATCTTATCAATTATTACATAAACAATTTACCAGATCATCGGGTGTAGATATAACATGCCTCACACACCTGGTGTTAAAAGAACTCTTTCAAAGCTGAGATACCCTCCCCTTTTACTTAATTCCCCCTTTTTTCAAAAGGATCCCTGCTTTCTAAAGAAAAGATTCTCATTAAAACTTTAAAATCTTCGTAAAGCTTACTTGTAGCATTTTAAATAAAATGGCTTTCGCGGAAGAACGAAACATCAATATCTTAACTGAATATCTAAGTTTGCTCTACAATTCACCCCCCTTTGCAATTATATGCATTCAACAGAAAAAGGCCTTCTATGGTTGCATATTTCTTTGAGGTTCACAAGTGTAACTTTACTAGTATACTAAGCTCCCAAAAGATATTTTTTTCTCATCTCATTTTATTAAATTTTTGCAAAAAAAGAGAAAGCACATAAAGTACCGATGGTCTTTTATTTTTACTTTTAAAAAAATGCAATATTTCAGTGGTTAATACCTTCGATTTTTGTAAGTCCAAAGGGAGAGGACGGATCATTGTTGATGGTCGAGTAGCTGTGTTCCGATCGTATTCTAGGTGCTGGAACAGCATCTGTGATCATCTTGTCGTTGAGGACCGGATCCTCGAAGAAACTGTTGAGCCAGTCATTATCCATGTAGTCATCAGAACTCTGTAATATGTAAATTAAAGAATTAGTATTTAGAATGATTGTTTTGTGTCAACATGCAAACATACAGGTAACAGACATAGTTTTAATAAGAATTTTGGACAATATTTTTTTTTACAATTTGGTTATGTTGTGGCTTGTGGATAATCCATTAGGCTCTTACATCAGATCATTTTTTGGTTGAGCTTAAGAAGGTATCTATTGCACAAATAGCCCAATACTTTTTCAAATTGAGTAAAATTATTTCTTGGAACCTGACATTTTTCTAACAATAAAGGAACTTAAGTTTAAGGTGAAAATATTGCCATTATTTGTAAATGTTAAAGTACAGTTTTCATTGTACATCAATTTTAACACGTCCAGATAGACATACACATGATCTACAAAATACTATGGTTTACAAAGCGTAAAAGAGAAAACATTATTAACAATTTAAAGAACAAATATTTTACCCAAGAGTCCATTGTCCCTGGTCAATTGGATTTAAGCTTTCATAACTTCAGGTTTAAAAAGTTTAAAAGACACAGTCACATTATTTGAACTAGAGGCCTAGTACTAAAATAATGTCCAATATTGGAAACAAATACAAAAGTCACTCATAAATGTTTATAATCCACTCTTTTCAATGACTTTATCCATAAACCAGTAAATTCACTATTCTGTACTATTGATACTCATTAAAAATACAAAAGCATGATTGTGCACTCGAGACAGAATTATGAAGAAACTATATCTTGTCTAACTAAATTCTATTTCCTATAACAATTGCATGTGAGCCATCCAGAGAAGAACAAAGAAATACTATCTTTAATGCAAGATCATGGGTTTTTAGTAAGAAAGTCCTAACATAAGACTAATCTTCAGGATATGAAACAGGAAATATTACCACAGTTTCTAATACAACACTGATCTTTTCTGTTAATGAATTAAAAGTAAGCAAGAAATTTATTAATTCAGATTATCTTTTTCTTTGTCTAGGGAGTTTCCTTAATCAAACAATTAACTTCCCTTTTAAATTGAAAAATTTAGCATAAAAATTTCCCAAATATTATTTATGCATTTACCAAAAATATGTTTAATCAATTTACACCAAATCTTAAACTAAAACAATCTATATATGTTATGTCATGAACAATTTGACTGTTCCAATTTCTGGAAAAATTTGTTGTTAATAGGGACAAGGGTTTACTAGATGCATAATGTTTCAACTACAAAACTAAGAAAATATTTTTTGTATATAATACATAGGTAAAAGTTATTGGTTTCCTTGACATGGAACATATACAAAAGACTGAACAAAGGTGTGGCTGCCAATTGCAATTTCAATAAAATTTCAAAGTAAAATTTTCTAAATTGCCATAAAAGATGAACTTGCAACACTTGATGCAAAGAACTTTCAATGACTATTTAATATAGAGAAACCACCCTTAAGTATATAATATATGAATTCACATTATCCTTTTTTGTCGAACCATATTCCCACAGCGATCAATTTGCCATTAAAACATATTTACACATTTTCACTCATGCGTGTAGTTATTTTTATATTTTTATTAGCCAGATGAAAAGATTTGGAACAAAATAAAACATGTTCATTTAAATAACAAAATTTAAAATTTCATTACAGTTATTAGCCTTACTCTAGTATGAAAATAATCATGATATTTACGTAAAGTGTTTTGGCAACGTCACACGAGAGAAATGTGACGCAAGTTTGGACAGATAAAATATCACGATTTTACTGGTCTGAGAATATCCATACCATTGTACCCAAATCTATTTTTAGAAATATCTTTTGACGGGATTTTAAACTTTTTCACCTAGCATGGGACTGAAAAAATTGGATACCTAAACATTAAACAATTTCTGTAAGATTCTTGTATCAGGTTTCAATTTAAAGAGCAAAATCTATACTGACCCGAGTGGGGTCATAATGTAGCACATTCATTATCTTCCCATACAATAATAAAGCTTTATCAAAAACAATTGCACAAATACTGTTTCATTTTTGCTTTATCAAACCATTTCATAAAACAAGTACTAGTTGGCATTTAGATGTATTAATGCTTTTCAAATGTAATAAAAATCAAAAAACAGTAAACACATTCAAGCCAATGATGAAACCATATTTCAAAATTTACAATGCATTTCAACTAGAATAAGTCCACCTTTTACTTTTTCATCCAAACCATTGAAAACACTCAAGCCAGATAAATTTCAACAAGAATATTAAGTCCACTTTATCATCAAAACCATAGAAACTCCAATTCTGACTAAAATCAAGGATCCCCAAAAAAGAAAAAGAAAATTTAAAATATATATACTTCTATCAAAAACGACAGATCTGCTATTTCTTCCTCCATCTGTAACTCAAATCATAATTTTCACACTGAACCTGTTTCCTCTAGCTCCAAAATTATATAGCATATGAATAATATGGAAACAATACTTTTTTTCAAAACAAGAGGTCCCCCTGCCCTCAGGGGATGAAAAGATGAATTGATAGACAGTTGCTATTAATATGCCATTAATAACATACCCCACAATTCCTCTTATTCTATGATTACAATGTCTCAGGAACATAATTAGTGTCAATTAAAATAACTGGGGGGTTAAGGACAACAATGTGACCAAAGGTTATAGGTCAAATAAATAGATATAACAAGTAGTTCTAAAAACATCATTATCTCAACTTTTAAATGGTTGTTATCTTTTAATCCAGATAAAACTATCTTATGTACTGTTACATGTGAAACACTGTTATTACACCATTATCCTACTATTTCTAAATTGGATGTTTCAAATACAAGTTAAAAAAAATCCCAAACTCAGAGTTGTTTTCTGAGAACATCAAAATCTTAAATAATACTATTTTGCAAAGCAAAATTATCTCCCTTGAATATACAAAGATGTTGCATCACAAAAATTAATATCTACATGTATTTTTTAATAAATCCATGATGGGTCCATAATACACAGATAAGAATGTCACCACTTATCACATCTGAAATTCCACAAATATTTTCATAAGCGCACAACACATACTAAACTCATTAACAAAAATTAATAATCAAAAATATCAACCACAAATGAGTCAATGAAATCATCCATTAGTTCAAACATGGCAGCCTTTTTCTTGCCCTCTGTATATGCTAAAAGATTAAAGCAAAGACACTACCGGTACACAAATCTTTACACATCATATCGACTGAGGGCTTTATCCGACGGCGAGGGTTGCGTCAGCTTGCCAGCTTGGAAATGCCACCTCACATCAAATAGAGGACTACAGATTATCCATTATGATCTGAATACTATCCATTTTATATCTTTTTTGTTAAAGTCTATTGATAAAGTCAGGGGACAATATTGAATTTTTGTAAACCATCAATAACTATGACTATATTTTGTAGGTAACAGATTGTCTTATTTGAAAAGGCAAGCTTCCATGGCCCTCACTTATGGTACATGAACAGACTAAATCAATACATGTATAAAACACACATGATTAAGGAAAACAAATTAAAACAAGAATATGTCCAAAAGACATAATGCTCCATCTCGCAAGATTTGGAAAGGATAGACAAACAAATGGACCCCAACACTATATGCATAAAGATGCAGTCCATGTCAGCACTGGACATTTTTAACTTTAATAAAGTAACATGCGGTCAACTCTTTTGAAACACCTGTACATGTAGTAGGTTGAAAATTTAAGGGGCAACAAGAAAAGGGAGCAGAAGAAGCTGAAAGAAGAAGAAAAAAGTTTGAGTAAAAGATTGTCACCTTAGTGGGGGAAGTAAAACTCAAACCCAATTCATGAAAGAAGAAAAGGAATACCATAAGATAAAATAAGTTTCTTGAGCAGAGACTAGGGGGGGGGGATTGCATGGGACCATTTACCATAGTTTTTCAGAGAAATTCAAAATTTCAATACTATAGGTGTTTGAGTGAAGACAACCCAGAGCTGTTCAGCAACAAGGAAATCATGATATTCCCTGCAAGTCTGAATAATACATGTTCATGTATAGGTTGAATCTCAATCAATACAATAAGTGTAATAAAGTAACCTACATGTATGTATCAGATGATTCATTCATGTCATTTCAGAGCTTGACTATAATCTTGATAATGTGATCACCAAATAACTAAATGGGGTGGTATTATCTGTGGACAGCTCCTGCTCGTCCATGTGGGCCCTAATAATATTGACATTCTCTCAAATACCAAATGCACATGTACATTGATTAGAATCAAGACATTTCAAAATAGGCACATTTAAAACAGCAAGGTTTCTAATTTCACCCTCCCCCATTTATTTTGTAACAGAAGCCAGACAGTTCTCAGCCAACCACCTTCTTAGTCATGGAAGACTTATATTACAGATGTTTATCAGGCTACCAACCTTTCTTTGTTCTAATCTAACCTTATCAAAAACGCTACTAAATTATACATCATGTACCACTTTCTAGTAAATTCAATTAGTAGGCGAGACTGTGTGTGTTTCCAGTGGGAAAATACTTGAAAAGCTGTTACCAACTTATATTACATACATCATGTACATGCCTTTGTATATAAAACCATTTCATGTGGATAAATAATGTTTGCATGTTGCACATGCAACAAAAGCAGAAATAATTTTAGACTTAAATGCAACTCAGTAAAATCGTCCATTTAGGCACGGACCATTTGATTTTCTGGGGGGGCCTGGGATTTTACCTTGAGCCGGGAAATTTTTTTCGCCCGCTTTGCGGGCCAGATTTTTTTTTCACACACATACTAAGCAAGGAAATTTTGTTGGCAAGATAATTTTTTTTTCAATTGGCAAGATTGAAACCAGATTATTTTTTTCAACCTAGGTGCTGGCCAGATTATTTTTTTTTACAAAAATCAGGGCCAGGAAATTTTTTTCAAAAAAATCCCAGGCCCCCCCCCCAGAAAATCAAATGGTCCGTGCCTTAATCATATTTCGTAATTTTTCTTTAAAATGCCTATGTTTAAGTTTTTACTTCTGATAAAAGTACACTTACTCTCATTAATCAGATATACAAAACCAACAAAAAAATTAAAGCACTTTAAATTCAGTAAGTAATCACATGATCATGACCCATTTGATCAAATTTGTAACCTACAAGACTACAAGACTTTGAACGTTCTGGATGAATTCATGAACGACATCAAGAACCTTCCAAAACTATTGCATCAGATTCTTAACACAGAGATGTACATGAACTTACACATGATAGAGTACGTTTCCGATATTTCCATCTTATAAGCGACATTTTACACCAGTTGACATGTCCCACACTATAGTTGGTGTACACCTGTGATAAGAGAGCTCAAATGACCTACAGCCCCTTTTGATAACATAACCATTACAAACACCTATGGTTAATATTAGGAAAACAAAAATAAGATCATGTGCATATATCAGAGCCGAGTGACCTACAGCCCCTTTTGATAACACCAACATTAAAACCTTTTGTTTAATACGCAGAATCATGTGCATATATCAAAGCTTAATGACCGAAAGTCCCTTTTGATAATCATTTCAAACACCTATCACTCATATGATAAACATAAATAAGATCATATGCAATATAATTTGTCCCATTTCATTGTATTCATAACCCCCACACATACATTTTCTCAGTGGCGGATTTAGAGGGGGGTGGAGGAGGCATAGGCCTCACCCCTTCAATTGAGGAATTTTAATTTCATCTGCATAAAATTGACCAAGCAACTTCAAATTTTCATCAAAATCTAGCATTTTTAACAATTACGTCCCCCTTTTACAAACCTCTGGATCCGCCCCTGTTTTCAGCTCTCCATACATGTATGACATAATTATAAAACATACACAAGTTCATATGCATTAGTTTGTACATTGCATTCATGATCTGACACACATATTGTTTAGTTTCTTCTAGAACAAACCCCTCTCAATATGACCAGTTCTAACAACTTAAACTATTAATCCTTTGTACAGCAAAACCACAGTCCTAACCATTTCCCATAACACAAAAAGTTGAAGAGTAGACATAGAAAACCTTTCTCAGAACTGTTTCACTCTTAATCCATTTAAATTTCTCTCTTCTTCAGGAAATACTATGGTGGGTATGGTACACTACATGTATAGCCCTTTTCTTGTGGGTTATGAATCTTGTACATACATCATGTTTTAACATACATTGTAGATGCAATGAGTGTATGCGTTGTACATCTTTTTTTTTGTAAGTTCACATTACACCAACAACATTTGAGATTAAATGACAATTTTTTACTAATTCTTATGATACCTATTGTATACATTTTGTACATTTGTACATGTAACTAATATATTTTTGTACATGTACATGTATTTTTGTAGTAAGTGAAAAAAGAACAATGATTTTAATACCACTACTTTTAACCAATGTGCCAGTACTTCTGAACATTTTTAAATACATGTATATGTATCTAAATATAACAAGCGGTAGTTATATTTGTTTATGTTATACACCAAGCTTGTAGCATGTTTTAGTAATCCAAAAGTCAATGTCTATTGGACTTCCGTAATACAAACTCGACAATCAATGATGTTAAAGTATACATAGATAAAACTATGGGCTTTAAACTATAGTCCAATATTAATTATTTAATACCTTATATTCATCAAAGTTATAAATTATTGGTTACATATATGGTGAAATAGTTTTTGTTTAATTTAGAAGGCTTACATAAATTTCTTGGAAAGAGATTGAGATGAAAGAACAAAACACTACATTGTACTTTTTACCTATTCAGGGATTGGTAAGGCAGGGGGCCATGGGCCATTGGCACATCAAAAATGGCCCCTTTCATCTAAAAAAATTATATAGAATATAAAGAAATGGCCCCTTGAAATTTGGAATTTCCATGAAAAAAAAAGTGGTAAATGGCCCTTTGCTACAAATTCCTTCCCAATCCCTGCCTATTTTCATAGAACATCAATTTTGCAAATATCGTCTTAAAACATTTTAATGTATAAAAGAATGACTTTCATCTAGCTGCACTAAACTTGCACATACAATCTGTCGAACTTACTGTCTGAACAATAAGAGTGCAGTTTTTGCAATCTAAGGATAAAAATACGTGTATACATGTAGCAGTAGAGCATTTTTTTATAATGACAAAATATAAAATGAAATGTGTTTAATTGTAGCATTTATTTTACAGTAAAAGATGTTTCAATCTTTTTTTAGTCATTCAAGACACAACTTTTAAAATCTTTACATGTCATGCAAGTTGATATTGCCATTGCCTGTTTGCATGGGCAGCTGTCAATTATTGTGGATTCATTTATTTTTGTGGGTACCAATTTTCATGGTTTAATGAAAATTGATAAGTTAGTGGATTCTTCAATTGATGGTTAGGAGTTCTGTAGCATACAGATCAATGTTAAATTTCATTTCTTTTTCGTTGGGTATCAAATTTCATGGGCCAAACCCACCCACGAAAACCACGAAAATTGATACCCCACAAATAATGATGAAACCACAGTATTTCTTTTGAAGTATTTTCAATGTAACATTTTAACTTACGCAATCTTTATAAAGTTCTTAAATATACAAATAAGACTAATTTAGTCTTTTTATGAACTGTCTGACTTGTTTTTCAAAGTGGTTTATCTATTCAGTCTATGAAATAAGCTAGATGGATGCTAGATTTCTTATCTCTGATCATTTAAAGTTAGTTATAAATCTATCAACACCCAGCTGAGTTCCCTGACCACAAACCCTATTGTGCACATATTATGTTACAGAATTTTCTTCACAAAAATGAAAATATTTCACATGATTTTATCCATAACTTTGAAGTTGACAATGCACAAGTAATTAAAACCAATCTAATGTTTAACTTTCACTGTTTTTATGGCTATCATGCTGAGAGGTTACTGATTTTGCTGATGAAGATTGAGATAAGAAGGCTGATGAAAATCATCAGCTTTTCTTAGCTTGTTTCATAGACTGTATTGAGCTGCTGCATAAACATATCAACTTCAATGTCGTTTATGCCGTATACAATTTCAAATGTAAAGACTAATCTTTTAATATCAAAAGTGTTTTCTTTTGTTCATTGAAAAAAAGTTTTTGAATGACAAAATTTAAACTGCTGAGTAGGCAGAAGTTTTATCTTAAATGTTTCCATTTCAAGAAATAGGAAACAGGATCTATTTATATGTCTACATGTTTTACATAAAACATGATAATCCATTTGTGGTGTAAATAGTCTTGTTTTTGTTATAAATTACAAGCATAAAATCTAAAATGAACATTAGAGCTAATTAAATCCTGACAATTTTTTACAATTTTAGGATTGGTTTTGAATTGTATGCATTACATTACTCCAACAACATTGCAGGTTGGATGACATGCTATTTTTGGACTTGTCGCAGTATTGAGTTACGAAAACAAGACCTCTTATGTTATAGGAGTAGCATTACATGTACATGTATATTTATAATCAAGGTCACAGTGCAGAACAGCCAGGGACTTGAATTTGAAAAAGTTATTATTTTTTTTTCATTTTAAAAAAATATCTCTTTTTAAGTGTGCGCCTTCTCTATTGTCAAATCATGGATCTGCGCCTGTGCTGACTGTGTAATTGTACCAATATATAAACATGATATACGTAAAATGTCTGTTGTGTCACCTACACCTATTCCACAATCCACATCTCATCACCTCTTAAGACTTATAACTACTGTAGATTTACATGTATCTTTAAGGAACTGTTCAACTGTTAATATTTCACTTCAGTAATAATATATATTTTTTTATTGATTTAGCCTCCTGTAGTTAAAATATGGTGTATCAAATTGCTGTTACATGTACATGTAGGCAACCTAATGCTGTAATAAAATATGTCATGCAAATTTAGGCTTATTAACTTATATACAAGTTCTATCTGAATCAAGTAACTTGAGAATTTTCCTAAATTTATGAAAATAATTTTCTGATCAATATAGACATATACTTAAGTTTTACTTGTACTTGACTGACACATGTAGATTATTTACATATTGCAAAATAATCCTTGTACTTACATGTACTCTTGATCAAAAGTTTTTGCTATGTTTTTAGAGTGACAGTCTTTGAACTATTAAGCATGTGAATATTGAGGATTACAAATATCTTGTAGTGGTTTTATCATTAAGCAAGTTCAATCTCATTTATCAGGAATTATTTTTCCATTTTAGGGAACATTTGAAAAGAGCACCTGCAGGCCACAAAAGTCCATAACACCCTCATTCATGATTGTAACTTTTTAATAGACTGATAAAAGTCCATAGTAAATCCCAGATCCTTTTTAGAGTTCTGATAAAAATGTGGGTCAATGCCAACTTTTAGTGAAGTTACTGTTTATATTTTTATCAATCAGGCATCTAGAATAAATAAATAAAATAGGGGGTTTTCTACCCTTCTCCTAACATATCCCAGGACACTGATGTGTGCTTTAGTTAGTAACAAATTACACATGAAGGATACTTTTAAAGAATAGAAGAAAAATAACCCTTCTGGTACATGTTTCAAGAAATCTTTTGAAAAACCTTTTTCTACTTGTTTAGCACCTAATTTCCACAATGTATATGTCTCAAATATTTCCTATTTTGCATGTGTTGAGTGTGTGTGACATCTGAATCGTTACAAGTATGCAGTCTAGGCATAAACTTTTTGTTTAGGTTCACAAACATGTGTTGTTTTTTTTTTTCAAAATCTCCCTTCCAGAGCCTCACAAAAATAACATTAGCACCCATCATCATACAAAGAACCAGTAACCTGAATCATCCAATACACAAGTGCAATATTATGACATAAACCAACAGAAATGACATGTATGAATTTACAGGAAAATTGTACTTATCAACAATACAGATGCTCCTTGTATTTTTACAAGTTGTTAATTAGCATATATTGGCTAGTAGTTTATTGTATGGACTACTTTAAGGTTAAATGGGGTCATTGACCCTTGAGGATCTGATTTATTTTAGACTTTTAATTTCAGAAAAACTTCAAACAGTAAGACAAAAGTACCCTTACAGTCTTCGAAATTAGGCACAAGTCCGACAGCCCTGGCCAGTAAAATAGTTTTCGGACCAGTAATATTTCCTTGAAATATGGAGTTACAAGCCAATTATATGTAAAGAAAAAATTGTTAAAATAATAACTTTCGGGCTTGTGCTTCGAAAAGTTAACCGTGAAGACTGCCCTTAACATAATCAAATGCTTACATGTCTAATTCAATTGTTCCTCTAGGAAGAATATATATATATGCTTATATAAATACTCTATACTTTATAATAAGAAATTGATGGAAGGACAAGAGGCTTGAAAAAAGTATGTCAGCACCTACTTGTGATAATCACACATGAAATCTACAATTAAAATCAAAAACACTTGCCAGACACATTTCTGCATAATAAGCAGTTTTTTTACAGATCATAAATCTTTAAATGTTGACAGACATGCAGTCATGAGTGATTCCATGTGAAATTTACTTGCACATGTTTCAAACATTTATTATTGTTTATAGTTGCTTTTAATCATCATGTGATTAATAGTTCAGTGCTTAAAAATTTATTGCAATTTTACAAAATGTATGTACAAGAATTACTTCAAAATCAGAGGAGTGCATGTAACATGTGATTTTATGACATAAACATGTAATTATAAGAGCACTTTTCAAACAACACAATCCATGACATACTCATTATAAATGAAGATACATTTTTCATTATTTTGGCATTTTAGATTTGGAACTTCATAACAGGATCAGAATAAAAGCCAGATGTTCCACTTGAAATTAGTACTTTCTAGGTCTTTGCAAACTGTGGGTTTCCCATACTACCTGTTAGCTCTATAATATATACAGGTAACATGCAAAATGTCCCTCGAGGTAATATCATAACATGATGCAAGATGTCATATCATAACTAATTATCTGTAAAATATATCCTCTTTGTCTAATATGAAAACTTGTAACCTTACAGAGAAAAACATTTAAGGTCAATTAACACCAAAAGCTATTCAGCTAAATAATTGCTTATTTGAGAGCCCTTTGTGCTTTGTTAAATAACAGACATTACATGTGAAGCTTCTTTTGCTACAATATATATGGTTATTATAATTAATATGTTAAATTTAATTTTAATTTTAGAACATTTGTGGGTGGATTTTAAAAATGTCAACACTTTAATATTCTGCCAAAAAAAAACCCTGCTATTAGTCATGTTAGTTGTGTAGTTTTGACTTGCACCTTTTTTTATAATTATTTAAAAATTGTCATCAAGCACGTTTTAATATGAAATTTCACACCCTTTTGACAGTTCAACCATCCGTGGATGTCAAGAGATGGGCGTGTCTCTGCTAAATTTAAAAACATATGGAATTTTAATCACGTTTTTCTAGGATGTTTTGTACAAAATAAACTGATAGACTGTGTTTTTAGTAAAGATACTTTTGTCTTAAGCTTTGAAAATAAACTATTTTAAAATTTGGTCAACATAATTCGAAATTTTATATTTTTAAAATAACCCATATGTTACAAAACTTGCATCCTTACCAGTGAAGAGGGGGAGTGAAAAGCGTCATTATCCAGTATATCGCACATGTCTTCTTCCAAATCGTTGAGTTTGTGGTCACTTTCGTATAGCAAGTCCATGGTCGGGTGTCCCGAGAGGCGTCCTAGAATACCTCGGGGGATGGGTCGTTTTCCGTGGGTCAGCCGCCTGTAAAATGTGTACTCTCCTCTTTTTTCGCCAGTGCTGTCTGGGCCTAAACAACCTGATTACAAACCACGTGAATCATTCCACCAATAAAATAAGTTTACGATTCAAATCAAAATAAAGTGGGCAAGCTGTTACTGCTTTCTTAAATCTATATTCTTTAAGGAATGACGCATATAAGTGTATTCATTGGCGATTGATTTTACTCTATTTATGTGATTTTTTTTTCACAAACTTCATCTTTGTATTCCAGCATGCGAATGGATATGTCAAGTGAACTTGGGGTCAAAGATAAATTTTTACGTCATGATAGAAATTGACCAATTAAAACAAGGAGCTAAATATATTCAGCAACCACCTGTTTAAAGATAGGTAAAAGGGGGAGGGTGGTACTGAAATTAATTTGTTCACCAACTTTTTTATGTTTTGGACATTTGGTTACTGTGGACATATAATTTATAATTTACAAAACAGTTTAAAATTTAATTGGATTTTTATACAAGAAGATTTAGATTTGCTCAGAGAGTTTGGAAATTATGTATATCAAAGTCTTCAATTAAGAAGAACATCAAATGTTGTAGCATAACTTTAGATTTATTTGTTCAATAATATTCTCATAATAAATACATGCATATTTCATACATGTAACTGTATCATATTATGTACTACTTGACTCTGCCCCTGTAAAATCATTAAGTTGTTGTTATCAATCAATCTGTTATAATTTTATTTACTGTCACAAATTGTCATAATCACTTATATGTAATTGGAATAAAGCTATTTCTATTTCTTTCTATTTCTATTTCTATAATCTTGCCATTGTGTATACAAAGATAACAAACATGATTTTATTTTAGAAAAATACTAAAAGAACAATCCCAGCTGAATGTTCTTACAGGAACTATAGTTTATGTCAACGTTTTTTTAAAGTTTATTAAAACTGGTATTTCCTACAAGTATCGGTAGTCTTTTATGTTTCAAAGGACATTTAAAACAATAATTCATAATTTTGATTCCCGGAACTATACAAATAATTAATAGAACCTTTAAATAGTTCCGGGAACTAGTCAGTGATAGATGAGATAAAAAAAAATTGAGCCATAGATACACTTGTTGATAAGACAAAAAAAAAAGATAAAGAAAAAAGAAAAAGGGCAAACAAAACAAAAACAAACAGAACAACAAAACATCAAAATAAACAAACAAACAAAACAAAACTTGAAAACAACACATTGAAAGCATTCACATTCCGGTACTACTGGCAATATGGAGACTGTTAAATCCATTAAAAAAATTATCTGAATTTACTTTCAAAACCATGCAGTGCTAAAAAATGTGCAGCTTTGTACACGGGCGTGGGGAAATCTCACCAAGACGTGTGATTCCTATGTTGTTTAGACTTATTCTTGCCTGCTATTAGAAAGCGGGGAATCCGAAGAAAGAGGAATCGATTTGGAGTGGCCTAAATAATTGTCGACCTGTAATATAAAAGCCTTTTTGGACGTCAATATTCCCGCTTTGAAAGTTAGCATTATCATTTTGTGGTTATATTGTCTATGACGATTTTTTAAAGAATATTAATATGAATGGCGCTGAAATGAGTGAGTTGGTGTTTTACGCCTTAGCAGCACCATAAATAAGTTATGTAATGGCGATGAACTTGAAAAGGAGGATAGAAATAAACTAAATGACCTTGGAAATTTCTAGCATAGGCAGTAAGGGTGGGTCTCAAAAGAGACTAAATCAAATTGTGTAACTACAACTTTTCGAGTTTTTGTTTATTTGAATATGTGACTGATATGCTGTCGCGCAGGCAGGAACAATATATCATTCTAGAATACTGCATTTTGGATTCATTTACCTTATGATCATTCTTTTTTCTAAAGATGGAATTAACGTTATAAGCATCAATTGTTTTCGTTTGCTTCCAAGAAAACTGATACATGAACTTCTGAGGTCATCTATTGCTATTGTCATACAATTTAGTTTGTTATACATTACTCAATGTACTGAGTTCTGAATGCATAGATTGATTAAAAATGGAGCGAAATTAGGAATAGAAAATAGTAAGATTTAGAATAAGTGAACGCAACACAGCCCACAATTTAGCGGCAATTTAGAAAAAAAACACAATGGACAACCGCCAGCAGCCTTCAACGAGGCCATTTGGCACTGCTCGCGGTTCTGCAATTGGCCTATGGTCTAAATGAAATGCACATAATTCAAATTCAGTCCTGAAATAGTCACAGACAGATCCCCTTCTTAAACAAGGAACAGAAAACATCAAAAAGACAAGTACAAACGAAAGCTTTGTCAAAGATTCCTGGCTTAGGACAGGCACATATAATATGTGGCTGGGTTAAACTAGTTTTTTTTTACCCAACCTCCCCCCTATCAATATTCCTAGACAAAGCACAAAAAATAAACACACAATAAAAATCAAATATATCAAAGTCCAATTCCACTAGAGAGAACATAAGACAAAAAACAACAAGAACAAACAAAAAGACGGCAAAGGAACTCTCTATAGAACACTCGCTGTTATTACTGACAGCTAGCTGAGAATCATCAATCGACTGATGTAAAAAATCAAACCTATCGATTTTAAATCCGACACAACACTGCAAACAATGAAAGAACCTTAGTGAGCACGCTCACATACCCCACGCGTGCCGCTAATGGACTATCAATGTTATCCTTGAGGAATTAGTATCAAGCTACAGAAATCAAAAATATTGAATGATTGTAATAGTGAATGTGCAAGTATTTGAATATCATAACAAAGTTATGTCAAATTTCTTAGTCCAAAGGGCCATAACTCGGACAAAAATTTGGGGATAAAAAATTCCTTGTAATATGCACAACTACATATTGTGTACTTTTTGCATACTAAGTTTCATTAAATTCTGTTAAGTATTTTAAGAGGAGTTGCCATCACAAACTGTAATAATGATTGTCTGCAAATTTCTAAGTCCAAAGGTCCATAACTCCCACAAAAATTTGTGAGTCAAAAATTCCAGGTAAAATGCACAACTACATATGGTGTTCTTCTTGCATACCAAGTTTCGTTAAATTCTGTTCAGTAGTTTAAGAGGAGTTGCGATTACAAACTGTAATCATGATTTTCTGCAAATTTCTAAGTCCAAAGGGCCATAACTCCCACAAAAATTTGCGAATCAAAAATTCCCGGTAATATGCACAACTACATATGGTGTTCTTCTTGCATACCAAGTTTCGTTAAATTCTGTTCAGTAGTTTAAGAGGAGTTGCGATTACAAACTGTAATCATGATTTTATGCAAATTGCTAAGTCCAAAGGGCCATAACTCCCACAAAAATTTGCGAATCAAAAATTCCCGGTAATATGCACAACTACATATGGTGTTCTTCTTGCATACCAAGTTTCGTTAAATTCTGTTCAGTAGTTTAAGAGGAGTTGCGATTACAAACTGTAATCATGATTTTATGCAAATTTCTAAGTCCAAAGGGCCATAACTCCCACAAAAATTTGCGAATCAAAAATTCCCGGTAATATGCACAACTACATATGGTGTTCTTCTTGCATACCAAGTTTCGTTAAATTCTGTTCAGTAGTTTAAGAGGAGTTGCGATTACAAACTTTGATCACAGACGGACGGACGGACGGACGGACGGACGGACCAGTCAAAAACATTATACCCTTCGCAACTTCGTTGCGTGGGGTATAATAATGATTTAGTGAAGTGTCATCACACAAAACCGACATGCTTGATCGCTATGATGTTTAAAAATGTCAATAGTAAAAACGTTTATGGAAGTTTTAAAGAATGTATCAAGTTATCAATATTTCTGTCAAAACACACTAAATTCAAAGATTTAACAAAAATATTCAATTCATATCATTTCATAAACGTATTTTGTTTAGGCCATTATCAACAAAATATCATAGACTCTCATTCCCTCCCGCCGCGATTTTTTTCAGCCGCCTCAATTTATTAGTTTGTTTTTATTTTTTTCATTTTTTAGGTTCTATCGTCTACTGCAGTATGCTCTATTAGAAATTGCAAAAGGCTAGACATTCTTGACAGTGAACAAAGCAACATGCAAGACATCCTTGATAGACAACCAGCAATAGGCATGATATTCTTGATAGAGACCAGCAACAGAGCGGCATTCTTCATGGAGAACCTAGTAACAAGCAAGACATTCTTGATAGAAAACCAGCAACAGGCATGGACTTTTTTTTATAGAGAATCTAGCAACAAGCATGACATTCTTGGTGGAGAACCTAGTAACAAGCAAGACATTCTTGATAGATAACCAGCAACATACATGATATTTTTGATACAGACCAGCAACAAGCATGATATTCTTGATTGAGAACCCAGTAACAAGCAAGACATTCTTGATAGAGAACCAGCAACAGGGTGGTATTCTTGATAGAGAACCTAGCAACAAGGTGGCATTCTTGATAGAGAACCTAGCAACAGGGTGGCATTCTTGATAGAGAACCTAGCAACAGGGTGGCATTCTTAATAGAGAGCCTAGCAACAGGTTGGCATTCTTGATAGAGAATCTAGCATCCACCAAGACATTCTTGATAGAGAACCTAGTAACAAACAGGACATTCTTGATAGAGAACCAGCAACAGGCATGACATTCTTGATAGAGAACCTAGCAACAAGCATGACATTCTTGATTGAGAACCTTGTAACAGGTATGACATTCTTGATAGAGAACCTAGCAACACGGTGGCATTCTTGATAGAGAACCTAGCAACAGGGTGGCATTCTTGATAGAAAACCTAGCAACAGGGTGGCATTCTTGATAGAGAACCTAGCAACAGGGTGGCATTCTTGATAGAGAATCTAGCATCCACCAAGACATTCTTGATAGAGAACCTAGCAACAGGCATGACATTCTTGATAGAAAACCTAGCAACAGGGTGGCATTCTTGATAGAGAATCTAGCATCCATCAAGACATTCTTGATAGAGAACCTAGCAATAGGCATGACATTCTTGATAGAGAACCTAGCAACAGGGTGGCATTCTTGATAGAGAACTTAGCAACAGGGTGGCATTCTTGATAGAGAACCTAGCAACAAGGTGGCATTCTTGATAGAGAACCTAGCAACAGGGTGGCATTCTTGATAGAGAACCTAGCAACAGGGTGGCATTCTTGATAGAAAATCTAGCATCCACCAAGACATTCTTGATAGATAACCTAGCAATAGGCATGATATTCTTGATAGAGAACCTTGCAACAGGCATGACATTCTTGATAGAAAACTTAGCAACATACATGACATTCTTGATAGAGAACCTAGCAACAGACATGACATTCTTGATAGAGAAGTTAGCAACAGGGTGACATTCTTAATAGAGAACCTTGCAACAGAGTGGCATTCTTGACAGAGAACATAGCAACAGGGTGGCATTCTTGATAGAGAACCTAGCAACAGGGTGGCATTCTTAATAGAGAACCTAGCAACAGGGTGGAATTCTTGATAGAGAATCTAGCATCCACCAAGACATTCTTGATAGAGAACCTAGTAACAAGCAGGACATTCTTGATAGAGAACCAGCAACAGGCATGACATTTTTGATAGAGAACCTAGCAACAAGCATGACATTCTTGATTGAGAACCTTGCAACAGGCATGACATTCTTGATAGAGAACCTAGCAACAGGCAGGACATTCTTGATAGAGAACCTAGCAATAGGCATGATATTCTTGATAGAGAACCTTGCAATAGGCATGACATTCTTGATAGAGAACCTAGCAACAGGCATGACATTATTGATAGAGAACCTAGCAACAGGGTGACATTCTTGATAGAGAACCTTGCAACAGGGTGGTATTCTTGACAGAGAACATAGCAACACGGTGGCATTCTTGATAGAGAACCTAGCAACAGGGTGGCATTCATGATAGAGAACCTAGCAACAGAGCGGCATTCTTGATAGAGAACCTAGCAACTGAGGGGCATTCTTGATAGAGAATCTAGCATCCACCAAGACATTCTTGATAGAGAACCAGCAGCAGTGTGGTATTCTTGATAGAGAACCTAGCAACAGGGTGGCATTCTTGATAGAGAACCTAGCATCAGGGTAGCATTCTTGATAGAGAACCTAACAACAGGGTGGCATTCTTGATATATAACCTATTAACAAGCAGGACATTCTTGATAGAGAACCAGCAACAGGCATGACATTCTTGATAGAGAACCTAGCAACAAGCATGACATTCTTGATGGAGAACCTTGCAACAGGCATGACATTCTTGATAGAGAACCTAGCAACAGGGTGGCATTCTTGATAGAGAACCTAGCAACAGGGTGGCATTCTTGATAGAGAACCTAGCAACAGGGTGGCATTCTTGATAGAGAATATAGCATCCACCAAGACATTCTTGATAGAGAACCTAGCAATAGGCATGATATTCTTGATAGAGAACCTTGCAACAGGCATGACATTCTTGATAGAGAACCTAGCAACATGCATGACATTCTTGATAGAGAACCTAGCAACATACATGACATTCTTGATAGAGAACCTAGCAACATGCATGACATTCTTGATAGAGAACCTAGCAACAGGGTGACATTCTTGATAGAGAACATAGCAACAGGGTGACATTCTTGATAGAGAACCTAGCAACAGAGTGGCATTCTTGATAGAAAACCTAGCAACAGGGTGGCATTCTTGATAGAGAACCTAGCAACAGGGTGGCATTCTTGATAGAGAATATAGCATCCACCAAGACATTCTTGATAGAGAACCTAGCAATAGGCAGGATATTCTTGATAGAGAACCTTGCAACAGGCATGACATTCTTGATAGAGAACCTAGCAACATGCATGACATTCTTGATAAAGAACCTAGCAACAGGGTGGCATTCATGATAGAGAACCTAGCAACAGAGCAGCATTCTTGATCGAGAACCTAGCAACAGAGCGGCATTCTTGATAGAGAATCTAGCATCCACCAAGACATTCTTGATAGAGAACCTAGTAACAAACAGGACATTCTTGATAGAGAACCAGCAACAGGCATGACATTCTTGATAGAGAACCTAGCAACAAGCATGACATTCTTGATTGAGAACCTTGTAACAGGTATGACATTCTTGATAGAGAACCTAGCAACACGGTGGCATTCTTGATAGAGAACCTAGCAACAGGGTGGCATTCTTGATAGAAAACCTAGCAACAGGGTGGCATTCTTGATAGAGAACCTAGCAACAGGGTGGCATTCTTGATAGAGAATCTAGCATCCACCAAGACATTCTTGATAGAGAACCTAGCAACAGGCATGACATTCTTGATAGAAAACCTAGCAACAGGGTGGCATTCTTGATAGAGAATCTAGCATCCATCAAGACATTCTTGATAGAGAACCTAGCAATAGGCATGACATTCTTGATAGAGAACCTAGCAACAGGGTGGCATTCTTGATAGAGAACTTAGCAACAGGGTGGCATTCTTGATAGAGAACCTAGCAACAAGGTGGCATTCTTGATAGAGAACCTAGCAACAGGGTGGCATTCTTGATAGAGAACCTAGCAACAGGGTGGCATTCTTGATAGAAAATCTAGCATCCACCAAGACATTCTTGATAGATAACCTAGCAATAGGCATGATATTCTTGATAGAGAACCTTGCAACAGGCATGACATTCTTGATAGAAAACTTAGCAACATACATGACATTCTTGATAGAGAACCTAGCAACAGACATGACATTCTTGATAGAGAAGTTAGCAACAGGGTGACATTCTTAATAGAGAACCTTGCAACAGAGTGGCATTCTTGACAGAGAACATAGCAACAGGGTGGCATTCTTGATAGAGAACCTAGCAACAGGGTGGCATTCTTAATAGAGAACCTAGCAACAGGGTGGAATTCTTGATAGAGAATCTAGCATCCACCAAGACATTCTTGATAGAGAACCTAGTAACAAGCAGGACATTCTTGATAGAGAACCAGCAACAGGCATGACATTTTTGATAGAGAACCTAGCAACAAGCATGACATTCTTGATTGAGAACCTTGCAACAGGCATGACATTCTTGATAGAGAACCTAGCAACAGGCAGGACATTCTTGATAGAGAACCTAGCAATAGGCATGATATTCTTGATAGAGAACCTTGCAATAGGCATGACATTCTTGATAGAAAACCTAGCAACAGGCATGACATTATTGATAGAGAACCTAGCAACAGGGTGACATTCTTGATAGAGAACCTTGCAACAGGGTGGTATTCTTGACAGAGAACATAGCAACACGGTGGCATTCTTGATAGAGAACCTAGCAACAGGGTGGCATTCATGATAGAGAACCTAGCAACAGAGCGGCATTCTTGATAGAGAACCTAGCAACTGAGGGGCATTCTTGATAGAGAATCTAGCATCCACCAAGACATTCTTGATAGAGAACCAGCAGCAGTGTGGTATTCTTGATAGAGAACCTAGCAACAGGGTGGCATTCTTGATAGAGAACCTAGCATCAGGGTAGCATTCTTGATAGAGAACCTAACAACAGGGTGGCATTCTTGATATATAACCTATTAACAAGCAGGACATTCTTGATAGAGAACCAGCAACAGGCATGACATTCTTGATAGAGAACCTAGCAACAAGCATGACATTCTTGATGGAGAACCTTGCAACAGGCATGACATTCTTGATAGAGAACCTAGCAACAGGGTGGCATTCTTGATAGAGAACCTAGCAACAGGGTGGCATTCTTGATAGAGAACCTAGCAACAGGGTGGCATTCTTGATAGAGAATATAGCATCCACCAAGACATTCTTGATAGAGAACCTAGCAATAGGCATGATATTCTTGATAGAGAACCTTGCAACAGGCATGACATTCTTGATAGAGAACCTAGCAACATGCATGACATTCTTGATAGAGAACCTAGCAACATACATGACATTCTTGATAGAGAACCTAGCAACATGCATGACATTCTTGATAGAGAACCTAGCAACAGGGTGACATTCTTGATAGAGAACATAGCAACAGGGTGACATTCTTGATAGAGAACCTAGCAACAGAGTGGCATTCTTGATAGAAAACCTAGCAACAGGGTGGCATTCTTGATAGAGAACCTAGCAACAGGGTGGCATTCTTGATAGAGAATATAGCATCCACCAAGACATTCTTGATAGAGAACCTAGCAATAGGCAGGATATTCTTGATAGAGAACCTTGCAACAGGCATGACATTCTTGATAGAGAACCTAGCAACATGCATGACATTCTTGATAAAGAACCTAGCAACAGGGTGGCATTCATGATAGAGAACCTAGCAACAGAGCAGCATTCTTGATCGAGAACCTAGCAACAGAGCGGCATTCTTGATAGAGAATCTAGCATCCACCAAGACATTCTTGATAGAGAACCTAGCAACAGGGTGGCATTCTTGATATATAACCTAGCAACAGGGTGGCATTCTTGATATATAACCTAGTAACAAGCAGGACATTCTTGATAGAGAACCAGCAACAGGCATGACATTCTTGATAGAGAACCTAGCAACAAGCATGACATTCTTGATGGAGAACCTTGCAACAGGCATGACATTCTTGATAGAGAACCTAGCAACAGGGTGGCATTCTTGTTAAAGAACCTATCAACAGGGTGGCATTCTTGATAGAGAACCTAGCAACAAGGTGGCATTCTTGATAGAGAACCTAGCAACAGGGTGGCATTCTTGATAGAGAATATAGCATCCACCAAGACATTCTTGATAGAGAACCTAGCAATAGGCATGATATTCTTGATAGAGAACCTTGCAACAGGCATGACATTCTTGATAGAGAACCTAGCAACATGCATGACATTCTTGATAAAGAACCTAGCAACATACATGACATTCTTGATAGAGAACCTAGCAACATGCATGACATTCTTGATAGAGAACCTAGCAACATACATGACATTCTTGATAGAGAACCTAGCAACAGGGTGACATTCTTGATAGAGAACCTAGCAACAGAGTGGCATTCTTGATAGAGAACCTAGCAACAGGGTGGCATTCTTGATAGAGAACCTAGCAACAGGGTGGCATTCTTGATAGAAAATATAGCATCCACCAAGACATTCTTGATAGAGAACCTAGCAATAGGCAGGATATTCTTGATAGAGAACCTTGCAACAGGCATGACATTCTTGATAGAAAACCTAGCAACAGACATGACATTCTTGATAGAGAACCTAGCAACACAGTGGCATTCTTGATAGAGAACCTAGCAACAGGGTGGCATTCATGATAGAGAACCTAGCAACAGAGCAGCATTCTTGATAGAGAACCTAGCAACAGAGCGGCATTCTTGATAGAGAATCTAGCATCCACCAAGACATTCTTGATAGAGAACCAGCAACAGGGTGGCATTCTTGATAGAGAACCTAGCAACAGGGTGGCATTCTTGATAGAGAACCAGCAACAGGGTGGCATTCTTGATAGAGAACCTAGCAACAGGGTGGCATTCTTGATAGAGAACCTAACAACAGGGTGGCATTCTTGATATAGAACCTAGTAACAAGCATGACATTCTTGATAGAGAACCAGCAACAGGCATGACATTCTTGATAGAGAACCTGGCAACAGGCATGACATTCTTGATAGAGAACCTAGCAACAGGCATGACATTCTTGATAGAGAACCTAGCAACAGGGTGGCATTCTTGTTAGAGAACCTAACAACAGGGTGGCATTCTTGATAGAGAACCTAGCAACAGGGTGGCATTCTTGATAGAGAATATAGCATCCACCAAGACATTCTTGATAGATAACCTAGCAATAGGCATGATATTCTTGATAGAGAACCTTGCAACAGGCATGACATTCTTGATAGAGAAGTTAGCAACAGGGTGACATTCTTAATAGAGAACCTTGCAACAGAGTGGCATTCTTGACAGAGAACATAGCAACAGGGTGGCATTCTTGATAGAGAACCTAGCAACAGGGTGGCATTCTTAATAGAGAACCTAGCAACAGGGTGGAATTCTTGATAGAGAATCTAGCATCCACCAAGACATTCTTGATAGAGAACCTAGTAACAAGCAGGACATTCTTGATAGAGAACCAGCAACAGGCATGACATTTTTGATAGAGAACCTTGCAATAGGCATGACATTCTTGATTGAGAACCTTGCAACAGGCATGACATTATTGATAGAGAACCTAGCAACAGGCAGGACATTCTTGATAGAGAACCTAGCAATAGGCATGATATTCTTGATAGAGAACCTTGCAATAGGCATGACATTCTTGATAGAGAACCTAGCAACAGGCATGACATTATTGATAGAGAACCTAGCAACAGGGTGACATTCTTGATAGAGAACCTTGCAACAGGGTGGTATTCTTGACAGAGAACATAGCAACACGGTGGCATTCTTGATAGAGAACCTAGCAACAGGGTGGCATTCATGATAGAGAACCTAGCAACAGAGCGGCATTCTTGATAGAGAACCTAGCAACTGAGGGGCATTCTTGATAGAGAATCTAGCATCCACCAAGACATTCTTGATAGAGAACCAGCAGCAGTGTGGTATTCTTGATAGAGAACCTAGCAACAGGGTGGCATTCTTGATAGAGAACCTAGCATCAGGGTAGCATTCTTGATAGAGAACCTAACAACAGGGTGGCATTCTTGATATATAACCTATTAACAAGCAGGACATTCTTGATAGAGAACCAGCAACAGGCATGACATTCTTGATAGAGAACCTAGCAACAAGCATGACATTCTTGATGGAGAACCTTGCAACAGGCATGACATTCTTGATAGAGAACCTAGCAACAGGGTGGCATTCTTGATAGAGAACCTAGCAACAGGGTGGCATTCTTGATAGAGAACCTAGCAACAGGGTGGCATTCTTGATAGAGAATATAGCATCCACCAAGACATTCTTGATAGAGAACCTAGCAATAGGCATGATATTCTTGATAGAGAACCTTGCAACAGGCATGACATTCTTGATAGAGAACCTAGCAACATGCATGACATTCTTGATAGAGAACCTAGCAACATACATGACATTCTTGATAGAGAACCTAGCAACATGCATGACATTCTTGATAGAGAACCTAGCAACAGGGTGACATTCTTGATAGAGAACATAGCAACAGGGTGACATTCTTGATAGAGAACCTAGCAACAGAGTGGCATTCTTGATAGAAAACCTAGCAACAGGGTGGCATTCTTGATAGAGAACCTAGCAACAGGGTGGCATTCTTGATAGAGAATATAGCATCCACCAAGACATTCTTGATAGAGAACCTAGCAATAGGCAGGATATTCTTGATAGAGAACCTTGCAACAGGCATGACATTCTTGATAGAGAACCTAGCAACATGCATGACATTCTTGATAAAGAACCTAGCAACAGGGTGGCATTCATGATAGAGAACCTAGCAACAGAGCAGCATTCTTGATCGAGAACCTAGCAACAGAGCGGCATTCTTGATAGAGAATCTAGCATCCACCAAGACATTCTTGATAGAGAACCTAGCAACAGGGTGGCATTCTTGATATATAACCTAGCAACAGGGTGGCATTCTTGATATATAACCTAGTAACAAGCAGGACATTCTTGATAGAGAACCAGCAACAGGCATGACATTCTTGATAGAGAACCTAGCAACAAGCATGACATTCTTGATGGAGAACCTTGCAACAGGCATGACATTCTTGATAGAGAACCTAGCAACAGGGTGGCATTCTTGTTAAAGAACCTATCAACAGGGTGGCATTCTTGATAGAGAACCTAGCAACAAGGTGGCATTCTTGATAGAGAACCTAGCAACAGGGTGGCATTCTTGATAGAGAATATAGCATCCACCAAGACATTCTTGATAGAGAACCTAGCAATAGGCATGATATTCTTGATAGAGAACCTTGCAACAGGCATGACATTCTTGATAGAGAACCTAGCAACATGCATGACATTCTTGATAAAGAACCTAGCAACATACATGACATTCTTGATAGAGAACCTAGCAACATGCATGACATTCTTGATAGAGAACCTAGCAACATACATGACATTCTTGATAGAGAACCTAGCAACAGGGTGACATTCTTGATAGAGAACCTAGCAACAGAGTGGCATTCTTGATAGAGAACCTAGCAACAGGGTGGCATTCTTGATAGAGAACCTAGCAACAGGGTGGCATTCTTGATAGAAAATATAGCATCCACCAAGACATTCTTGATAGAGAACCTAGCAATAGGCAGGATATTCTTGATAGAGAACCTTGCAACAGGCATGACATTCTTGATAGAAAACCTAGCAACAGACATGACATTCTTGATAGAGAACCTAGCAACACAGTGGCATTCTTGATAGAGAACCTAGCAACAGGGTGGCATTCATGATAGAGAACCTAGCAACAGAGCAGCATTCTTGATAGAGAACCTAGCAACAGAGCGGCATTCTTGATAGAGAATCTAGCATCCACCAAGACATTCTTGATAGAGAACCAGCAACAGGGTGGCATTCTTGATAGAGAACCTAGCAACAGGGTGGCATTCTTGATAGAGAACCAGCAACAGGGTGGCATTCTTGATAGAGAACCTAGCAACAGGGTGGCATTCTTGATAGAGAACCTAACAACAGGGTGGCATTCTTGATATAGAACCTAGTAACAAGCATGACATTCTTGATAGAGAACCAGCAACAGGCATGACATTCTTGATAGAGAACCTGGCAACAGGCATGACATTCTTGATAAAGAACCTAGCAACAGGCATGACATTCTTGATAGAGAACCTAGCAACAGGGTGGCATTCTTGTTAGAGAACCTAACAACAGGGTGGCATTCTTGATAGAGAACCTAGCAACAGGGTGGCATTCTTGATAGAGAATATAGCATCCACCAAGACATTCTTGATAGATAACCTAGCAATAGGCATGATATTCTTGATAGAGAACCTTGCAACAGGCATGACATTCTTGATAGAGAAGTTAGCAACAGGGTGACATTCTTAATAGAGAACCTTGCAACAGAGTGGCATTCTTGACAGAGAACATAGCAACAGGGTGGCATTCTTGATAGAGAACCTAGCAACAGGGTGGCATTCTTAATAGAGAACCTAGCAACAGGGTGGAATTCTTGATAGAGAATCTAGCATCCACCAAGACATTCTTGATAGAGAACCTAGTAACAAGCAGGACATTCTTGATAGAGAACCAGCAACAGGCATGACATTTTTGATAGAGAACCTTGCAATAGGCATGACATTCTTGATTGAGAACCTTGCAACAGGCATGACATTATTGATAGAGAACCTAGCAACAGGCAGGACATTCTTGATAGAGAACCTAGCAATAGGCATGATATTCTTGATAGAGAACCTTGCAATAGGCATGACATTCTTGATAGAGAACCTAGCAACAGGCATGACATTATTGATAGAGAACCTAGCAACAGGGTGACATTCTTGATAGAGAACCTTGCAACAGGGTGGTATTCTTGACAGAGAACATAGCAACACGGTGGCATTCTTGATAGAGAACCTAGCAACAGGGTGGCATTCATGATAGAGAACCTAGCAACAGAGCGGCATTCTTGATAGAGAACCTAGCAACTGAGGGGCATTCTTGATAGAGAATCTAGCATCCACCAAGACATTCTTGATAGAGAACCAGCAGCAGTGTGGTATTCTTGATAGAGAACCTAGCAACAGGGTGGCATTCTTGATAGAGAACCTAGCATCAGGGTAGCATTCTTGATAGAGAACCTAACAACAGGGTGGCATTCTTGATATATAACCTATTAACAAGCAGGACATTCTTGATAGAGAACCAGCAACAGGCATGACATTCTTGATAGAGAACCTAGCAACAAGCATGACATTCTTGATGGAGAACCTTGCAACAGGCATGACATTCTTGATAGAGAACCTAGCAACAGGGTGGCATTCTTGATAGAGAACCTAGCAACAGGGTGGCATTCTTGATAGAGAACCTAGCAACAGGGTGGCATTCTTGATAGAGAATATAGCATCCACCAAGACATTCTTGATAGAGAACCTAGCAATAGGCATGATATTCTTGATAGAGAACCTTGCAACAGGCATGACATTCTTGATAGAGAACCTAGCAACATGCATGACATTCTTGATAGAGAACCTAGCAACATACATGACATTCTTGATAGAGAACCTAGCAACATGCATGACATTCTTGATAGAGAACCTAGCAACAGGGTGACATTCTTGATAGAGAACATAGCAACAGGGTGACATTCTTGATAGAGAACCTAGCAACAGAGTGGCATTCTTGATAGAAAACCTAGCAACAGGGTGGCATTCTTGATAGAGAACCTAGCAACAGGGTGGCATTCTTGATAGAGAATATAGCATCCACCAAGACATTCTTGATAGAGAACCTAGCAATAGGCAGGATATTCTTGATAGAGAACCTTGCAACAGGCATGACATTTTTGATAGAGAACCTAGCAACATGCATGACATTCTTGATAAAGAACCTAGCAACAGGGTGGCATTCATGATAGAGAACCTAGCAACAGAGCAGCATTCTTGATCGAGAACCTAGCAACAGAGCGGCATTCTTGATAGAGAATCTAGCATCCACCAAGACATTCTTGATAGAGAACCTAGCAACAGGGTGGCATTCTTGATATATAACCTAGCAACAGGGTGGCATTCTTGATATATAACCTAGTAACAAGCAGGACATTCTTGATAGAGAACCAGCAACAGGCATGACATTCTTGATAGAGAACCTAGCAACAAGCATGACATTCTTGATGGAGAACCTTGCAACAGGCATGACATTCTTGATAGAGAACCTAGCAACAGGGTGGCATTCTTGTTAAAGAACCTATCAACAGGGTGGCATTCTTGATAGAGAACCTAGCAACAAGGTGGCATTCTTGATAGAGAACCTAGCAACAGGGTGGCATTCTTGATAGAGAATATAGCATCCACCAAGACATTCTTGATAGAGAACCTAGCAATAGGCATGATATTCTTGATAGAGAACCTTGCAACAGGCATGACATTCTTGATAGAGAACCTAGCAACATGCATGACATTCTTGATAAAGAACCTAGCAACATACATGACATTCTTGATAGAGAACCTAGCAACATGCATGACATTCTTGATAGAGAACCTAGCAACATACATGACATTCTTGATAGAGAACCTAGCAACAGGGTGACATTCTTGATAGAGAACCTAGCAACAGAGTGGCATTCTTGATAGAGAACCTAGCAACAGGGTGGCATTCTTGATAGAGAACCTAGCAACAGGGTGGCATTCTTGATAGAAAATATAGCATCCACCAAGACATTCTTGATAGAGAACCTAGCAATAGGCAGGATATTCTTGATAGAGAACCTTGCAACAGGCATGACATTCTTGATAGAAAACCTAGCAACAGACATGACATTCTTGATAGAGAACCTAGCAACACAGTGGCATTCTTGATAGAGAACCTAGCAACAGGGTGGCATTCATGATAGAGAACCTAGCAACAGAGCAGCATTCTTGATAGAGAACCTAGCAACAGAGCGGCATTCTTGATAGAGAATCTAGCATCCACCAAGACATTCTTGATAGAGAACCAGCAACAGGGTGGCATTCTTGATAGAGAACCTAGCAACAGGGTGGCATTCTTGATAGAGAACCAGCAACAGGGTGGCATTCTTGATAGAGAACCTAGCAACAGGGTGGCATTCTTGATAGAGAACCTAACAACAGGGTGGCATTCTTGATATAGAACCTAGTAACAAGCATGACATTCTTGATAGAGAACCAGCAACAGGCATGACATTCTTGATAGAGAACCTGGCAACAGGCATGACATTCTTGATAGAGAACCTAGCAACAGGCATGACATTCTTGATAGAGAACCTAGCAACAGGGTGGCATTCTTGTTAGAGAACCTAACAACAGGGTGGCATTCTTGATAGAGAACCTAGCAACAGGGTGGCATTCTTGATAGAGAATATAGCATCCACCAAGACATTCTTGATAGATAACCTAGCAATAGGCATGATATTCTTGATAGAGAACCTTGCAACAGGCATGACATTCTTGATAGAGAACCTAGCAACAGGCATGACATTATTGATAGAGAACCTAGCAACAGGGTGACATTCTTGATAGAGAACCTTGCAACAGGGTGGCTTTCTTGACAGAGAACATAGCAACATGGTGGCATTCTTGATAGAGAACCTAGCAACAGGGTGGCATTCATGATAGAGAACCTAGCAACAGAGCGGCATTCTTGATAGAAAACATAGCAACAGGGTGGCATTCTTGTTAGAGAACCTAGCAACAGGGTGGCATTCTTGATAGAGAACCTAGCAACAGGGTGGCATTCTTGATAGAGAACCTAGCAACAGGGTGGCATTCTTGATAGAGAATATAGCATCCACCAAGATATTCTTGATAGAGAACCTAGAAATAGGCATGATATTCTTGGTAGAGAACCTTGCAACAGGCATGACATTCTTGATAGAGAACCTAGCAACAGGCATGACATTCTTGATAGAGAACCTAGCAACAGGCATGACATTCTTGATAGAGAATCTAGCATTCACCAAGACAATCTTGATAGAGAACCTAGCAATAGTCATGAAATTCTTGAAAGAGAATCTAGCATTCACCAAGACATTCTTGATACAGAACATAGCAACAGGCGTGACATTCTTGATAGAAAATCTAGCATTCACCAAGACATTCTTGATAGAGAACCTAGCAACAGGCATGAAATTCTTGATAGAAAATCTAGCAACAGGCATGACATTCTTGATAGAGAACCTAGCAACAGGCATGAAATTCTTGATAGAGAATCTAGCATTCACCAAGACATTCTTGATAGAGAACCTAGCAATAGTCATGACATTCTTGAAAGAGATTCTAGCATTCACCAAGACATTCTTGATACAGAACCTAGCAACAGGCATGACATTCTTGATAGAGAATCTAGCATTCACAAAGACATTCTTGATAGAGAACCTAGCAACAGGCATGAAATTCTTGATAGAGAATCTAGCATCTACCAAGACATTCTTGATACAGAACCTAGCAACAGGCATGACATTCTTGATAGAGAATCTAGCATTCACCAAGACATTCTTGATAGAGAACCTAGCAATAGTCATGACATTCTTGAAAGAGAATCTAGCATTCACAAAGACATTCTTGATAGAGAACCTAGCAACAGGCATGAAATTCTTGATAGAGAATCTAGCATCTACCAAGACATTCTTGATACAGAACCTAGCAACAGGCATGACATTCTTGATAGAGAATCTAGCATTCACCAAGACATTCTTGATAGAGAACCTAGCAATAGTCATGACATTCTTGAAAGAGAATCTAGCATTCACCAAGACATTCTTGATACAGAACCTAGCAACAGGCATGACATTCTTGATAGAGAATCTAGCATTCACCAAGACATTCTTGATAGAGAACCTAGCAACAGGCATGAAATTCTTGATAGAGAATCTAGCATCTACCAAGACATTCTTGATACAGAACCTAGCAACAGGCATGACATTCTTGATAGAGAATCTAGCATTCACAAAGACATTCTTGATAGAGAACCTAGCAACAGGCATGACATTATTGATAGAGAACCTAGCAACAGGCATGACATTCTTGACAGAGAACCTAGCAACAGGCATGACATTCTTGATAGAGAACTTAGCAACATGCAATTCTTGATAGAGAATCTAGCAACAGGCATGACATTCTTGATAGAGAATCTAGAAACAGGCATGACTTTCTTGATAGAGAATCCAGCAACAGGCATGACTTTCTTGATGGAGAACCTAGCAACAGACACGACAATCTTGATAGGAAACCTAGCAACAGACATGGCATTCTTAATAGAGAACTTAGTTACAGACATGACATTTTAAACAGAGCTGCAGATCTAGAGCAGGTAAGACATTTCAGATGCTGCAAAGTAGCAACCAACACGAAATTTCTTGTAAGAAAATGTAGCAAACAGGCAGTAAATATTTGTATGTATCAAAATGAAGGAATGGCTTGTTCTATCTAAGCATCAGTTCTTTTAATAAGTTTCTTTTTGCTGATTATTGTAACTTGTTTTTTAAATCTATTAATGTTTGCTTTAATTTCTCCTGTCAGATCTCTATATTTTTCTATGAACACTTTTTTCTTTTTTTCCTGAATTGCACGTTTTTTTTTTATATTGTGGAATATTTGTAATTGCGTAAACTACATAAATTTCTAGTCTATTACTAAAACCAATGTTTATTTTCCTCTTCATTTATGTCTATTTTGTCAAGGTTGTCATATTCATCAAATGCCCCTTGATAAATTTCATGTGTTTCAATGATGTGTGTCCTCCAACATGCTTGAAAATCCTCTAAGGAAATATTCTCCCAGTGTTAACACATTATTGCCAGACTATGTTATTTCCAGACTTTGGTGAGTAACAAATTATTGTTATTTTCAGACTTTGGTGAGTAACACATTATTAGCAGACTGTATGTTATTTCCAGACTTTGGTGAGTAATACATTATTTCCAGACGTTGGTTAGTGACACATTATTACCAGACTTTATACTATTTCCAGACTTTGGTGAGTAATACATTATTGCCAGACTTTATACTATTTCCAGACTTTGGTAAGTAACACATTATTGCCAGACTGTTTGTTATTTTTATACTTTGGTGAGCCACACATTATTGCCAGACTTTATGCTATTTCCAGAGACCTTTGTAAGTAACACATTATTGCCAGTCTGTTTGTTATTTTCAGACTTTGGTGAGCCAAGCATTATTGGCAGACTGTTATTTTTAGACTTTGTTGAGTCACATATTATTGCCAGGCTGTTTTTCAGACTTTGGTGAGCCACACATTATTGCCAGACTGTTTGTTATTTTTAGACTTTGGTGAGCCACACACTATTGCCAGGCTGTTTGTTATTTTCAGACTTTGGTGAGCCACACATTATTGCCGGACTGTTTGTTATTTTCAGACTTTGGTGAGCCACACATTATTGCCAGACTGTTTGTTATTTTCAGACTTTGGTGAGCCACACACTATTGCCAGGCTGTTTGTTATTTTCAGACTTTGGTGAGCCACACATTATTGCCAGGCTGTTTGTTATTTTCAGACTTTGGTGAGCCACACATTATTGCCAGGCTGTTTGTTATTTTCAGACTTTGGTGAGCCACACATTATTGCCAGACTGTTTGTTATTTTCAGACTTTGGTGAGCCACACATTATTGCCAGACTGTTTGTTATTTTCAGACTTTGGTGAGCCACACATTATTGCCAGACTGTTTGTTATTTTCAGACTTTAGTGAGCCACACATTATTGCCAGAATGTTTGTTATATTCAGAATTTTTGAACAACTCTGCATCTAATCTGACATCCAGTATGCTTGTTGGGGGTCTAGTACAAAGTTTTTGGTTTTCTTTAAACCCTTGTTACGTAATGGCAAAATATCTAACTGTATTTTTTTTACATTGAAAGACGTTTTTGTCACTTTAGTTAGCATCTTTTTATTTAAAAAGTTCTGTTTTCCCATTTTCTGGCAATAATGTTGTGTACTGTGGTTTCATTGTTATTCATGGGATACCAGCTTTCATGTTTTTTTGGTGGGTGGCGTTGACCCATGAAATTTGATACCCCACAAAAAGGAAATAGAACATTGATCTGTATGCTGCAGACTTCAGAACCACAAATTTTAAAAGAATCCACGAAATTATCAATTTTCATCAAACCACAAAAATTGGTACCCATCAAAATAAATGAATCCATAGTATTTGAAATAACCATGCTTCTTTCCTGGAATTGTAATGGATTACCCCAAATACATAAAAGAAAGAAAAAGAATCATATATAGCCAACTTTATTCAATTAGAAATTGAAAATAATTCTAATGTCAAGACAAGGAACTATACTAGAAGGAATAGAAACTTCTTATAATGTCATACTATTAAATTCAAAATTTTAGTTTTGTTGCAATCCAAAGTGAAATGTTGCAGAATCCAGTAAATAATAAAATATAATAAATTGTTGTCAATTTTTAAAAGTATTGTAATTTTTGTTGTTTATATACCATTCTATTTTATAAAAGTTTCATATAAATATCTTTGAAATGAACAAAATTCAAAGTGTTGATTAATTAATAAAATAATAATTTTAAAAGTTTCTATTCCTCCTGATTTAAGTCTTTGTTTAAAATAAATATATATTTTTTAAAAAATATTTAATAAATATTAAATTAACAATAACAACTGGAAATAAGTTCCATGTGGACGGAATGCAGATAAATTATCACATTAAAAATTGTATAAAATAATAATATTTGATAATAGTGGAATTTTTTCTTGTGTAAAAGCACATTAGTAGTACGGTAAGTTTTCAGCAGTAATTTACAGGTTATTGAAAAAATTAAAAATTTTAAAGATGACAAAATTTGCTAACAAGTGATTTTTTTTTTAACAAATGCCTTATTTTAAACTAAAAAAAAAATCAAAACATATTTTAAATCTTTAAGGCCCCTATTTAAAATATTGAATATAAATATATCTTATTTCAAAACTGAAATGTGTAAACAAACAAACAAACCAAAAGAGAAAATAAAAATATTCAAAAAATATATCAAATAAAAGATAAAAATAAATAATAATTTCTCATAAATATCACAGCAGTTTCATTGTATTAAAGCCAACAAAAAAATGAATAATACAGGATTTCTCCCATCATATAAGTCAATCAGACACTTAAAATCCTATTTATATTGACAAATCTTCTTCAAAATCAAAAGTAGATTGTACTATTAACACCTAAACACAAGTATTACCTATTAAATTGTTCAAAACCCTTTTCACTGAAATACTTGACAAAACGAAGTTGATTCATCATTCTATATATGGTGTTTGTAATCTCATTAAAATTCTAACCATAACCTTTCTCCAATTACATATATGGTCATTAGGTAAATTTTCTGTCACTTTTATCAATAAAATAACAAAATTAGCTTTAAAATAGCACAATTAAGATAACGTTTCTTTCCTCTCATGAAAAGAATAAAAAACTGTTAAAAGATATTTAAATTCAGAATTTTTTCATAGCTCAGTTTATAACATGTAATCCTTTGTGTAATGAAAAGTATAAAATTAATGTAAGACTTTTCAAAATTAGTAGAATTTAGATTTTTTTCTAGCTTTAAAATAGCTCAATTAATACACTGTTTATTTTCCGTGATGAAAAGAATAAAATAACTGTTAAAATTCACAAGAAAGTTCAATCAGTTTTCTTTTCTTCTTTGAATATAAAGTTACTTTCTTGAGATGATGTTTCCTTTTCTCTGGAGTAAAAAAGTTTAATAATTAAGAGCACACAGCATAGCCACACCCCGTTTGATCCAGTGCTTTTGTTCCTTGTCTGTTGGTAGTTCCACAGAGAAGACAAAGTTTGTTGAATGTCCAGTGGTTGATAGAGTTCCTGAAAAATGAAAATAAATATATTGAATAAAGTGATATTAAAATGATTAGTCATGCAAGTTTAATTCAACAAGAAAATTTCCAAGACTTAATGTCCCATCTTGCAACATTTGGGACTAATGGACGAACAGACCTGGACAGTATATGCCCCCTACTTTCATAGATGGGCATAAAAACATTTTGAAATGTTAGATCCAGTATTCCCTATTTTTGTAATTAGTGAGTTATCTCCCATTTACAAGAGTTATCCTCCATTACAGTAGGTATATTACATTGCAATGAATGGGAAAAAATAGGTTTTTATTTTTTATAAATCATCTAATGGACTTATTGGACCTAGTTAGGTTAAGAAAACATGTTAAATACATTTTTGAAAATACTATATTCAACTTTTAGAATTTTTTCGACCAACTAAAAAAAATAAATGCAGATACTGGGGTAAACTTAAATTTTCCCACAGTAACTTGTATAAAATACCTTCTGGAAAGAGAATATAAAGCTGCAAATGGGAGATAACTCACTATATACGCAAAGAGGGAATGGGGATGTTCAAGGATCAAAACCCTTATTTTCCTTCTAAGGAAACTTTATTTCCATGCTGAATTTTAGCAAAATTTGACCTGGAAACTCCTGCCAATAGTTCTAGACTTCCAGTGGACCCCACTTCCTTTTGAAAATTTCCGGATTCACTTCTATTGTGAAAAATTCTTATTTCCTTAGGAAGAAAAAAGAAGTTTGAGAAAATGAAAGACAGAAACTTAATTCCAGTAATTGATAGAGTTACTTTGAAATCAGTAGTTTTTACTTTTAAAGCAAAAGGGACCATCAATAATCACTTTCCACTTTTTCAAGGGTGCATTAAGCATGGAAAATCCCTTTAATATATTTTGTTTCTTCAGAAATCAAAAAGAGGTTGTAAAGATCCAAATCTGCAGTGGTAAACCTGTGACAAAAACAAAGGATAACAACCTTTTTGGTCCAGCTTTCATCATACATCACAAAATTAAGTTCGTAGAAAGACTGTTATCAAGGTTCAGCGTCAATAAAATATGTGACTAAGAAATATACTCCGATCACAAGGTTTAGAAATCAATACACAAACAAATAAGCTGGTCAAGGATATTTTCTGCATTCAATGATTTTTTTGCAGAAACATCTCTTAGTTCAGTGATTTTGCAACAGATTTTCAATAACAATAAAAACTTTTACAGCTTTGACAGTACATGTATGACTACTGGTTCAATATATCAATAGTCAATACACGAGTACACTACATGTAGACATGTTACAACAGGGGCGGATCCAGAAATTTTCGAAAGGGGGGGTTCCACATACTGGGTTCTGTGGGCCAAAGGGGGGGTTCCAGACCAATTTTGCTGAAAACCTACATAAAAATTAAAAATTTCTGAGGAAAAGGGGGGGGGGGGGTTCCGACCCCTGAAACCCCCCTCTCGATCCGCCACTGTTACAAAATATAATTAGGCTAAACCAGAAATCATACTGTCTCAAAGCAACATATTTTTCGAAAAAATATTTAACATATTTACATGAAATTTTTAAATGCAAATCATGAACTAAATAAAAGTATAGCATTTCAGACCTGTATCTTTTATAGTTTTGGGGTTTAAAGTGAGTTTGTGGACAGACAGACAAAGAAAGGGGCAGATAGACACTGACCAACAGACCGACAAACAGTAAGACAATTAAGTTAAACAAATTGAAATGATAGAGCTTCAGTATCTTTTGTCCAGGGTCCTAATTAGTAGGCCAAATAATGTGTTTTTAGACAACAATATAAAGAAAGCTAATAGTTAATGTTGTCCACTTAGCCAAAAGTTAAGGAGCTGGTGGCATAGTGTTTCATGTGTCAGACTACTAACATCAAGGTTTGTGATTCTATCCTCGAAAGGGGTGAAAAAAAATAATGAACCAATTTTCAGTCTCTCTCTTGGCCCCATTTGCAAGGATGGTCACAAGGATTGATGCTAGTCCTTCAGAAGGGACCAAAAAAAGTTGTCCCATGTATGTGGAAAGCAATACCCTATGCACGTTGAAGACCTCTTTTGTAAAGTTCAATAAGATTTGGCTCAACAGAGGCCGCTACAAAGGCCACACTCACAAATTGCTAGCTGGATTAGGGATTCGTATAAGCATAAAACTTGTTTCCCAATCCAGGATAAATAAATATACTTAAACTAAAAGTCAAGGACATAAAGTATTAAACTTTTGGCATTCAATTTCAGGTTGTGAACAAAAATAACTATACAACAACATGAGATCTCATATCACTTATATATAAGACCTTAACCTCAAAACAAAACAAGCTGTGACTGAAAAAAAATATGTCACTTTCTAATATATGTACTGCTTAAAATAATGGAATATAAATTGATAAATGAATGTACTTGGATATTATTTCCCCTTTTTTTGAAAAATTTCAAAAGAGACATATTTCTTTGCATGTTTTAGTTGTTTAAAGGTATAATTTTCATCTACACACAGCTGATGCCAAGATTTAAATCAAAGTCCTTGCATCTAGTATAATTAAAGTTTTAAAAAGTTTCTTTAACTTTTTTAAAACAGAAATACCCTTACAATCTTTTTGGGGAACTCAATTTTGTGTTACAAGATTTTCCACAATAATCAATTTTTTATTCCTCAAAGCAAATGTGTCAAGAACTCCCTTCTTTATTACACAGTCAATTTAAGATGTCGTAAAAAAAAAAGGACCTTTGTAAGCAAGTTCATCTTGTAAGGTATTCTTAACATTAGAGCATGAAAAAATAAAACTATTTAAGTCCCTAATTTACAGCAAAAAAATAGTTAAATAAAAAAAGCAGCACAGCAAGCACATCCATGTGTTAGACATCCTACTAAATATTAAACAAATTGGTCAAACATTGTCAATGGAGTTTTGTTCAAAAGATAGTGATGACAGACAGTTGAACCTTACGTACAGACAGACAGACAGACAAAAAACATGATTTTTACTCTACACTCACCAGCTCTTGTAAGAGTCTTGTATACTGGACAATCATAGATCCCAGATGTTGGCGTCTTTCTGTTAGACTCGGGTTGTAACCAAATTACTGGCATCTCTGTGTAAAGTTCTTTTGGACGAGATTCACCGAGCATGTGACGAGCAAAGTCCCATCGACAACCCTCAGCATAAAGTCCATAGATATAACAACCATCTTTGGGACTTTCTTTGAGCTCTTCCTTAGATTCTCTTTGAACCTATAAAAACAGTGTTAGATTTTCATTACAAACAATTATAATTATTTTTCTCTCAAAGCTTTGATGGTTTGAGGGTGTTGGGTGAGTTGTAATGAAGCAGTGGCCACTTTAAAAGGGGAGTTTCTGTGTTATGAATTCTTCCTTTAATATTTAATTTGTATGTAAACTTTTAGTAAAATTGGTGTGGAACACCCTCTTTTATCCTGTGGGTGGGAACCCCATTTTTGAAAATTGTTAGATCTCCCCCAGCCAAGTTTAAAAGGCTTGGAAAAGAGTCAGATGAGATGATTTGACCTACCAGTACATTTGTACTCAAGTTAAAAGACCTTATGAAAGTGAAATAAAAATACATGTTGTTAAGAAAACAAGGTAATTTGTTAATAAAACAAATGGTTTTAGGAATGAAAAACTGCATTTAACTAGATCTACTATAAGGACAATCTAAGTGATAGACATAAATGTACCCAAATTGAATATTTAATTCATTATTTGGTCCCATTCTGAAATTTACAACCAACATGCATATGATGAATGGTCAGACAATAAGTTTAATGTACTAATAGTGATGAAAATGGGGGAAGGGGGAGGGTTACATAATATGCTGATTGACAGAGAAAACTGCGGAATTTCTACAAATTCTTAAAACTACTTTCAGTTTTAACTGAGTTGAAAACTCTCCCATTTTATTTTTTGAGCACTGATAAAACCACAAACAATTACATCTGAATATTCTTTAAAATAAATGCTGAAACAGCAACTACTCAAGAACAAAACCCATGCAATGAAGTTATAATCAAATAAATGAATAAAAGGTTGTCGAGTCTTTATCATAAATATAAAATATATGGATTATTGATCTAATCTCGTTTGAACAACAGCTGGACAAATATATCGCAACATGTGATCCTTAAATCATTACGCGGTGGATTCAGTCACAGGACAGGGGACAGCCTGCCTTGACAATTACCGATGATATTACGACGATATATTATTTTCATTATTGAAAAATTAGAAATAAAACTACCCGGTGTGGGACAGCTGCTGAGATTTTCTATAATTGAAGGGGATCGGTCAATTATTGACGATTTATAATCTAGCTACCGCTACTAGCTGTAGGTGGACAATTGATAAAGTTTCCTGTTGACAAAAATGTTTTTCTGATCTAAAAGTAGATCATTTTCATTTATTTATATTGTGGGGTTGATTACCTTAATTCTAAATTCTAAGAAATCATGGGATAGATATTAAGTTTTTTTTTTTTTTTTTTAAGTTCCATTGAACCTTTATTTCATTAAAATAAATTTTCTCATTTATTTATATTATGGGCTTGATAAGATTGTTTATTTGTTTTTCGATTTTAACCATAATGAAAATGTGACATTGAATTTGATTTTTTTAAAAAGTACTTTAGGAGCATTTATTAAAATTGAAACATCAAAAGGACACCAATTATTGAGAATTCATGCTGACAAATTGGGATGAAATTGTCACACATATGGGAACTCATAATCCCATCTATAGAAATTTATTCCATTAAATGGTAATTTTCAAAATGAAGTCTAAAATGAATTTCATCTGATCATCAATTTGATAGCACTTAATTAAAATCATGTACAAAATTCACATGTATTTGTGAACACAGTAAATGGATAGCAATTTGAAAGATCGTGATATAAGTAGATTTATCTTTGTTTTAAATCTTCAAATTTTAACAAAAATATGGCCTTAAACTACCAGAGACCTTGAAATGAGCTATGAATAAAACATCAACAACACATGACCAATTTATAGGCTTTTATTGAAGTACAAAATACTTATTTTTTTATTTTTTTTTTAAATTTTCATTATTTGGAACCTACATGAGAAGATATTTTTTTCTGAATTGCAAGTATTTAATTTCTAATCTAACATGCTGATGCCCAAACAGACATGAAGAGGTACAACATTACCATTACAGTATTTCATTATTTTAACAAATGCAAATTGATGTTGTCGAGGGGGGTGGGTAATAAAATGCTCACACTTCTGTTGCTTGTGAGAAAACATTTTTTTCAAAAGTTTTCCCCACAGTGTAGGCATACTTTAATTTTCAACTGAAAAATAGCAGGTTCATTTTTCCCAATAATGAAATGTGAACCTTAACATCATATTGCTACATCAGATCATATTTCAAAATTAATAACACAAATTATTGGAAATCCTGATATATTTTTTACCTGTATTAACCTTATAATGGACATTTTATCTAAAAGCTACAATGAAGCTGTGGGGTTCATCATTATACATGTGGGTTGCCAGATTTAATATTTTTCATTGGTAACATTCTGCCACCAAAATAAGAATTCAAAAAATTGTCAATTTCATATAAATTCCTTGAACCTGTAGCAATATGGGCTAAAGCAATATAAAGAACCCCAAAAATTGATTCCGGTAAAAGTTAATGTATATTTTAGCTAACACCTTTAATCATAACTAGGAAAAACTGTTTTAGCGCACTAAAACTGATGTCTCCCCTTCCTTGAATAACACAAGTTCAATCTTGAGGTCAAAAGGTCAAAGTCACACTTTGTACAGCAATCTTTTTAATAATGATACATCAACATTCTTTAGCCCTATGTCAAAGGATAAAAAAAATATTAAGGCCTGGAAGGCTTTGCATGTCAAATTAACATTTATTTGACATTGAAGTCACAGGTCAAGATCATTAAGGTTGGTGACACATTGTTCCCATGATGACACATTAAAATGTGAAAATTCAAAGCCTTTTGAATAGGATTAAAATATATATGGCCTAGACATGTTTTAAATGTAAAAATAGCATTAATTTGATCTTGAGGTCAAATGTCAAGGTCATATGAAGGTCATTCTGGTACGCAACACATCGTCTCATGGCGAAACAGCAACATGCTAAATATTAAAGGATAAAAAATTATGGCCAGGACACACTTTGCACATAAAATTAGCATTAATTTGACCTTGAGGTCAAGGTCAATCTGGAACAGGACACATCGTCTCATGGTGATACAACCTCATGCAAAATATCAAAGCCCTATGTCAAAGAACAAAAAAGTAATGGCCTGGAACACATTGGATGTAAAAAAAACCCATTAATTTGACCTTGAGGTCAAAGGTCAAGGTCATGTTAAGGTCATTCTGGTATGTGACACATCGTCTCATGGCGAAACATCCACATGCCAAATATCAAAGCCCTATGTCAAAGAACAAAAAAGTTATGACCATGACACACTTTGCATGTATAATTAGCTTTAATTTGACCTTGAGGTCAAGGTCATTCTGGTACAGGACACATTGTCTCATGGTTATACATCCACATGCCAAATATTAAAGCCATATGTCAAAGAACAAAAAAGTTATGACCAAGACACACTTTGCATGTAAAATTAGCTTTAATTTGACCTTGAGGTCAAAGGTCAAGGTCATATCAAGGTCATTCTGGTACGCGACACATAATCTCATGGTAATACATCAACATGTCAAATATTAAAGCCCTATGCCAAAGAACAAAAAAGTTATGGCACAGACACACTTTCTGTGTAAAATAAGCATTAATTTAACCTTGAGGTTAAAGGACAAGGTCGTATGTAGGTCATTCTGGTATGGGACACATTGTCTCATGGTGATGTATCCACATGCCAAACATCAAAGCCTTATGTCAAAAAACAAAAAAGTTATGGCCCGGAACACTTTGTATGTAAAATTAGCATTAATTTGACCTTGAGGTCAAAGGTCAAGGTCATATGAAGGTCATTATGGTACGCGACACATCGTCTCATGGTGATACATCCACATGCCAAATATCAAAGCCCTATCTCAAAGGATAAAAAAGTTATGGCCCGGACAAGCTTTGTATGAGAAGAAGAAGAAGAAGAATAAGAAGAAGAAGAACTGACACAAAAACAATATGTCTCCCCCTTCTGGGAAGGGGAGACATAATTCCTCATACATGATGCTTACCTTTATGCGAGGGCTTATATAATTCAAAGAAAAACAAACATATGGTGGTGTTGGAAGAAATGGGTGATGGGTTTTTGAGGAAATAATTCATTTGTATACTTTCACAAAAGTGCCCAAAAGATCTTGTGTGCGGGCCAATTATAGGGCAGTCGTGGAGGAAACCAGAGCACCCGAAGGAAACCACCAACCTTAAGCAGGTAGCTGACAAACTCAATCACATTTCCCCAAACTTCTTAATTGTAAGGGTAATGAGGGGTTTTATCCCCCTCCCCCTTTTTCATCTACATTTATTTCCATGAAAGTCTTTTTTAACATATGAAGTTACCGGTAAAACTTAAAACAAATTCATCCATGCACATTATCAAAACGGCCTTAGGACAACAACCAGTTGTTATAGCTTTTTATTGTCCATTGTCTATCATAATCTGTGTATGTACTGGTAATGCCTATTTTAAGATTTCAAACATTAAAATGCTGAAATGAATGATTTCCTGAGGTTAAAGTTTAACAATGTAGCAATATTTTTCTTTGTAGATTTTTTCAACAAAATGGTGATTTAAATTTTGAATGCAGAAAAGTAATATACGGGAAGTTATGGACTGCTTGTTAAATTGATTGGCTAAAAAAAACCAGACAGTGGCGGCACACTTTTAGGTTTTTGAAAATTAAACACTTGTCTCTTCAAAATATTCAATTGAAAACAAAAATAATTAAAATTTGCAATTAAATTCCATTTGAAAAAAGATATGTATAATACATTACTTTATAAAAATTATGGCCAGGGAAAATTGCTCATTTTATAACATTCTATTTAAACTCTTGAGGTTTTTTTCCACTTCAAAGTGTTGGTCAACATTAGTTCCTTCAGAATCATCAAGAACAGATCAAGGGGGGATAGGGTTCAAGGAGTTGCAACCATCTTTTGAGGGTTTTTTTGTGCACAGAGTTTGGGCAAATTGGCCCTTCTTTTAAAACAATTCTGAGTCTGTCCCTGATGAAGTCATTCAAATAAGTTTACTGCTCTTGACCTTTTGACATGTAAAATGCAAATGTATAAAGTTAATGACTTATATTCTTAAAACTAAGGTTTGACTCCTTTCATTGTAGTTTGGCCTTGATATCACGGATTATTAAGATTTTATTTGGTTTTATGCATCTTGAACACTTTTTTAAATTGAAAATTTCCTATGTTTGGGTTCTAGTGCTGCTGATAAGGAATAAAATTCCAATATGGCCATATAGCTCATAAAAATTAATTGCAGTTGGAGTTGACATATGTTATATTCTCATGTTCATTCATTTACTCCATATCCTTTCATAAAACATTTATGACATAAATAGTTTTTACACAGAATAATCTGCAGGACCATGCATTTATCCAAATAAATAAGATACAAAGATTATACGTAATATACAATCTACTGAATATATGTGTACAATAATACATAGACAAGAAACACAATACATGCAGATTGTGTTCCATAAAAAACAGAAAATGAAGATCGCAGAAAAGTGTGAATATATCTCTGAAATATAACCCCAAAAGCCAAATATAAAAAAAATATACTGTAGTCCAGTGCTACAAAGCACAGTATAATGTGTAATTTACCTTCGGTAAAATCTAAAATCAGTGGCCAATGTGAAACATAAATACATATATATAACACAAATCATAGAAAGCAAAACACAAAATCTGCAACCATCTCAAAATTTACAATACAATCAGTGTTATGCCTAGGCTGCATTTTGAGGTATGTCTCTCTTATCATTTTAATTTCAGCCCTTAAATTTTTTTTTGAAAAAAAGTCAGTTAAACACCTAACATTTTCTTTAAACATGCAAAATCTGTTTTCCAAACATATGATATCACAAATCTTTTTAAAACAATTGCTCATAAACAGGCAGTATGAGTATATTGAAAGCCAGGCAAAACACTGATGACAGTTTTGAAGTGAGGTGAATTTTTCCCAGGGTGATTTTTTTGCATTCCCAAATTCTGACAAAGATGATTTAATCTTTACCTTAACAACCTAAAATTCATACAAAACATGGATTGTTTATGCTTTGATCTACATGAACTTGCATATCAGTAGTACAATAACTTCCCCCACCCCCTTCATCCCCCAAAACCCCTCAAGGAATACTGTGGGTGAACTTGCTAAACGACACCCCCTCTCCACATCATTATGTAGTCTATTGGAAAAGTAAAATCAAATTATCTCCCCTGAAAAATATCTTTTCTTCCCTTACATCTCTGACGATGGACTTAATTCATGTAAATTTTCGTTTAAAATCTACTGGCAAAGGAGGACTTGTGCTCACATGATCCATGGACAAACCAACAGACAGACAGGGTGGTGCCATTTCCCCCCTCCCTCTTACAAAGTTTGTTTTCAGAGGTTTAACAAAAATAAATAAAACACATTTATATAAGGTTAATACAAAAAAACAAACTTAAAATTCAAGCAAACAAATTAATTAAACCACATCTGATATGAATTAAACATTTGACCTTAGATGACCTAATGACCTTACCTTGAATCCAAATGTTATGGTATCTATGGAGATGACCTTGCTTCTGGCATAATTCTGTAGGGTACCAGTCAAGAAGGCTTGGGGGAAAAAGAATCCAGAGATCCAGTAACACTGAAAGAGAAGCATTCAGATTAGTCTTCATGCACTAAGGAAACAACTCCCATTTGGCACGGAAACAATGAACTAAATAACCTACAGGCATGCAAGCTTTTTTTTGTCAGACTAAAATTATGACCTGAATAGCAATTTAACTAGTGTTCCATATTGTGGTACATGTGCTTGAAACCAGGACCTTTGACCAGTCTGGCACCCAGGCCCTTGCTTGCTTTGCTTTATCTTTGTTTAGTTGAGACACTTTATGTTAAAACTAACTTAATATCGTCAATGTTTTAAACTACTAAAACACATGCTAACACTACAAACCAGTTTACTTGATTTTGGGAGGGGAAATTAGCCAAAACAGATAGAGATAAATTGATGTTTTCCTTAGCTTAACATTGTTTATATCAAGTGACATGCCTGCAAAGGGAAACTACTCTTGCAAAAATGAAAATAAAAGAATCGAAATCAGAAATCCACATGAGTTTTTGGAAAAGACTACAATACTTACAGTAGGATTACCATCATCTATCCACTTAGTTATGAACTGCATTCTCATTTCCAGATCTGTTACCCACTGAGCTAAGGGTTTCAGTGATGGATAAGCCTACAAACACAAGAACTTTATTTCAATTTGGTACATTTACAACAAATAACATATTCTCTAGTGAACTTGTCAGCAAATATCTGTATAGAAGACAAGATTGTTTTAATTTGAACTAAACACAAAAAAAAAAAAACTCCCAAAGGCCAACAGATTTTTGCTTCCTTAAATGGAAACCCATCCATTCAAAATAGATTATGACTACCGTATAGTGGTTTTTTTTTGGCGGTGGTTTAATTTTCGCCTATTTTCGCAGTTTGAAGAAAACCGTGAAAATATTATTCCAATGCAAATCATTCTCAAACTCATCCAAAATCCCCCCCAAAAAACAACCCGCAAAAAAATTTCACATCCCTTTTCAGACAAAAACCTCGAAAATTTACCCCAGCGAAAATAACCCACTATACGGTATATAAAGTAAGTAGTTGATTCAGAGGCCGCAAAGGGCATAAGCATTATTCAGTTTTTGCATTAAATTAAGCTTTGTTGCCAAGCTTCCCTGAATTTTCATTTCAAAGTTGACATTTTTTGCAGTAACGCCCCTTCTTAATTCAAACCATGAACCCATCAAAGTAAAAATCAGTTTGTGACCAAAATATGCCTTATCTTATGTTTACCTTCTTAGACCACATGGCTGGTACACTGTTGTCATAAAGACTGTTAGCCATCATTTCTAACTCCTGTGATAACACAACCAGACCCTTCAGTGCTTTCAGAAGATCTTGTAAACTACTGTGGATGACACGTAACAGATTGTTGTACCTAGAATAGAAATATTATTTTAAACTCATAATTTTGTTTGAAAGACTGCCTAATGCAAGACTGTCATAGGTTATTGCCTTGGTTTTTAGGGATTACAACATTCATTGCCCCTTCGGTACACATTTTGCATCTTTCAAACATATGTAAATATGGACAGACATGACTTTTGGCCCAATAAACTATTGAGCAGGTATAAAAAAGTATGTCTAATTGTCTCCCCTGAATGATATCAGAGGGCAACAGTTTTACCTAAATAACTTCTTGTGTTAGGACTGTTCAGGGCTGTTCCATTTAAATTAACATAGGATGGGGGAGATGCAGTTTTTTTATTTTTCTGTTGGTGGGGGGTTAAAATGCATTTTTTGTCGATGTGCAATCATTTTTTTTTTTTTTTTTTTTATATTGGTGGGGAGGTCTTGAACAAAATGTGCCCCCCCTCCCCCACACCAAATAAATGGAACAGCCTTCATAAAATACAGGGTACTGTGGTTTCATTATTATTTGTCAGCTATCAATTTTCAAGGTTTTCCTGGGTGGCTTTTGCTACCCCACGAAAAGGAAATTTAATATTGATCTATATGCTGCAGACTTAAGAAGCACAAATTTAAGAGTCCACGAACTGACCCTTTTTCATTAAACCACAAAAATTGGTACCCATGAAAATAAGTGAATCCACAGTATTTCTCTATCACAATGCCCCCTTTTTGTTACTAGACAGTTTCATTACTATACCTGATAACTTCTTGCGTGATTACTGTATTCATGGACTGTTCATACATGACAGGGTATTTTTGGATCACACTGTTTTAGCCCTCCCCCCTTTTTGTTACTAGACAGTCTCATTACTATACCTGATAACTTCTTGTGTGATAACTGTATTCATGGACTGTTCATACATGACAGGGTATTTCTCTATCACACTATTTTAGCCCTCCCCCTTTTTGTTACTAGACAGTTTCATTACTATACCTGATAACTTCTTGTGTGATTACTGTATTCATGGACTGTTCATACATCACAGGGTATTTTTGGATCACACTGTTCTAGCCCTCCCCCTTTTTGTTACTAGACAGCCTCATTACTATACCTGATAACTTCTTGTGTGATTACTGTATTCATGGACTGTTCATACATGACAGGGTATTTCTCTATCACATTGTTTATATTTATAGGTTTGGGTACTCTTTCTAGGATATCCTTGGCACTCTCTTCCATGACCTAATGGACAAAAATCAAAAATGATAAAAAATGGCAGGATTTTGTCGAAAACAGAGTACATGAAGATAAGTGTGTGTGTTGGTGTTTAACACCTTTTATCAATGCACCTGGGCCATGTTGGGCAGTCAGTTTTAATGGATGAGGAAACCGGAGTACCCGGAGGAAACCACCGACCTAGGGCAGGTAACTGACAAACCTAATCATATACAGTTGGGGAAGTCCCTTTTTTTGTTACCGATCTAGAAGTCAATGCCACAGCATGCCGATGCTGCATACCAAATATCAAGAGGCTCTGGCAAGAAGTTGCAGAGAAAACTGTTATAAAAATTTACTTTGTGAAACCCAGAATCGGCCTATCTCCTAGGTAATATTGTGTATTATTTTTAACAAGAAACTAAAAGAACGAAACAAAACTTTGAAAACAGAAAAGAAATAAAAGCAATATTTTATAGTTCCTATACCAGTCTTTCTAAAAACCATGCAGAGGGTGATTCATGGTAAAAAATAACACATGTGTTTGAACATAGTTTCTAATACAGAATGGTCACCTATTAACAAAAACAACAACCATTTGTTTATATGATATTGGTCATGAGAGATAAAATTTATCTAGATGGCATTATAAATACTGTAAACAAGGGAGATAACTCCTTTCTTGCTATGCATTTCATTACAATTCAAAACACTGATTTCGCCAATGACCATGACCTTTGTGTAAAACAACAATAACACTATATCTTGATTCAGAAAATGTAAAGAAACCCATGTGTTATTTTTTAACATAAATCACCATTATTATAAAATCTGTATGATTCTTAGAAAGACATATATTTAAACATTTTGAAGATCATTTGTGGAAACTGTCATAGTTTCATTCACAGAAGCAGGTACAGAAATTTGGTAAAGTGTAGGCACCTTTCTCAGGCTTTAATTATTTTCTTTACATTCACCTAAAATTTTCTCCATCAGCCTAGGGCCTCCTATCATTCAAGTTTTGTCCTAAATCTGGTACCGTATAGCGAGTTATTTTCGTGGTTCTTTAATTTTGTCTTATTTTTGAGGGTTGAGGGAAATCATGAAAAATAAATCCCGCGAAAACATTCATTTAATAGAAATAATATACATATGCATTCTCAAACTGCGAAAATAAAATCCGCAGAAAATTTCATATACCTTATGACACAAAAACCGCAAAAAAATTACCCCCACGAAAATAACCTGCTATACGGTATTTAAAGTAGAATTGGATATAAGTACTAACCTCTTCCCTAGATTTTCCAGCACCAGCAGCAGACTTTGGTTGTAATTTCAGAAGAGATTTCAACATATTGTAAGTCTCATTCTGGGCGAAGGTAATGTTTGCATTGTCATGGAGACCAAATACTTCTGGTGTGTCGTTAATCGGCAAAGATCGGATGTACGACATGTAACCCTAAATATTTAGAAGATGCATGATTAACAGTGTAAAACTAATACAATTTACGACAGTTAAAAATAAAAACAACAACCCTAAAATGACTGCCTGCTAAGTATCTTTAGAATTCCAGGGTTGTTGTAAAAACTAAAAATTCCTTTGCATGTTTTGGTGTTGCTGCTCAGACTTTTAAATAAATCTAAGAAATCTAAGATACTAATAATAAAAAGCTTCGCCGAGCGCAGCATGATACGACCGCAACATGTTGAACCCTGCACGTTTTAGGCATAATATGGATAGTCTATTGTTCTGGACACATGCAGCCCATGGTGGACTGACAAAGGTTTTTGACACATGCTTCTCTGATGGACTTTCGACCCAGGGGGTAAAAATATAAATTATGAATGTTGTATTCTACTCTTTAAAAGAATAATGTTTTGGGAAGAAATTAAAAATCGAACCAGAATTTTTTTTAAATTATGATTACAGCCCCAAAAATTTATTCTTAAATTTAGAATCGCTACCTGACAAGAATAAATTTGCAAAAAAAAATTTCAAAATCGGACCACAAATAAAAAAGCCCCATTTGGCCCCTAATTACCTAATAGGGGGAAAAAAGGGGGGTCGCAAAAATTAATTCTTAATTTTGGATTCGCTACTTGACAAAAATATACTTGCAAAAAAATTTTTCAAAATCGGACCACAAATAAAAAAGTTTCGATTTTGGCCCCATTTGGCCCCTTATTACGTAATAGGGGGAAAAAGGGGGGTCGCAAAAATTAATTCTTAATTTTGGATTCGCTACTAGACAAAAATAAACTTGCAAAAAAAAATTTCAAAATCGGACCACAAATAAAAAAGTTTTGATTTTGGCCCCATTTGGCCCCTAATTACGTAATAGGGGGAAAAAGGGGGGTCGCAAAAATTAATTTTTAATTTTGTACCGATATTTGACAAGAACAAACATGCAAAAAAAAATTTCAAAATCGGACCACAAATAAAAAAGTTTTTATTTTGGCCCCTTTTGGCCCCTTATTACACAACGGAGAAAAAGGGGCGCAAAAATTTATCAGGTTCATTCTTATATTGTAAAAAACATTCTTGACAAATTTCAAAGCAATAGGCCAACTAGGACCAAAGTTATGGTGGAAACAAGTAAAATATTTGAATTTTTTGCCCCTTTTGGGCCCCTAGTTTTGAAACAAAAAAAGGGGGGACCCCCAAAATCAATCCCATTCATCCTTGTATGGTAAGGAACATCACTGTCAAATTTCATAGCAATTGGATAACTAGAACTAAAGTTATTGTGGAAACAAACAAAAAAGTAGTATTTTTGGCCCTTTTTTGGCCCCTAATTTCTAAACGAAAAATGGGGGGACCCCCAAAATCAATCCCATTCATCCTTTTATGGTAAGGAACATCATTGTAAAGTTTCATAGCAATCGGATAACTGGAACTAAAGTTATTGTGGAAACACTAAAAAGTTAACAGACACCGACGACGACGACGACGACGACAGCATCATACCATAATACGTCCGCAAATTTTTTGCGGTCGTATAAAAAACTAATCTTGAAACTGAATATCTAAACATTTATGGTAACATTTAAAGAAAATTTCATTCATCTTTAAAACTTTGACAATGTACTTATACATGTTATAATGAATCTGGAACAACACCAATCCATTTGTCAGAAGAAACAACGTGAATGGTGATTTCATACCTTTTATAAAGCAATCACACAAAACTAACTAATCAAATATATGTTAAATTGGAAACAGATTAGAAATCATTTATTGATAAACTTTCTTAAATTCAAGACTTTTTTGCATTAAGACTTCATAGAACACTGTAACTCAAACTAAATCTTTAGTCATCTTTACTTAAAACAATATTTAGAACTACTTTTTATTTTTGTAAATAATCATTGTTTTTTTTTATTTCGATGTTAACCTCATAATGTATACTCTATAAGTTTAACTTGGAAAATTTGAGGGAAGATGTAAAACTGAGCATCTTTTTTTCTGGCATATGGCAAATCTTATACTAGATTTTAATTGAAATGACTTGTTAAAACATTAATGATGTAAATAAACTTATTTCTTTAAATTAATGAAATTAATTCAAGATAAACATATACAAAAATTCAGCATTTTTCAAATTTCAGGGGAGATAATTCACTGAAAATTGTGTGCTAAATTTCTATTAAATTTTTATTTCCCTTTTTTTCCTAATAATGTGTGGACATGAAAGTAAGATGTTACAGCTTCTTTTAACCAATTTTTAAAATCATATATAAATGTATAAGTCTATAAGATTATATCAAATATTAATGACTGTATGTTTGTTTTTGAAAATATAATAATATGTGAATATATCTTATATATGGTTTCTGCATTAATATATATAATATTTAAAATATAATATCTTTTTCGCAAGCACTTTTATAATTGTAAAAAATAATGTATACTATCTTTTTGCAAACTGAATATAAATCTATTTTTCAAGTAACCATAACTTAACATTTTTGACAAAGTAAGAATCTATCTAAATTCTAACTACAATAGAAAAGATTATCTAAAAGGAAAAGTGATCTAGACTAATTTCTTAGCTAAAGGTAGAATAACAAATTAGAGAAAATAGAAATTAACTAAGATTTAGAATCTTGATTACTAAAATAGAGGTCTATTTATAGATGTAAATCTTGACTACCATGCAAAAATTCTATTTATGACAAGAAACAAGATTACTAAATCATAACTCTATTTATAGATGGGAATATTGACTGCCATGCAAAAATTCTATTTATGACAAGAAATTTGATTCCTAAAACATAAGTCTATTTACAGATGGAAATCTTGACTACTGTGCTAGTAATCTATTCATAGCTAGAAAAGTTAAAGACTAAAGATATCAGTACATAGCTCAGTATTCTATATAATCTATAATGCTAAAAGTCTGAGAATAGCTTAAGAATAAATGAAATCATAGGGGTTAGTAATGCAGATATCTTATGAGAAATATTGGCAGCTCATTCAAGAATCTTGATTATATCTTCAAAGAAATGGAGTTTTCAAGAAAACTATAGGGAAGATTGTAATAAAAAAATATTTTTTTCAGTTTTTATTATATTAATATTAATTTTCATTAATATTCAGCTTAATCTAAAATTTTGTGTTCTGAATTCTCAGAATGTTTGCCAATATTTCACATAAGTAAGCATAAATAGAAAAGCAGTGATATCTTTTGCACAATCTTGCAACGACTGACATTCAATTTCATATACCATTATGTTAAAAAATAAACAATATAACTGTCTTTAATAAATCTATCATTGACAAACACAAGATTTAGCTTCGAAAACAGTTTTAAAATTTCTTAAAAATATGGAGATGAATAAGACTGAAATTGATTTTTGACTTTCCATCAAGTTTAAAATTTTCAATCATTAAAAGGGAAGTAATATGAATCATCCTGATTGTATAAAATATTTCAATTCTAATAAAAGACTTTAGCAAAATGTTTTTTAGCTCTTTCTAAGCACTACTCATCATTTTAGCAAAACACTGAGGCAAGATTTAAAACAAAATTAATTTATATTCCTTTTCTAAGCTTACATTTCATTTCTCATTTCTAAGCTTATAAATTTAACTTTTTCTCAAATTTAAAACAAAATTAAGCTGGGAATTTTTATTCTTTTTCTAAGCTTATAAATCTATCCCTTATACCATTGAGCAAATCACATTTATTCAAAACTGATCTTGACCAAATGAAGCCTATTAACATATTCCCTTCTCTTTATAGCAACACACATATACTGATCTTAGCCCAAAACACAACACACAGCATGCCAACACAACATCAACCAAATAAACGGCCGATCTCTCTCACACCCATGTCCATAAGATAACCGTGATACATGTCTACGAGAGAACGATAGAAAGTACAACTACGTGTACACGTCATGCATCACATAATTACATTATGGTCATTGGTCGTGGGGATCTGGTGGTAGATTCCAGATTCAGAATACTTATGGTCCTCCTTCAGGACTTCCAGGCAGTAGAAATCGGCTAGAATACTCATCATGCATCGTCTGTCCCAGTCGTCGCTGACACGACCTCCGTAGTTAATGTGACCTCCTGTGTATCTCAAAACCTGAAATGAGAAAGATGGTTTTGTCAGTTTTTGGTAAACAAGAATTTGTCAAAAAGACATAATGGCCCATCTGGCAACATTTGAGACAGACCGACTGATGAACAGGCCCCGTATTCATGAAACTTACGATACGACATATCGTATCGTAAAACTTTGTCGTAGATTTACAACATGTATGCGATGTGTCGTAGTTTGTATTCACAAACGTTGTCGTAGCGCTGTTGTAAAATTGTCGTAGTTACTAATGTCGCATTTAATTGAAACAATAGATTTACGTAACAGTTAACAAAAATTCGGCAGGTGCTTGATCAACATTAATTAATCTAATTACGGTCCGAAGAGAAACAAGAGTTAGTTGCAAAAACAATACATTTAACTGAAGATATGGGTTCACTTTTTTATAGTTTGGAGTGACTTTTTTTATTTATCTCATTTTTTTCTTTCTATTTTTCAACATTCCGTAAACTCCGCCAGCTTATCGAGTTTACGTATCACAATTGATTCGATATTTCAGAGCGTGCGCGACTTCCATCGATTTCTTTCACAAAAATTGTTCACACAGGGTTATGTTGCTCCTCAGTTGCTGCCTTCAGTCAATAAATTTTACGGAAGATCGACATCATGCGCTTAAAGACAAATAAGGGATTCTATCTCTCAGACGAGTACATATATTGGTTTGTCATAGGGTTTTGCTTTGTCCTTCCTTTTACTGGATTTGACACACTGAATTGACTGTTGGCAACGCGACGGATGTGTTATAGCAAGCAGGAACTGTTTACTCTTCTGTAGCACCCGAGTTCACTCTCTTTACGACTGGAGTTCGCGTTGTTGATTGATATACATTGATTTTTGTGATTGCATGTTTTACATGTTGTCTGTTTTAGTCCCGTTCTTGTTGGTGATTACTGGTTATGTACTTCGGATATCCAATTTGTACCTCTGCTTCTTTTAAATAGAAATTTTCTTCATCACTTCGGATGAATGACAAGCACGACTTTCAATTATCAATAAACATATCTCTTAAATAGTTCTCGTAATATTTTTATTAATGGTGTTGGAATGGAGTAGACTAACATATATGCTAGGTCGATATCCTCACAGCTTAATGGCCAACGTGTGCCGAATGTTCGAATAATTTTCTAAAACGTTGGAACATGTTGGCAGTCGCTGTAAGGGTAAAAAGTTTCAAAAAAAAATATCTCGTTGAACGACCACCAAGCGTCAGACTAACTACCGTCAACGCACGACAAACTTATTCAACGTTTGTCCAGCGTACTTGATGATTGCCCAGCGCATGTGTAACGATTGCAGAACGCATTCATAACGTTCGTTTAACTTATAAGTTTTGCTCTCAGTGAGAAACCAGGAATTCTGTTATTTTTATTTTAGTATTACTTCACAATAGCCAAAATAGATCTATTATCTGTCTTAAATGTATTTTTGGATTAATTAATAAATACAGATTTCACAACTATAAGTGATGAGATGCGGATTTTTATCACATCGAGTTAGATATTTGTCAAATTAGGAAACGAGCATTTGACAAATATTTATTCAAGCGAGATCAATAGGTATTCAAACAAAAGTAAGCATGCTTTCCACGAGATGCGTATCTAATTGTGGTGTCTCGTGCGGACAGCCAATCAAATTTCTTGAAATTGAATATCACATCGTGCGGTGTGTGATACGCAAAATAGTCTCATGACCCCCCCCCTCTCATCTTGCGAGAACTAGATAATATTGCACAACAGTTAGAGAAATATAGATATATCATGTAAATTTAGTTTTTTTTCATAAAAAATTGGTTTTCGGCGCTCTGGTAATATGAATGTATAATTAATATTCTATAGCCAATTTTTTTTAACCAATAGTGATGTTTTTTGCACTCAGTCTAAAAGAATAAAAAAATATATTAAAGATTTTATATTTTGATATGTCAATAATATACAGAGAGAAATGCATGTGCTTGTTAACAAACTCTCAAAATGAGTATATACATATATACTCTCTCAAAAAAGTAACGCAACATATAAAGATATTTAAAATACCATTGAAATAAAAACTATTGAATTTCAACTAGAAATTGTCATACGAATATGAAATTTTGCAGAATCATTTAGAAATGATTAATCTTACGTGTGATATAAACAAAATTCAAATTTACCGGCCAACAAAGGCACAGCGCCAACTGTAGTAATACTGACTAAATGATAAAATTACAACATTTGTGTTCTCTCGGTTTCTAAAAAGAACGCTGCATACGATCTTCTGGCTCCCATTTTCACACACATTGAAGCCTTTGCTCCCATACCCTACGTTTTTAAAAACATCGGGTGGCTTGTACCTTCGTATGAGTACAACTTCGAAACACCCAGGATGGATCGAAAACGACAGCGAAGTGACACAACTGCGACCCCACTGTCTACTGAAAGGGTGAATAAACAGTTCATACCAACAAGTGAAGATTTTGACTAACAAAAACATCATCAATTCATTGTGTATAAACACTTAAAACTTGTTAATATATATATAAAAGAAATCATATAAAAAAAAAATAATAAAAAAAAAAAACTAAAAAAATTATAATAAAATAAATAAATAAATTTACAAAAATCTCTTATACATGTATATACACTGTATATTTATGATAATATGTTTGTATAAAACATTTTTGAAGGTCCTCATGATATGTGAACATGTATCTACTCTGTATATAGCTGTTTATGTATTTGTATTTTTCATATGTGTCCTTGTTGCACTGAAATCAAAGAATGATCTATGTGATCGTATAACGTTTGTACCATTTGCTATAAGTTTATTGTGCATGCCAGATTATCATAAGATCATGAAGATTAACGATCAATTTAGTGTCCGTGTCTACCAATTAAATCACCTGGATAGTGAGTAAAATTCTAAATACCGTTATCTTATCATTAATATGTCCATCTCAATCGCTAGTATTAATGTTAATGGTTTACGGCAAAAAAAGAAAAGAAATAATATATTCCATTGGTTAAGTAGTAAACGATTCGATATCATTTGTTTACAGGAAACTCACTGTACACAAAACGAAGAATTGCTCTGGGCGCGAGAATGGAAAGACGTAAATGGGGGATTAAGTATTTGGAACCCGGGTTCTAGTGAATCACGGGGTGTTGCAATTCTAATAAATAAAAACTTTAAACATGATATTGTAGAAAAACATCGTGATGACGATGGTCGACTACTGAATCTCGAATTATCATCATGCGATACCAAGATTTTGGTAAATGCGATTTACGCACCGAACGACGCAGAGCGTAGAATACAATTTTTTAAAGATATCAATTTAAGTGATAATGAATCTGATATATTTAATTTGATTTTAGGCGATTTTAATTGTGCTTTGGACAGAAACCTAGACCGACATCCAATGCACAAAAGGGACGATCTGGGTTTGGTCGAAATCACTCGAATGATTATTAGTCAAGGACTATGTGACATTTGGCGTGATTTGCACCCAAACACAAATCGTTACACATTTAAAAGGAATAATTCAAAATCAAGAATTGATTACATCCTAGTAAGCAAATCGTTAAGTAGTAATGTATCTAAAGTCAAAATATTACACTTTCCATTTAGTGATCATGATCTAGTTACAGCCAGTATTAAAATGAATAAAATTGAAAGAGGCCCAGGAGTCTGGGTAATGAATGAAAACACTATTAAAAGCGATGAATTCAAAAATAGTTTTAATATTTTATGGGCCAAAATGGTAAATAAAATAAACGAATATCCAAACCTTAGATTATGGTGGGATATTACAAAAAGTAACATAAAAGCATTATGTATTGAAATCTCAACCATGCTCAATGTAAATAATAAACGTTTAAAAGAAATGGAAAACAAACTTGAGGATTTAAAATTAAAATCCGAAACACGACCAAATGCTCAACTCACAACACATTTAGAAAATGAAATTAAAAACGTGTATGAAAAGAAGGCAGACGCTGCAAGATTACGATCTAAAAGTAAATGGTTTGAAGAGGGAGAAAAATCTTCCAGTTACTTTTTTCAACTCGAAAAAAATAACGGTCAAGAAAAATTATGGAATAAAATAAAATGTGAAGATGGGTCCATAAAATCAGATATAGACTCTATTTTAAAGGAGCAAATATTTTTTTATGAGAATCTTTTTTCTTCAGAAGGTTGGGATGAAGAAAAAGGGAGGTCGTTATTATCACATGTCAATAATAATTTGGATGGGGATGACAAAATGATGTTGGAATCTGAAATAACGGACGACGAAATCGAAAATTCGGTTAAAGTACTCAAACCAAATAAATCTCCAGGAGAGGATGGCATTATTTCCTCCTTTTATCAATTATATTGGGAGAAAATAAAATATCACTTCTCCTTAGTGGTCAAAGAAATATTTCAATCAAGTACCCTATGTGAAAGCCAAAATAGGGGAATTATTACACTTATTTACAAAGCAGGAGAAAGGGAATTACTAAAAAATTGGAGACCCTTAACAGTACTAAATTGTGATTATAAAATAGTTGCTAAGATATTGTCTTGTCGATTAAAAGATGTTCTGCCGAAGATAATACATTCTGACCAGAAAGGATTTGTCAAAGGTAGAAATATCTCCGAAGCGAATCGGCTGTTACAAGATATTATTAGTTATGTTGATAAGGAAGACGAAGAAGGTGTCATTGTTTTTTTAGATCAGCAAAAAGCATTTGATCGAATGGAATGGGGGTGGTTAAACGAATGCATGAAAACATTTAACTTTGGGGAAAACTTTCGTGGGTGGATTAACATGCTACTTAAAGAGGCAAAAACTTGTATTAAGACTAATGGCTATTTATCTAAGTATATTTCCATCACACGGTCGGCCCGACAGGGCTGTCCAATAGCCCCTCTTTTGTACGTTTTACAAGCTGAGCCACTGGCTTGCTCGATACGAGCTTGTCCTGATATAGAAGGAATCAGATTGCCCGGAAATATTGAAACGAAACTTAGTTTATTCGCAGATGACACTCAACTTCTTGCGCGAAACGAAACATCCGTCAAAAAGGCCTTTGAAATATTAGAGACCTACGAAGGCGCGTCTGGCGCAAGAATAAATTATGACAAAACAAAAGGGTTGTTCATAGGTCGGCTTAAGGGTAGCAATCCAAGGTTTAAAAAAATTAAATGGATAAAAACAAACGTAAAAACACTAGGAGTGCATCATGGCTATGAAATTAACGATGAACTCATTTGGAGACCAAAAATAAATAAAATTAAAAGCTGTTTGCAAATCTGGAAAACTAGAAATCTTACCCTAGAAGGGAAAACATTAATAATAAAAAACTTTATTGTCTCCCTAATAGGGTATGAAATTGAAATGCGTGGAATTCCAGATACCTATCTTAAAGAAATCAACCAACTAATATGGGGATTTATATGGGACAACAAAGTTCCACAATTAAGCAGACAAGTGTGCTGTATGAAATCAAAAGAAGGGGGGTTTAATATGATAAATATATATTCATTTGTTAAAAGTCGACAAATAAAATTTCTATACAAACTTATACACTCAGAACTCGAATCTTGGAATGCCTTGGGTAAACATTGGTTAAAACAATATGACGAGATAAGCGGCCAAGAATTTTTCTTATGCATATGTTCCAACTTAAGTGCACTAAATATTGGACAAATCCCTTCATATTATAAAGCCGCTTTAAACTCACTGTCCGAGCTCCGAGCAAAATATAAACCAACTAATATGAATGAAGTGCTAAATACAAATATATTTTGTAATAATGATATTCAATTTGCTAATAGACCATTATTTTTTCGGTCCTTTCTAAGAAGCAATATATTTAAAATTAGGGATATTTGGAGCAGTATGGAAAATGATTTTAGGAATTGTAATACGATCTATAACGCCTTAAACGATAAACGTAACTGCATAGCCGAGTTTTCTAAAATCAAAGCCGCTATACCCAAAGAATATATTCAAATACTTCGAGGCACAAATATAAATGTCCTTCGCCATAAGCCATTACCAATCAATTTGAAGGAATTAGAATTTTATGATAAATTAGAAAAAATGATAACGTTTGACAAATTGAAATCAAAAGAAATTCAAAACTTATTTAATGAGAAAGCAAAACCAAATTGTGAAACTAAATGGGAAAGAAAATATGGAAATGGGATACCATGGCCTAACATCTGGGCAGTCATAAACAAAATAAAAATAAAAAATAAAATAAAAGAATTTCATTTTAAATCAGTACACAATATCGTTTTTACTGAATTCAGACTCAATGAATTCGGAATGTCCCAAACGAATGGACTATGTCACTTTTGTAAACACCACCTTGAAACTCAGATCCATTTATTTTACAATTGTAAGAAGGTATATCCCGTTATACAATATCTACAAAGTCTTTTTACAGAAATTCTAGATTTGGCAGATATATCTCTTGTGGAACAAAATATTATTTTAGGACTCAACGGAAATTCCGAAATACAAGCCTATTTAGGTAATGCAATTATTATGATATCAAAGTGGATTATTTGGAAAACGAGAAATAAAATAAAATTCGAAAATAAAACTTTTTCAGCCATCTCAGTTATAAACCTTATCAAAATAGAATTAAAGGATAATTTTGATCTTTTGATAAATTGTCGTATTAAAATAAGTAGAGAAATAGAAATGGCTATACGCCGATTACTATCTCAAATTCAGCGCAATAATTTTTTTGTTACATGATTATTATCTACTTGTTAGAAATATTGTATGAACAAGTTGTAGTTTAATATATCTATATAACCATAGATATCTATGATATAACTATATCTATTATATAATGTACTTACATTTTTATGATAATATATCCTTACATTAAAAATGAACATGAGTTAAGCACGTGCGCACACATGTATGATAAGGTTGAATGATTTTCAGATGTCATGATTATCTGTTTTTGACGTTTATTATTGGACCATTTCTCTCCCGCTTATCCATGGGCGTGGCTGAGTTAGTGTAACACATGGCCCCTCAGTGCGCTTTCCCTGGGCCACTGAGGGAAATGTAACAGGATGAAATAAAATAAATAATTGTATATTTAAAAAAAAAAAAAAAAAAAAAAAAAAAAAACATCGGGTGGCGCTAGCGCTTGCGAATTGATATTGTTAGCTTACATCCAGTAATTCTGGTAACCAATATTTGAAATGCTTGACTTGACTTTTGTCTATTGAAAACTCATCGGAGTCACTCTACCTGCAATACGCTACAATGTATATTACAATGTCAATCATTAAACGAAGAGCATAGAACAATAGAACACTAAAACTTAAAAAAGCTGATCTGGAGAACCTTAACCATTTATGTCTTAAGTAGATGTATTTATTACAAAAACAAAAAATACCTAAAAGCCATCCATTCGTGATTTCACCCTCCTCAAATAGTCTGCAAAGGTCAGAAGTGTTCCAGATAAAGGAATCGTGGGTTGATCCTGGCCATTTTATAACAGCGTCAACAATTCTAAACCTTGCATCACATACACATTGTACATTTATTGAGTGGAAGTTCTTTCTGTTTACGAATTGGTACTCGTACTCATTTGAAGCTTTAATTGGAATGTGTGTGCCATCTATTACACCAACAATGTTAGGGAATGCTGCAATATTGTAAAAGTCTGTTTTAATCCCTATTCGTTCAGCTGCATTTGGGAATCTGATGTAGTTGTTTATTCTTCCAACGAGTGCTTCGGTCACGTCTGTAATGCATCTACTGACGGTTGGCTGGCTCATCCCGAAAACATCTCCAATTACATTTTGAAAGCTGCCGCTGGCAAAAAATCTCAAAGCAGCTAAAACTTGTAGCTCTACCGGAATGCTGTTAGATCTTAACGTTTGCTTTGCTAAGTCTGGTCTCAGTTCGTCACATATTTCCAAAATTTTGTGCCTCGGGAATCTATACGTCCTCAACAGAAACTCGTCCGATCTTTCCAATGGATTATTTCTGTCCAAAAACACTCTCTCTCGTCGAAGATGTCTTCAATTTGCCCTCAAAAGAAGCGCGGCAGCCATATTTACGATGAAATGTTGAGTTACAACACCAATGACCCTGTCGTAGTTTTGATATAATTTTTACAACAGCTCGTATCGTAACTTTCTTTTGTGAATACAAGTTACAACTTACGATGTTGTAACTTTTACCTTACAACAGTCGTAGCGTTACGACAGTTTCATGAATACGGGGCCAGACCCCAACACTCATAGATGGGGTATAAAAAATTTCGGTGCTTTTATGTCAAACGTTTATAGGTAACTTTTGAACTTTTTGTAAATTTTGAAAACTTTGTTGTTGTTGTACATTAATAGTATTCCACTTGATTATGTCGTTGTATTATACAACCATAGCTAAAAATCCCATTGGGTGAGTGTTATGTGCCATAAAATCCATAATTTCTATCAAATGTCTATAAAGTGCCATAAAATCTGAGTTAACACATAATTTCTGTTAAATGTCTATACCATTAGGTTTTTCATTTCAGCTTAAGTTTACTTCCTGTTTTTGTCTTCTTTTCTTTTACATCTTTAGACCATTATTAAGTCTGTCCATTTTTTTTAACATATATTACAGATACATACCTTCAATGGAATTTCTTTGTAGTCTTGTAAGAACATCTTCAACTGACTGACACAGATACGTAAATCACCGTCAGTAAACTCGTACGGAATGTTGAATCCTAAAGCACCAAACTTCTTTCTCTCTATCAGTACACCGTGGAAGAGACAAAGGGACAACAACAGGTGTTTAAACTCTCCGGGCTACAAGTAAAAATAAAAAAATTGGACAAAGTCAAACAAGACCAGATTTCTGAAATTGAATCAAAGTGAGGAATAGTTCTGTACTCACGATTTATTTGCAACATTAAACAAATAACATACTGTTGTTTCATTATTATTCCTGGGGAATTAATTTTCGTGGTTTCGTGGGTGGCCTTGACCAACAAAATTTGATACCCAACGAAAGGAAAATTTAACATTGATCAGTGTGCTGCAGATTTAAAACCACGAATTTAAGAATCCATGAAATGATTTTTTTTCACCAAACCACGAAAATAAATAAAATTACAGTAATTATTTCAGGTAGGGTCACTATAATCAGCTATACACAAAATAATTTAGTACTTTTTAGCAAGAAAAAAGACAGTTTTCTTTTAATTTCATTGTAAAATGATCAGGATTCAGTTGCCCATAAAACCAGTAAAAATGCATAGAAATGAAAGAACAATGTTGGTCATGGACATAGTCTGTGTCTCCTCAATTGTACTCCATGAAATTGTGTTCTTATTTCTGTGTATCTTTACTCACCCTAGCCTCACAAGAGTTGAGGAAGTCATCAGTGAAGCTTGTGTACGATTTGAGTAAGTTGGCCTTGATACCCCTGGGTGGTTCAACGGTCATCTTTGAGCCGTTCTGTAGGATGAACACTGGGAACTGATTGCTGGGCATGCTGGTCAACCAAAGACGGAAATCTCTGTGGACCTGTAGAGATAGATAGATGATAGTGAGATAAAGAACATGATCATGACATGACATAAATTAAATAGAAAATTAACAAATCTATGATGAGACACAGTTTGCTGTCTTCAAATCAGAATTAGACAAAAATTATAATTGAAACGACTTCATCATAACTGTTGAATTTTCATGTCAAAGCATTTAGTAAGTATGTCTAGCCTTCAGTGACTAAAGTTGCAAGTGAGACAAAATGGTTGGATTTCTTTTAATAGGAAGTAGGTAAGCAGCAGACCAAAAATCCAATCAGATATTATAGGGGCACATGCTGATGCTTTTTGCCAAACAGGCTGTGATTAGAAGTTGCTGAGAAAACTGTCAGTTACAAAAAAAAAAAATTCCCAGCCTTCAGGACACTCGTCACTCATCCAGCATTTACTATTCTATAAGCTAGATTTTAGACTGTGTAAAATCCAACTGCTGAACATCAAGTAATTGCTGTACATATGCATAAGGCTGTTCCATTTAAATTGATTTGGGATGGAGGGGTGCAGTTTTTTTATTTTTCTGTTGATGGGGGGTTAAAATGCATTTTTTTTTGTGGATGTGTAATGTTTTTTTTTTGTACTGGTGGGTGGGTCTTGAACAAAGTGCGTCCCCCTCCTCCACATCAATTTAAATGGAACGGCCATTACCTTATCAGGATCAATTTGTTCTACCAATCTTTCTAGTGTAGGCATAAAGCTCGGGGCCAAGTGACAATTCTGGAAGAATACCCACTTTCCTCTCTCCATGGCACTCCTCATCATGGCTTCAGCTCTTGGGCCCTACAAAACAGAAATTTTAAAATATAGCTTTGTGTTTAAGGGAATACCTTACGTTAAAAACTACGTTATTGATAAAATTTACCTGTGAAACAGAAAAACGTCCATTTTTGATTTGAAACGTAACGTCAATTTGACTTGAAAAGTGTTGAACTTTAACGCTATTTTTTATCTTTGATGTAAATTCTTGAAAAAAGATGGTCCATGACCTATGACAAAATATATATCGTTGTTTAGAGAAAGATTTGGACTTTCTTGTGTTAGTTTTTGGTTGAAATGTAATGGAAAAAAATGTTTTAATCAATGGAGAATAACAAAATTTGGTAAATATTTTATCTTTTCCCATTACATCTATATAAATTTCCCGCCAAAAACAATAATTTCAAAGTGAAGTAACTTGAAAAATTGACCCATAACCCCCTATTTCAAATGAATATTTTAATGTGTCATGGTATTACCATACTTTATGCAAATTTGTTTTGAAAAGTAAGATGGTCGACCAAAGTAATGTATCCCCTTAATGTATATTTCTATAGTTTCTGTTCTTCTCCATTTTTTGAAATTTAGGTTTTTTCCCTGGAAATAAACAATTGCTGAAAATTTCCATTGCGGTTTAAAATTGCAGCACATTATATAGTGTTATGCACACTTATTACTAGATGAAGTAAACTTCTCATATCAATTTTTTCAATGAACAGTTACCAAGTAAAGTGGCACATGTTTAATATATTACAAACTATATGAATGAGAGCGATAATTTCTTAATAAAATTATGTTCCCAAGAGTTAATAAAATAATCCATTTCGAATACTAAAATTCCAATATGTATAAGTGCAGGGACTTCATTTTTCTATCAAGATCTACATACTTAAGCTTTAAAAGAGTCTTAAAAATTCTAAGAATGTTTCACTGGAACAAACATTTAAATTGCATTTTAATAATCCCAAAGCTTAAGAACATTTTAATTTCAAATTTACAAATTTACAAATTCTACTTCTACAATTAAGATTGAAGGTAATATCAAAATAAACAGCCAAATTGTAATACCGTATAAGTGTTTATTTTCTCCGTAATTTAACTTTCACTTTATTCACGGCATTTGTTTGGACGCAAAAATTAGAATACGGGAAATATTAATCCATCATATTAAAGTAATAACGAGGATTTGAAACTGCGAAAATTACATTACACGGAAATAAAAACACTCTGTTTTACACCAAACACACGAAATTTTCCACATGCGAAAAAAAACCCACTTAGACGGTATTGTCCTTGACCATTAACCTTTTTCTTACCTGTCCTTGACCTAGAGAAATGGCACTCAGTTTCTTGGAGAATCTCAATTTATCAGCAAACTTGTACAGATCGGCAGCAGGATCAGTTCCAGCAGACAATACGAAAATAAGTGGAATAGAAGGTGCAGAATCTTTGAATACAAGGTCAAGGTCAGCTGTTTGGGGCTCGATGAACCTTTGACCCAGATATTTAGATACATAGTTCTGCATAGAGTCTGTAACCTTGTCTGGTCTGAGACATTTAAGAACAATCATCTTTTGGAAATCGTCAAAGTCATCATTCCACGTCCCTGGTAGATCTTCACTGTAAGACATTAAAATAAACAGTTAGAATAGATATTTTTATAGTGATAAATCTGTCAAAGTAAAAAATGGCTGGATTTCGTTAAACAGGAAGTAGGTGAGCGACAGACCTGAATAACCTGTATTTTTCACTTCTTGAAATTTTACCCAAAAATTGGTTTATCTTTATCAACTAAAATTTCACCAATTTCTTTTAATAGATTTTGTTGGTTTTTTTTTGTGTTAGGGGTTATAAACACCCTTTTGGACCTACCTGGGCCATATGGGGGACCAGTTTTAATGGTGGAGGAAACTGGTGTTTTTTTCAATTTAAAGCTATTTGTAGGTAACATAAAGTACCAAAATATAGCATGCATTTAATTAATTTTCATGAAAGTTACTAAGAACCTCTTGATTATAAGTAGAAGTAAATTTTCTATTGATTTTTTTTCTAGCAAACATTTTCAAACCATGAAATTAAAAATCCAATGTAATGTCTTTTTAGAGAAAACCACAAAAATTTATACCCTTGTTAATAAATGAATCCACAATACATGCTAAAATACTTACGTATGGGGAGTTGTGCTGTCAAAAAGTCTCTTAAATCCATCCAAGTGGTTTTTGAAATCTTCCGAGAACTTTGCAAATTTATTTAGAACTTGTGTTGTGGTGATTTCTAACCATGATCGAACAGAGATCCACTCTGGTGCAGGGTTTGGTAGATCTTTGACAACGTGGGTACCACCAGCTAACATGAATCGCCATTCATCCTATGAATAAAGAAAAATCGTTGTTTGTAAAAATGAAGTTTATCCAGGTCCCTTACTTTAGACATGATTTTTTTAAAGTCAAAGGGGCACAATGTTCACAAAAGTCGTCTGCCCGTACAGAATTTCAAACTCATTAAAACATTATGAATAAATTTAACATAAATATGCTTAAGAAGTTTAGGGATGTAAGTTTGTAATTTCAAATAATAGCTTCAACAAAATTACTGCATAGAGTGTTGTCTTCAGATGGGTGAAAATTTAAGTTAATCATTTAACTTGAGAGATCTCTTCATATTTTGACCAACTTTAAGGGAACAAGAAAATTGGCCTTTCCCAGGGAAAGTTAATGATCAGGCAAAGTTAATAGAATATTTTTTTTGAAATTTACAAAGTAGGACTTAAATTGAGACCGTAGGAGTATTCTTCCGATATGTCATTTCATTCTATTACATTTTTCAAGTGGGTCTACAGAGTTGCAGAATAATAGAAAATTTGCTTCATTTATGAAAAAATCTTACCATGTTAATTTCACCTCTGTGCATCTTCATTCGGGTACAGACGAGGAAGGCAAACAGTAATTTATCCTTCTCAAATAAAGATCTACACACGTTGGAGTAGAGACCGAAGGTGAAGAAGTTATTGATGTTTGTTACTCTCTGTGGGATGTTATCTAAAAAATATCAAAATATGATTTTTCCTTAATATGTAAAATTCATTTATGATAACATGTAATGATATAAAGCAAATGTGGTAAACTGAGGTGATTTCTGATTTATGTGTACATCATATCATGCAATATCGATGTACATGTTCAGTCAACAACATTCAATGACCTCTTTTGGTATATAGTGCGTTATCTCCCATTCGCAGATTTATCTTCTCTTTTCAGAAGGTATTTTATACTAGTTACTGTGGGAAATTTTAAGTTTATCTGCATTTATTTTTTAGTTTTGTCAAAAAAGTTCTAAAAGTTAATTATTGTTATTTTCAAAAATGTATTTAACATGTTTTCCTAACCTTACTAGGTCCGATAAGTCCATTTAATAATTTTATAAAAAATAAAAACCTAATTTTCCCTATTCATTGCAATGTAATATACCTACCGTAATGGAGGATAACTCTTGCAAATGGGAGATAATTCACTAATTACAAAAATAGGGAATAAGCTACAGGTATAATATAAATATAAAACAGTTGGGTAGAAAACAGGACTGAAAAAAAACCTTCCTGTTTATATTACGGGAATTGCCAATAGCAGCCCTTGTTTGTGACATTTTTTTGATTTTTGTAGCAGATCTCCAACAAAATGAGATATTTTCATGGTTTATTTGAAAAAAAAATGACATTACCTGCTGTTTCTCAGCAGGTGCTATATTACTAACTAGAATGGCAGTCTTCCATGGAAGACGTATGTGGCCTGCGTCTTAAAATATTCGGTAAACAGGAAGTAGATGATGCCGCAGGACAAAGGACGATGCATGGTGCCAAAGTAACCCCTATATGTCGCTTCTGCAACATGTTGCAGGTGACATAACAAAGATAACAAGATTGCTACGCGTAGCCATGTGTCCCCCGCCGCCGCATAAAAGTTGTGTGGTATGTCATTCAAGCAATATATTCTCTGAGAAACGATAGAAATAGGTTGTCAAAATATGGGATGATCACCTGTTAACAGTACCCTATCAGTGTGTAAAGTTTCAGCAACATCCGTTCAGTAGTATCTGAGGAGTTGCACCCACAAAAATGTTTGATATGACAAAGTCCCATTTTTTGGACATGAAAATCACAAATTCGTAAATAACTCAAAAACTGTAAATATTGTTTCAAATTTTTTTTCGTATTATTATAGAGTACCTTTTGTTCTATCAGCCTACAAAATTTCAGAACCCTGTGCACCTAGGTAACCGAGATATTGGATGTTCTATATTTTGACCTTTCTTCCACGATTCCATGAAAACGGCGGCCATTTTCAAAATTTCAAATATGGGATGATCACCTACTAATAGTACCCTATCAGTGTGTAAAGTTTCAGCAACATCGGTTCAGTAGTGTCCGAGGAGTTGCACCCACAAAAACGTTTGACAAAGTCCCATTTTTTGGACTGAAAAATCACAAATTCGTAAATAACTCGAAAACCGTAAATATCGCTTCAAATTTTTTTTCGTATTAATATAGAGTACCTTTTGCTCTATCAGCCTACAAAATTTCAGAACCCTGTGCACCTAGGTAACCGAGATATTGAATGTCCTATATTTTGACCTTTTCCCTGTTTCCATGGAAACGGCGGCCATTTTCAAAATTTCAAATATGGGATGATCATCTACTAAATGTACCCTATCACTGTGTAAAGTTTCAGCAACATCCGTTCAGTAGTGTCAGAGGAGTTGCACCCACAAAAAACGTGACGGACGGACGGACGGACGGACAGACGGACGGAGACCATTACTAAGTCCCTCCGACGCGTTGCGGCGGGGGACAATAACAAACCATTCCAACTCATTGCCAGAAACACAGAAAAATAAGAACAAATGGGGTATCTTTGGAAGTGGAAATTTCATTGTCCTAAATCTTGACCTTACCTGCGCTCTCAGTCTGTGCTTTACCACCCAGGAAGATAGTGATGAACCATTTCAGGGAATACTGGTACATAGGATCGATGTTACCCATGTCTGAGACACAGAAGGGTTATTTTCAGAAGTGAGAACCTATTGTCCTAAATTATGGCCTTACCTGCCCTGTCTGCCTGTGCTATACCACCCAGGAAGATATTGATGAACCATTCCAGGGAATACTGGTACATAAGGTCGATGTTACCCATGTCTGAGACACAGAATGGTTATATTTAGAAATGGGAATTCAATTGTTCTAAATATTGACTCTTACCTGCTCTCTCTGCCTGTGCTATACCACCCAAGAAGATAGTGATGAACCATTCCAAGGAATACTGGTACATAGGATCAATGTTGCCCATGTCTGAGACACAGAAGAACAAGATCTGAGTGTTGACAGCTACGGGGATGTACTGACTTCTTGTCTGATCAATGTCTTTTTCTGTCTGTTCTGCTACCAACACTTTAGCCTGGATAAATAAACGAAAGAGTAAGTAGAAAACAAAACTTGCATTCTCAATCATGACTAGTAAGAAGTGTTTATTTGAAATAACAAACTTATTACTATTACTTATTACTACTTATCACTAATATTACTGTTAGCTACTTTCTATGTGAGGTACTAAAAAACCAAGAACTAATTTCAAGACACGTGCTTTATGGTAGAAAGCTACACAATCTGTACAATGAAACTAATACATGTAGGAACTGAACGCACCCCCATCCAATCTTATCAAAGTCTTGTAATATGTAAGATCCTGTATGCTCTCAGATGATTGCTATACAGTTTTTTTTTGTGTGTTTTATGATGTCTGTTTTTTCACCCTGTTCTTGTTGGTGTTAACTGGTTTTGTCTCTGTCCTTTCGGACTTTTGACATTCAGATGCCCCATCCTCTGATACCTGTAAAAATCATCCCTTTGCATTCATGTTTCTGTTGGTGATGAATCACTATAAACATACATGTGATTCTCCCGCCGGGAGACGAAATCTCCCGACTTTTTGATCCATCTCCCGTTCTCCCGACTTTTTGTGTAATCTCCCGCTTTTTCAAGACATGACAAATTTTATTTTTATAGACGTTTTTATTGTTCAGTCATAAAACATTTCAGGTGTTTTAGGGGTTGGTCAATTAGGTAGACGTTAATTTAACAGGTAAAGGTGTAAATTAAAGGTTTATTGCCATAATTGACATGATGATTTGAGATTAATCAGTGAAGCCATGAATATTTGGCACATGCTAGTGCCATCATTTGACATTGAAATGCAATTTTAAAATCTCCCGCTTTTTTGTCCAATCTCCAGCCAAAAAAATCAAAATCTCCAGCTTTGTCATCACAGATCCGTCACATGTATGTATAAATGTTTAGTCACTCAGCTTTGTAATGTTAATTTTAGAATTTGAATGCTCAACTCCAACACAAGTTACCTGGATTTCCATAGATTTGATCTTTGAAGCATCCAATGTGTTAATCAGATCGATATCATCCACAGGACTGCCTTCAGAGGAGCTCAATCTCTCCAGGATCTTATCTTCAATTTCCTTCAATTCTTGCTTCATCTTGGCATTACTGATGATCAGCTGATTCTTGGCTTCCTCTAGATCGGGACGTTCTTCAGCTACTACTATACCCAACATCTGATCTTCCAAACCACTGTAAGATAATAAGAAGTATATTGTTATGTGACTAAGTCTTTGTTTAACTTTCCTAAACATTCAATGTCTAGCTAATATTGTATGAACATTTGTACAAAGTTTGTACAAAACAGTTGTGCAAATTTTCATGAATATCCCATACAACTTTTCAAGTTATCGTCCAGAAATCACCAGGAGACAGATGTATGAACAGATCGCAAACGAAATGGAGGATATTATTTCATCACCACTTCTTTTTGTGTGATATCAACATAAAATGAAGAGAAAATAGGAAATTAGGTATGATATTTTGACCTACCTTGGTGAAAGTGTGAAGTTGACCAGCGTGACTTTAGTTGACACCTCTGGAGTGAAGTGAGGGTTGGGTAACATTGTGATTGACACTATTTGTTGACCTACCTTGGTGAAAGTGTGAAGTTGACCAATGTGACTTTAGTTGACACCACTGGGGTGTAGTAGGGGTTGGGTAACATTGTGATTGACACTATTTGTTGACCTACCTTGGTGAAAGTGTGAAGTTGACCAATGTGACTTTAGTTGACACCACTGGGGTGTAGTAGGGGTTGGGTAACATTGTGATTGACACTATTTGTTGACCTACCTTGGTGAAAGTGTGAAGTTGACCAATGTGACTTTAGTTGACACCACTGGGGTGTAGTAGGGGTTGGGTAACTTTGTGATTGACACTATTTGTTGACCTACCTTGGTGAAAGTGTGAAGTTGACCAATGTGACTTTAGTTGACACCACTGGGGTGTAGTAGGGGTTGGGTAACATTGTGATTGACACTATTTGTTGACCTACCTTGGTGAAAGTGTGAAGTTGACCAATGTGACTTTAGTTGACACCACTGGGGTGTAGTAGGGGTTGGGTAACATTGTGATTGACACTATTTGTTGACCTACCTTGGTGAAAGTGTGAAGTTGACCAATGTGACTTTAGTTGACACCACTGGGGTGTAGTAGGGGTTGGGTAACTTTGTGATTGACACTATTTGTTGACCTACCTTGGTGAAAGTGTGAAGTTGACCAATGTGACTTTAGTTGACACCACTGGGGTGTAGTAGGGGTTGGGTAACATTGTGATTGACACTATTTGTTGACCTACCTTGGTGAAAGTGTGAAGTTGACCAATGTGACTTTAGTTGACACCACTGGGGTGTAGTAGGGGTTGGGTAACATTGTGATTGACACTATTTGTTGACCTACCTTGGTGAAAGTGTGAAGTTGACCAATGTGACTTTAGTTGACACCACTGGGGTGTAGTAGGGGTTGGGTAACATTGTGATTGACACTATTTGTTGACCTACCTTGGTGAAAGTGTGAAGTTGACCAATGTGACTTTAGTTGACACCACTGGGGTGTAGTAGGGGTTGGGTAACATTGTGATTGACACTATTTGTTGACCTACCTTGGTGAAAGTGTGAAGTTGACCAATGTGACTTTAGTTGACACCTCTGGAGTGTAGTGAGGATTGGGTAACTTTGTGGTGATGTAGAATTTGAAGTCCTGATGGTATGGAATGACAGCATCTCCAAGTTTGATCACTAAACTACCTTGTTGTTTGAATGTCTGGAAAATTGAAGCAAGAACATAAGATAATCATTTTAACATGTTTATTGGTAAAATTTTTATTTTTCAAAGAGACTCTTTTTTGGCTTCTGCAAAGACTCTTTTTTGGCTTCTGCAAAAAGAACAAATTGACTGTACGTTAGGATATTTTATTTTAAGCACTCATTCATAGAATAAAGGACAAATTCTTTTAAAGGTCAGATTTATCTTTTCCTTTATTGTATGGTAATGTAATCATCAAATTCTTCAGTCCTGTTGGGGTTTAGTGCATTGAAGAAAGAAATTAGTTTAAGGATGGTCACTCCTGAAATTTTTCATGTCATAGTTTTATAATTTGTGATGGAAATAGATAAGTGTCCATTTAATCAAATAACAAAAAGAAAACTACAGGTCCATGTGCTTGTTTCTGAAATATATGATGTAAAAAATTTGGCAGGAAATCAGACTTCTCTAGATTTTACATAACTTTAACATTGTGACGTTTTTGGCCTTTAAAACCATGAAGTTTATATTAAGAAATTCAAGACATTTCATACAGTGTGTTTTTTTAAGGTCTTTAAAATAAGAAATTGTCATCAATAGTAGGGGTCAGTGTGCAAAACAGTTCTTCAGTATTTAAAGGTATAGTCTAGATGAGTTCAGAAATCATATTGAAATTCTGAAACATGAAGATCGAGTGAGAATCCTTAAATAATGCAATCTTAAAACATTGCATAGACACATGTACATTATAAACACCTTTTTAGAAACTAACCTGTTTCAGGAGAATTGGTTCCAGGGCAGGATCTAACTCAACACCAATGTTCTCCAAGAGGCAAGGTTTACCAAATCTTACAGCATTCTCCAGAGACCTGAGGAAATCTTTGTCTGACAGCTTAATCACATCTAAACCAGCATCCCTTTCCTGGTGGTAGATAAAAGTGTTAAAATCAAAAATCTTTTTAACATCATAAATAAGGTATGTTAACTATGTAAAAATGAACATGATGCCTATATAATTAGATTGAATTTCTCTATTTATAAATGAGGGGGAAACCCAAAGTTGTGATTATACATTAATAACACCTGAGTTTAAACGTCTTTCGTAAATAGGCAGTAGATCTATCAAAGCAACAGGCATAAAAATGCTTGACACTTCAAAGTAATACAATGTATAGGATGCAGCTATACACCAACTATCAAGATAGACTGTGGCATGTAAATCAGGAAAAACTGTGTCAGAAATTTTTGTAATGCTGCATGACACAATGACCCATATATGGTGCTTCTGTAACACTTTGCAAGAACCATTTAACAAGCACTTACCATGTTTTTGACCCACTTATTAGCTTGACCTTGAGGATCAATAAACAGAGGCCATCTCCTAGAGAATTGTACAATGACACCATTTTCCACAGACAGGTTATCCTTGGGCAAACCTGCAATCTGCCAGCTCCTGACCTTTACCGGGTCACTCATGGTACCAATAAGGGAAGGGTCATCTGTTCTTGGGACTTTGGCCTTGTCCAGTTCTTTCACCCAGTCTGTAAACATCCTGTTTCTGAAGTCACCCTGTAATAATGTAAAGGGTAGATTGATTAATTAATGGCTTTGTTAAAATTACATTATATCAGGAAAATTGTTCTATAACTTGTACAAACAGAGCAAATAAAGTAATTCTTTAAACATGTTGCGTCTGGTAAAATAATAATAAAATGTGATTGATGAAGACAGATATAACTAATATGATATTTCCTGAAGGAAATTAAAATGAAAACAAGCAACATCTTGTTACGGCAATAATAATTCACATTTTGGCTAATGCCACACTTATGACCTTACATTTAGTTAGTTTTTGTAACATATCCCTCCTGACATAAAAATCAAAGCGCTAAAGCGTTTAAAGGCAGAGCTAAATCTAAGCACTTAAAATAAAGAACGATCTGTGTTTCATAAACTTGAAACATAGCACATCATTTTGTTTGTTTCCTCCGCACACTTACACATTTGTCAAGAAATCTGTAATTAAGCTCCGCCCACTTGATCAAAGGTGAAAGGTCAAAAATGTTTAAGTAAACGTCAACGAGTATTAATACACGATATGTAGTGCACATTTATATCGCATTTATGTTGGGGGTATAAATATGTACCTCCTATTTTAGACAATACGTATAACATTTAAAATACAATACATGAATAATGTTCTGTAATAGATCCTCTGGTAGCAATATTGACTGACCGATTTACCCTGTCTAGACGGAAAAAAAACACGCGAAAATCAGATAGCTTTATGACGCTATAAGGCTCTGCCTAACAATTGATCAAATTCATTACAGTAGTGCAAAACAGGCACAAGTACTCGTTGAGCAATATAACTTAAACCAGTGAAGAGCAAAGGGTTTTTAGTCTGGGCTATTTATTTTCTTAAATACTTACAGTGAAGGACCTAGACTTAATTTTTTACAGTGAAAGGACCTAGACTTAAATACTTACAGTGAAGGGACCTAGATAGGCTACATAAGCTGAGGATATCAGTACATCTCCAACATAGTTGTTAATGACACCTTCCAACTTCTCAACAGATTCCTTCCATCTTTCTTTCTCATCAGCCAGACCACCAATCAACTACAAATAAAATGAATATTCATTACAACTTCTTTCAAAATCAAGCGGTTGTCAAACTTTTTTTGCTACAGACACAGACATAAAGAGAGCACTCTTTCTCATCTCCTTCTAGTTTCTATTCATGTACAGCTTGGAAAAATCATTAAAAATATTTAAGAATAAATTGTAAAAATTTTTTGGTTTACTGAACCATAAACTAAATTTTTCATGGTGCACATTGAATAATCCGAGAAGCGGATTATGTAAAATGTGCATCATTAAAAATTTAGTTTATGGCTTCTATAAACCGAGAAATTATTACAGTTAATACTTATAAATAAATTTATTGATATGTTCAATGCAAAAAATTATTAAAATAATATTTTTTCCATGAAAATATTAAAATTTGGTTAATTAAATCAGCATATTAAAATTTACATCTGTCAATCACATTGCATGTGGAGTCCGTGCAACTTCAAAGTGTATTAACTTCATTGTAATATTTCAGTTTAAACTGGATTCAATAATACTTTCTTTACAATAATAGGTGTAGTCTAAATGATCATAAATCTAATCAAATTCTTTGACTTTTTAAAAGTTTACAAGAAAATAAATCCAATTTTCTTTCAATGCAATTACAACTAATAGTTTTTTTAAATTTATTTATTGTTCAATGATTTTTTAAAATTCTTTTTTTTTCATTTTTCTTTCCAAAATATTGATAATGTACTATTTTGTGTTTGCAGTCTTATAAAATACACATATTTGAAACTGCTACAATAATGATTAACTTGTGAACAAAATGTCTTGAAAATCGAACTTAGCCTTTTTGAAAATCAGACCAAATAAACAAATAGACAGACCCCCGAAAAAAAGTGTCCCACAAATTTTATTAGCAGACCATCATAAAATTACTGTAAATGAACTTAATTTCATGATTTGTACGATTCACTCAAATTCGCAGGTAATGATTTTGGCTTTTTCTGCTAAAAATTCTATTCATTTAATACGAAATATTTCTTTTGGTGTGTATTTAATTTCATGGAAAATGCCTGGCCGTAAAATCCATAAAAATAAATACCTCGCGAAAATAAGTACGTTTAAAATCATTGTTAATACCTTGTCAGCTCTGACCAATCTATCCTCACACTCTTTACATTTGGTTTCCAGTTCGTCCTTCTTTCTGACTACATCCTCATATTTCTCTTGTAAGGTAGCGATACCTTCTGTCACTTCCTGTAGCCTCTTTCTGGCAGCGTCTAAGATTCTCTGAGTCTCGGCCAACTCTTCTGAGGCCACTCTTAACCTCTCTCTCTTTGGTGCTACTCCTCTAGCTACAAAGTGGTACTTGTGCATAGCCCTGGCCCACATGCAGATTGAGGTACAGGCTTTGGACACCTGAGAAGATAAATGCATCAATCATGTGAAAAATCGAGCAAAAAATCTTCACATATAAACACTAAAGTCAGCAATTAAATTGACAAAATTAATTAAAAAAAATCTTGTTAGAATTCTCTTTTACTTTGTTTTAATTTAAATACTGTGGCTACATTATAATTCGTGGGGTATCAATTTTCGTGGTTTTCGTGGGTGTCCTTGATCCTTTTCCATCAGACCAAATAAATTAGTACCAGTCAAAATACACAAATCCACAGTATATTGTGATCATATTAATTCAGAAAACAGCTGTAATATCTTGAAGTCATTCGAAAAGAGCTCAAGATTTATAACTTAAGCAAATACTGAAAACAAAATTATCTTAAAAACTGCAACATTTATACAAGATGTAAAACATTCCTAGGTTGAAGAGTTGCATGCTCTTTTATTTATACCTTAGAAATGGCAGCTGGTGTGAAGGATTCATCATCAATATAAGGCTGGATTTTCTTGATACAGTCATCTGGGATGTTGTCTTTGTCATATTTAAACAGACTTTCTAAGAACTTGTTGGGATCGGCCAGCTGAGCTTTACCCACTTCCCAATAATCATCAATTTTCTGTCCTGGCTGTAAATACAAAGAAAAGTTTAATCATTGTGAATGCAGCAGAAATAAATCATAGAAAGACAGAAAACAAGATATTTGTACAGACATAAATTTCCTATACAAATAAAACTCCAACGTAAAGGTTCATTAATAAAATATAAATTTTAAAATAAAAAATATCATATCACCAATATTGTGTGAAAGTTGCGTGAAAATCCATTGAGTGGTTTAAGAGGAGTTGCAGATAAGAGAATGGTACCCTACAAGGTGTAAAAGTCAGAGAGAACCACACACATAGACAGGACCCCTATCACTATATACATCCTAAGCATGGGTTTAAGAACAAAATACAAATCACCAGCTACTCTCTTTGGTTTGAAGCCCTTTATGATACAAACATCCTCAACCACCATTGTCACACACTGAGGTGGGTATGTTGAGGAACTTAAACCTGTCTCCCACTTAAAATACCCACCTTATCACCAGCTACTCCCTTTGGTTTAATTCCTTTCATGATACAGACTGCTTCTATCACCATTCTCACACCCTGGGGTGGGTTGCTCAGGGACTTGACTCTCCCTTCCCCCCAAATTTCTTTTTTTACATACACACCTTATCACCAGCAACCCTCTTGGGTTTGATGCCCTTCATGATACAAACAGCCTCTATCACCATTCTCACACCCTGGGGTGGGTTGCTCAGGGACTTGACTCTCCCTTCCCCCCAAATTTCTTTTTTTTTACATACCAACCTTATCACCAGCAACCCTCTTGGGTTTGATGCCCTTCATGATACAGACGGCCTCTATCACCATTCTCACACCCTGGGGTGGGTTGCTCAGGGACTTGACTCTCCCTTCCCCCCAAATTTCTTTTTTTTTTACATACCAACCTTATCACCAGCAACCCTCTTGGGTTTGATGCCCTTCATGATACAGACGGCCTCTATCACCATTCTCACACCCTGGGGTGGGTTGCTCAGGGACTTGACTCTCCCTTCCCCCCAAATTTCTTTTTTTACATACACACCTTATCACCAGCAACCCTCTTGGGTTTGATGCCCTTCATGATACAGACGGCCTCTATCACCATTCTCACACCCTGGGGTGGGTTGCTCAGGGACTTGACTCTCCCTTCCCCCCAAATTTCTTTTTTTACATACACACCTTATCACCAGCAACCCTCTTGGGTTTGATGCCCTTCATGATACAAACAGCCTCTATGACCATTCTCACACCCTGGGGTGGGTTGTTGAGGGACTTGACTTCTACTACATCAGTTTTGGTTAGAGATTTCAAACTGGCAACAGCAGCATCCTACAGTTAAAACAAGAGTTGACACTAAAGTATGTCTCGCCTGTCGGCACCATCACAGAACTCATTGAAGGTCTAGCTGGGCCTTCAGAAAAGTTAAGGTCAAGGTCATGTGACAAATGACAGAATTCCATTTAACCATCACAAAAATGTCTGAAGTGTGTTCAAGATACAATAGTTATTGAGAAACAATGAAAAAACAACATTCACTGAGTCATTCAACCATGAAAATGGGGTCAAGGTCACATTACATGGTGACGTCAGTTGTGTATACCATAATCCCCAGATATCAGATGCCTAGCTATAATTTACTTTTCACTTAACTCATTTTTCACCTAAAAATCATCTAAGTTCACAAAGTCACTGAACCATGAAAATGGGGTCAAGGTCACACAACATGGTGTCAGTTGTGTAGACCAAAACCCCAAATGTCTGTATACCAAATATCAGATGTCTAGCTATTATACTTTTAACTTAATTTATTTTCCACAAAAGTTTAAATTGTCCCAAAAATCATCTAAGTCCACAGAGTCACTGAACCATGAAAATGGGGTCAGGGTCAAATGGCATGGGGCCAGTTGCATAGACCATAACGCCAACTGTCTGTATACCAAATATCAGATGCCTAGCCATTATACTTTTCTTGTAATTCATTTTCCACAAAAGTCTTACAAAGGGGTCTTTTGGCCTGAAAAAACATCTAAGTTCACAGAGTCACTGAACCATGAAAATGGGGTCAGGGTCAAATGGCATGGGGCCAGTTGCGTAGACCATAATCCCAACTGTCTGTATACCAAATATCAGATGCCTAGCTATTATGCTTTTCTTGTAATTCATTTTCCACAAAAGTCTTACAAAGGGGTCTTTTGGCCTGAAAAAACATCTAAGTTCACAGAGTCACTGAACCATGAAATTGGGGTCAGGGTCACATGGCATGGCAACAGTTGCGTAGACCATACCCTCAACTGTCTGTATACCAAATATCAGATGCCTAGCTATTATACTTTTCAAGCAATTGATCGTCCACAAAAGTCTTACAAAAATGTTTATGGCCTGAAAAAAAACCTAAGTTCACAGAATCACTGGAGCGTGAAAATGGGGTCAGGGTCAAACGGCATGGCGACAGTTGCGTAGACCATACCCTCAACTGTCTGTATACCAAATATCAGATGCCTAGCTATTATACTTTTCAAGCAATTGATCGTCCACAAAAGTCTTACAAAAATGTTTATGGCCTGAAAAAAAACCTAAGTTCACAGAATCACTGGAGCGTGAAAATGGGGTCAGGGTCAAACGGCATGGCGACAGTTGCGTAGACCATACCCTCAACTGTCTGTATACCAAATATCAGATGCCTAGCTATTATACTTTTCAAGCAATTCATCGTCCATAAAAGTCTTACAAAAAAGTTTACGCCGCCGCCGTCGCCGCCGCCGCCGTCGCCGCCGGAAAGTAATACCTATGTCTCGCCTTCCGCGACTATTCGTCGCAGGCGAGACAAAAAATTAAAATATTATAGGTTTAAAAGTGTTATTTGCTTATAAAGTTGCTGAAAATTCGTTTATTTTTACTGTTACTATGCTTATCTTAAAACAGTTCCCACTTCTACAAGTGATTTTTCAAGAAAAATTATTAACATCTTTCAGTAAGAGTTGCATGATCTTCTACCAGAAACAACAATTCTTTGTGCAAGCTGATATGATGAAGAAATCTTTGTTATTTCATTCTTAAATTCAAATTTCCTTTTTTTTTGTACATTCATTAAATTGGCAGTTGCCAACAACATATTTATATTTGTCAAATAAAAGAAAATTTTACTTTTTTATATTCCAACTCTTATCACTTTACCACAACTGCTGTATTTAAAGAATTCTATAACTGCATATCTAGTATCTATATTCAGATTACATACCAGAGCAGGCAAGGCTTCATTGAGATCTCTCTGAGCATCATCAGCAATGGCTTGTGTCTCCTTAGCTTTGATGGTAGCGGCTGCTTCTTCCTTCTCTACCACAGCTTTGGTTTCATTGGCAACAATCTAGAATAAAAAAATAAATAAATCATTTTCAAGCATGCATTATTTGTAATCCAAGACAAAATGTCTATCTGCAATCTATAAAATGAGTTTAGATTGTCCAACTTTCAAAACATGAAATACACCAAGAGTACATGCATATTAAAAGAATTGAAGAAATCGTGTTATGCTGGTATGTAAATGATAAGATTTTTCTTTGATTGACAGTACATGTACTACTAGTTTATCCTGGCAAAAAAAAAGGCAAATTTTTGTGTGAATTCAAAGACATCTCATAGCAATAGTACAATTGTGATAGTGGTAAAGTCTTGTAATGTAGTACATGTAACACATTTTGCGAGATCAAAACATTCCTGTATATTGTGAAAATCAGCAAAAGTTTGTTCAATTTTTAAAATGGAATAAATTCTAAGGAACTTACAGTATCTTTGGAGATCTGTTCCATAGTGGACACTGATTCTTTCACAGCTTCCTCCAGCAGGGGTTTCATGGCTGCCAGTTCATCCTGTAGCTTGTCTACTTCTTCAGCTGTTTTCAGCAACTAAAGTATTCCAATAAATACCAATGTAAATTAAGATATATAAAACAAAAATTAAAGCACAATACATTTTTTTCAAGCAAGGGGATGCTTTCCAGGACACTACAACCATTGTTAAACCTTGATCATTTGTTCTTATTTCATTTTTAAGAATAGTTTGTACAATTAGAAGACTTGGTAAATGTTAATTATTGATTTAATAATCAAGTAATAAAACATCTTGTTTGAAAAAAAGTTGTATTATTATGTGTCTCTTGATTTTGAACTTCATTTGGAGTGAGACAAATTAACTAATTGGTATTCTTCCATAAATGGACCCTTCATTGTGAGATGACTAGGTCAAACTGCAAGCACTTACAGCGATCTCACACTGTTTAATTAACCAGCTATATATAACTTTCGGATTTTAGAATGAAGCTGCCTAGGGTTTCAGTCTATAGAAATCTAAGTTCTGTGCAAGAAATAGGAACTTAAACGCGTTCTTGGAAAACAGGTGATATAACTTGTGAAAGATCTGCTGGTCTTTTCCTTGAACTTATGTAAGAACCTTAAATTCTTCACTTCCATTGTGAGAGCATACCTTATCCAGACCAGTTTTTAGTCTGTTCCTTGCAGTATTGAGCTCAGTTTTCTTCAATCCTACAAGACGGGAGAAGATGCCAAGCAGTTCTAGATAACTGGTTGGTGTTACATAGTTGTGTCTGTTTAACTCGGCCAAGAACTTCTCTGTATAGTTAAATACTGATATCTGAATCTCTTGACACATCACAACCTGAAAAGAAACAAAATACAATTTGTTCATTTCAATATTTATCCCTGTTGACTTTATAATTAGCAATGATGTATTAAAGTTGTGCCATGTACACTTATTCCACATCTCATTTTCTTTCATTCATTTAAAATATAACTTTTTTTTTAAACGAATAACTTTTTTTTGATGATTTTTTTGTCTTTAAACCTCAAGAGTTTTATATTGCTCCATAAACCTAAATAAATGTCATAAAATTAATTAATTTTTTTTTCAATTCATATCAACTTTATTTGTACTTCTTTCTCAAATCTAGCATAGTTTAACTAAAAATAGTTTTTTGTCAAGAAATTTACAAAACTACCAATATTTTTTTTTTTTAACTTTATTTCTAACTTACCAATCCTTCCATAACTTGGTCTGTACAGTCTAGCTCTGGTATGTCACTAAGGAATCTCATAGCTACTGATCTCAAGGCTTCAGCTGGCCACTCACTGAACCAATCTATGGTACAACAGTTCACAAGGGCCGGGAACTGACGGAGACGAGCTCTGAAAATCTCACCCAGGGGACTCATGGTGATGACAGTGTGAAGGTTACTTTTAACCCGCTTAGTGTAGGCAGAGAACAGATTTGTCTTTGTGGGCGGAAGTCCTAAGTCCTGAACGTAGGGCTTCATTGATGTGTAGATCGACTCAAGATCGTCAAAAGCATAGATGTTTGGCACGTCACCTGCGTTCAAAATGTTATTGATATCTTCAAGGAAAGATTCACTTTTGATTTGTGTGTCACTGAACAAAAACACCATGGGCTTATTTTCCAAGCCAGCTTTCATCATGACTTTCTTCAAGTCCTCTTTCCATTCATTGATACCATAGTTCTTAGCCAACTCAATTTGGAACAGATCAAATTCAGCAATGTGTGACGAGAGCCTGGTCAAGCTCTGACGTCCACTGCCTCCCATTCCCAACAACAGAGCATTACCGAGTGGCTGTCGAATGATACGGCTAATTCTACTGATGTGTTGAACAGCGTCCATGAACAATACAAGTTTCATCTGAGCCGTATTAATTTGATTATAATCGTCCAAACTCTCTTCTAAACATTTAACCATTTTGGCATGATCGTCAATTTCAACATATGGCTTGTTATCTCCCATGCTTTGAGACATGAAATCTCCGTAAATGACAGGTTCATTGGTCACAACCTCACTGAATTCAAGACTAAAGTCAGCCTTCATTTTTTCTTTGACCAGATTTTTGAACCAATCACGATCTTCATCGTTGACCAGACGATCTTGGAAGACTCTGCAACTTTCATGGTACCACAGACGTAGCAAGCTTGGAAGTCCCTGAAATCAAAATAAGGTCTTTGAATAATTTTGAACAGAAATAATTATTTGCTATCTGGCAAATTTGTATTTGCGTAGCTGTTTTTAGTTACAGTTGCTTAACATGCATAATTGAGCAATGGTTAAACACTAACTATGAGCTTTTTAAGACTTATATGATGAAGAGGGATCTTAAAGCTTTGTTCCTTAAATGTAAAGTTTGATTGCATATTTGTCAAATTCCTGCAAAGTTTTTGCAGTTCCTCAGATTAAAAGCTGAATGATGTAAATCACGTGGAAAGACATTAATTCTTTTCTCTGAAATTTAAATCTTTTGACTTATGCTAACTCAATAGAGTACAAAGCATTAAGCTGGAACTAATTTTGGGCTATTTAGTTTATATTTACCTGCTTGCATTTGATATTAAAACCTTACAAAAAGAAACATGTTCACTTTGGACAGAACAAGTTGGAGAAACATTCTGAATGTAAACTTTTTTGTTAGGTACCTACTTTCTGTTTTAATTCTAAACCCAGGACTATTTATCTACCCAGGACGTCCTAGGAAGGAATGTTGAATTGGTCCTTACTCTTTTTAACTTTCACAGGGGTATAAGTACTTACAACAATTTTGTAGACATGTTTTCCATTGTGCTTTTTCTAAATTTATTACCCCTTGTTATGTGAGTAGTGTCACGTCACGTACACTTATTCCACATCTCATTTTTTTTATACTTACATCAATTTTGCCTGGATCAACCATAAGCATTCCCTGGAAAACTTTGGACAAATCTCTCAAATTGAATGTGTAGTGAGATTTGACAGGGGTGGGTAAAAGTTGTGTGGTGATTGTGTTATACATTGATATACATGTGTTCACCATCTGTTCCACATGCTGCTGCATTGAAGGCACTATAAATAGAAGTGATGCAACATAATAATACAACAGAAAATTTATGACAAATAAAGATGTGATGATTAAATGTAGGTAAAATGAAATGTTATCTATAATTTATATTGTAATGTGAGAATTTTTGTGATTTAAACAAGATTCTGCTTGATCCTTATACAACACCTTTTATTTAATTTACTTATATTTGACAAAATTATAATTAAATACATATACAAACATGACAAACTTCAGAAAATTGATCTTATAAGAAAGGAAATAAGTCTAGGCTCTACTAACATTATCAAAACTAAAAAGATTCTTTCCATCAATTAACCTAAAAAAAAATCTTAACCCCTTTTTCTTCACAAACAAGAAATCTACAAATAACTTGAAAAATACACTTGTAGGGGAAAATTCCTTACAATCGATGTCAAGTATTCCTGTAAATAGAATATAAAAATGTCTATATATTCTCTAAAGCTATTGGTGAAATATGCTAAACAATTAAACTGCCAATGGAATGGAATTTCAATTCTATAGGCAAGATTTGCCCCCTAAGTATTTCCAATGTGTAATTCAATGACATGCATTATATCAGTGAAAGATTATAGAAAGATCTCCTTTTGTGAGTTTTATGCATCATGCACTTGGTGTAGATCTGTTTTAAAAATTGCATTCTGAAGGATTTTTTGAAAGATTGCAGTTCTTTTTAACAAATGAATAAAATTAAAGTTTCTAATAAGACATTCAACTAATTGAATAATCTAGCATTTAAAATACCATATTGAAAAAAACCCATTAAAGCTAACGGTCATAAACTCTTTTCTCCGGAATTCATTTAAGTAAAATCAGATGTTAACAATAAGGGTGTGCCTATTAACATGTATAAGACATCTATCAAACCTTTTAAAGCTGTATTGTTCCTTCAGAAAATGCAACAACTATAAAAGAATTATGATAAGAAAAGAAAAGAAACAAAAGAAATATAGCATTCTAAAATTCTTCATTTTTTAAATAAAATCAAAATGTAAAGCTCTCAAAAACACTGAAAAATATTAACAAGTGTGGCCACTAAAAGTATGTCTCGCCTGCCGGCACCATCACTAAAATCAACTACCTGAGCTTTCATTTCTTGATATAAACACAAAAAGTGTCTGTATACCAATAACAGATGCCTAGTTATTATACTATTCAAGCAATCAATTGTCCACACAAGTATTACAAAAAGTTTTCTTTCTGAAAAAAAGACCTAAGTTCACAGAGTCACTGGAGCGTAAAAATGAGGTCATGGTCACATGGCATGGTGACAGTTGCGTTGTCCTTAACCGCATATGTCTGTTTACCCAATATCAGATGCCTAGCTATTATAACTTTCCAGCAATTAATTGTCCGCAAAAGTCTTACAAAAAAGTTTTTCAGCCTGAAAAAGACCTAAGTTCACAGAGTCACTAGAGCGTGAAAAATGAGTCAGTGTCACGCAGCATGGTAACAGTTGCGTAGACCATAACCTAAACTGTCTGTATACCTAATATCAGATGCCTAGCTAATATACTTTTCAAGCAATTCATCATCCACAAAAGTCTTATAAAAAAGTTTACGGCCTGAAAAAAAGACCTAAGTTCACAGAGTCATTGGAGCGTGAAAATGGGGTCAGGGTCACATGGCATGGTGACAGTTGCGTAAACAATGACTGAACTGTCTGTGTACCAAATATCAGATGCCCAACTAATATACTTTTCCAGCAATTCATCGTCCACAAAAGTCTTACAAAAAAGTTTACTGCCTGAAAAAAGACCTAAGTTCACAGAGTCACTGGAGCGTGAAAATGGGGTCAGGGTCACATGGCATGGTGACAGTTGCATAGACCATAACCTGAACTGTCTGTATACTAATTATCAGATGCCCAGGTAATATACTTTTCCAGCAATTCATCGTCCACAAGTCTTACAAAAAAGTTTACGGCCTGAAAAAAAGACTTATGTTCACAGAGGCACTGGAGCTTGAAAATGGGGTCAGGGTCACATGGCATGGTGACAGTTGGGTAGACCATAACCTGAACTGTCTGTACACCAAATATCAGATGCCTAGCTATTATACTTTTCAAGCAATTCATTGTCCACAAAAGTTTTACAAAAAAGTTTACCACGGGCTGCCGGAGAGTATTACCTATGTGTCGCCTTCCGCGACTATTCGTCGCAAGCGAGACAAAAATAGCTTACCAGTTCATTTCATGATGTACAAATTTTCATGAAAATCTAAATAAACTTTTAAGCAAAATACTTTTATAAACAAAGTTTGATTGATAAATGAGTGAAAGATAGGAAAACCGAAACTCAAGAAATAAAACTAGAGAGACCATATTCAGGGCACATGTATCAAGATTAACTAATGAACTAGCTAAGAAAATTTTAAACATAGCTCAACTTAGCAAGAGACCAAACAAAAAAGTATACATTTGTCCTGCATCAATCTGGCAGATAGTATTATAATTTACTCATTAACAAGAAGCATCCTAAACATGCTAAAGGTAGAGCAGTGATTGAGACTATAGACATTCTATAAGAAATCTGGCAGTACAGTCAAATTCAAGGTAAAGAATTTACTCATAGAGTGAGAAGTGTTCTGAGACTACAGAAGTTCTAAAAAGAAAGCTATTTTTTAAGGTAGAACTATAAATGTCAGATCAAAGAAATGCTCTAAAGGAGATAAATGAGACTAAAGACATTCTTGAGGTGTAGCTAGAACTAGAACTACAAGAGTTTATTTTGTTCACAAACCTTCTTGACATAAGCCAATCAACTCAGTATCTAAAATAAATCACTGACTGTTATTTTGTTAGAATAGAAACAGATTTTTACTTATTTAATAGATGAATGGGAAAAGTAATAATTTTTACTTATGCCATCACTATTATGAGGATACAGATCAGTGGCGGATTCAGGGGGAGGCGGAGGGGGAGTACGCCCCCCTTTAATTGAGAAATTAAAAATTTTCTGTATAAAATTGACCAAGCAACTTCAAATTTTCATCAAAAGCTGACATTTTTAGCAATTACGCCCCCCTTTCACGGACCTCTGGATCCGCCCCTGCAGATGGGTGTCCTCAATTCTATATTCTTTAAATTTTTTAACTCATTATAAAATTTTGTCACTTTTCTCATTATTTTTTATACTTTAAGGGAATTTATTCTCTATTCTTCATTTTTTGGGGGCCATTATACTTTTTCTGTTATTTTTTTGGCCATTCTTCTCTATTCTTTAAACCCCATCAATATTCATTTATCTATGGATTTTGATTTTGAGCTTCAAGCTTTTTACATTCATTTTTACAAAGATAAAAAGCTTCCAAAAAAATTAAAATAAGATAAGAATAACTTTATAGAAGAAACACTAATTAACAATGATAAGTAGAATTAACTTTAAAATAAACAAAATGTAAAAGAAACCACAACAAAACATTTTTTTAACCACTTACTATGAATTTCTAAATAAATTATTAGCAAAAAAATATTCCAATTACATAAAAGACTGTTTGAATATGTGTAAAAACTTACAAAACTTTTTAATTTTAAAATGTATTTTATATTTTCAAGAATTGCACACAAACCTTGTAAGTTAATCTCTTTTTTTTTTCACACCAAAAATACCCCTTTTCATCTTTTTTACTCACATTAAGTTTATTATCAGGACAGTATAACATGTTAACATGATTCTCATTGCTTCATGTTGCTAATCATTAAAATGATTCTTATTGCTTCATGTTGCTAATCATTAAAACCATTCTTTTTGCTTCATGTTGCTTATCATTAAAATGATTCTTATTGCTTCATGTTGCTAATCATTAAAATGATTCTTATTGCTTCATGTTGCTAATCATTAAAATGATTCTTATTGCTTCATGTTGCTAATCATTCAAACAATTCTTTTTGCTTCATGTTGCTAATCATTAAAACGATATTCTTAATGCTTCATGTTGCTACTCATTTAAATGATTCTTATTGCTTCTTGTTGCTAATCATTAAAATGATTCTTATTAGGGGTGTAACGATACATCGCGATGGATTGGAATCACGATATTTTGTCTGGTATTGGATCGTTACCTACTTGAAGATTCCTCGACCATTCTTGATTTCAATGTGCTATTTCAGGGAAGTTTATCATTTGTGTCTTTATTAAATCACATTTTGTGACTAAAATTCCTTGATCAGAAAATAACTGCATTGAACATGAAAGTTATAGAAGTTTTTGTAAGGTTGCAATGTTTTTTCACTACTTAATTAGAAGAACTTTACATCCTCTGATTCAATTTTTAATAATAATCAGTATCGTGATATGGATCAGATCTTCAGTCAAGAATTGTGATATGTATGGAATCGTGGGAAAGTGGTATGGTTACACCCCTAATTCTTATTGCTTCATGTTGCTTATCATTAAAATGCTTCTCATTGCTTCATGTAATCATTAAGGCGATTCTTTTTGCTTCATGTTGCTAATCATTAAAATGATTCTTATTGCTTCATGTTGCTAATCATTAAAACAAATCTTTTTTGCTTCATGTTGCTAATCATTAAAATGATTCTTATTGTTTTATAGAAGAAAATGAGATGTGGAATAAGTGTACGCGATACAACCTACATTATAAACGTATATTTTAAATATCCACAATGGAAAACAGCCAGCAGCCTTCAATGTGACCAGCGGTCGCTGCTCGCTGTTTTTCAATTGGCCCCTGGATTAAAAATAAAATACATATGATTCAAGCCCAATCCCAAAGTGCATTGAAAGACCCTCTTCTTAACAAAAAAAAAAAAAAAAACAATTAACATTAACATTATGTTGCTAATCATTAAAATCATTCTTTTTGCTTCACAATTTTATTCTTTGTTTACACTTCATAGCTACATACCTATCCAGGATTTAAAGATGCTGCCGAAAATCTTGCGCTTGCTGCTATCCTCCATTTCTGTGAACGCCAGGAAGTTGAAATGACGTAACAATCTAGCAGAGACTGGGTTACGACCTCCACCAGGTGGCCCCATAGCACAACAGAAATTCACATCCACAAGATTTCTGAAGTCACCTGAAAATAGATTTATCTTTATCATTATAGACTTAGGAATTAGAGTAAATTTACAGATATACTGGCCAAAGGCAAAAAAATGTTTTGGAATGTAAAAGTTTGAAAATTCATTTAACATATGAACCAGGGATGCCAACTTTTAATATTTTGAGATCAGGTTTTTAACTCTTTCTCTGATGGTTTACTGTGGATTCATTTATTTTCGTGGGTATCAATTTTCGTGGTTTGATGAAAAAGGACACTTTCGTGGATTCTTTAATTCGTGGTTATGAAGTGTGCAGCATACAGATCAACATTAAATTTCCTTTTCGTGGGGTATTTAATTTCGTGGGTCAAGGCCTTCCACGAAAACCACGAACATTGATACCCAACAAATAATAATGAAACCACAGTATTATGAATTCATTATTCATTATAAAATAAAGACCAGATGATCAAGAAAACCTGTGAAATTTGGGAAAGTCGGCAGCCCTATATGAACATACTGTTTCATTACATCAAATAGCCTTAAACCAAAATCAAAATCTCTTTTTAAAATAAGTTATATTGAAATAAATTTTATTAAGTTAGGTATAACTTTTCCCAAACCATATTGGAAGATTTAGATAATCATTTCTATGTCCACTCATTTCACTGTTGTGAAATTTTAATTGTTTTTTGTTTAAATTCATATATAAACCTCTTTTAAAACTTTTAATTTGAATTGTTTTGGCCCTCTTTTTACAAAAGGAAACAGAACAATTTTTATAATTTACAACTGGTCATAACAAAAGTTCATTAGTAAAATGTGGGCCAGGTCCATAAAATTTTCTCTCATCATCATTCCAAGACATACCAATCTGTTTTCTGTCGTACCATCCTTTGAAGTCCATCCACTGTCTGATCAATTCTATGGGGGGTTGGGCTCCGTACTCCTCCAGGGCAGGCATGTTCAAATCATCAATGAAGAAGATGAAGTATTTACCCAGAGGAGGTCCAAACACACCCTTACGTCTGGAAAGATTCAATGTAGATCATAGTTAAATGTGGAAAAGGTTTCCGTGACACAACTTACATAAAAAAAGGCAGATTAAAAAAATCAAAAAAGAAAACAACAAGCTGTCTTCAATGTGACCAGGGTTGACGTCTTTGCATTGGCCAAAGACTAAAAATACAATACATCAGATTCAATACCAATCTCTAAATTATCACAGAAAGACCCCTTTCTAGACATAGAATATTTAACACAAAAAGCACAGAGACAAACAGAAGCTTTGACAAGAAATCCTTGCTAAGGTAAGACAATGTGCTGTTCATGTTATACAGACAGAGCATGGTTACAGCAAAAGGTTCTGTGCAAACTTATAGAATATTGTTGTAAAAAGTTTAGCTAAAATGACTTCCCCACCAAACATTCATCATTTTATAACCCGGATACTGTGGATTCATTTATTTTCTTGGGTACCAATTTTCGTGGTTTGATGAAAAAGGATCATTTCGTGGAATCTTAAATTCCTGGTTCTGAAGTCTGCAGCATACAGTGTAAAAAGAAATGTAAAATGTCTTTTTTGTGGGGTATCAAATTTTGTGGGTCAAAGAAATTCATGAATACCACAAAAATTGATACCCTATGAATAAATTGAAACCACAGTATTTCACTGACTCTTTGAAATACGGCCAAAAATGGATCCCTTCACAATATCTATCTAGTTTATTGCACTTTTCCTAAGCTTGGTCTGATTGCAACAACAATTTTCTAGTATTATTTGCTATTGAAACAAAATTTGATTTATAACTTCAAATATCTTATCTGAATCTGAGTTTTCTTGTTGTAAACCTTATTTTTCTCAATTCATTCAAGTCCCAAAAATATACCTCTTATCAAGTTTGCCATCAATCAAATCTTGTGTCTGATTGGCACTGGTTTTAGCAGAGAAGACCATAAATTCAGGGGTATATTCTTTTGGCATCTTGGTACCTAGTTTGTCTGCGATGGTCAGAGTTTTACCTGTACCAGTTGGACCAACAGACAGCACCTAAAATTGAAAATGCAATAAATTTAGCTTTCAGGGAAATTTATGCCACATAATTCTACAATATTAATTTTCTAAACAATTAGATCATAAATGAATAAACATTATACACATGTTATATAAATACAAATTCAAATTCAGAGTTTAACTGTGTGACTTGATTATAACTATTTTTAAAATAGCTTGTTTTTTTTAAATGCTCCCAATTTTGGGAATCTCACCATATGTAAGAATTGTCTCAAGAAACCATTCTAAATAAAGGAAGAAAATGTGGATTGATAGACAAAAGAAAAACAGTATATCCACTTCTTCTAAGCAGGGGCACTTACACAATTCTTATTGACCATTAATATTTACAGGAGATATTATGTAAGGTGAAAAAAAATGTTTGACAGAAAATCTGTCAAAGTCAAAAATGGCCGGATTTCGTTAAACAGGAAGTAGGTGAGCGACAGACCTAAAATCGAATCCCACGTTATGGGACCCCACCCTGATGCTGTATACCAAAAATCAAAAGGCTGTGATTAGTAGTTGCTGAGAAAACTGTTACGAAAATTTTTTCCCCGCCCGCCCGACTTTGACCATTTTATAACCCGGATTTTTCACTCCGTGAACTCCGCCAAAAAATACCAAAAGATAAAAAGGCACAGGGCAAAACAGTTTATCTACATCTTCTTCCAGCTAATGACTTGGAACTTATAACACACAACAATCAATCAATCAATCTTCAATGCCCGGGTTACTTACACATTTCTTATTGACCATCAATGTTTCCAGGACAAAGGAACTTCTGATGTTATCAATGGTAGGTACGATGATATCAGAGAACTTTGTATCTGGTGCAATCTGGAATTCTGGAGTTCCAACCAACCAATTCTTCCAGCACACCTAAAAAATGAGAAAAGCATATCATCTGCACTTCCCATAAAAATTCTGATAAATCTTCTCAAAAAACTTTGCTCTTTTTAACAAAATAATGATAATTGGATATGATGTTAATTTTTAAGCAGCATTTTGATTCATTACTATATTCGACCAAAAAAAAAAGATGAGAGAAACATGATTATTTGCAGAACTATTCACAAAAATTCAAATGAATCTCCTTTTTTTTAAAAACAAAATGTATTATAATGGGATATTATTTTAATTTTCATGCAGCATTTTCATTTAGATGAGTCTTTTTGTATTCTTAAGAGCCAATCTGTGAGAAAAGCATGCAATTTTGTTCCAAACCAATATTTTCATATTAACTTAAGGGATGGTTTATCTAAAAGACCTTCATGAAAGACTTATTGAGGCAAAATATTTTTTCCGGGAAATTCAAGATGGCCGACCTACAGGGTTCATCAGTATTCCTCGCTTTCTTTACAAAATCAGCTTGAACAATTACAAAACCTCATGTATTTCAAAGTTTCTTTTGGTCCATTTATCTTCAAATTATCAAAAGTTGAACAGTAAATATTCAAAGGTAATACCTTTGCCTTCAAAATAGATGGAAATTTTGAAAATCTTAATAACCATTACCCAGCATCCCTAGGGGGTGACATTAGCAATTTTCCAAATTGTAAAAAAACATCAAAATACTTGAATTTTAGCATTGCTTTATGTCTAAGGCAGGCTCTTTAAATCAAATTCACTCCCATATACTTTAACAAAAGGCTTTAATGTCAATCATATCAAAAAATAGAGCTCGGCTCATGCTAAATGGCATCGCTACAAACCACAGAAGTGGGTCAGTCTCACATTTTGATAGAAAATTTCCTATTTTTTGACAACATTTGTGAAGACATGTTTGTGTTCAATTTCAAACAAAGTGCATTTTTAATAAGCGACAAAATAGTTTGTTGCAATACAAGTTAATGTAACTGTCCTTGAGTTGTGGAAAAAGTGCAATTCAAGAGTCAAGATTGTGTATTGTTCAAGAATAATTGATAAATTGAAGATATTGTCAATTCCAGATATTGAAGGCAGACCCATGATAAATCCAGTCAATAGTTCTGATCATTGATCCAAAAGAATGCTCTTTTGTCTCTAATAAATAATATTTACAAATATGCTAGCTGTCATTATTTCCATGATAGAGGCATCCAAAAATGGCATTTTGTTATTTTCGTAATAGTCACAAAACGTGCTTCTGTACCATTTTGGCGACATTTGTTTTACAGAAGTTGTTGAATGAATAGTAAACAATTTGATTATTTCTTCAGTTTGCTCTTGTTTGCACTCAAACAAAGAATTTCAAATGAATCTGTCAAAAGGTGCCTGTTAAATGTTTGTTCAAAATTGGCAAAAAGCATTATATGACCAAAAACATCACGGACCCCCAAAAAAACTAAGTAAAAAAAAATTGTTTTCTGAAACGTATCTGAGACGATGTCTTACAGTTTTAACCACATGAAAAGAAGTATAAAAAAATGCATTGCCTGGTACACATTTTTTTTCAATTTTTTTTCGGACTTTTTTTTAAAACTAGATAGTAATTTCAGCCACATGACACATTTTATCATTTTTGACTAAATTTATCTAAGTCAACTTTATACAGATTCTTTTGATATTGATTGCTGACATGCAGACATAAGCATAGTTTAGAATAAAAAACACTTTTCCCTGTATAGAACAACTTTTAAAAAAAAATGCTACCAAATGGGCCCAGAAGCTCATTTTTGGACTTCGACAATAATGGCCAAATGCCACTTTTTGAGTGCCTCTATCATGTCCATCATGGAAATAATGACAGCTAGCATATTTGTTAATATTATTTCTTAGAGACAAAAGAGCATTCTTTTGGATCAATGATCAGAACTATTGACTGGATTTATCATGGGTCTGCCTTCAATATCTAAAATTGACAATATCTTCAATTTATCAATTATTCTTGAAAAATACACAATCTTGACTCTTGAATTGCACTTTTTCTGCAACTCAAGGACAGTTACATTAACTTGTATTGCAACAAACTATTTTGTCGCTTATTAAAAATGCACTTTGTTTGAAATTGAACACAAACATGTCTTCACAAATGTTGTCAAAAAATAGGAAATTTTCTATCAAAATGTGAGACTGACCCACTTCTGTGGTTTGTAGCGATGCCATATAGCATGAGCCGAGCTCTATTTTTTTATATGATTGACATTAAAGCCTTTTGTTAAAGTATATGGGAGTGAATTTGATTTAAAGAGCCTGCCTTAGACATAAAGCAATGCTAAAATTCAAGTATTTTGATGTTTTTTTACAATTTGGAAAATTGCTAATGTCACCCCCTAGGGATGCTGGGTAATGGTTATTAAGATTTTCAAAATTTCCATCTATTTTGAAGGCAAAGGTATTACCCTTTGAATATTTACTGTTCAACTTTTGATAATTTGAAGATAAATGGACCAAAAGAAACTTTGAAATACATGAGGTTTTGCAATTGTTCAAGCTGATTTTGTAAAGAAAGCGAGGAATACTGATGAACCCTGTAGGTCGGCCATCTTGAATTTCCCGGAAAAAATATTTTGCCTCTTTAAGTCTTTCATGAAGGTCTTTTAGTTAAACCATCCCTCAGGTTGATATGAAAATATTAGTTTGGAACAAAATTTAGGATTTTGCATGGTTTTCTTGTAGATTGGCTGTTAAAGAAATGGATTAATTCTATTAAGGATAATGAGACTGTAATAGAATCAAATTATCTTCTTGAATATGAATCTAATGGTTTACACAAACTTTGAATCGTTAAAATGGTTACCGCACATTTTTTAAATGATCTAAATAATATAATTTATAAGATTAAAATCAAAATTAATCACCCGTATGCAAAAAGCCAGTGTTAATATATTTCAAGTAAAGCATTTCATTATTGCTGAATATACAAGTAATGGTTAAATGTAGCAAACCCTTTTAACATTTTTTGTTCAAGAATTTGCATTTAAACAACCATCTCCTTAAAAACACAACTTTCCCTTACACACATTCTTAAAAAAAATTTGTGCAAAAAACAGATCAAGACCCTTGAAGCTTTATAACTATATGCATCAATGCAGCATTTATTTCAAAAGTTCAAAAGGGGATGTTCCAGAAATTTCTGCATGGGGTGTCAGAAGGCACTTTAGTGGTGGTATTTTTTTTTTATAAATTTACCAGGCAAAAATAGAAAAAGTCTATCAAAGTAGGTGAGTGACACACCTGAAATCGGGTCCCCAGGTATGAGACCCCATGGTGAAGTTGTTTACTAAATATCAAAAGGCTGTGATTAGTAGTTGCTGAGAAAACCATTATAAAAATTATTTCACCGCCAGCCTGCCTCCTACATTCACCATTTAATAGCCCTGTGAAATACTGCCAAAAATTGTGCATGGTAGATCCAGAGCAAAAGTGCCTTCCAATTTGCCCTTTATACACTTATTTCTAATACATTTATTTTCTTCTTGAGAAAGCTGCTTGTGCAAATTGCTCTTTGAAGCTTAAATATTTGAATATAACATCACACATAATACATGTATTTTTGCAATGGTTTACCTTTCCTTTCTGTGAACAGACAATCAATGAAAAAATGTTAAGTAAAAATTGGAAAATAAGTTCCATATAACATTGAATTGAGCAGCTTAATATAAAATTCATACTTAAGCATTATTAGCATAATCAATAATTGAAAAGAAGTTGATAATTAGATGAAATCTGTATACTGATTAGCATTTTTTTGCTATTTTTTATTTCACAAGGATAAAACAGTTCTCATGCAATGTTTTGATAATTATCTTTATACTTTTAAAGAAAATGACAAGGTAAATATTTTTGAATTTCCATAAATGGCAAAGGATTTTCTTTGGTCCCATAATACATGCATAACATTCTAAATTATGACCACTAACCTCTTTCTTCTCGGTAACCTCCTCATCCATGAGTTCGTCCCCTTTGCTGCTACTGATACCAGCATCATCAAGTTTGTAGTCGTAGACCAAACCATCGGCAGGGAACTGGATAGCAAACTATAGAAAGAAACAAATCAGGTTTATGATTACTGTTGTCTTACTCTTAATCAAAACCTGGTTTAACCCACCATTTCTTTTGAAGTGCCTGTACCAAGTCAGGACCATTGCAATCTTCAATTTTTCCGGTATGTCTTCCTTATTTTGTCTTGTCTTAATGACTTTTGAAATTGATTCTCCAAGTTCGGTAATTTTGTACCTTTATTCATTGTTATGTACAAAAGTCTTCCTAACATATCACAATTAACAAGTGAGGTTTGGCTAGATGAAACCTGATTCAACTCAACAAATCTCTTGAAATGCCTATACCAAGTCAGGACCAATGAGATCTTCAATTGCTCTGAGCGGTATGTAATTGCTTTATTTTGTGGGTATTTTTTTGGAAAATTACAAGATAGGCCATCCCTGTTCAGGAAATTGGTTGTAACTGATACCTTTATTTTTCTATCATAGCTCTAGGCTATCATAGATGAGAGTCTCTATTTACAAAACGACAAGTGGAACCTTTTTGTCTATTTGCTTATTATTTTTTCATTACAGATTTTAACATTATATTCTCAAGTCAGTGTGTCATGTTCATTTATTGAACACTTCATAGTTAACAACTAACATAAACAGGCACAGATACAGGATTTTTGTTTAGGGGGTGTAATTATTGTTTTTTTTTGTTTTTTTTTCGCTGAGTGAAGAGAGGTGTGAATTTTTTTTAAGTGTTTTTAATGTCAAGATTAGGACTAAATTATCATAAACTGGAAATTTGTCAAACAACAATAAACAAAATCAAATTAATGAAATCTAATATATACAAGGGCCTGGTTGCACTAAGTCGTGCTAAACATACCCCTACTAGACCATTCAGAAAACAGGAAATAGATGACCTACTGACCTGGAAAGGGGAGGCAAGTACAAATAATCCCTTCAGTAGAAGCCTGAAAATCTGTTACGAATAGGGGTATAAAAACTCTCTTAGAAGTGGGGGTATGAAAACAAACTATTTTGTATATTACAACTTACTTTCATTTCTGTCATTTTTTCTCTGACCCATTTAGAAAACTTGAGCCAACTGTCATTATCACCGGTGCAACCTACAGACCAAATCATAGAGAAGATGAACCAAGGCTCGATAAGTTCTTCGATTCTGTCCAGTCGCTCTTGTGGAATCGGCTTATCACCCTGAAAAAATTGTCAAGATATTTTTTAAAATGTGTCCAGTTCTTGACTTTGTAAGAATAATGTTATGTTTGTCAATTTTGTATGACTAACTTTATTATTTATTATGCATGTTAATTTATTAGAAAAATATTGCAATTATGTCATTTTAAAAATGTTATAGCATAAGCTGAAAATCAATCAAAATGAGTTTTAAAAAAATATTCTGAAATACACAGGATTAAGCTGGTACACTGCAATAATTGCAAAATGATTGAATTCTGAAAATGATGCAGAGTATCTTAACATCTAAATGACTTATTTATGTAATTTTAGTTTTGATTTGTGAAAAAGATATTTTGAGTGTGACATGTTTTAATGTTTTCTTTTTCTTTTTTACAGTTCAATTTTATAGTTAAACAAAAGTGAAACCTATTAAAACATGACATACTGAACTTTAAACTGGGAACACAACACAAAACTCAACTTGTAAAGTTTTAAAAAGATCTAATTTCCAAACCAAAAACAAACAAGAGGCTCCCAGGAGCCTAAATCGCTCACCTGGTCTTGATGTCAACCATATATTTTGTAGAGCTAAATAAGCTGAACATTTAAGCAAGCAACAGTTTTTTCTTTATTTACTATAGTTTTCATTCTATAGGCCAAAAACACGAAAAACCGTTATTTTAGAGGCCGTAACCCCTATAACGGGTCATCTGACAACTTCAACCCTATGGAGACTTTTGTAGAGCTTTATGCCCTGAACATTTAAGCAAGCAACAGCTTTTCTCTATCTGCTATAGTTTTCATTCTAAAGACCAAAAACATGAAAAAGGTTATTTTAGGGGCTGTAACCCCTATTAAGGGTCATCAGACGACTTCAATCCTATGGAGACTTTTGAAGAGCTAAATGAGCTGAACATTTAAGCAAGCAACAGCTTTTCTCTATCTGCTATAGTTTTCTTTCTTTAGACCAAAAACATGAAAAAACATTATTTTAGGGGCCGTAACCCCTATAAGGGGTCATCTGACAACTTCAACCCTATATAGACTTTTGTAGAGCTAAATGAGCTGAACATTTAAGCAAGCAACAGCTTCTCTCTATCTGCAATAGTTTTCATTCAATAGGCCAAAAACATGAAAAAACATTATTTCAGGGGCCGTAACCCCTATAAGGGGTCATCTGACAACTTCAACCCTATGGAGACTTTTGTAGAGCTAAATGAACTGAACATTTAAGCAAGCAACAGCTTTTCTCTATCTGCAATAGTTTTCATACTATAGGGCAAAAACATGAAAAAACGCTATTTTTCACCTTTAAGGGGCTGTAACCCCTATAAGGGGTCATCTGACAACTTGGACCAAATGGAGACTATTGTAGAGCTTTTAATGCTGAAGCAGTAGGGTGCATCAGATTTCATCTATCTCTTATACTTTTTGATTTACAAGCCAAAAACAGTAGTCTGACCCCCCTGGTCTATTTTTAGCAACGGCGCCCATGTTTTTTGACGAATCAAAAATCCCCACATCAGTTCTGTGGGGGATACCCTAAGGTACCATCAGACCAAATTTGGTTTGAATCTGTTCGGCCGTTTCAGAGGAGAAGAAGTTTGAAGAAAAGTTAACGGCGAAGGACGACGACGACGACGACGGACGCCAAGTGATGGCAATAGCTCACATGGCCTTTGGCCAGGTGAGCTAAAAATAATTTAAAAAAAAAAAAAAAAAAAAATCAACAGAACAGCTTGTTCAAGTCTGTCTTACAGATTGTTGTTGGTCATTATCTTCACCGGTACCACTCAAGAAATCCTATTTTGAACATTTAAGATTCAATATTTTATAATTTTGTAACACTTAGACAATCTGTCTAAGCAAAAATGGCAAGATTTCTTTAAACAGGAAGTAGGTGGGCAACAGACCTTGAATTGAACCCCACTTATGAGACCCCACCATGATGCTCTATACCAAATATCAAATAGCTGTGAATAGTAGTTGCTAAGAACACTGTTAGGAAAATTTCTTCCCCCTGTGCCCCCCATTCACCATAATATAACCCAGATTCTTCACTCCATAAATTCCAGCCGAAAATTAAGTCAGCACATGTATTTTGATTTCTGCTTTTTGAAGATCAAGCAAACAAGTAATTAATAGTCCTTATAAATTGATGAAGTCATGAAAAATCATTTATCAGGCTTATGACAATGCAATTACACCTTGTTGGAGCAGGGTTATTCCTGAGACTATAAGTTATGACATTCAACCCAAGTCTTACCAACTAAACCCAACTATCTAAAACTCAGTTTAAATTTCTAAATAAAACTAATTCTAAAAGTCTTTTTTATTTGTGCATACTGGTGTTTTTTGTTTTTGTTTTAAATTATTTCTGATTGAAATTATATGAATTATAATAAATAATTATATGAGATTTAAAAATTGTTACTGACAATATTAATTAACTTAGTTTTCAAGCAAAATTAATGCATTTGAGACATGACCCTTTTATATCAAGCAAGAAACAAAATGTCTGGTTAGTTCATGGCCAAACATCAGAGATCCATGCAATTTTACGAATAACTAAAGAAACCTCGATCTAGTTGTGACTCTGAAATTAAAGCCATTCAATAAGCTAAGCTTGTGTATACTTAATACAAATGAACTATTTTCTATTTTTGTTATATGAATAATAAGTAAGCATTATAAATATGCCAAAAAAGTACATGCAAAAGTTACATAAATATGATAAAAGCTGAAAATAAAAATCTACTTATAAGCCTCATGCAATTAATTATTTTGACATGAATAAAGACTTACTGTCACTGTCGCTTTTTCTAAAGTTTTACACATAATGTGCACCCAGTTTCCAATACATAATTGAAATACACAAAATATCTGCAAGCTATGTTTGTGTTCTGCATGTATTTGTGTGTGACCTTTGACCTCATGCACAGTACATGAATACTTACACCTCTAAATTTCAAATTAGTTCTCTGTAGTTTTAAAGTCAATGATGTTTTAAAACAAGTTCATTTACATTGATATCAAAGTATAACATAGTCCCAGCTTGTATAAAGCATATCCTTGGAGCAGATACTAATAAATTGATTTGTTCAAATACAGCCAAAATGGTGGACATGTTTGCCAATTCAACTTTTTTTGGGTAAAATCTATTTTAGTTTTAATAAAAAAGAAATAAAACAAATATATACACAAGTGAAAACAGGGATATATTCTGTTCATTTCTTTTTTTTTAAACATTATTTGAACCAGGGAAAACGTTCCCCCCTTTCCACAACTAGAGGCTCCCAGGAGCCTGAATCGCTCACCTTGTATTCGATGATACTTATATGCTGGATATTTTAACAAAGGACTGCTACTCTGTGGAATTATCAATTTTAATGTTCTAAGGGAAACAACTCCTATCAAGAAAGGTCTTACAACTTTGACCCCATTACATAATTTTTAGATCTTTATGTGCTTAACCATATGCATTTAAATTTTTCAAATATCTTGTATTGTTTTCAAGATATAAGTCTTAAAAGAGCAAAATTTGAAGAAGAAAAAAACAAGAAAAAGGGCAATAACTCCTACAACCATTGTAAGATCTTCTTCAAAACTTCAGGGCAGGTAGATCTTAATGTGCTGATAATTATTTTCCAAATAGAATTTTAATATCTGTTACCATTTTTGAGTAATTTGCAAAACACTGCAACTTACCCTTATGTTCTATTTTTAGCCATGGCGGCCATGTTTTTTGTCGAATCAAAATTTCCAATGATAAGTTTGTAGACCACATACTACTAAACAACCCTACCAAGTTTCATTTCATTTGACTGAGCAGTTTCAGAGGAAAAGATTTTTGAAAAGTTGAACAAAAAACTGTGAAAATGGTCAATTTTTACAATCCAAGGGGTATAACTCCTAAAGGAACGATCCTACAACTTTGACTCTGTTACGACTTTTGTAGATCTTGATGTGCTTAGTCATATGCAATTTAAATTTTTGAAATATCTTGTATAGTTTTCAAGATATAGGGCTAAATAAGTATTTTTTTTGAAAAAAATCCAGAAAAAGGGCAATAACTCCTACATCGGTTGTTGGATCTTCTTGAAAATTTCTGAGCAGGTAGATCTTGAGGTGCTGATCACTTTTACCCTTTGCCAGAATTTTGATATCTGTTACGGTTTTTGAGTAATTTGCAAAAAACTGCAATTTACCCCTATGTTCTATTTTTAGCCATGGCGGCCATGTTTTTTGTCGAATCAAAATTTCGAACGATAGTTTTGTAGAGGACATACCACAGAACAACCCTACCAAGTTTCATTACATTTGGCCAAGCGGTTTCAGAGAAGATTTTTGAAAAGTTGAACGACGGACGACAGACGACGGACGCCAAGTGATGACAAAAGCTCACATTGCCTTCGGCAAGGTGAGCTAAAAAAAGGGAGCTAAATTCCAACATAGTCAGTTTTGTATTTTCAGCATGTTCAAAATAATTTATGTATTAGAAGTTCCTTACACCAAGTGGCTATAAATATGGATGATGAGCTCCCATCCCACCATTTGATTTGATAATATATTTCAACCATTTACCAAATTGACAAAAAAATACTAGCCAAAAGTATACCAGCTATATATAAAATGACATGATATAGTAGAGGTTATATAGGTTTTTAGTACAAGAATGTACTACGGAATTTTTCTTACCACTCGTAGGCGGCTCGCCTGTTTTTACATCAGTATAGGTTAGAATATGTTACGAACACAAATGTTACAGAAATAAGGATCATTTTCATTCTTATTTTTCAATAATATAAATTATGTTTAGTACTTGTATGTAGTTCAGAAACTCTGGCCCCCTGCCCTAAAATATTATTTTCCCAGTCATATCCTTACATATCAATTTATACATTTTGGAAATTCCGCTTTAAAACCAAAAGAATCTATTGACATACAAATTTTTCCAACCTTAAGAAAATTCATTGAAAATGCATCAGCATAAAAATGATACTTTAACATTATATATCCACACAAAAGCAAAGTTTGGGGAAAAGGCAAAAACAGGGAAATAATTTGCATTAGGAAAACAAAATAAACCAAACATTAAATAATAAACATTAAATCAGAAGCGCACAAACAAGCTAAGTGGGAAAATTGAGCATTGGGATCAAAACGAAAATGCATTAAAAGAAGCAGAGCAGGGTTTTAAAACAACATATAAATGTCAATATGAAGCAAAATAAACAGAATAAAAAGCTTCGCCGAGCGCAGCATGATACGACCGCAACATGTTGAACCCTGTACGTTTTAGGCCTAATATGGATAGTCTATTGTTCTGGACACATGCAGCCCATGGTGGACTGACAAAGGTTTTTGACACATGCTTCTCTGATGGACTTTCAACCCAGGGGCTAAAAATATAAATTTTGAATGTTGTATTCTACTCTTTAAAAGAATAATGTTTGGGGAAAAAATTAAAAATCGTAAATTTTTTTTAAAATTATGATTACAGCCCCAAAAATTTATTCTTAAATTTAGAATCGCTACCTGACAAGAATAAATTTGCAAAAAAAATTTTCAAAATCGGACCACAAATAAAAAAGCCCCATTTGGCCCCTAATTACGTAATAGGGGGAAAAAGGGGGGGTCGCAAAAATTAATTCTTAATTTTGTATTCGCTATTTGACAAGAACAAACATGCAAAAAAAAATTTCAAAATCGGACCAGAAATAAAAAAGTTTCAATTTCGGCCCCATTTGGCCCCTATTTACGTAATAAAGGGAAAAAGGGGGGGTCGCAAAAATTAAGTCTTAATTTTGAATCCGCTATTTGACAAGAACAAACATGCAAAAAAAATTTTCAAAATCGGACCAGAAATAAAAAAGTTTCAATTTCGGCCCCTTTTGGCCCATTATTACGTAACAGGTGAAAAATGGGTGGGGGTCGCAAAAATAAATTCTCAAATTTGGATTCGCTACTTGACAAAAATAAACTTGCAAAAAAAAATTTCAAAATCGGACCAAAATAAAAAAGTTTCGATTTTGGCCCCATTTGGCCCCTAATTACGTAATAGGGGGAAAAAGGGGGGGTCGCAAAAATTAATTCTTAATTTTGTATCCGCTATTTGACAAGAACAAACATGTAAAAAAAAATTTCGAAATCGGACCACAAATAAAAAAGTTTTATTTTGGCCCCTTTTGGCCCCTAATTACACAACGGAGAAAAAGGGGGGCACAAAAATTCATCAGGTTCATTATTTTATTGTAAGACACATTCTTGACAAATTTCACAGCAATAGGCCAACTAGGACCAAAGTTATGGTGGAAACAAGTAAAATATTTGAATTTTTCCCCCTTTTGGGCCCCTAATTTCGAAACAAAAAAAGGGGGGACCCCCAAAATCAATCCCATTCATCATTGTATGGTAAGGAACATCACTGTCAAATTTCATAGCAATTGGATAACTAGAACTAAAGTTATTGTGGAAACAAACAAAAAAGTAGTATTTTTGGCCCTTTTTTGGCCCCTAATTTCTAAACGAAAAATGGGGGGACCCCCAAAATCAATCCCATGCATCCTTTTATGGTAAGGAACATCATTGTAAAGTTTCATAGCAATCGGATAACTGGAACTAAAGTTATTGTGGAAACACTAAAAAGTTAACAGACAACGACGACGACGACAACGACAACGACGACGACAGCATCATACCATAATACGTCCGCAAATTTTTTGCGGTCGTATAAAAATGTCTGCATTGGCTGGGGCAGAAAAACATTTTGTTTCCAAAATTGAACCATCCTCAAGGAAAGAAAAGAATATGCCCCATCTCAAAACTTTTGGCAAGGACAGACAAATGAATAAACGAATGGACAGGTGAACCAGTCCAAATACTATATGCCCCCCTACGTTGGAAGACTCGGCATAAATAAAAAGACTAGATAACTTTTTATTTTTTAAATAAGGCAACAGTTTGTTACCTTGGAAATAAGAGGTAAACAAGAAAGGGTTGTTAGCTAATAACCAGTAGGGAAAAAATAACAAAGACTAGGACAAACAATTAAAAGGATATTATTAAGCAAAACAAAAAAATCACATCTGATATGAAAATTTATCAAAAAGATGGACAAGAGGGACAAGATTTGGAAAATTAGAATAAACTTCAGATTAAGAAAATTTGTCAAAAGAGGGACACAAGTGGGGGAAAATAGGAAAAAAGATTATGAACAACTATCTGTTATATCTTACCTCTTGAGGAACAAACGGGGTAAAGAAACATTCTAGTAGTTTAAGCCAGCTGAACACCAAGTTACAGTCAACGGTACTGACAACTTCTTTGACATTCTTTCTGACAAACTTGACAGCAGGCTAAAAATAAAAGTGATATCAATCAAATCTGCCAAAGTCAAAAATGGCTGGGTTACAGTAAACAGGAAGTAGGTGAGCAACAGACCTGAAATAAAATACCATGTTATGGGCTCCCACCCTGATGCTGTTTATAAATTATCAAATGGCTGACGTGATATGTAGAAAACTGTTATGAGAATTTCTTCCAGGCCTGGGAACTTGTCAACATGGATGATGGAACTATGTTGCAATTTTATATCCAATATACATTCTTTGGCTCTAGCTTTTCTATTAACCCTTAAGAGCCTGTTCATGAGAAAACCATGCAAAATCGTCCAGTAGCAATGTTTTCATTTTTGTAAAAGGTAGATTGCAACTGAAAGACCATCCTATAAGACCTATTCAGGCAAATTTTTTCCATCGAAAAATCAAAGATGGCCGCCCTACAGGCCTAAATAGCTATATATAGCATTCATCTGATTTTTCAGTGATTTCAATATTTTTTTTATGAAAATAAGACATTTTCATTGTGATTTTTTTTTAGTTTACGTAAATTAAATGACAATTGTAACAATATTTTTTGAAATAGTGATGTTTTGTCTTTTAAATACAGTGTAATTTTCGTAATTCATAATTTTGGTTTCTCTGGTACCTTTAGGTAGGACTTGGGCAGTATTCCAGACTGTTCAAAAATGCTGAAATTTGTTATTTTTAAGGGCACTTATTGTCCAAGGTAACGCTTTTTTATCCTTATCTTTAAGTAATTCCAAAACAATAACATATCAAGACAAACTTATCAAAAAGCCGAGCTGGGATTTTACATTTTGACTTAGCCACAGCCCCGGAAAACAATGACATGTTTTGATAATTCTTCATAAAATCTACTTTTTGGAGGATTCAGTTTAAAACTCTGAATGTGTTTGCTATGAAACAAAATACATTTAGAACATTTGATACAACAGATGATCACAATACAAGTACCATTTAAGGGTCGAGAAAGACATATACTTGGGGATTAAGGGTGAAAGATGGGAATATTTTGTGTATTTTGATGAAATGTACAGAAATGGCCAACTTTAGGGGACTATTTTTCATGAATGAAGGGTTGGACTATTAATATTGCATATCTTTCCAAAAGACTGTTATATGGTCTATACAAAAACATATTTGTAACTTTGCTTACGGTCATCCCTTACATGTAACAGCATTACAAAAATGGAGATTTGGCCATTTTAGCACATGGCTAAAATGGGCTTCGGGGGTCTAATAGTGGCATCTTTTTGAAATAATTAAAGATGTACAGAACAGGAGACTTTATAGGCCAAATGTATATAAATTGTTCTATATATACAAATAATATTGTAGAAATCAAACAAAAGAGCACTTTCAACTTGGTGGTCCAATATGGCTCCCATGGCCATTTGGCGAAATAGTCCCTTGTCCTCAAGCAAAAACTAACATTATTTTTGGTCGGGATCCACCATACAAAATGTTTTATTGTGCAGAAAATGGTCGAATTTTACAAATAAAACAATTTTCCTGGTTCATATTTTTTTTCACATTTAGGTCTGACTTTGTCATTTTAAGGTGGCTAGAGACTTTTTTGTAAAAAGGCTCTGGGGGCTATAATAGACCACCAAGTAAAAAGTGCTCTTTTGTTTGATTTCTACAATATCATTTGTTTATATAGAACAAGTTATATACATTTGGCCTATAAAGTCTCCTGTTCTGTACATCTTTTAGTTATTTCAAAAAGATGCCACTATTAGGCCCCTGAAGCCCATTTTAGCCATGTGGTAAAATGGCCAAATTTCCATTTTTGTAATATTGTAACATGTAAGGGATGACCGAAAGCAAAGTTACAAATATGTTTTTGTACAGACCATATAACAGTCTTTTGTAAAGATATTCCATATTAATAGTCCAACCCTTCATTCATGAAAAATAGTCCCCTAAAGTTGGCCATTTCTGTACATTTCATCAAAATACACAAGATATTCCCATCTTTCACCCTTAATCCCCAAGTATATGTCTTTCTCGACCCTTAAATGGTACTTGTATTGTGATCATCTGTTGTATCAAATGTTCTAAATGTATTTTGTTTCATAGCAAACACATTCAGATTTTTAAACTGAATCCTCCAAAAAGTAGATTTTATAAAGAATTATCAAAACATGTCATTGTTTTCCGGGGCTGTGGCTAAGTCAAAATGTAAAATCCCAGCTCGGCTTTTTGATAAGTTTGTCTTGATATGTTATTGTTTTGGAATTACTAAAAGATAAGGATAAAAAAGCGTTACCTTGGACAATAAATGCCCGTAAAACTAACAAATTTCAGCATTTTTGAACAGACTGGAATACTGCCCAAGTCCTACCTAAAGGTACCAGAGAAACCAAAATTATGAATTACGAAAATTGCACTGTATTTGAAAGACCAAACATCACTTTTTCAAAAAACATTGATACAATTTTAATTCCTTCTACGTAGACTGAAAAAATCACAATGAAAATGTCAAATTTTCAAATAAAATTTGATTGAAATAAGCAATAAATCAGATGAAAGCTTTATATATCTATTGAGGCCTGTAGGGCGGCCATCTTGAATTTTTCGAAAAAATAAATTTGCCTGAATAAGTCTAATAGGATGGTCTTTCAGTTGCAATATACCTTTTACATAATTAAAAACCTTGCTACTGGACAAAATTTCCATTTTTGCATGGTTTTCTCATGAACTGACTCTTAAATAGATAATAAACATGTTCAAAATTTTCAACATGGAACTTGTTGCAATTTTATATTCTAATATACATTCTTTGGCTCTAGCTTTTCTAATAACCCTTAAATAGATAATAAAATTGTTCAAAATTCTCAACATGGAACTTTGTTGCAATTTTATATTCTAATATACATTCTCTGGCTTCAACTTCTCTGATAACTTTTAACTAGAGGATAAACATGTTTAAAATTCTCAACATGAAACTTTTTGGCAATTTTATATCTATATACATTCTTCAGCTTCAGCTTTTCTGATAACCCTTAAATAGATGATAAACATGTTTAAAATTCTCAACATGGAACTTTGTTGCAACTCTATACTCCAATATACAAACCAGTAAGAATGCATCAAACAGTTGTACAATTTTATCATGGTACTGCTCGATTGGCTCCGGTAACTTTCTCATCCAGCACTCTACAAATGGTGGCAGGCCAATATAGCTGGGCTCTAGGTACACCATACCACATCTACTGACGGTAGCAGGAGAGGCTACAGCTAAATCTTGTACTTCAAACATCATGGTCATGTGCTGAAATGAGTATGAGTAATAAATGATTGCTGTAAATAACTTGGGAGATAAGAATATTGTCAAATTGTAACAACATTTGATGGAAATTTAAAAACCAGAAAATATTTACACTTTGCTAAGATAAAAGTTAAGCTTTTGTATAAATTTGGCCTGTAAATATTGCAAAAGGATCTTGCGGTCTATTTTTTTCTAAATATCTGTTTTTTATCCAATCTTTGACAAATTTATTTGCAAGTTTTATTATTGCTTTACAAAAGAAAGAATTTCATAGGGATTTAATTTAGAAACAACCTTATTTCATGCAACACATTTATTAAGCAATTTGCACTTTTTGCTTACAATTTCTTACCAATGAGCAACAAGCATTGAAAGATGGTACAATGAGTCTTGTCCTATACAAAATTCTAACAATCTTACCTCAGTGAGTTTGATAATTTCACCACTGCTAAGACAGAGTTTCTTGTTGTCATCCAGTACTGTATTCATGCTCTCAATCCATACAGCATCCACGGGACCGTCAAACACGTACCAACGTTTCTTGGTGTCTGTAGCTGAACTTCCAATTCTGATCAAGGTGGACAAAATACCATCAGTCCTGGATAAAGAAAAGAATAAATCAATCTTTTTAGACGTAATGATCTCCAGTATCTAAGGATGTTGAAGGGTACCCTTTGGAAATTTTTGACTTTTTTTCTGAATCCTCATGTTTTCCATTAAAGTAAGGTTTAAAAAAATTGCACTGGAGCCCCAATTTTTCTTTTGTTTAGGTCTTTATTAAGAATATCTCTTTTACAAATTTATTTCAAATTCTCCTTTACAAATTTATTTCAAATTCTAGTCACATTTTACAAGTTTAAATGGCTAAACAATGTTTTTTTACCTAATTTTGTTTTTTTTTCAATTATTCCATGCTGATTTAATGCATTAATTTCAAAATCTCATCACTTTTAAAGTCACCCTAAAACATCCTTAAAGCATAATGAAAAATTTTACTATCTAGATGATTGTTCATCTAAGGAAACCTTTTACATTTACTAGTGCAAAACTTTCAGATACTAGTAGGTTTCTAAAAATTCTAAAATGTTTGAAAAGCCATATAAACCAAATATTTAAAACTTTGCATTCAGCACAACCTAGCTTTTGAGTTGAATTTCATACACTGATATAACCTTGAAGTATTTTTTTAATGTTACAGTTTAAAAAGCTTCAGACTTCCAAATGATCTTATATGGAAAAACATCAGATGGGATATTTTTCCTCCATACTCTATATTATCTTTTTAGCTATGTTCTAATTCATTACCATTCATGGGTCATGGGGTCAAATTCACCATACAACTGTCCCATAGTGATGGATTTTGGGTTCAAAATATAGGTCTGTACTGGATCAAAGATGAATCCTGCTGGGGACATTTCTCCCTTCAGAGCAGTGCAGGCATTCTTCAGGATTTCATAGCACTGAAAATTACAATATTAAAGGCATAATTTTTGTTTCATCAAATCTCAAGGGATTTTCATATTAAAAGATTTTGAAGACATATCAATTTAAGACAAAAACCAGGCTTTTTCTACAATTGAGCTAGCACTATAGTATAAGTAATTTACTTTTTTGTTCATCAAATACTTAAAGTAATTCTAACTTGTGAAATACATGTAGTTATTGTGTGTATGTATAAACAGTTTTGTTTATGTCATTTAATATCATTCAGTAACAAATATTACTGTCTGTGCCATCTTTTTAAATGGTAGTTATCTAACTATAAAATTGACACAACTAAAATAAAGTAATTAGGATCTTTTTAAGATTATATTATGAACATTTTTATAGCTAACTAAGTATATGTTTTTTTGAATAAATAAAACAAATACGTCACCTTGGTTTTTCCTGAGCCTGTAGGTCCTACCAACATAAGACCGTGTCTGACGACTGTGGTCTCAAACAACTGGATACACTTGTTAATAAAGCCTGAAATACACATAAAATTAAGGTGAAAATGAAAAAATAAAAATTTTAAGGCCATAATAAAATAATTCCTAGATTCTCATCCAAATTTCTTGTAAATATGGGGGGGGGCAAATTTTATTTTTTATTTTTTATCCATTTGGATGAAATATGCTGCCATTTTAAAGAAAATAGACTAAAAATGGACATAATTTGCCAAAAAATGAAAACAAAATTTTTTTGACGGGACTGAAAAAATTGGGGTGGGAGGGGATGTGAATCTATGATCTTTTTATATTGGCCTTATCAGTTTTGATCAGTCTCATATTGATCAAAAAATTGGTAGGTACAATCTGGATTGTGAGAAACACCCAACATTTTAGTATTTTGTCAAACTGTTTATGTTATCAATATGTTGTCACAGTGAATTGGAGTGATTTATTTGGAAAAGAAAAAAAATTGTCATATTTTTCAAAATTGGCAGAAGAACAAGAAATGTTTTACCGGTAAATCCAGAAAAAAATCAAGCATTTTATGAAATTCTATTAAACATGAGCTATGTGTTCTTGTATTACCATCAACATCTTTGATCCCGCTCTTTGTACAATTTTTCCTGAGAGATGTTTCCAAGGATCCATAATCAATTGGCTCTTCCCTATAAAAATCAAAAAATATGTGAACATGATAACTAGAACAATTTTGAGTAACAGCTCATAATCAGAAATCCTCACATCTCTAAATACAATTGGATCAAATTTAAAATCACAAAGTGCTCATTAATTGATGCCAAAAAGATAATGTTCCATGAAAATCCATCATGTTCTTAAGGAAAATCACAAGAGGCTCCCAGGAGCCTAAATCGCTCACCTGGTCTTGATGTCAACCCTATATTTTGTAGAGCTAAGTGAGCTGAACATTTAAGCAAGCAACAGTTTTTCTTTATCTACTATAGTTTTCATTCTATAGGCCAAAAACACGAAAAACCGTTATTTTATGGGCCGTAACCCCTATAAGGGGTTATCTGACAACTTCAACCCTATGGAGACTTTTGTAGAGCTTTGTGCGCTGAACATTTAAGCAAGCAACAGCTTTTCTCTATCTGCTATAGTATTCATTCTAAAGGCCAAAAACATGAAAAAGGTTATTTTAGGGGCCGTAACCCCTATTAAGGGTCATCTGACAACTTCGATCCTATTGAGACTTTTGAAGAGCTAAATAAACTGAACATTTAAGCAAGCAACAGCTATTCTCTATCTGCTATAGTTTTCATTCTATAGGCCAAAAACATGTAAAAGGTTATTTTAGGGGCCATAACCCCTATTAAGGGTCATCTGACAACTTCGATTCTATTGAGACTTTTGTAGAGCTAAATGAACTGAACATTTAAGCAAGCAACAGCTTTTCTCAATCTGCTATAGTTTTCTTTCTATAGGCCAAAAACATGAAAACACATCATTTTAGGGGCCGTAACCCCTGTAAGGCGTCATCTGAAACTTCCACCCTATGGAGACTTTTGTACAGCTAAATTAGGTGAACATTTAAGCAAGCAACAGCTTCTATCTATCTGCAATAGTTTTCATTCCATAGGCCAAAAACATGAAAAAACATTATATCAGGGGCCGTAACCCCTATAAGGGGTCATCTGACAACTTCGACCCTATGGGGACTTTTGTAGAGCTAAATGAACTGAACATTTAAGCAAGCAACAGCTTTTCTCTATCTGCAATAGTTTTCATACTATAGGGCAAAAACATGAAAAAACGCTATTTTTCACCTTTAAGGGGCTGTTACCCCTATAAGGGGTCATCTGACAACTTGGACCAAATGGAGACTTTTGTAGAACTTTTGATGCTGAAGCAGTAAGGTGGCATCAGAAAAACAGTAGTCTGACCCCCCTGGTCTATTTTTAGCAACGGCGGCCATGTTTTTCGACGAATCAAAAATCCCCACATCAGTTCTGTTGGGGATACCCTATAGTACCACCGGACCAAATTTGGTTTGAATCTGTGCAGTGGTTTTAGAGGAGAAGAAGTTTGAAGAAAAGTTAACGACGACGGACGACGACGACCACGGACGCCAAGTGATGGCAATAGCTCACATGGCCTTTGGCCAGGTGAGCTAATAAAAAATGGTACTTGCAACTTTTTTTTCAAATGACAAAATATACACTTATCTTATTAATTTCCAACTTCTAAAGCTCTATACCAAAGACAAAAACCTTTTATAAGTTGGTCAAATGATTACTTGATGTTGGGGGGCAGTTTCAAGACCATACATACCAATGAACAGTTTCAGATCTTCTAAGTATGAGGGGGAACAAAGACAAATCATAAAATAACCAAAACTTACTTGATGTTGGGGAAAAGATCAGAGACAATACCACTGAACAGTTTCAAATCTTCCACTAAGAATTTAGGTACATTTACATCTCTGATGGCTCTGAGTACAATCAATTCCTGAAAAGAGAACATAAAACATAAATCGAAAGATTTGAACTAGTTGAAAATCAAATTAACAATTTAATTCTAATTTATATACTTTGTCAGATTACTTAGTCTGTAAGATTTTCATCAAAGATCCAAGTATTGTGCATGCATGTTACACTAATATTGTCAAATTTAGTAACCTTGTTTCTTGGAGAGGATATTTATATGCCTTGGCCTGCTATCCAATCCTTTTCTTACTTAATAAAATCTGTTGAAATCAAATCAAAGACCCACTTGTGTCAAGTCTCTTCTGCATGGAGTAAACATCCCAAGTTGAAAAACTGATGTTGAATCCTTTCATATTTCATTATTACTTAAAATTAAAAATAAACAATGTTCAAACTAGAGTCTTGTCAAAGGTTTTTAAAAATTGCAAATTTTAAAATATGGCTTCTTTCTTTAATATGAAAAAATGTAAATTGATAAACATCCCAAGTTGATAAACTGATTTTGAATCTTTTCAAATTTCATTACTACTTAAAATTTAAAATAAACAATGTTTGAACAAGACTCTTGTCTAAGGTTTTTTAAAATTGCAAATTTTAAAATATGGCTTCTTTCTTTAATATGAGAAAAATGTAAATTGATAAATTCAATGAGTTTGTATTGATAGCAAAATACATTTATCAGTAAAACAAACCTCATCCATGTCTTGGTACTGTCTCTTCAGGTTACCAGCAGCAGAGATGACAGACTTGACGGCTCTCATACCAAAATCGTAGTGATCCTGTGAACTGAGCTGTTCTGACGACAGTTTGAAGGTCGTGACGATCTTCTTAGCGAGACCTCTGGCTTCTGAGAAACCGAAGGAGAACAAACTGATCTCGGCAATCAAGGCGTAATCTGGAACCATCATAGCTACTGGTCTGAACAAGGCCTGAAATAGAGAAGAATGTTACCATATACTATTCCATTTGCACTTTCTATGTCACTTACTTTGTTTAGTTTTCTATCTTTGAATATTTATATATTTATTTTAAATCAATTGCAGCTGATTAGAGGCTAAGGTACTAGAAATTCAATAACCTGCTTTGGTTCTTTGTATTTTTTAGAAACCACTGTGTTGATAAAATTCTTTGCCTGATTGTATACTTCTATGCCCACCTCCAACTCTGATACTGAGTTTCAGTTGTTCAGTAACTTTTCATTGGGACAAAACATAAAAAAACCCATCATTTTTGGAATACAAATTGTAATTCAAGACGGCTTAATCTTTTTTTTTTTATTAATTCTTTAACTTGACATTTGTACTGACCACTATTTTCAACAACCAGATTTTCTATCCTACATGTATTACCTTCAAGTTGTCTGGTAATTCTGTCCTTCCAGCATACCCCGGGTTCATTGTAATAAACACAGCACATGATGCCTTTAGGGCCAACTCTATTCCTTCAAATATGAATCTGTCAACCTAAAATATCATAGAACTTGTATGTTAATCAACTTAAAAGTTGAATATATCTTAGTTTTAGCTAGTGCTATTTTACTACATGTATGTTTTTTCCACAAATTAAATTTCTAAATGAATTGCTAATATCTTTATTTTCAAAAGAATTCATGTATGCATTAAATGCCATAAATTTTGAATATTTCTTTCAAAAAGCTTTTTAGATTCTACTCATTCCACAAATACTTGTTCAACTTCTGAAATTCATATATCATTTATTTGATAAACAACTGAAACAAAATTCTATAAAATTTCAACTATAAAATGAAGAAGTAAAAAACACTTAAATAGTTTGTAAATAATGAAATAGTCAAATAAAAATTAAAAACAATGAAATAGGAACATATGTAAAATTGTTAGTAATGTAACAAAAAAGATTTAAAAGAAAACAGAATCCATGTATAATTTGAGTCAGTGTTTATAAAAAAAAATTATAACACCATTTCAAACTGATTATTCTCCATTTTTATTTAAAAGTTAACTGCTTTTAAATTGATATAAAGATTCTAAAACAATGTTATGAACTGGAAAGATCAATAACTAGTTGAGAACCATGAATCCAAAATACAAAATGATCTAATGATCTATTCAGGCTTGAATTTGATCGTGAGGGTGTGAATTTTATTTTTATTTTCCCCGCTGGAAACTTTGACTCAACTTATACTGGTTACCTTTTCTTCCATAGCTCTATGTATGACCATGATTTGCATAGCAACCACAGACAACACTTCAATGTTTATACGATTAAATTCATCAAAGCATGCCCAAGCTCCAGTGCTGATAAAAATACAAGGAACAATATTACACATCATCAGAAACCCAGAGCTGGTTGCACTTTGCCTTGGCTACTCTTACCACCGGTGATAAACATAGTGAGCGGAGTGCAATTGACCCTGGGTATCCGAGGATGAATATAACATGGACGATTTGGTTCATGGGACAGGAAACGCTTTTAAATCATGGAAATGTTCAAAGATTGATATTTTCATTAGTGCAGATTAGAGTAAAAGGAGTGAAGCAAAGTAGGCACAAAAGATGGAATATTTGATGATGATGATGATGATGAGATGATGATGATGATGATGATGATGATGATGATATGATGATGATGATGATGATGATGATGATGATGATGATTAGGAGGAGAAGGATGGGGAGGAGGAAGATGAACAGCAGTGTAGGAACTAAGTGCAAAATAATAGACATGATATAAGTATTCAGTATTTTATAAGAAGGTATAGAAACACAGAGATGAAGCATGCCTTAAAAATCTGTCAAAGTAAAAAATGGCCGGATTTCGTTAAACAGGAAGTAGGTGAAATTGTATCCCACGTTATGGGACCTCACCCTGATGCTGTATACCAAATATCAAGTGGCTGTGATTAGTAGTTGCTGAGAAAACTGTTACGAAAATTTCTTCCCCACCCGCCCGCCCAACATTCACCATTTTATAACCCAGATTTTTCACTCCGTGAAATCCGGCCAAAAATCTACATGCTAATAGATGTACTAAATTGTTATGGTTATGATATAAAACACACTAAGATGAAGCACAGAATTAGTTTCTAATTAGTGAGTAAGAAGCAGTTAGGAAGCACGCTCAAAGGACACATGTCTTACTCTTTGTTGTTGAGCTTTCTGTATGGTGGTAATTTGTTGAGCTACCACAGACAATACTTCAATATCGATACGATTGAACTCATCAAAACAAGCCCAAGCTCCGGCACTGCAAAATGTGTACATTATTTAAGTTTAACCTTAATCATTTATCCTAGATTTGGAAACAAGCTATTTGGCTTTTCAGCAAATGTTGTCTTTATGTCAAATTTATGTTAATTGTTTTGTTTTTTTTGTCAAGAAGAGGGTCTTTCATTGCCTTTTAGGATTGGGCTTGAATCATATGTAGTTTATTTTCAATCCAGGGCCAATTGAAAGACAGCGAACAGTGACCACTTGTCACATTGAAGGCTGCTGGCTGTTTTCCGTTGTGGATTCTAAATTGTTGTTTATATTGTAGGTTATATACTGTACACTTATTCCACATTTTATTATCTACTTTTTGTAGTGGCCACATTGTGCCTACTCTTATTAAACTTGACAAAGCGGTCTTTATCATGCATGGGGCTTTGCTCTCTCCTGTACATTACATTTCAACTTAGTCATTTTATTTTTGTCACAGGCATTTAAGGTTCATACATTATGCATAAATTTTACAAAAATCTGTTAAGTGTTTACACATGTGTGAGAGGCACATGACATTTATTTATGGATAAAACAAAACTAAACATTTGACTTGTATGCATGTGAAACCAAATGAGAGACAATATTTATTGAAAACAAGATAATGGAGTATTCTGTTCTTCAAAGAAATTCAATCTTATTAGTTTTTTTTTTTTGCTTACCTGGCAAGACCTTTGAAGAATTTTCCCATAGCCATGAAATCCAGCTGGTCAGAGCAGTTAAACACAACACACTGAATGGCCATAGCTTTAGCAAGATCCTGAAAAAAAAAGACAATATAAATTTGTATCAAAATGATTCCAGAGGGTATGAGTTTGCTACTGTTTTCTGAGAGCTAAGTATAAAGGTACATTTATTCAAAACTTATTGTTCCTATGAATCCCCTCAAAACATTTTCAGGGGCTGCATATCTATTTTATGTGTAACCTAGATATATATCATACTTCAAGCAATAATTCAATAGTTTATATTGCTGATTTTTAAAAGATGTTTTGTGTGTTTCTTTGCAGTATCATTGTTGTCAGTTTCTCTTGTTTTTGTCTTTGTTGTTGCTGATTTTCATGTCCTTTTTTTGTTATTATTCTTTACATCTTTTAAGGTTAAAAACTCTCAGAATTTTTTTTTCCAAACTAATCAATCTTATTGGTTACTGTGGTTTCATTATCATTTGTGGGGGTATCAATGTTAAATTTTCTTTAGAGGGGTATCAAATTTCATGGGTGGCTTTGACCCATGAAATTTGATACCCCTCGAAAGAAAATCTAACACTGATCTGTATGCTGCAGGCTTTAGAACCACAATTTTAAGAATCCTCGAACTAATCCTTTTCCATTATACCAGGAGAATTAGTACCCACGAAAATAAATGAATCCACAGTAATCATAAATATATCCAATATGTGCTTATCATTCAAATCTAAACCTTTGATGAGTCCAAGCAGAATATTTTTTCATACCTTTGTTGTTTCTGTTTTTCCTGTTCCTGCTGGTCCTGCAGGAGCTCCACCAAACTTCAAGTGAAGGGCACCAGTCAGTGTAAGGTAACATCTAAAAATAGCAATTATCCATTCATAGGTAATTTTGACATGTTTGCAATGAAACAAATCTGACTACATGATATTTATAGATTAAAATCAAAATAAGAAAAGTCTCACTTCAGTGAGAATCCTTGGTTTCAAAATAGAGATAAAATGCCCAAAAACAAAAAACACTCAACCCAAAAGGAAATTCCTTAATAAGGTGGCGTAAATTGCACCAACAACAAATTGCTAAACTCATGCAGGATTTTGCCTGTTTTTTTTTGTATTGTGTATGTATATGTATAAGGTTTAACACCCTTTTCAATGAACCTTGACCATATAGTGCAGTCTGATTTAATGGTGGAGGTAAACAGGGTACCCAGAGGAAACCATCAGCATGGTTTATAACAAGCACTTTGACCATTGATCTTCATTCTTTAACTTGTTTCAAATGAATCATACCTATCAGTAAGTGGTGTAATGACCAGACGTAGGGTGTTCCCAAGGTACTCATATCCATAGGCAAACTCAGCATTGACGGCCTGTAACCACATATTCTCATCATGCCAATAATAACGGATCTGACTGACCCATTCAAAGTCATTAGGTGTCGACACACCTTCTTCGACCATCTTGGCTACGACATCCTTAGCATGCACTTCTATGACGATCAAGGCAGACAGAGTCATACGGCCAATTTTACTGAGATCAGTTCTGACAAGATTTCTTAAATCGTCCAATTGGTTAAGAAGAACTTGATAGGCATCCTTTAAGTTTCCCTCGGCGAGGGCGGCAGATACTTCCTCTGTCCAGTAGGTTTGACAAACACAGATGACGACCTGACCTGGCCATTTCAATACCCATTCTGTTCTTGGGATCTAAAAGACAAATAACTCTTTAATCTCAAATCATAACTTTTTGTAAGTTTCTTATAAGAATATTGTCTAAAATAACAAAGGATACTTAAGGTGTTAATTGTTTTGATATTTACTTGTAGAATATTCACAAGCTAATGTGAATGAGACAAGAATATTTTTGCAAGATTCTGTCCATTGACTATTTGATCTATTCATCTAGGGTTTATCCTTCATTCGTGAATGTATTTGAAAATTTTTCACATTAAATTCAAACAGCAAATGGAAAACAACCCAGGGTAATACACGAGTTTCCATAGTTTGTTTAAAAATTGCTTATCCTTGAAAAAATTTACAAAAGCTCAATGACACTGAAATTTCATTTTCCAAGCAAAATCGCTACATGCATAAACAATCCAAAATTGTCTCATTAATAAACTGATGCCCGACTCCTTAACAGAAGGTGATGCCTGACGGGACTACTGTGGTTGCATTATTATTCGTGAGGTATAAATTTTCGTGGTTTTCGTTGGTTGGCTTGACCCATGAAATTTGTTCCCCACAAAAAGGAAATATTACATTGATCTGTATGTTGTAGACTTCAGAACCACAAATTTAAGAATCCACAAACTTATCCTTTTCCATCAGACCACCAAAATTAATACCCACAAAAATAAATGAATCCACAATAATAGAAAATTTTACAGGTTAGCCATGAGTAAATCTAGAACTGATAGAAAATTTGACAGGTTAGCCATAAAAAATCTAGAACTGATAGAAAATTTTGACAGGTTAGCCATAAAAAATCTAGGACTGATAGAAAATTTGACAGGTTAGCCATAAAAAATCTAGGACTGATAGAAAATTTGACAGGTTAGCCATAAAAAATCTAGGACTGTTAGAAAATTTGACAGGTAAGCCAGTTTTCACAAAATGTGCGTAACCGCAGGACCAGTCCGGTGAAAAATATACAAATATAACCTTCGGCCCGGTGAATTTGGTCATATTTACAATTAAAATGTTCAGTCGGTCCTGCAGACCTTTGATATTGGTCATGCAAGAATTTTCAAATTTCGCAAAGACTGTGTTAGCCATGAGTAAATCTTGAGTTTACCTGTTTGTAATCTCCCAGAGATTCCTTGATAATGAGTCTCATACTCTCCTTCATGCAGTTCTCAATCTCTAACATCCATTCCTCCACATTACCAGTGGGGTACATAGTCTTGACAAAGTCTACCTCCTCACCTTCAGCGGAAAACATCTTGGTAATCTTCAAATCTTCCTCAAATCGTAGCTGTTACAAAATATAGAAATTAGTTTTATTTCTATAGAACTATAGTTTTCAGAAAGACAGGATTACAACTTGGCAAACATTCTATATTTTGAAAGCTTTAGCAAAAAAGTTTTTACAAATGGATCCAGCATCCAAATCTTTATGTTTACATTGGATATTTAGCCGTAAAATATATCAACAAAAGTCTGTTACAAAAGACTTACATTTATAGGCCGAACTGAAATTATGACAGAATTTTAGAAACAACAACTATCGAACACTGAAAAAGTTTCTATGAAAATATCTTAAGAGGGAAGAATTCTTACAGCAGATTTCCATTGTGGCTTTTTTTTGACTGCTTGTTATGTGAGCTGTGTTATGTATACTTATTCAACATCTCATTATTTCCTATTACAGTTTTTAAAATTAAGAATTTGCCAGAATCCTGAGTGCTACATATATGTGTATTTATTCAAAATTCATTCAAACTTCACATGCCCAGAAAGATCTTAACAGGAATCATCTGGTCAGTGCTCATTTCAAACCTGTTCATACATAAACAGTTTTATTACTGTATATGTATACACTTACTTTGGCTGAGAATCTAGGATTATTTTATGATGGCCTTAGGCATTTACTTACTTTAGCAATATTCTCAAAACATTTCTTCAAGTGAGGCTGTACAGCCTTCGGATCTTTGGTCTGTGACAGAATTTCCAGCAATTCATCGTCAGACAGGAAGTAGAATCTCGGGAAAGCATTTCTCTTGGTTTCAAGATATTCACTAAGTCCTTTCTGTACTTGTTCAAGGAGTTTGTTACTTTCACGGAGATTGTCGAGCAGACGGTTGTCTGGACACAAGGAGATGACCTTGAAAAGATAGAAATGTATGTTATACAATTTTTTTTTTCAAACATCATCAATAAAAACAATGAAAATCAATGAATCGGAAGCATCTCCTTTGATTTGCATTCATTACTTGAAGTATCTGTTTTGTTTATTTCCTTTAATGTTTTTTTTTTGTCCTTCATTTGTAGCTATGCAAATTGTCTTGTTTTTAAAAGTCTTTAGCAATTGAATGAAAGTGTGTCATAATTTCCCCCTTTTTTGAGTAAAATCTTAAACCATAAACCAATGACTAGTCTGGCTATCAATATTTTTAACTTTCTAAAAAATGTCTTCCAACTGTGGCAGTTTGTTTATTGTATGGCTTAGGAAAAAATATCTTCCCAGACATTACCTGTGGATTATCCCTGGCAGTTTTCATGATCTTTCTCCAGATCCTGTCCATGGTCTGGTATCTCTTACTCTCTACTGGTAGCTGTCTCTGGATGTCATCAGAGCTAAAAATAGGCTCCAGGTATAACCATGATCTCTGGCAAGCCAACCATTCATCCAGTACATCCTGTTATACGAAAGTGATAATTTTGTAAAATTGTTATAAGAACTATCAGCCATTTTTAATAAAAAAATGGACTTTACAAAAGGAATCAGCAAAAAAATAAATGCACGGTTATAACTGCATAATCCTATTCACGAACTTTTAATAGCACATGCTTTTAAAAAGCCTGATTTTACTTTTGACTATTAAAATTCTACCAAAAGGATTTAAAAATATTGAAAAATAAAAATGACCTGTCAATTTATAAAGTTTTCTCTCAGAAATCACCTTGATTTTTGTCAGCAAAATGTGTCTGTTTTCTTTTTAAAGTAAAGGAATATTGGTTTTCAAGAAGAATTAAAACATGCTTTCTTTGTTTCATATTAATTTGGTCGTAAATATTTGGGTTCCTTAAACATGTCATCTATATGTACCTGTGTAGTTTTGAGTTTGTTTTCCCAATTGCTGATACGATCTTCAAACGGCTTCTTGTACGGGGAGAAAGACATGCTCTGTGTCATAACGATATGATCGTCCAATAACTGAGATGTTTCTTCTGAAGCCTTGAGGATGTATGTTCCTGTGTTTTTGTAATCCTTGATCTCAAAATATACTGGTTCCCATTCTTTCTCCATCTTGTCTAGAGCCTAAAGAAAAAAATCAATTTAACATGGTTTTCTCATTATAACTTTAGTTTCTGTTGTTGATTGCTATTCAGTGTTCTTTTGTAATTTTTGTGTTGTTTGTTTTTTCGTGCTGTTCTGGTTCCTGTTTACTGGTTTTGTCTTTGACCTGTCAGACTTTTGACATTGGGAAGCCCCATTGGTAACTCTGCATCTTACAATTCAATTTAGTTTTTCAGATATTTGTATCAGTATTTCAGATTCATATTGAATAACCCTTCATGGATGGTATTTATTGAAATGCTCACAGATACAGTTGATTTTGGTTGAGTCACTTACAAAGTGTTTCCCTACGTACCTTTAATATTTTGATGGAACAACCCTAAAACTGGTAGACACATGGTACCTAAATTACAAAATTACTCATGCACATGCTGAGCAGTTTTTTTAATCCTTCTTCCTTTATGTTTTTGCAGAAAATTTTGTCATACATGTACTATACCTGTTCAATAGAGTATTCTTTTCCTGCGACTTCTGCCACTTTAGTAATGGTTGCCATATGTTTATCTAGTCCCATCTCCAAACATTTAGAGAATGTTAGGTTCTTCTTTGGTCTCACAGCCATGCCAATGTCAGCTGACAACTACGAAATAAAAGTACATGTCATGAAAAATTCCTTAAAACAAACAGAGCCATGAACTGGTCTAAAAGTTGTTTCTCATAGGCCTATTATTGGCCCTGGAATTAGCACATACTACAGTTTTATTGTGATAGTACTGTGTTGTTTGTTTTGGTAACATTTTAAACAAGGGTAAAATGGAGAAAATCCTGCACAGAACATCATAAAGAAAACATTTTCATTCATCACATACCTGTTCCCAATGTCTGTTTCTCATACCAGGATTCCTCAGACCCTGGATCAGAGGTATGGATGGTTTGAAGTCTTCTATGTTACCTCCCCCCACTTCCCCTATACACCACCCCAGCCCTCATAAAGCCATACCTGCTCCCAATGTCTGTTTCTCATACCAGGATTCCTCAGACCCTGGATCAGAGGTATGGATGGTTTGAAGTCTTATATGTTAACCCCCCCCCACTTCCCCTATACACCACCCCAGCCCTCATAAAGCTATACCTACTCCCAATGTTGTTCCTCATACCAGGATTCCTTACACCTTGAAAAAGTGGTATGTAAGTTTGAAGTCTTTTATCTTACCCCCATCTCCCTATTCCCCATCCCAGCAATTAAAAACTCTTCAATGCCCACCCAACCTGACCCCACTCCTAATGAAGCCATACCTGCTCCCAATGTCTGTTTCTCATACCAGGATTCCTGAGGCCCTGGATCAGTGGAATGTAAGGTTTGAAGTCTTCTATGTTACCACCCCCTACTTCCCCTATACACCACCCCAGCCCTCCTAAATCCATACCTGTTCCCAATGTCTGTTTCTCATACCAGGATTCCTGAGGCCCTGGATCAGTGGAATGTAAGGTTTGAAGTCTTCTATGTTACCACCCCCTACTTCCCCTATACACCACCCCAGCCCTCCTAAATCCATACCTGTTCCCAATGTCTGTTTCTCATACCAGGATTCCTGAGGCCCTGGATCAGTGGAATGTAAGGTTTGAAGTCTTCTATGTTACCACCCCCTACTTCCCCTATACACCACCCCAGCCCTCCTAAATCCATACCTGTTCCCAATGTCTGTTTCTCATACCAGGATTCCTGAGGCCCTGGATCAGTGGAATGTAAGGTTTGAAGTCTTCTATGTTACCACCCCCTACTTCCCCTATACACCACCCCAGCCCTCCTAAATCCATACCTGTTCCCAATGTCTGTTTCTCATACCAGGATTCCTGAGGCCCTGGATCAGTGGAATGTAAGGTTTGAAGTCTTCTATGTTACCACCCCCTACTTCCCCTATACACCACCCCAGCCCTCCTAAATCCATACCTGTTCCCAATGTCTGTTTCTCATACCAGGATTCCTGAGGCCCTGGATCAGTGGAATGTAAGGTTTGAAGTCTTCTATGTTACCACCCCCTACTTCCCCTATACACCACCCCAGCCCTCCTAAATCCATACCTGTTCCCAATGTCTGTTTCTCATACCAGGATTCCTGAGGCCCTGGATCAGTGGAATGTAAGGTTTGAAGTCTTCTATGTTACCACCCCCTACTTCCCCTATACACCACCCCAGCCCTCCTAAATCCATACCTGTTCCCAATGTCTGTTTCTCATACCAGGATTCCTGAGGCCCTGGATCAGTGGAATGTAAGGTTTGAAGTCTTCTATGTTACCACCCCCTACTTCCCCTATACACCACCCCAGCCCTCCTAAATCCATACCTGTTCCCAATGTCTGTTTCTCATACCAGGATTCCTGAGGCCCTGGATCAGTGGAATGTAAGGTTTGAAGTCTTCTATGTTACCACCCCCTACTTCCCCTATACACCACCCCAGCCCTCCTAAATCCATACCTGTTCCCAATGTCTGTTTCTCATACCAGGATTCCTGAGGCCCTGGATCAGTGGAATGTAAGGTTTGAAGTCTTCTATGTTACCACCCCCTACTTCCCCTATACACCACCCCAGCCCTCCTAAATCCATACCTGTTCCCAATGTCTGTTTCTCATACCAGGATTCCTGAGGCCCTGGATCAGTGGAATGTAAGGTTTGAAGTCTTCTATGTTACCACCCCCTACTTCCCCTATACACCACCCCAGCCCTCCTAAATCCATACCTGTTCCCAATGTCTGTTTCTCATACCAGGATTCCTGAGGCCCTGGATCAGTGGAATGTAAGGTTTGAAGTCTTCTATGTTACCACCCCCTACTTCCCCTATACACCACCCCAGCCCTCCTAAATCCATACCTGTTCCCAATGTCTGTTTCTCATACCAGGATTCCTGAGGCCCTGGATCAGTGGAATGTAAGGTTTGAAGTCTTCTATGTTACCACCCCCTACTTCCCCTATACACCACCCCAGCCCTCCTAAATCCATACCTGTTCCCAATGTCTGTTTCTCATACCAGGATTCCTGAGGCCCTGGATCAGTGGAATGTAAGGTTTGAAGTCTTCTATGTTACCACCCCCTACTTCCCCTATACACCACCCCAGCCCTCCTAAATCCATACCTGTTCCCAATGTCTGTTTCTCATACCAGGATTCCTGAGGCCCTGGATCAGTGGAATGTAAGGTTTGAAGTCTTCTATGTTACCCTTGATTTCTGCTGCCACTTGTTGAACACCTGTTTAAAAAAGATTCCTGATGACATTTTAGTTAAAAAAATAAACATTATTTTTCTTAAATTCCATTTCACTTCTATCAAAAAGGTGATAAATTGTTAAGAGGACCAATAAAGTAGTACATGATGTTCTGTTTTTTGAAAAAATAAACAAATTTTCGCATGTTCTTGCTATTTTGACACTATTTGTTGCTTTTCATCATGTTTAATGTAGAATCACATTTCAATTGTATCATTCTACTGTTGATTTTGGCTCAATTTCAACTGTTTGAGACTTCTGCAATTCTGTTTTGAGAAAATCAAGATCATTAAAACAAACCTGGCATTTCTTGGAAGACTTTGTTAGACTTATGCATAGTTTTGTAAGCATCATTGACATTTTTCTCAACCTCCTCAGCATTGATGGCTTCCAGTGGGTCGTTCATCCAACTCTCGTGCCAACGTAACCAATCAGATGCCGTAAGCCAAAGGTTACGGAAAGGTTCAAAGTCCTTAACGAGCTTTCCTAATTTGTCATACTATAATAACAAACACACATCTATGGTCACATGCAAATCAAGCTAAAAATAACTAAAAACACATCTAGGAAAATTATTGTTCCTATAAATAAACTGACATCTCCAAATGAAATTGATTATGAACCAAGAACCGAATTCAGGTGCATAATAAACTAAATTATCTCTAATTCTTGTTCTTGGTGCTGTAATGGAAAATTTTATTAGCACCATAAATGAGATAAAAAATCTGTCAAAGTCAAAAATGATCGGATTTTCGTTTAACAGACCTGAAATCAATTCCCAATTCATGGCACCCCACCCTTATGTGGTTTACCAAATATAGAGTGGCTGTGATAAGTTGTTGTTGAGAAAACTGTTTCAAAAATTTCTTCCCTGCCGCCTGCTTAATGTCTTGTTACGAAACATTCTGGTTCAATTTAAAGACCTTTTTGTTGTTTGGTGTACAACTTTATTAACAAATTCATTTGGAGGTGTCATGAAAATTAAACTAGTAAAAGTACACTGGTGAACATATAAACTTACACAAAAATAACTATTCTAAATGTTCTTTGGAATATAGGAAAAAAGACAAATCAGATATTTAGGACTCAGGTAAACGTTAAAGAAAAATTAATATGGTTCTACTATAGATTTTTTAAGAGCAACAAACCTAAAATCAAATCCCATGTTGTGCAACCCCCCAAGCTGTATACAAAATATCAAATAGCTGTGATTAGTAGTTGTGGTTGCTGGCAAAAACTGTTACAAAAAATTCTTCCCCACAGGGTTCCCACTATTTTTTGGACACAAAATTCCAGGGTTTTTCAAGGACTTTTCAAGGGTATTGAGGTCATTTTCAAGGATTTAAATAGTCTGCAAAAATTTTTAAAATCCAATATTTTTCGGACTTTTTTTTATCAAAAACAGATCTGCATATTACAAAATTCCAGGGTTTTTCAAGGATATTTGATAAAATTCAAGGATTTTTCCAGGTTTTTTAACATTGAAATGGTATTCAAGGACTTTTCCAGGTTTCCTTGAATTCAAGGATGGCGTGGGAACCCTGTCCCCACCCATCTACCTGCTCGCCACCCTACATTCACCGTTTAATAACCCTGATTTTTTACCGTGTGAAATCTGGCCAAAAATCATTAGATCAAATTGCTTGTGTACTGTGTATATCTGATTTGCCTTATGATTTTTTATAAACAAAACATCACATCTATAAAATTATTTTTGTTAAATAAAATATAAACTATGGAGGTAACTAAAATCAATTATGCATAAAAAATGAATCATTGTGCATAAACTGCATAAAACATAAAAAAACATATACACAAAAGAAGATATAACTTAAACTATACAGATTAGTTGTTAGAGATAAAGTCGTAAGCAAGAAAATGGGTGAGATTTGGTGACTAACAGACTAAGGCATCATCTAAAGTATGGAAGGAAATATCAGCTGAAAGATAGAGAAAAATGTAATAGAATTTGGTGCTCTAGAAGAGAGAATAATATTCTATTATATTAGAAGCCTAATTTAATATTATCTCTGTGTTGGAAATATAACAAGTTAAAAGTCTAAATTTCTGTATTAATGCTATTGAAATATGATACTTGTTGAACAAGTATGAACTTTTTCTTGATAGAATGCTGCACAAAGATGTTAGAATTTGAAATTATATAAAATTGAATAAAGTAACCAAAACAAAATAAAAGGTAAGAATTAAAAGGTAAAATTATACACCAGCATTTACAGTGTTGAGACTAAGATAGAAATCAAGCTTATTTAACTGCCCCTTATTGTTATTTTGAAATGCTTAAACTGAAAGACAAAAAAATGTTACTTCAGCTAATAATTAAGAAAGAATGTGTCCATGGGACACAGATGCCCCCGCTGGCCCCAAACAGGAAGTAGATTTCTGACAGGTCTGAAAATTGCTTAGGACATACAGTTTGTCATACTGATCCATCCTACCAAGTTTCAAAACATTCTGGTATACAGTTCCTCAGAAAAGCTTGGCGGAAATTTTCATAGTCATGTTCACATATTTTAACATTTGCCTAAGTACCAAACAGGAACTAGATGTTCGACAGGTCTCAAAGTCGCTTAGGACGTATAGTTTGTCATACTGTACCATCCTATCATGTTTCATGTTTCAAATCATTCTCATGTACAGTTCCTGAGAAAAGCTTGACGGAAATTTTCATAGTCATGTTCACATATTTTAAAATTGGCCTAAGTCCCAAACAGGAAGTAGATGTCCGACAGGTCTCAAAAATGCTTAGGACATATAGTTTGTCATACTCAACCATCCTACCAAGTTTCAAATCATTCTCATTTATGGTCCTAAGAAAAGCTTGACGGAAATTCGTACGGACTTAATGCCCCCTGACATGTTGTCGCGGGGGGCATAAAAATATAGAATTCATATTATACACACATCATTCTTTTACTTTATATAACTGACTTAATCTGGTAAGGCTATTTTTGAAAGTTGACTTTTTGTGAAAAAAATTGTATAATATTGTTTAAAGAACAATATTTATTAATCAAAAAACAAGTAGCATACTACAAAGACAAAATACAGAAATGTTATCTCGTCATATTTCGAACACAGAGACCGCTCTAGTGAAGTCTACTGGTCTGTTTTTACAGTAGATATAAACCAGGGCTAGCTATTCAAGGACTCGGATATTGAAGGAGAGTATCTGAAAAAGAGAAAACTGCCACCATGGTTAAATAAAGGTAGTATTGGAGATATACACAGACTTGGACATTAAAGGAGAGTCTCTGAAAAAGAGAAAACTGCCACCATGGTTAAATAAAGGTTGTATTTGAGGTTTACAAGGCTAAGCAAGCCAAGGAAATAAGAGATCTGAAAAAATACAAGGTCAGATAGAGGTCACATAAATTTTTAAGGTACATGCATAATATTACAGCCCTTTGAATTATACAGATTGATAGATAAAGGTTGGTAAATAGTATTGGAAGTTCACAAGGATAAGCTAGCAAAGAAATGGGAGATCTGAAAAATATAAGTTCTGATATAGCCTATTTTTCTTATAAAATTGAAAAATTTGAAAAGGTTTCATTGTCCAAGTAATATTTATGTTTGAACTTTCCCTGTTAAACCATAGTAAGAGAGAGCAAAGCAGTAAAACTTAACATGGAACATTTAAAAAATAATTTAATCTTTTGCAAAAAGAATAGAAATTCATATTATCAATTTTACATAATCCTTTCTCAATATGTTGTCTAACCATGTAAATATAACAAGGACTGTAAAACTTATTTATAGATACACTTATAACTGGATAAGGTAGACTACCACCACATTTTGTTGGAATATATTTGGACAAGCTATTTATATAAATTCATGGATTTTGGTGTTGCCCATAAAGTATAACTTATTAAATGTAAATGATACATGTCAGGCAAGGAAATTTAGGCAAAGATACCAACAAGAGCAGGCTTTATATAGAGGCAAGATGGAAAAGGAAAGATACAATAGGAAATGTTATTATTTATTGTTGAATTTGAAATTTTTAAGCAGTGAATTATGGCAAGAATTATAAACAGTCTGAAAGAGAGAGTCTGTTAGACTTTTTTTATTATAATTAATATCAGAACAACCAGATCCAGTGGTTGATTTCTACAGATTTCATTAAAAAGTGACATGAGAAGTTTAGCAAAATCTTATTCTAGATCTGGCATTCAGTAAACCCCAACCATTGAAGCCAACAACTCACGTTTGTAACAGGCAAACCAAACAGTCTCTCTCTGTTGTTATAGGTCTGGGCTAGACCCTGGGCTTCCTTGAGCTGTTTGTTGATTCTTCTGACTTCATTGGCTATTTCTTGGGCTCTGCTGATATCTGTATGGGCTGCCATACCAGCTACTACCATCTATTAAGAAAATTATGATTCGAAAATGCAAATTATTACTATGTTTTATTCACAAGGTTGGACAGAGCTTAAATTTCTCAGTGTTTTAGGTAAGATTTAAACGAAGAATCCAGAAATAATTGACCTGTGACCGAACCAGTCAATGAAATAGAGTAATACTTAAATGAGAACAAAATCTTGAAAATTTTTAAACTACATGTAATTAGAGTACCATAAGTCAATAGTATTAAATGATCTAGTAAATCATTGCATGTTTTAAACCATTATATCTGTTTTGGTTGATGTATTATGCTACAGGCATTTTTTCTTTTTTTCCTTTTTCATTAAACAATCTTTGAAAAAATTAACTTAAAATATTCTTATGAATGCTATGTAAAGCACATTTTTCTAAACATGTACCAATGTTATTTTCAAAAACATCCTTCTCTAATATCTTGTAGCTTTAAAATACTATCCATTCATCATTTTATGTGGAGTATCAATTTTTATTGGTGTTGATCCATGAAATTTGGTTCCCTATCCAATGGAAATTTTACATTGCTATGAATATTCCAAATTCAGAACCACAAACTGGCATTTCTTCAAGAATCCAAGAAAATTGATACCCACAAATATAAATCAATCCACAATACCTGTAGTGTATCTAGCCTATCGTTGAAGTTAGCCTGATCAGAGGTCTGTAGTTTACGGAATCGTTCCTCATCCTCCTCCAGCTGAGTGTAGGTTGCCTCCATCTGCCTCTCAATCTTGTGTGGCCAAGCAATGGCTGTCCATCTATAATTGATTTGATTTCAAACATATGAACTATTTTTCTTAAGAGTTTTTTTTTAAATATAGATAATTTTTATAGGCTTGCCAAACAGAAGTACATTGAAATAGAGGCGATAGAGGTGGGGTAGCTTATAACAGCTTCTAAAAATTCATCTACTTTATAAAAGATTTGTATTTCTGTAGATTTATAGCATGCATGATGATTGTGATACATTTGTATAGACAATAATTTAGACTGTCTAAACAACCTTCATCTTGTTATAGTCTTCTATAATGCAAACACTCAAATCATCATATTGTGTATACAGATCTCATGGAAATGTTTAGTTAAACCCCCCCCCCCCCCCCACAAAAAAAAAACATCAATAAAAACTACAAAAATATGTTACAAAGACATAATTCCCATCTCACAACATTTGGGACAGACCAGCAGATGGACTTATGGACAATTAGACAGACCAACCAACCCAAACACTGTATGCCACCTACTTTCATAGATGTGGCATAAAATACACACACACAAAAATTATTACATCCAACATACTTTGCATTGAAATCATCTTGTGACAGATTATAATAGAATTCTTCAATCAGTTCGTAGTCTTCCATGGCCTTATCGATCTGTTCTTGGTGTTCCTTCAGTTTTTCTGGAATACCCTTCATCCATTCTCTCATGTCAGCTAATTCTTCTATACAGTTACACTTGTCATACAGCTTCCTGCTTATCTCTTTAAATGATTCACAGGCCTGAAATTATACATAGAAAAAAATGGTTATTAAACATAATTTTTAATAAGAATGTGTTTTTAATAGTAACATATTGTTCTACACTTGATTTGTTTAAGCAATTAAGAAACATGATCTTATTCCAATAATATCTTTATTTTATTCTCAATTTTTCAAATTGAAGAGGTTCATTAAAATATAAAAAAATGCTGCTAAGTTTGGTGAAGACATACTTTTCTTCAAACAACACCAACATGCCTAATTTTAACCCATTCTTATAAACAATTTCTGAAAAAAAACTTCAAAGAACATTTTGACAGAAATGAGAAAAAAAATGCCCAAGACAACTCCTCACTGTGATAAAAATAAAGCTTCACATCATCAGTCTGTTTCCTGAGCTTCCTTGCCAGTAGATCTAACACAGCCAAACTGAGTTCTTTCCTCTTTTTACACAGCTTCTGTTTGACCTGGGCTGTGTTAATTCCCCACCTACCCTCATCCCCCCACCAAAAAAAACCCCAAAACACATAAAGCCTTACATCGTCAGCCTGTTTCCTGAGCTTCCTTGCCAGTAGATCTAATACAGCCAAACTGAGCTCCTTCCTCTTTTTACACAGCTTCTGTTTGACCTGGTCAGTATTGACCCAGAAGGGACCAATCACAACATTGCTTGGCAAAGCCTCCTCCAGAATCTCCCTCTCACTGAGGTGGAGTTCTACCTCATTCTTAACCTCCTGGGCTGTGTGTTCTTGTGCATCATATTCCCTGAAAAAAAAAGAAACTAGAATCAGACCACAGTCCACAATTCTAACCATAGTCTTCTAAATTATTTAAAATATAAACTTTTGCACACAAAAAATTGACATAATGTTTAAATTATTTAGAAATATAAATTTTTGCAGAAAAAAAATGACATAATGTTTTTACCGTGCATTTGTGATGTGTTTTACCATAAAGACAAATTGAATGAATTTAAGTGTGATTTTTCAGTACTGTAAAAATAATTTTGATTGATATTTGATACTTTATAAAGAATGCTATCACAGTTGTTTATGTTCTGAGTTGCATTTTTTTTAAAATTCGATTCTTGAATCAAACATATCTGAAAAAACAAACAGCCATTCTGATGTGAAATGAACAAATATTCAACATCACTAGTCTGCAACAGTGAAAATCCTTTTGGGCAAGTGAAAATTTGAAGAAATGTTATATTGGATAAATAGAACAAAATCAAGGGCAAGTAAATTCCTAGGCTGCATTAATATACAATATGTTGAACTAGGAACTTTAAACCTTATTTACTTACTTAATGTACTTGTTGATATCTGTGTTCATAAGATCTAAATGTAGCCTCATTAGGCCATATAAAATATCCTAGATTCTCATCCCCTCCCACTCCGATTTTTCAGCCTCCTCAAATTTTTAAAAAAAATTGTTTTAGCAAATTTTGTTAAATTTTGGTCAATTTTCTTTAAAATGGCAGAATATTTTAATAAAATGGATAAAAAAATAAATAATAAAATTTGCCCACCCACCCCATATTTTCAAGAAATATGGATGAGAACCTAGGAATTATTTTATTATGGCCTTTACTTACTGAATGTATTTGTTGATATCTGTGTTCATAAGTTCTAAATGTTTTTCATATTCTTTGGCATAAGCTTTCATTGGTATGAGAGATTTCCTGATAGAATTACAGATTGTGTCTCTCAACTCCTCGACAAATGGTTCATGTTCCCCGACTGACTCTAACAATGGAGTTCCTGACCACACAATGTCTTCTAAGATATACTAAAAGGGGGTAAAATGAAAATTAATATTTAAACTTTTAGCATCTTCTTCCAATTCTTGTATTACTCTATTTTATTTCACAAGGTTGGGCAGAGCTTAATTTTCTCTGTCTTTTAGGTAGGATTTAAATGAAAAAGACCAACCAAGTCAATAAAATAGAGTAATATTATTAATTTATATTTTTTACTTGATTTGATTAGTTGAATCATACCAGGTGACCTGGTGATATTTTCTGATATTGACCTGTCACGTGCAAAAAAATGATATTGCACGGTCACGTGTTTCATTCGAACCTGGGTTTGTTTCATTCCCCGGCCGAGAAGACACCCCAAAGGCAAAGCAGAAATTTTAAGTAAACATATGCAAATAACTACTTTCAAATGAGAATTTCAGCAGAGACGACTGAATTCCCAAGCAACGATTTGTTCATTTGTTGATTTTTCAAATGTTGATTGAAATTGAACAACTCTTGGAATGGGAATTCAGTCTCATCAACAAAATAAACAATATGTCAGCTGTCTTTCCCTTACTGCCTTAGACCTAAAAAGCTACCAAAGACGCCATTGAAAGTTCACTAGTGGATGGAATAGAAATTTAAAGGTTAGTTCTTCCATCTTACTACCCACACAAAACTATTAATCTTTTTGAAATGCTAGGTTTTCAGTATGAGAAATCTTAACAATATACAAATTGATTGCAATCACTACAGTCATGACAGTTTGCAGATCACAATTCTATGTAAGCACAACATTTTAATTACCAAGAATGTTGAATTAATAATATAACTAATATAGCCTTCAACCACGGTCGATACGAAAAATATCGACCTGAGATATGCATATCGACCTCCAACTGCGTTGTCGGGTCGATATGCCCCAGGTCGATATTTTCTCGTATCGACCTACTAAAAGGCTATATTTGTATAATATATATATTGTGATTTTTACCTGATCAGGACATAATTGTTCAATTATTCAGATTGCATCAATGTGTTCTTGTTATGATTAACAAATGTACAAAGTTTCATAAAGATCAAACTTGCAGTTTTTGAAGAAATCAGCTTAGACCCTAAGATAGACCTGATATGGAACTGACAAACTTTTTTTTTCTCAAAAAATTCTATAATTTCTGCCTGAATCAAAAATTTTCTAAATAAATTTCTTATACTTGTACAACTATGTAGTATGCACTTTTTGAAAAATCAAGATCTTTAAATTAATGAATGATCAATATAAAATGTTATGGTTGACCTATATTTTCAGGAAATTTAAACAGTTTGTAAATCTTTAAATGACAGATTTTAATGTTTATGTACCTTTTCTAATTGTGGGATGTTCTGCGTGGATAAGATTCCCTTGTCAAACAAACTGACAAGCATTGTCTCAAAGCTGTTGACATTGGTGCTGTAATGTGCTCCCTGAGTATCTAACATCAGATCAACTAAGAACAAGGCATTTCTCTTTGGTCTGAAATAACATTACCATCTTTTTAAACAATCAAGCATTAAAGGTTGTATGCATATTATCCTATACACCTGAAATAACATTATGTATGTGCATTCTATGAGATTGGTTGATTGTTAGGGTTTGACACTCTTCAAGACACAAATAGGCTGAACAAGACAGCAGGTTAAGATGGCAGAGAAAACCAGAGTACCCAGAGGAAACCACTGAATGATCACCATGTAGATAAGTGGCGGATCCAGACATTTCGAAAAGGTGGGAGGGGCACAGACTGTCTAAAAAGAGGCCCACTTTGGTCATGCTTCAATGATTTTCTACATATCCAACCAAATTTTTTTTCCAAAAGGGACCCCTGCCCCCCCTCTGAAAACAAATTCCATTATTCAGGACTTTGATTACCAATTTAAACAATTTGAACTTTGGGGTTATGATTTTTACTTTTTATTTCAACTTGTAAATCTTCATTCAAGAGCAAAAATTAACATGTATTTTCTTTTAAATATTTATATGGTCTTCCTTTTCTTATTTTTTTCTCATTATGACATTCTCAGTAATTCAATCCATCATAATAACTTTTAACGTACTTGAATGGACTTGTAATGAAGTCTTTTCCCCACACATAGTCCTCCTGAACATCAAGGCAGGAATGGCATGAGTCGACCACCATCTGAGTAAAACTGAGTAGTGACTCCTGGATAAGGTATCTCATAGAATCCTATAGAAAATACAAGATTAACATGATCAATTTACCTTAATTTTGCAAAACATCTGTCATGAATCTTTTCTTTTGGAATCTACTTTTTGTTTGATTCAATTTCTAAAGTTTTTTTTTTTTGGTTAATGATTTTCGTCCATTTTGTCCATGTTCTTATTAGCTACTATATAACACTCTTTTAAATTGAAATTGAAAAATAAACCAACAGTTTCAAATGAAAATTTAAAAACAAAACTTAGAAAAGAATTGAAAATGACAGTAATTCCACTGGTGTTGCAAAAACTTATAGCTTGGTCTTACATGAATGCCTTTTAACTAGCCAAAAAAACTAGTGATGTTTCATTATTTTTCGTGGGGTATCAATTTTCGTGGTTTTCATGGGTTGGGGTTATCTACAAAATTTGATTTCCCATGGAAAGGTAATTCAACATTTCTTTGCATACTGTTAACTTCAGAACCACAAATTCAAGAACCCACCAACTGGCACTTTTTCAGTGATCCATGAAAATTGATATCCACCAAAATAAATGAATCCAAAGTATAAATTGCTAAATCATATACCTGCATGATAAATTTAACCATCTCCATGAAGGCTTTAAGTTTCGAGATCTGATAGACTTCCCAGTTTGTCTCGTGGATGTTGAACCATCCTTTTCCTACATCTCTGAGGGACGTCCTGATGTGTGTCCTCAGCAAGGTGATCCAGCTGTCTTTGAGGAACAACGACACCTGCAATACAGTAAATAACAATTTAAAATATCTTTTGAAAACTATTCATTATTTATAAAATAACACTCCTTTAATTGCTTTGTTTTATTTTCTTTAACTGACACTAAAGGAATTTATGTTTTTATTGTTGATTCTTATTGAATCAATGGTTAAATTAACTTGCTTAATATTGTAGACAACTAAAGATAGAAATAAACAGCATTATTTCAAAATGAGAATGATTTCAGGTGCTACAAAAGAGTAATCTGAAGTTCCTGTCTGTTGAATTGATTAACTGATTGTTGTTTAATTAAAATCATGTCAGCAATATTTCAGCAATAATCAGGACATAAACAAGTCCTGTCTGTTGAACACACCTAAGCTGTCAAATTGCCAGTATTTAGTTCAGAATGAACCAAACTGATAACCTAGATCTTTTATGTACTCACCTGAGATGTAGCTTGTGACTGTGTCTGTTCGAACTCCTCTAGCCTCATTGGTTTGGTGGTAGGGATATGGAAGAGAGACATGCCACAGACTTTGTTACATTCTGTCCTGACTTTCCCTGTTGCCTCGATACTCTCCTTACGTGTAAGCAGTGAATGGAAGGCAAACTGATCATAGTTCTGATCATATGGGTATTCAGGCACATCAATGACACATCCTGAAAAACAAAAGAAATCAATGAATTGGGATTGCATTACTCTTATTTGATGAACTTCTTAAAGATGTAGATATAATATTAAAACGAAAGAATATGGAATATGTGCCAGAAAGACACAATCCACATATTGAAATGATTTTTATAAATGTACAAAAGCAAATTTTCACTGTTAGATTGAAAATTATACCCCATATAGTGTGTAATTTTAGAAGTCTTTATTTTTAGCGTCTTCAAGCAACACACAAGCCTTCTGTCATTTTGTCATGATAATCTATTGGAACAATTATAAAGTTATAAAATAAATTCCAGATAGTATGTTTACCTTTCTCAGGAACAACTTCTTCTTTCTCTTCTGGTTTGGTAACAAAAGCAAACGTCATAGGATCTTCTTCTACAGTCTTATCAAAGATTATTCTGTTCATGGACCAACAAAAGTCTATGTTTACTTCTTTCTCAAGGACTTGGATGTAATCTTCTAAACTGTAAAGAAACATTGATAATTATTATAAGGAGCACCAAACACTCTTAGGGAAATGAAATTTACTCAATACGACAATTTCCGGTTAGTGCGGAATGGCTGGGGAATCCAGAAAAAGTTCTTTTATTATAATTTTTTCTAGGCATGAGGACTTCCTGTGCAATTAAGAGCAATAGATCAAAATAAATATTGCTTTGTTGTTTATTAAAGAAGGAATCTTTTATTTTGACAATATTTCTACACACGTAAGAATATTTTTTTATTCAATTGAAGTATTTACTGTTTATAGAGATATTATTGTTTTGATGAATCCACTTTCACTTTTGAATAAGTCTACAGGGCAGCAAACCAGTTTGACTCACAAACTAGTAAAGTCACGTGATAATTTCTGTGTAATTGAGGGATTTTTTTCCGGAAAAGCAATGAACTCGAAAATGACGTATTAGGCATTACCATCTCTATAAAAATCAAAGTACTGAAAGTTATGGTAGCCGGGATAATCTACAAGTTTTAAATATTTTTTATATATACATGTAGTATAAAAGTAGAGAAGTAATTGGATATTGAAAAAAAAAAACTATATTGCAAGCGTGTATTTATATGTCAATTGCTTTGTGACAAGGCACAACAACCATCAGCTTGCTTTTGATTGGGCAGTCACTGAAAGGCTATCATACGTATAGCCGTGGCTAATCGCTTCAGCGATTATCCTGGCTAATAATTATAAAGTACTAGTATTTATATTATCAATGGAGAATATTAAATAACTTAATCACTGAGGTGATTTAATTCTTCTTATAATACTTTTAAATGTTTTTATAAACATAATTAATAACATCGATTTTCATACTTTTTGTCTTTTCCTATTCCAGGGCTATTTTTAGCGCAATCCACCATTCTTTTCAGAGAAGCCTGATCAAGTTCGCCAACTCCATCCATTGGCATGCAGTCAACATACAAGTTGTATCTCAGGAGAGCTTCAGTGTCTTTTCGAAGCTTGAATGCGTCTGAAACTCTCTCAGCAAATATTCTGGGATCCTCAGCTTTAAACATAACTCTGATCCTGGGAACCCAGTACTGGTTCTTCAAATTCATTCTGGTTCCTAGAAAAAAAGAAATATTGAAATTAATATCTATTGAAGTATTTATGACGATGTGAAAATACTTAATTATTTTGATATGCTTATATACAGTCTCTTTGAAGAAATTATGATTTTATAAAATATCCAATATGCTGCAAAAAAATTCTTATTGAACAAAACTTTTTGCTAAAATGGCAAAAGTTTTGTTGTTAAAGGTTCAACTTTGCATAAATTTTACAGGATTACTCTTAATTCTGCAGGGATGTTATGTTTATCCCATGTTAAAGCATACGCAGTTTTGTGAACATCCATCTTACAATTTGAGAATCCTAACATGAGTGTGACAAACAAACTGATTGAACAAGATGGGACTTGAAGTAAATAGGAATGACATAAAATAATTTGAATGTTTCAAACAAAGAATTTTTCTTATGACACAAATAAAAATTAAAGTTTGTTTTTGTATGACAAAATGATGTCTCCTCCATTCAAACATCTGTAAGACCAATATAAATTTGATAAGAATCTCCTGGTAAGATGCACAACAACTACGGTTTCCTCCCTACATACAAATTTTCATTGAAATCAAGTCAGTAGTTTTTTTTAAGGAGAAACAGTGTCAAACTTAGTGACAGACAGACTCACGGACATGACAAAAACAACATGTCTCTCCAGCAAATTATGGGGAGACATAATTTTCAAACTAAGTTTTTTACCATCTGATTTGACTCCACCATTTACAACAGCATTTCCAGATTCATCAACAATTCTTCCTGCAGCATTACATTTCTGTACAAAGAACAGTTTCTCTTTTGGGTCATAATCTAGGACACCAACATCTGTCCATTCATATTTAATCTTAGGATCTGTTGGGTCCACTGCAAAATTATAAATAGAAATCTTAAGAGCATTATATCTATCAAAAATATTAATAAAAGAATGTAAAATTTAATATTTTGTTGTTGTCCTACTTAAATTAATTTGGTGGTTTGTTGTACATGCTCTTTTTGATACATGTGGATCAAACAAGGGAGTCAGTTTTATTGGTGGGGAAGGAGTCACTTTTATTGGTGGGGAAACAGTAATTGTAAGGGAACTGAGGACCTCGATTTCAATACTCTAAATTTTTTTATTTGTATGGATACCAATTTTTGTGGTTTGATGAAAATGATAAGTTTGTGGATTCTTAAATTTGTGGTCCTAAAGACTACAGCAAACTGATCAATGTTAAATGTCTTTTTTGTGGGTGTAAAATTCTTAGGTAAAGGCCAAACACGAAAATCATAAAAATTGATAGTCCCAGGAATAATAATGAAATCAGATAAGGTGAAGCTATGGAACTTCAAGAGATATACCCTGTTAACTCTCAAAGATAAGACCTTGTTTTGAACAAATATCACATTTTGATTTCTGTATTGAGACTTATCACAGTACATGTATTTTTGACCATTATGTCTATAATTATGAAGTTTTTCATAGGATTACTTACAATCTTTATCTGCATCTTTTGAGGGTAACAGTGCGAGAGCAGGGACTGGTTTCCTAACCCCATTATCTTGTCCCATTTGTAACCATTCTGTTGGCAGACGACAGTCGTATTCCTCGCTGTCGAACAGATGTAGGGGTAAATATGGAGGGAAAGGGGCGGGGTCATTGGGGTCCATGTTGATCTGGACTGGCATGTCACTCTGTTTGGGCATCAGTTGATCTATTTTAATTCCCAGGTCTTTCAATAGATTTTTAAGTTCCAATGTAGCATATAACCTTCTTCTCCTGTTTAAAGAAATGAAAAAAAACTTAGTTGATAAAAGAAATAAATAGCTGAAAATTCTCTTACCTATTTTAAGGTGGCTTGGGGGTATAAGCAAAATCCATCAGATTTTTTGAATATTTTGCAGAATTAAACTTTCATAAATGAACATTGAAAAAATGCACACACAAAAATTTGGGGGCACGAACATTTCTACAGATTTATTATCTTGTGTAGTTGGTGACACAAAGCTTTGTTTTTCAATAGATTTATTTATATTTTACAAATGACAAGCTATCTATGATATCTTTTGAAAAAAAGTTGGGTCACAGACCTTTTTTTCTAGCTATTTAAGAAAAACTAACTAGTTCTACCCATTTCTATTTAAAAATTTGTCACACATTTTCCCAATTATCTCCCCTGAAAATAGAACTTTTCAGAAAAAGCTTAATTACTTTTTAGATATCTATGTTATAACTGTTTCATCAATAAAATAAAATTAAGAATTAAATTTTGCATCTCTTGTTTATTTAATTTAAATGCAGACTAAAGATGCAAGATATCCGAAAAGATGCTCAGTGTTATACCCCTGAACCACCTTTAGCCAAACCACACCACGTTTTAAAGTTTCTATCAAAAGAATTGTATGTGTCTAGAAAATTGTATATATAGTACTAATGTTTGAAAGTCTTTTGTAGGGGCAATATGTTTATACATTATTTTTTCATAAGAATTATACAAATGTTTAATATATTAAGCTGTCCCAAATGCCAACTGAAATCTTGCTGCAATTGAAATATATAATTTATTTTATCTTATTAAAGCACACAGTAAACCGCATTGGTTATAGCTTTACAGGAAATAAAACATATACATGAATACAAAAAAAAAAACAAAAACAAAAAAACAAAAACATAAAGTCACAATCCTACAAAACTATGAGCAAACTATTTTTAATTATTGTTTTAATTCAGATGGAGTCTAAGAATAAATCACATAACAAGCAAATGTGTTAAAAATACACCCCTGCCAATACATGTACATTCACTAAAGGGAACTTTACCAGAAGCTAAACCTGATCTTGAATGGACTTATGATACCATATAGCGGGTTTTTTTCGTGGGGCTAAATTTTAACCGTTTTTGTGTCAAAAGGTCTATGAAAAAAATTTGCTGGTTTTGTTTTCGCAGATTATAAATATGTTTTCATATGATTTGCGTTAGATAGATAATTTCACAGGATTTATTTTCACAGTTTCTGTCGACCCGTGAAAATAAGCGAAAATTAAACCACCACAAAAATAACCCGCTATACGGTTTTCTTTCTTAATTCTTGTAGTGCAGTGACATAAAAAATACATGTACATGTAGATTACATGACTTTAAAATTAACAGAAAAAAAACTTCATCACAGTCTACTGTCCTGAATTCTTTGACAAAGTTTTACCTTTCAACTTCAATCTTCCTTGGACAATCTCCAGGTTTTGTGTAGAATGGTAGCTGAACTTTTGGTTCATATGAATTCCTGGAGAAATCCTATAATAAAGACAAAAACATTTTAACTTACACCAATGTGATTAAAATCAGATGTTAGTTTGGCTTCATTGACCTAGTACAATTATAATCTACATGTATGATTTACTGTGACTGTACTTAAATTTATAGGCTCCAATTTTGGATATTGGGAATGAAAATTGATGAATTTTTGGATTTAATTTTTGTATTAAAAACGAAAGAATATGGAATATGTGCCAAAAAGACACGATCCACATATTGAAATGATTTTAATAAATGTACAAAAAGCAAAATTTCACTGCGTGTGAACCGCTTTTCTGGATTAACCTTCATCTTACACGCTAGGAGTAGAAAACTTGGAAAACCAGTAGAATATTAGATTTGATTAAAAAAAAATGCCCCAAAAAATATTACAACAATGAACAAACAGATAAATCTATCAATTTTTAAAGAAACAGCCAAACGTTGTCAAATTTTGGAAATATGTAAACTGTTGGTTGTTTTTTTTTTGGGGGGGGGGGGGGGGGGGGGATTCTTGCCTAAACTTGCTAAAATGTGAAAATTGAAACCCTGGTTACAAAATATACCACTTTAACAGATTTATTCTACATCTTGTATCTAGGACATATATTACACCATGCAATACTTTAACAAACTTTTAGCAATTGTTTCCGCTCTTTTTTTGAACATGAATATTTTTCAAGTTTAAAGATGACTATTGTGATCTCTTGTGACATTCCAATAATATTTTTTTATATATAAATTATCATGCAAATCAACTTAAAATGATCACATAAGTGTTTTATAATGATATGAGGTTACACCTACACTCAAGTAGCAACCAAAGGGCCCTTTAAAATTTAAAAAGAAAATTTTAAATTCCAATCTTTTTTTAATGTTAGTTAATGTATATCTTTGACATGTCAAGGTACAAGCTCTCATTGAGGAATCTCCCTAATGCCCCTCCTCCGAAAAAGGAAGGAAGGCAGATCAAAAAAATATAAGCAACTTTGTAAATCTTACCGAAATAGCTGTGATTTCTGTTGAGGGTCCATAGGAGTGATCTTTAATCTGTTTTAGTACATCACCTTTCTCCTCAAATGCAGTGACTAGAAAAGTTACAATTAAAATAATCAGAAATGAAAAAAATTGATAATAAAGTCTTGTTGAGTTGAAACAGTTTCCTTTTGAAAAATAGGGAATACATAACATATAGAGGATATGTGTTTCTTGCGACCTTTATTCTAACATATATCTCACAAAGTATATTTTATAGATAGAGTAAGGTATTTCCGGAAATACCTCTTCAAACATAGACTTTCTACTTAGAAAGCTTCGCTTCGCTTTATAAGTATAAATATGATAATGGCGCAACCTACAGTACAATGATCATTAATATATTCATTATTTTTTTCACTTAGCGAAATAATGGTATACATACTAACTTCTTAATACAAATTTTACCATATTTTCATACTCATTTGAAGTTAATCTTTACTAAAGAATATACTAATAACTTGAAATTACTTATCAATCATTTAATATTGTTTTACCTGCAATTTTTTTGAAATATTAATATTTGAAGAAATTGAAGGGCAGATAACTCATATTTATCATTTGATTAATATGCTGTGTAAATTTTGCCCAATAACAGCAGTCAGAAGTGTCAGACAAATTTGACTAGGGACTAATTGGTATGGCAATATCATGCCTCACATGCTCGCGAGAGGGCTTGAAATGGCCATGTCTGGCCTTGCATATTCACAAGAGGACTTGTCATATAGCCTTTTGAATATATATCAAACTTAAATATTGTGCTCATGTGACATCGGCCATTTAACTCTCTGTCCTTTAAACAATAAACAAAGCATTTTCAAATTTTATTTACCCAGTATCATGACAAACAAACAATATTAATCGTAGAAAAATTAATATATCCCTTATTTAGCAAAGGCAGATCTAGGACAGGTGTACTCCCCTCCGTTGTCAAAAAATATGGTTAGGAACTGTATGAAACAAAAGGTCCCAGAAGGTTTTTTACCTTCAATAACTGCATGCCCCCTGTTAGAAAATTTCTGGATCCGTCACAGATTAGTGTGTAATTAAAACGGACTGTCCAGAGTATATGTTTCTAGGGGAATTTTAAGTTCTTATTTTGAAAATGATGTAGTGAAGAGATCATGAAACAGAATCTTCCATATCAGGTTCCATATAGTCTCTTGATCCATATTATGGCCTTGGCTGACACCTTTACCTAATATGGGAGTCTCAAAATTATATAGGACCTGATATGGTATTGAAAATTCTGTGTAATAATCTATAAATGTGTTAAATATGCTATAAAAATGTGAAATCTTTCAAATCTCCATAGTGACACCTGCACTAACTCCTGTTTTACTACATGTGCACATGTAGATGATAATTTCTATGAATTATAGAGTTGTATCAAATTTTAATAACTGAGAGGCAAAAGCATTCTTTTTTTTTTAATTATTTACTTTTTTACTGACTTTTCAGTAATTTTTACAGATTTCAAAATGATTTTATGTTTGTTGTTCTATGCAGTATTTGAAATTGATCAACAGCCCGACGCACTCCAGTTAAGGGAGTACAAGCTTGAGATTTTTAGTAATTAAAAGTTTTTTAGAATAGAAAATTTTGAAAGAATAGCTCAAAATAGCTAGACTTTATGAAAAAAGTTTTATAAAACATGGAGTCGTTTTCAAGATATAAGCACCTAAATATATGGCGGGAAAAAAAACTTCTCTAGATTTTTCATAGGAAATGCATTGAAAGTTCGTCTTCTGTTTTAAAATAGAAAATGTAATTAGAATTGAATGAAATTATTATAGGGTGTTTATTATGACCTTCTCTTAATAGTTCTGAACAAATATTAAGCAAACATGTTGAAATTTTTTTAATGCATTTGAATGGATAAAAGCCGAGGATTTCGAAAATGTTCAATTTCTGAAGCTCGTACTCCCTTAAAATAGATACCAAATCACACTTTTCCGGTGACCATTCCCAGATCCTGCTACCTAACAATCCCAAATGCCTGCAGTTTTAACAGTAAAATCCCAGATTTCCGGTAAATATATAAGCTTTCCTGCTGTCCTTGAAAAGGTCCTACCAACTCTCTACAAAAACCTTAGTTGTACAAAAAGAAGCAAGGGAAGATTCAGAATTTATCTAAATAGAGAGGGGGAAGTTCCACCCAGTAATTACAGGAAGGTGGGGAAATGGAGGTTTCCCAGCTCATTTTTGCCAAAAGTTTCTAAAACAACAAGGGGGTTCTAACTCATCACCCTCCCTCCCCCCTTCACACTACACAGTGCAGATTTTTAAACTACTGTTTAAAACTCATAAATTATATTCAAGATTGGCCTTAACCTCATGCTGTTTTTGATCAATAAAATCTCACCCCCTATATTGGTCATACTTATCTATACCTTTTGGTGTATGCTTTTCTTTGGCAACATTCCATAGTGTATCTTGTGCAGTTACTGGCCCATTTAAAACATACTGAAAGATCAAAAATCAATAATTTGTTTGTGTGCCAAATTCAACAGATTTAAATTGATATTGTAATATTAATTTGTAACATGCATGAACTATTAATGTAGATCAAAGAAAATAACCTAAAATTTCTTTATATGACATGTACATATATCATGTGTAGTTATTTTCAATCCAGGGCCAATTTCAAAACAGGGAGCAGCGAACGCCGGTCACATTGAAGGCGGCTGGCTGTTTTCAGCTGTGGAATTTTATACATTATCGTTAATATTGTTTATGTAGGTTATGTTGCATCCACTTTTCCAACATCTTCTATCAATCCCACCTTGTCCATACTTACATCTAACTGTCCATCACTTCCATCTGTTCCAATAATATCTGAATAAAATCCTCTCTGTTTGATTTCAGGATAAGCCTGTCCACTTGATTGTCCTTTACCACTTCCCACTCTAGTTCTGTTGGCAGAAAATGGCTTCCCACCACTTCTGCTAGGCCTGCCAGACATTTTTAACTGTGATTTCCAAAAAGGATAAAAATATGAAAATGAACCTTGTGTGTTAAAAAAAGAATTATACGTAGAGAAACTATAAGATCAGTTTGATGGTTGCCTTGTTGATGAATATGGCATAGAATCAGGAAATTGAACCTAATCTTGGTGCATCCATTTTAATTTATGGCAAGCTATATATGGGGCTCCCGCAGGGTACCCCCCTCAGGTCGCAAGGTCGCTTTTTAAAGAGGCATGAGGTCGCAAGGTCGCTTTTAAAAGGCATATTTTGGCGGAGGTCGCAGGTCGTTTTTTGGCAAAGGTTGATTTTATGAAGTGTAGGTCGGAAGTCGCCCTTAAAAAGCCCTCAGGTCGCAGGTCGTTTTTAACCCTGTGGGAGCCACATATATGGTTAAGGTTAGTTAAGGTTATGATGGTGAAATTTGTGCCCTGAAAAAATCCAGACTCCCATTTTTTTTTAATATAAAAATTTTAAAAGAAGGATGAACAAATACTGTCCCTAGATTGGCATAGATAGCTCACCAACCCTAACCCCCAACCAATATCAAATGGTCACTCAGACTCCCTAAGAAGGGTTTGAATATCAGGTGCAAATAATCATGATAATTCCTTGCTGTGAATTCCACAGGGTGCTTCGAAGTCATTGGAGGTCTCTAGAAGATACAAAACAACAACAGCTGGGGAAATCTACTCTGTGACCAATATTTTTTTAGGAAGTCAAAGTCATAATACATGTATTGGCCAAAATTTTACTTGCAAAGCTCAGCCATATACTGTATAGCATTTAGCAAGAGAGTGTTAATAATTATAAATTATTATTATTATGCACTTAGGCCCAAAAAAAAAGTAGGTGTGTTTACTGTCACACAACCCTACCTAATTTTTTAACCCCTAATCTAAAGTTTTTTTTTTAGCATTTTACATGAAGCACTGTTAAAGTCAAAAAGCTGCCCCCATAGACTCAATTGAGACTTTCAAGATCCTCACTGGAATTTACAATCCCCAGGTAACATCGAATCTGTTTACTCGAAACACCACCGAAATAGTTACAAGAGGCAACTCATTCAAACTGAAGAAAACCAGATTCAACCGTGATATCAAGAAATACAGTTTCACCAACCGAGTCATTGAAATCTGGAACAGTTTACCAGACTCAATTGTATATGCCAAAACAGTCATCCAATTTGAAAATAGACTCGACCGTCATTGGGAAAATCACCCAATGAAGTATGACTTCAAAGCTGAGTACAAACCGACCGGTCAGAAGAATGAACGCATTAGTTCAGATTGCAGACGAGCTGCCTATAGCGGACTGCGAAGGCCAGCGAGCAGAACTAACAAAGTGTAAGTGGTAAAAAAAAAATATAAAAAAAAATAATTTCCCACCTACTGACCCTAATCATAGATCTGTATATTTAATATACAGGTCTATGCCCTAATTTTTTTCAGCATGTGACAGTTAACACATATACTTTTTTGTTTGGCCTTATTAATAAGCAAATAATTTGGTTGTACGTTTTTATGAAATGGAGGGGAAACTACAAAATTCTATTATTATCACAGACAAATCTTTTTTCTCTCTCATTTTTTATCATGTTTATCATGCTGAAGACATGTTTATTTTGAAATCATTCGAAATTAGATTTACTTTTCAAACGTTGAGATAATTCAAAAAGCGTTAATTCAATTTCTTTCTCCACAAGCAAATAGACAAAATCTACAGACCTTTTATGTGCTCATGAACTAAGTTTAAAAATTTTGAGCTTGCAGGTTCTTGCGTTTACAAATGGCGTCTAAATCTTGGCAACAGGTTCTACCAAGTTAAAGATTAGCCACCAAATCAATTTTCTTTAAAAGATAAAATATTTAAAAAATAATTATTTGTATAAAATGTATGATAAAACTTTCAAAACATTATTTATTGAATTATTTACATCGAAAAGATTAAATTTGATCATTTTTAATGTTGTAATAGGTTTCTGGTCTTTAGACTGTTCTTCCATGCAATGTAGTTAAAAAAACGCGGGAAATTTAAAAATTAAGGTACTTGATATTGCCTTACATAAATATTTATGTAACCTGTACTTGTTTACAGTCTCTAAAAACATCACAATTTTTACATGCATTTGAAAGCTGACAGAATTGAGGGAGCAATCTTTTGGGATTTTTTGGGAAGGGGAGGGGGAATTGAAAAAAAAGTTAGGAATGGCACAAAGTCTGGAACTGAGGTCTAGAAAAAAAACACAAATGACAGGATGCAGTGGCGGATTCAGAGGGGGCGGAGGGGGCGTACCCCCTTTTAATTGAGAAATTTTAATTTTTTGTGTATAAAATTGACCAAGCTACTTTCAAATTTTCATCAAAATCTGACATTTTTAGCAATTATGCCCCCCCTTTTCCGACCTTTGGATCCGCCCCTGGGATGGTGTTTTTTACCAAAACTATTTAAAAAAAATTAAATAAAATTTAAATTTAGTCTCCAAAATTCCAATGCAAAAAGGCAGAATAAAAAGAAATTCATTAGCCCCCTCCAATGGACTTATAGTCTATCAGCCAAATCGAAAAAAGCCTCTAGTTTTCGAGATGAATGTCTACCCCTGGGAACAGCAGTTTTTTTGGTGGTTTGGTATAGTTTAACATCTCAACTTTCAAATTTACCTTGTTATACCGTACAAAAAGTGTCCAAACAGGGTATAACATGCGCCATTTTGAATGCACCCATTTTGACAGACATAACTCATTTTGAAAGCATGGAATTCATATTGCTGTCAATTTTTTACAATGCGATGAAATATAATTTTGTAAGGTGTTATGTAATCAGTATAATATAAATAAAACTATAGCGTATAATACTTATCGATAAGTATCGATGAAGTACCGATATCGGGGCTCTTTAAAACACTCTGTATACGTGGCTTTATTCGGTTGATTCTGAGAAAATCTGTAATTATTGTCTCAGGTTGATTTTTGTCATTTTTTCGTCACTGTAGTCATATTTGCAATGGTATGTTTGATTTCAATGACCATAAATCGTTCATTGATATGTATTCTTATCATAACAGTCGATGGTTATTTGGAAAGTTACACCAATGGGCAGATAATAGAGCCTCAATACTTCCTATGCATATTTGAGCTAAAACCTTTGCACGGAAACGATGCATTTAACATTCTGTTACATGATATCTATTCGATAAAAAATATGTTTTTATCTCAAATGTGTGGTAATATACAAATACACATAGATATACTCATCAAGAACCAAATTTGCACAATGATTTTTAGTAAAAGGGGGGTCTTTGTACATGCTTCTGAAGTACTTACTAAGACAATGTTTTGTTCTCTGATACCAAATGATTTGCACAAAACGGTTCAAACATGTAAAAATATAGTATAATTGAATATATGTACAATATATAATTGCGTATTTTTCTTGTTTACTTTGTTATTTCCATATCCTTTTATAAAATATTTGATGTGCAAATTACAAAATTTGAGTATATGTCTAAGACGAATAAGCTACATCTCATTTTAAAGAAATGTCACTAAATGAAAGTATTTTCCTCCATCAATAAAGCAATAATCGTTTGATATAAATCGGTATAGTTTTTTTTTATTTCAATAGTTACATTGTCGAAATAGGGGGGGGGGCTAATCTAGAAGTGTATTGTTTGAAAACTACCTTTTTATGGAGGTAATGAAATGCATCGAAATATTAAAGCCGTCACTACAGAAATCATTTAGGACATGTGTTGCAAAAGCGTTAAGTCGTGTACTTGTTGGGGCAAAGTTTGTTGTATCTCGGCACCAATAACATAAATGTAAGACGCACATGTTTTCCTGTCCTAAGCTTTCCGTTTGCAATAGTAAGTATACTAGAATGTGATATGATATATTGTTATATACAATTTTAAATTTTAAAAAAATAATAATATAAACTGTTCAATTAGTAGAAATAATCTTTTTTGGGTTACCTTGCCTTTTGTTTAAACATCAAATTTACGTTTGAATGTTTTTGAGTTAGTCTTAAATGTACAGTATGTGTTTAACAAAACAGTGGTTATTGAAGGGTTAGTTTTGGTGTCCTTGCATAACAGTCATGTTATCCTCTGGCCATGTATATGTAAAATTATACATGTTTAAGAACAAGAACAGCCATACTAGTTTATACAATTCGAAATTGAAATTTGATAGTATTGCTCTAATGTTTATAACTTTCTGTAAACTTTTAAGACGTAAAATTTGATTTATATCTCATACCATCGATGTGCTTCCTGGCACATAGCAAAAGGTTTTAACGATGGTCAAGTCTACATCAATGAAATGTCTTTGCATCATTTGATGAGTGTTCGGGGTAGTGGCTTTGCTGTTTCCGACAGAAACTCTAATATAACAATAGACAAAACCAGTAAACACCAACAAGAACGGGACAAAAACAGACAACATGTAAAACATGGAAACACAAAATAACTGAATATCAATCAACAACGCGAACTCCAGTCGATACAAGAGTGAACTCAGATGCTCCGGAAGAGTAAGCAGTTCCTGCTTGCTATAGCACATCCGTCGCGTTGCCAATAGTCCATTCAGCGTGTCAATTCCGGTAAAGGAAGACAAAACAAAACCCTATGAAAAACCAACATCTGCTCTCATCTGAGAGATCGAAATCCCATATTTGTCTATAAGTGCATGATGTCTTTCGTAAAATTTCATGAGTGAAGACAGCAACCGAGGAGCACATTGCCCTGTGTGAGCAATTTTTGCGTCAGACGTGTTGCTCTGCTAAGGAAATCGATGTAAGTCCCGCGCACGCTCTGGAGTAACGAATTAATTGGAGATACGCAAACTCCATAAGCTGGAGTGGACGGAATGTTGCGACACAACAAGGGAAAGTTGACGATTGGAAAGTTGAAGTCATCACGTTTGTCATAGAGCCTTGTTGAAAGTCTTCCTTGAGAGTCAATTTTGAAATGTAGATCTAAACATGAAGCAAACTTCATAGAATCCGTTGTGTCCTTTATCTCAAGCTTCTGGGGATATATGAGACGGAGAAAGTCACCAAATCGAGAATAGTTTAGTGAAAGGACATCATCAATATAAAGGAACGTGAGTTTGAAAGAGAGAGCCAGTCTACAATCTTTTTTGTCTAGAAGAGATTGTAAGAAGTCTGCTTCATATGAATGAAGAAACAAATCAGCAAGCAAAGGTGCACATTTAGTGCCCATTGGAATCCCTATTGTTTGTTGAAAAACACGTCCACCAATCTGAACAAATATGTTGTCAATAAGAAAGTTGAGCATGTCGATTATTTGGTCTTCTGTAAATTTGTTCTTTTTCTTAGACTCATTGATGACAAAGTAAGTCTTGGTATAATCGACTACTAGATATTTGTACCTGCGTTTTCCATTCTTTTTGAAAAAGCTGCGTTTAATCAGCTGTGCCAATCGCGATTTCAGTTGTTCATGTGGAATAGAAGTGTAAAGTGTGGAGAAATCCAATGTTTTGATCCTGTTACAAGATGAAACTGATTTAGAGTTAAGAATCTCCATCAGTTCTTTCGAATTCTTATGGATCCATATTTGATTGACACCATTTCTAGAATAACAACAATCGTAATATTTCTGGAGTCCGGATTTTATTGCCGTAAGTATTGAAGTCAACAGAACTGAAAGAGGCTTAATTGTACATTTGGATGACCCTGCAATGAAGCACTGTTTGTATGGATTTTTATGTAATTTAGGAATCCAATACATGGATGGAATGTCATCATTATTGCCACCAACAGAAAGGCCGGAGGAGGAAATGGACATATTTTAGATTGTCAATGATTTCCTCCTTCACCAGTGTTGTAGCCGTGTATGTGGTGCTATTGCTGGTACAACCAACCGCCAATTCAGCTGTCAAACAGTCAATATAGTGTTTCTTGCACACAAAAATGATGTTATTTGGTGCTTTGTCAATTTAGGTAATAACAAAACTACCGAACTGGGATGTATATTCTTATATATCTAAGAAGAATATACCAAACCAGAGAAATCGTCCTGATTGGGTACAACCAGGTTTTATGGTGCCAAATATCTTTTCCAAAGAGAGATAGGTTCATCATTTTTTTTCAGAGCTGGTGTTAACAAATGCTCTATAAATGGGCATATAGCACATCAAAGTAAACAAGGAAAATAAGCTTTTAGATATTGTAAATCTATCTAATGATAATATTTTTATATGTTTGAACCATTTTGTGCATTTTATTTCGTACTAAAAAACAAAATATTGTGATTCTTAATACTTTAAAGGCATCTACTTAGACCCCCCTTTTTACTAAAAAAAGCATTGTGCAAATTTGGTTCTTGATGAGTATATCGATGTGTATTTGTATATTACCACACATTTGAAATAATAACATAGTTTTTATCGAATAGATATCATGTAACAGAATGTTAAATGCATCGTTTCTGTACTAAGGTTTTAGCTCAAATATGCATAGGAAGTATTGTGGCTCGATTATCTGCCCATTGGTGTAACTTTCTAAGTACCCATCGACCGTTATGATAAGAATACATATCAATGAACGATTTATGGTCATTGAAAGCAAACATACATTGCAAATATGACTACAGCGACGAAAAAATGACAAAAATTAAGTGAAAAGAGCCACGTACACAGAGTGTTTAAAGGAGTCCCGAATGCAGTACTTCATCGATACTTATCGATAAATATTATACGTCATTTTTTTATTTATATTTTACTGATTACATAACACCTTACAGAATTATATTCCATCGCATTGTAAAAAATTGACAGCAATATGAATTCAATGCTTTCAACATGATTTGTGTCTGTCAAAATGGGTGCATTCAAAATGGCGCATGTTATACCCTTATTGGACACTTTTATTTCGGTATAACAAGGTAAATTTGAAAGTTTAGATGTTAAACTATATAAAACCACCGAAAAACTGCTGTTCCCCGGGGTAGACATTCAAAATGCTATTTTTGAGGGTTGGCTGATAGACTATTAGCTACCATTTGATTTTCACGGGGTGCTGTGAATATTTTATTCATCTTGCCTTTTTATTTTCAGAAAAAGCTGAGGCTGGAATTTTTTTAAACGCTTGAGCACATTATTTTTTTTTAAGCTACAATTTTTTTTCAGCGGCAAACCTACAATCCTCCCTTTTTTTCAATTCTTAGCAATGTACAGCCTTTTCTTTTTTTTTGCCATCCTGCCTTTTCATTTCTTTTTTTTTTTGCCATCCTGCCTTTTTATTTCAAATTTCACCATACTCTTCCCCTAAAAAACAAATGGTTGCTCCCTAAAGCCCCAGTCACACTGTCACGTATCGGCTTCCCCGTTTACTACGTTTTAAAACGTCACGTTTTAATGTAATTTATTGTCAAAGTTTTTGGTCTTCACGTTTAATTAGGTATATGCTACGTTTTACAAGGTTTTCTCACGTTTTACTACGTTTTACTAGGTATGGCAAGGTTTAACATCAGCCGTTTCATTAGGATTTACTACGTTTAGCTACGTGTGTGGTACGTTTCGTGAGGTATTACTAGGCTTTGTCCCGTTTTACAAAGTATATGTTACGTTTTACTACGTATTGATGCGGTTTTGCTAGGTATGTACTACGTTTTACCACGTGCCTCTACGCTGTGCAGAATTATCCGCGAAAACCGCATAATTTTCTCAAAATAAAAGAAATATATATTCACCAGGAAGAGGTAGTGAATGCTTTGTGGAGAAAAGTAAGGCTGTGATTTCAATCATATTTTAGTAAGTTTATATTAATATCTTCGCTCCAAAGACGGTGTAGTATATTACCATTGTTTGTCCGTTCGTCTGTGTGAAATACATTTTTTTTCTCAGTTTTCCAACTGCTTTTAAAATATAATAGACATGAAATTTTGCATTTACTGTAGTACCAAATGGTGCATGATAATTTTAGGTTCCTATCTAGCTAAACTGGTTTTACACATGTTGAAAAATTCCTATCACAGTTGTCTAACTATAGGTCGTAGAGGTTTTATTTTTCGCCTTCAATCTTATCATATGGTATAATAGGGTGCATATTTTATACTCCTAGGTCATCTACTTTCTGTTAGCCGAAATACTAAAGTTTTGAACAGAAGCAGGATATCACTAGTGTGCATTAGCTTACAAAATACTTGTTACAAATTGTATATATAACACAGCTTTAAGACTTTCACGCAAAGTACTATTTCAGTCTTTTCCTCGTTCCCTTTAAATAAGAGAAAAGAATCACCTTGTAATTTTATCCCAGTCATTTAATTCCAAAATAATTGGTTACAGAAAACTTGACAAATCGCTGCGATGAGTACAAGTGCCAGAGATAGGCCAACTCTGAGCCATGTGACTTTCTTCTTAACCTTTGCGTCATTCTAACTACATTCTTCTGGAACATAACTGGGTCAACTCGCAAACAGTTTCTAAAGGAAACAATATATCCTCACGTCCCAGTTCCTCTAAAATTGTTCGTACAGTCATGCCATGCCGAACTAGGATAATTATCCTACTTTTCCAATGTCTCACCCAAAATAAATGCGTTTTTCTTATCCTCTGGTAACGGTTTTGGTTGTATTGAAACAACAACAGCCTTATCTTGCAGAATACGCATATGCTCAATCAGCAACATCCTGTAATTTACCAATTTCATGGTACTTTATTAATTTTAGTGTGATCTAAATGAAGATTTTTTACAAAAGAAGGGTGAAAAAATAGGCGAAATGAAAGAGCAAGCATATTAAAACGTGATTATACCTACTAAAACGTGATAAAACGTGAAAAAACCTAGCGAAACGTAACATTTAACGTAAAAAACGTACAAAAACCTAATAAAACCTCGTAAAACGTAGTAAATACCTAGGAAAACTTAGTAAAACCTGGTGGTGGGCATTCCGCTACGTTTTGCTAGGTTTTCGATACGCTTTAACTAGGTTTTAACACGTTTTAACGAAGTTTCACCACGTTCCACTACCTATCTGCTACGTTTATTTTTTTAGTCGCGTTTCGCCACGTTTGTGTCGTGCAAACGATACAAACGGGACACCCCAGGTTTGCGTCCAGGTATCTCTACGTATGTACCCGGTTTCAACTACGTGTAAGTAAGCTTCGTTAGGTTTATAGCCGTTTCACTACGTTTTAGAAACGTAGTAAAACGGGATGTCGAAACGTGACAGTGTGACTGGGGCTTAACTCTTAGTGGTGAAAGAAGGACTATAATTACTGTATTCAAAGCATGCATCATCCATGTACCTTGATATTAGTGGTTATTTGTTGACTTCGACTCAATATTTTCAGATATCACATCACTGTGAGGTGAGCTATATGAAACAAGAGGCTTCCAGGAACATGATTTGCCTACCTGGTCCATAAGGGTCTTTAATGTTTGTCACAGTCATGGCACATTAACAGTCAGATGACTGGTCAGTCAATTTTTCATTATCTACAATAGTTCTCACTTTTATAAATAAATCAATAGACATAGACATAGACATAGACATAGACATATTTTATTTAAATCCAATCATGGAGCCCCGTGAGAGGCAGTACAATTATTCATAACAAAATAAAATGAGTGAAATAAAATATAAATTTATGATTTAACTGATTAGTCTTCAATAACAATAAAAGGAAAAACACATTTTAAAGATAAACTATAATGAAAGCCTCTGTCTGGAATATAAGTAATGTTGGAGGAGACAGCTCTTCTTACGAAAATAGGATCAAATATTGGTTATAATGTATTATATTAAATATATGTATATATATATATATATATAACCATGATAACAAGTATTACATACTATCATAGAAATTGATTATATATTCATGTCTATAATATTGATATGTTTTGACCTTTTAAGAGCATAAACCTAACAACAGGCTCCCAGGAGCCTGAATCGCTCACCTGGTCTTGAGTCAACCCCACACATGTAAACACTTTTCTAGAGCTAAATGAGCTGAACATTTAAGCAAGCAACAGCTTTTCTCTATCTACTATAGTTTCATTCTTTAGGCCAAAAACATGAAAAAACGTTATTTTATGGGCCGTAACCCCTATAAGGGGTCATCTGACAACTTTGACCCAATGAAAACTTTTGTAGAGCTAAATGAACTGAACATTTAAGCAAGCAACAGCTTTTCTCTATCTGCTATAGTTTTCATTCACTAAGCCAAAACATGAAAAAATGTCATTTTAGGGGCCGTTACCCTTATAAGTGGTCATCTGACAACTTCAATCCTATGGAGACTTTAGATAGCTTTATGAGCTGAACATTTATGCAAGCAACAGCTTCTCTCTATCTGCTATAGTTTTCATTCACTAAGCCAAAAACATGAAAAAACGTTATTTTAGGGGCTGTATCCCCTATGAGGGGTCATCTGACAACTTTGACCCTATGAAGACTTTTGTATAGCCAAATGAACTAAACCTTTAAGCAAGCAACAGCTTTTCTCTATCTGCTATAGTTTTCATTCTATAGGCCAAAAACATGAAAAAACGTCATTTTACAGGGCGTTACCCCTATTAGGGGTCATCTGACAACTTCAATCCTATGAAGACTTTTGTAGAGCTTAATGAGCTGAACATTTAAGCAAGCAACAGCTTCTCTCTATCTGCTATCTGCTAGACTTTTGTAGAGCTAAATGAGCTGAACATTTAAGCAAGCAACAACTTTTTTCTATCTGTAATAGTTTTCATTCTATAATAGGCCCAAAACATGAAAAAATGTTATTTTTCACCTTTAAGGGGCAGTAACTCCTATAAGGGGTCATCTGACAACTTCGACTCAAAGAAGACTTTTGTAGAGCTTTTGATGCTGAAGCAGCAGCGTGGCATCAGATTTCATCTATCTCTTATACTTTTTGATTTACAAGCCAAAAACAGTAGTCTGACCCCCCCCTAGTCTATTTTTAGTAACAGCGGCCATGTAGTTTGGACGGCGGTCACCATTTGTGCAATCTTGGTAGAGGTCATCCCATAGATGAAGTGTGCAAAGTTTCAAAGCAATCCCTTCAGTCGTTTGGAGGAGAAGATTTTCAAAGAAAAGTTAACAACAACGACGGACAACGACAGACGAGGACGGACGCCAAGTGATGGCAATAGCTCACCTGGACCTTCGGTCCAGGTGAGCTAAAAAGGGACATATGAAATTGTAAACTTTTGTAGAGATTATGAAAATAAGCTGAGCTTCTCCATCTGCAAAAGTTTTCATTCTATAAGAAACAAATGTTCAATCTTTTCAGGGCATAACATCAAAAAAGGGTAATCCAAAATAGATGTGTCACAATCAAATACAGACTTTTTGGAGCTTCATTTGCTGAACATTTAATCAACCTAGGACTTATAGTGTTTGAGGTATGAAGGTGCTCTTAGAAGAAGTGCAAATTTTCACTCAACCGAAAAATCATGGTTAAGGTCAAAAGATGAAGATACAAATATGTTAAGCTGCTGCTGCTAAGTTTCATAAACCTTAGACTTGAGATATGAAACTTAAACATCGAAAGTTAATGCCACTTGCGGTAAATTGACAACCATGTCTTGCATCGCTTAGCATGTTGGCAAGACAAAAATTGATAGACACCTTTTAATATACCATTAAAATCAATCACACATTGTACCAAGGATCATTCATTTTATTCTGTTCAGTTGTTTCACATGCAGATGACAGACCATGGCACGAAAACGAACACCAATTATAACAAGAGGCTCCAAGGGGCCTGAATCGCTCACCTGACTTCAATGACTGATGGAATGAAAATATTTGTGAGCATCTGTTGCAAAAAACTCTAATAAAGAATCGTCATACAACTTCCACCTTGACAGTTAGGATCCATAACTTTTATAAGGTGTCTTCTGACAGCTAAAGCTTGATGGATATTCTAAATGAACTGATGGATTAAGCAAGCAAAAGTTTTCATCTTAGAGGCTAAAAACCCAAAACACTATAAAGGGTCGTCTGACAACTTTGACCCAATGCTGACTTTCGTAGAGCTCAATGAGCTGAAGATTGAAGCAAGCAACAGCTCCTTATGAGGGGTTATCTGAAAAATACTATTGTAGAACTTAATGAGCTAAAAGTTTAAGCAGAAAACAGCTTTTCTATATCTGCAACACTTCTCATTCTATCAACCAAACACGAAAAACCACAATTTTTCACCTGCAAAGGACCATAACCCCTCTAAGGGTTCATCTGACAACATAACCAATAAAGACTTTTGTAGCAGTGGCGAATCCAGGGGGGGGGGGGTCCGGGGGTCGGAACCCCCTCCCCTTTCCTCCGAAATTTTAAAATTTTTGTGTAGATTTTCAGAAAAATTGGTCCCTATGTAGAGCTCAATAAATCAGAGACAGACACATGGCAATGACAATAGCTCAATTGACCCTTCAAGGTCAGGTGAGCTAACAAAAAGGGCAATTATTGGAACGCCATACCCACCACTAATTTTGCCATATAATATACATTGTAGGTTATTTGATGGAGTAAAAACAAGAATACAAAACGGACATAATGCCCCATCTCGCAACATTTTATTTTCCCACACTCACTAAACCATGAACTTGTTCCAAGAGTATTATTTTATGGACTTTAACCATTCTTCGTTATGTGGTCATTCATATGGAAAATATAGGTCAAATCCAGCATCCGAAGCATGCATTGTGCTAGGAATCACTAGGTGCACTTATCATACCAATATGGTTGATGTGGCATTTGTCAGTAAGTGGGAATAGACTTGTGGTTAGCATCACTAGGTGCACCTACCATACCAATATGATTGATGTTGCATTTGTCAGTAAGTGGGAATAGACTTTAACCATTCTTCTGAAAGTGGTCATTCATGCAGAAAATATAGGTCACATCCAGCATCCGAAGCATGCATTGTGCTTAGCATCACTAGGTGCACCTACCACACCAATATGATTGATTTGGCATTTGTAAGTAAGTAGGAATTTGGAAATATGGGGATTTGGGACTGACAAACAGACGGACGGAAGAACAGACCCGAACACTATATGCCCCTCTACCTTGTAGATGGGGCTTAAAAATCTGCATACAGGTTGGCACAGAAAAATGGCCGGAAATATTAGAACATTGTCCCTAAATATCTCGTCCCATTGGACCAATTTTTAATTTTATCTATGCAAGCTTCTAAGGTGGTGGTTTTTCATATTACTAAGGTTTCATTTATCTGTTTAAATTTCTAAATTGTCAAAACCCTAAGGTTCTTCCTACCCCAGACATAGGTTGGTCTTTATAATAATTTGGTTTCTAGTTCGACATTTTTTGGTATTATTCTATGCTCTTCATAATCATATAGAGTTTGGCCTTTTCAGTTTTGGTAGAGCGCCTCTGATGAGTCTTGAATAAATGAAACGAGCGTCAGGCATAGCAAAATTTATTGTCTGGAACTTTGTTGTAATTTATATTTTATTCGTAGGGTATAAATTTTCGTGTTTTCGTGGGTAGCTTTTTTTTTTGGATATTTGATATTTCAAGAAAAGGAAATTTAACATTGGTGTGTATGCTGCAGACTAAAGAACCAAAAATTAAAGAATCCACAAACAGATACTTTTTCACCAAACCATGAAAATAAATGAATCCTAAGTACATGAAAAAGACAAAGTCAACTGCCTGTTAAAACCAGGACGATAAGTTGTGCTAAGCATACGTCCACTAGTCTTCACCATAAAGAAAACAATTAAGCTGAAAATGACTAAACACAGGGGGAAATGGCATAAGCTGTGTACCAAATTTGAAATAAATCCTTCAGTAATAAACCATGTAATAAACCATGAAAATCTGTTAATTTTTTTAGAATTTTCTAAGTTGGCACAGAAACCAGGATGCAGGTGACCAATTGCTCTAGAAAGATACATTACTACTCATCATGGTTAAGGTTTTTGCATTGTACCAAATTTGAAATCAATCCTTTCAAGCAGAGAAATCTGTTACCAAGGTTAAAACGGAAAGACAGACAATGGTGATTGTACTAATGCCGAGTGACAATAAAAGTTCTTATAAATATAAAATCAAGTAAAAAGTCATTTCATATTAAACAATTTACTTAAAAAACAACAAAAACATACAAAAAAATGTTTTATGCTTTAAATGTTCTCACATGGATGCATGTTTATGCTCAATTCAATTAAACAAAAAGAAATATTCCTCAGGAATATTCTTTACAAATATATATAATGAAACAAATCTAAGAATGATTGGAAGAACTCTCGTAGACATACAAAAATATGTATAAGAGATTAACGAGTAATAACAATTTTTTTTATAAACCCTTTTTTTTATTATTACCCTTGAAAAAGGGGTAATTTACATATTTATTGATGAATGTGAATGGAAACCTTAAGCAGTACAACACAAATTATTTTTTTAGAAAATAATTTCACATCAACATATTTTTTCAAATTTAAACGGAAAATCATTTTACTTCAATTTTTTCATTGACAGACTTTAAACCTTTGTCAAAAATCAAAGGCATTTAAATAAAATTAAATGTCATTCAATGAAAATAAAGGCAAAGAGCTGTTGCCTCATTACAGTTTTTGGAAATATAAATATTTATTAATGCTGGTTTCATTCTATTTGATATTGTGCCCTTTAAAAAAGTTCATCATAAACATAAAATCTTCATGACTTTTTGTTATCAAACTATAACAAAATGAAAATGATAAAATCACAATCTCTTTCATGTCTTTTCTATATCAAACTTTTTCTAGCAGCCAACTACAAAGCTGGGTTGTCTTTTTCTTAAAATGTATGAATCTTTATTTGTATTAGATAACTTTGGGTTGACAATTAATGCCAGGCATTAGCACACAATAAAGATGTTTGGTATGGATTTTCTTTAGCAGTACTCCATACAGTCACTCCAACTAAGATTTTTATACATAAAATTTGTCAGTTAATCTGTCTAAATGTCTTTCTTTCAATCTCCTTGTTTCTTTTTTTAACATTATCACAAAAAGAATCAAGTCTTTTTCTTTTGGTTATTTTTTTCTTGAAAATGTTCACACTTATCCTCTTATCTGAAAAAACACATCTTTTCTCTCTTTCTCTCAAGTATCTGGGAACTAGTCTATATCTAACTTTTGAGGGCCAGTCTTTTATATGCAAAATGGCTTTTTCGTTTTAATAATACTGTTGTTTCTTTTTAATTTTCTAGTCTTTTCCTAAATCTTATGCCACTGGTAACCAGTCTATTCCTAACCCCTGGGAACCAGTCCCATTTCCTGTAACACTGCTGTTGCAGCTGCTGCTTTAGCTGTTTTCTTATTCAGACTAGCTGTTGATGGTGAGTATTCCACCCCATTGACCACAACCTGCAAAATAAGTTACAAAAATGTACATAAAGTGTTAATGGCATAAATGTTAAAATTAAATTTAAAATTTATTTGTGTTTTTGTGTTTAAAGACCCAGTTAAGAGTACTGTGAACTGAGAAATTTTTGCACCGTCTTTTTTTCGCAGTAGGACAACTGAAGTTTTTAAATTCGTGCTGTAATGTTATTGTCCATAGACTACAAAAGAAGAAAAATATAATCATGCTGTTTAATTTTTAGCGCTAGCAATGTCAAAGTGAAAATAAAACTTCCGCCAAAATTTCACAGTTAACAGTATGTCTTGTCTGCTTGCACCATTTGAATTTACAAATGCTTTGTTTATAGGTCTCTATATATTTATAAATTTTATTTTATTTTGCTAAAAGTACCACTGAAAAACTGTCAAAGTCACTCAACTTAAAATCCAAAGTCAAAGTCAAAAGATGAGGATGCACATGATAGTTTAGCACTAATGCATAGACATTATTAGTTTCGTCAATCTAGAAATTGTAGGTCCTGAGATATGAAGATGCCCATATAACATTGCTATAATGTAATGAAAATCTATCAAAGTTAATACATGTAATAGCCAAACTTGGTTAAACAGGAAGCAGGTGAGCAACAGACTTGAAATCAAATCCAACATTATGGGACCCCACCCTAATGCTGCATACCAAATATCAAGTTGCTGTGATTAGTAGTTGCTGAGAAAACTGTTACAAAAATTTCATCAAAATGCCAACTGCCTACCCTCTCAACATTTACCATTTTAAAGGATTTTTCACTCTGTGAAATCTGGCTAAAAATTGTCAGTCAGAAACAGAATCACTCAACTAGAAAGTCATGGTCACAAGAAGGGGGATGCAAATGTCAGAAGGTACAACTTGGGCACATCAAGTTTCATCAACCTAGGACTTAATTGGGAAAATGGAGGTGCTCATAAAACTATACATCAATGCAAGTAAAGCCATACCTATGTCGCACTCTGCTTAGCAGGCAAGATGAAAATCACAATATTTCATCTGGATCTTTATAATAAATACCAAGGCCTGGGTGGCAGAGTGGTCTAAGGCGCTGGTTTAAATACCACACTATTGATCACAAGCTGATCACCTCTCAGCTGGTGCTCGAGTCCCATTTGTATTTACCAAAAAAAACCTTTCCAAACTTATTTTAACTTTTTTTAAACACCAACACACACCAATAAATACAATTTTATCTATCATCATTCAATTGCTACTGATTAAAGAATTTTTTTATTTAGTAGTTTGTACCTTGAACAGGAAACTTTTCTTGTGATCTGGTCCACCTTCATGGACCAGTTGGAAGTCTGGTGTACCCCATCTTCTCCTATTACATAGCTCTACTAATGCTGAGACTGGATGCTTTCCTAAAACACCAACAATTGTATAATATAACTGTGATTCATAGGATAGGATTATAAACATGAAATTTTGGCAAAGTGTTTTTGAAGGCATCATGTTTTTTAAGCACTGCCCTTTTATTGCTAATATAATTTTTGATTGCATGACATAATTCAATCGATATCAAATATTTAGATTTAAAGATCTAAAAATAGAGCATCTAATGGGACATTAAATGATACCCCCCCAAAATATTCATCAATAATTAAATATATTTGTATATTATACTGTATATACTGGTACTTTACATTATATAGAGACAGAAAAGAAATGAGTTTCTTTCTTAAACTAGAAAATTACATCATTTTCAAATTTGGAAAAATTTCAGAGTGGAAATCTTTAATAATGTTATTCGGATCTGATCATCCCGAAAATTGAACTCGACCTTTATTCTATTGTACTCAACAACTGTGCAAAATATTATTTAATCCCTTGACACATTTTCAAGTTATCATCACAAAACCTTCGGGGGACGGACAGATGGAAACTGAGGGTATAACATAATACATCTCTATTTCGTACGGCGGGGTATAAAAAAATAGTCAAGACTTCTCTCACAAAATGTTAATGGATAATTTATAAATACACTAAGAATTAAAACAATGCTTTACATAAAATATTTAATAATCAATCAGCCTAAAAAAAAACAAAAAAACACTGATGATGTCAAATAGTAACAAAAAACATTTAGATTTCAATTATCTTACCCGATAGATCTTTAGGCATGGCTGCTCTAGTTACATTGACCTTCTTTTGATTAGCTTTGCCCTCATCATGGGAAGATAAACCTAAAATAAAACCATTATGAGTAAGAACTAATTTTAATTTCAGTACTGTCTTACACCTAACTGTTGCAAATCGAGAAATTATCAAACAAATGGGTTTCTTAGTTAGTTAGCTAGTTAGTTCTTTACTCCTAAGCATTGTGATTTTTGCTATATCCAGTAGATGAACATGAAACGGTTGATACAATGAACATGAAATGATGATGAAGTGGAGGATAAGGGGACACAAAGCTCAATCTAGGAGTTGTTGTCTGCCACTGGAATAAAAAGAGATCAAATAGGTGTGCAATTAAAAAAAAATCTTCTGGAACCAGTTTCATACAGTTCCTAACTAAATTTTCCTGTCTAATGGAAGGGTGTGCGCCTAGCACACCAGTTCTGAATCTGTCTTTTTTAATCTACTGTGAAAGTGTTAATTTTCGTGGGGTACCAATTTTCGTGGTTTTTGTGGGTCAGACAAACCACGAAATTAAATTCCCAATGAACAGAGCATTAAACATTACTTTTAATTAAGAATTCTTTAAACCACGAATTCATGAATCCACGAATATGCAATTTACTCCCAATCCACGAAAATTGGTACCCACGAATTTAAGTACTTTCACAGTAATTAAAAAATATGATTATCACTTAGTAGTTCTTTAACAATATTGAGTAAAAACATTCTTGATCAACAGCTCATTTTTACTGCAGATTTTGTTCAATTTTGGTAGGGTTTGTTTACAGGGGTTTAAATTGACAAAATATTACATCATATAGAATATTGAGTAAATGTTTAAAGAAAACTTCAACTGAACTCTAATATATCAAATATCATGACTTTTTATATTACCTTTTCTATCCATTTTGAAATCTAGAGCCAGTGGCTCCAAGCCACCCTCGTTATTTTTGCCAAGCCCAGTGCCCTGTTGCCACCCCATCTTCTGAAGCAGGGCCATACCAATGCCACTCTTTACTGGAGCCGCTCTGTTAAATTGGTCCTGAAAATATACATAATGAGCAAGACTAAATTCATATCTACACTATGAAAATGATAAGCAACGGCAAAAATCATACATGTAATACAAGTATTATCGATCTCAATATTACATTTTTTTAGTTCAATAATTGTTTTTGCATGTTATATTTAAAAAAAAATATAATGGTCTTTGCATGATTTCCATGGCAGATTTCTTTGTGGGTTTCTGAAAATAGAACACAATACTCAAAGGTATGAGAAACATGCACTGTCAAGTTGCTATGGCTATTTATCAACATTAAATATTGGGAAAATTTACTTTTCATTTTGTTCTTTGGTAACATTTTTACAAATGGTCCTTGTATAACACATAACCTGAAAGTCAAATATTTTTTTTTCATATATGGCTTCAACCGAATCCTTAATATCTTGGGAAATGATCTATTGACAAAAATCAGAATAGCAATATACTGTAATGTTCTATTAATAGAGGTGAAAATCTATGGACAAATCATTTTGTATCAATAGCCATCACAACTCTAAAGTGCATGTTTCCATACCTTCATTTCGACAATAGCGAGACTCTTTAAAACAAGTTTTCTCACGACATCGGTGGAAAATTTTCGTCTGTACTTTCTGTATCTGGTCACTTCAGAAATTGTCTGCAATAAATCATTACCCTGCAGCTTTCCTCTGTCTTTAGACAGACAGCTACAGAAATGTGTATTTTTCATTATTAAGCAATTTGACAAAAATGTTATGCATTTATTTTAATTCACTTTTGCTCAAAGTAGCATTTTTTTCACTCTTTAAAATGAAAATGTGTGTGGAACCCAGATCAAGGATCTTAGATTAAGGGGTATAAAAAATGTTTTCACTGAGTGAAGCAAGGAACAAATTATTGTTATACCTGGATTTTTGCAAAAAAACATAACTTTGGACATTTTTTTTGTTGGTTGTTTATTGGGGGGGGGGAGGTGTACGTTTTAGACAAACAGACAGTCTGACATGAAAACAATATTTCACCCTTCTTTTATCAGTGGGGCCCAAAAAACTTGATATATTCTATTTATTATAATAACAGATCATAGATTAAGAACAAAAAAGAAATAGGCACAAGCATGACATAAAATTTCTAAGAGTTCAAGGGAAAATTCACGAATTTTGACTTATGGTCTTAAATGATAGAATATGTCATCAAAAATATATATCCAAATTTTTTTCAAAAAATTCTTATTTATAACAGAGATATTTGGCATTTTCTGATTTCAAAAGTAACTCAGTGACGTCAGTGAGATGGTCTCGAGTGCATTGTGGGATATGACCGGATATCTGTGTATTACATCTTTATCCAATTAACGCTATATAATCGATATCGATATTATATTTAGTAAAACACAGTGGTGACGCGTGGTCTAATTGGTAAACAAATGAAAATATTAAATAACGATAACCCGATACGCAATAACATAATTATTATGAAGATTTCTTTCAAATATAAAGTATTTTTATTATTATTTTGCGAACAAAATTTTTAATAAATAATTTTTTTGAACATCAATATTAAATAATTAAATCATGATAATAATTAAAATTCTGCTACATAATTCTAATCTTTTCCATAAATTACTCTATTTTAATTTACATCGTTAAAATGATTTGAATTTTTTTTTCTTTCATATGATAATCACGCTTTTTAAAACAACAAGGTGTCACCTGGCCAGACATCCCAGGTGTTAATTGCAAATTGGTGATTACGTAATTTGCCCCAGGTAAGAATTTTGTATATTCGACGTGAACCTTTTCCCCGGCCTTTTAATCTCATTAGACAGCTATTAAACTGATTAACTGATCCTTGAAAGACTATCAGTTTAACGGATTAATTAAATCAATAAAGCATGTCTACTTGTCACCTCATAAAGATCAAAGAAGAGACGGTGATCTTCAGCTGGGTATTACCTTTTCATAGACTCTTTCGTCTCCTGATTGTTAAACGGGGTTTAATAAGGTTTTTGGTTTTGTAAAAAATTAATCGTAATTTCGAGAGAATGAGAAAAATAATTGCTATATAAAATACCTTGCAGCAATGTCCCTTCTAAATATTTGTAATGTCTGATTACGTGAGTGACGTGTCTGCTAGCAGCTTTAGTTCTGCAGATTTGGTCGAATTGGGTCAGGAGGGGCATCAACTTGTACCAGAATATACGGAGGAAGAAATCCGGTAGATAGAAGAGTTGGAGATATATCGCTAGACTGAATTTCAAAGCAACCCAATTTTACACTCAATGGTGTAAATGTTCCGATCGCCATGAGCCAATGCCCTTGCTCGCAGAATGCCTATGCTGCCACGAGTTAACATTATTCACCAATATCTTCGACCCTGGTGCAACCACGACTTCAAGATAGTTTGTTTAAACCCGCGGTTGTGCTGAAAACTAGTTATATTAGTTTCTTGTGGTTCAAATGCCACCGGGGGAGAGCACCAGACGTCCTATTAAATAGGGATATGAATAGACGTTTACTTTTTTTTTCAGAGTGATAAGGTATTGCCGAAGATTTCACTGATTGAAAACATTGAGTTTTTCTTGACCCATCAAACAAAAGTTATATATATTCTTAGCCAACAAAAAGTTAACAGTACTAAACAAGGAAGTAATAATGCAAAGGCAAGGTAACTTTAGATACCACTTTTTAAATACATTATCATTCATTTATTTGATTTTACAATCTTAATTGCAGCCAGAGCAGACTTATGGCATACATATGTATGTTGGGTCAGAATATGTCTACCTTTAGGAAGAAAACATCGTGTTTTGCTGCCAGCTTGTGTTGTGTCTGTCATCAAAAAAGAATGTCCTTCTGCAGATGGACAATACGTACGAAGGATTTAAAGAGTGTAAATTAGTGACACAGACTCTGAATAGATTTTCCTTCAATGACTTATACTTTTTTTATAGTGGTGACACTAAGCTTAGTTAAAATTTGTTTTCCATTCATAACTTATAAAATGTATTAGCATAACCTCATATAAACTCATTTCATCTTTTATTTGTTTTTGTTGTTGTTGTTGTTGCTGATTATAAGGGGGCGACCATTGGATTTTCACGGGAGGGCTATTGTGAAATAAAAAATAAAAAGGCAGGATGTCAAAATTAAATAAAAAGGCATGGTAGGATGTTGTTTTTGGCTGAAAATTTCATAGTTAGAAAAATATCCAGGCTCCAGTGTTCTCGAAAATAAAAAGGCAGGACGAAGTGAAATATATATATCTAAAGCCCCCCTCCCCAAAAAATTCAAATATTCTAACTTTCATACGAAACGCAAGATCTAAATTATTAATTTTGTATTGGCACTTTTATTTTTACTGTACACTTCGCATTCTCAGTTTACTTTGGAACCGATCTGACATTTTAAATATTAAAAACGGGCGTCAGACAAAGTTTAGAGTTTGACATGTAGAATTTTTTTACATTGATTTCATTCTAAAGTTGTTGGTGTGGTTGTCTATCTTTTGCCCCATCTACGAAAGAAGGAGTAGGAGGACATATAGTGTCTGGTTCTGTACGCCCGTCCGTACGTCCTAATGTTTGAAGATCGGGCATTATGTCTTTTGGATATATTATTGTTTGGGCTTCTTATGCAGAGAACTTCAGTCAAGTGACTAAAATATTTATACGTTTTATAATCTTACGAACACAAGATTGTGGTATATACTCATACGGCTGTCTACATGAAGGTAACACGAAGCGTTTTCTGTATAGTGTGCTTTTTTGTTTTACTTTTTAAAAGAGAAATGTAAAAAAAAACTTCAAAAATCACCTGAAGAAGAACAATTTCACTATTTTTACACAGATAAAGATGTCGAAAAATCAAAGACACGAGTGATAAATTGTAGGTCTTCCGTTGTACTTTGTAATAAATAATTAACAGAAACAAATGATCTCTTTTTCTGTCATAAACCATTACACAACCACCTGTTAATTACCATCCCCGTGAAGTAAGTAATACCTAGGAGTGTCACAAGTTTAAATACGTTACCCCCGACTGTGAATTACTATCTTCATATAGGTAAAAATAATATTATCTTCTATATAATGAACGCTTAAGAAATCCTTTATAGATAATACAAAATACATTTGCGCATTTTTAAGGAATGCTTAGGGAATTGATGAAGAAAAAATGTTGTCTGTTTTAAAATGTATATTTACTAGTTATTAAACAAATATTCTGAATAAATGCACAGTTATAACTCAAGTGTTAAAACGCTTATACAAAACAAAAAGATAAGTTTAATTCCACTTTCGGTTATATTCTTAATTTTCCGCACACCCGTTATAATTATTTTTTTTTAAACAAAACTGATATTTTTGTCTTGTGGATTGTTATAGCAAAGATTCCGACCGTTACATACTAGCCCGGGCATTCTAGGTGATAATGTAACATGTAAGACTATAAAAATAATGAAATTATTATTGACAAATATAGATAGATATAAACATTTTTCATGGACAAAAGAACACTGCTTACTATTAAGTCACCCTCTAAAGATGTTGCTTCAAAATGGTCTTCACACACAAACTTGTATACTTGACATTGCTGATAGTGGATGGCAAATCTAAAGACTGGACCCATTTAAGATGCAAGTCTGTCTTTTTCCTTAGGTCAGGAAAACGGAATAACACTTAACCGTTACTACGCTGGGTAGAACAACCAAATTATCATCATGATCATGCAAGACATTTTTAAATGACGATAGAGTTGACCATTGCGTGTCGTTATCGTTTTGGTACTTTGTGGTTATTGGATATTAGGTGATGGTCACGTGACAATAGGGCCTACTAGCCGTACAAAATGGCCGCGCCCATCGTTCTAATTTATCGATACAAAACGCTCTCATACTCGCTTATTAGTGAAGATTGAAGAGTTTAACATGTATATTTATGTTTAGTAAAATGTGATGAAAAACATATGTAAAAATTATTTTTTTGCGAATTTTCCCTTTCACATATATAACATTTCCTTTGCATGATTTTTTTCCTACTTACCACAAATCAGCAGACACATGTTGTAATTAACGTAGTCTCATGTGTCAAGGTTCTGCACACGTCACATTCAGTAGCTGCTTATGTATGATCTACAGTAATATTTTGTTTGTAAAGCTGATTAAGATACATGTAACAGTCAAAGCCAATGGTTGCTTGAAATTTCAACAATTTTTTACTTTGAACTTTTAAAGCGCCATAATTGAATTTTGACTGTCACAGATATCTTAATAAGCTAAACAGAAGTACAGCTTATAATTTTTTTTTATAATGTTCATAATTATTTAATTTCAAAAGTAAAAGAAAGAAGGAATGTGTCCATGGGACATGGATGCCCCCCTTGGTCCCAAACAGGAAGTAGAAGTCTGACAGGTCTAAAAGTGGCTAAGGACAAACAGTTTGGCATACTGAACCATCTTACCAAGTTTCAAAAATTCTCATGTACAGTTTTTCAGAAAAGCTTGATGGAAATTGTCTCATAAATTTTTTAACTCCACCCAGTCCCAAACAGTAAATAGAAGATGAGTAATGGGCATAAAATCACTTTACACCATATAGTACCATAGGAGGAAGCTACATACCAAATATCAAACCGTAGTGATAGTAGTTGCCCGGAAAACTGTGATGGAAATTTTTGTGATGCAGCAGGATGATAGATGCCCGGAACGAATGGTGCAAAAGTTACCCCTATATGTCGCTTCTGCCTTCTGCAACTCGTTGCAGGCAACATAAAAAGGGAAATCAAAGAAAAAGAAAAGAAACTCTTCGAAAAGGGAACAAAGAAGGAAAGTTTTTATGAATGTGTAAATATAAGCTGTACCTCTGTTCTCTATTCCATTAAATTGGTCAGTTATCAATTACGTTCATGTTATTAACAACTGAATATTTTGAGGATTTATAAATGCATTCAAACTAATAAATGATAACAATGAAAGTCACAAAAATAATGAATGCATTAATGAATCCAAATTTAAAATGTAAGGAGTGGTCGCAACAGTGCTTGACATACCATAGGTCAGCAGATTTTCAAATGCTAAGCACCGATGCGACCACTCCCAACACAGCCCTGGGTACCTGAAAATAGACGCATATTTAGTATACAGGAATGGTTGCTTTGTCTCAAAAGGATATTACAAAGAATTTGTATGTAGTAATGCCACTTAAAGTGTAAGCTTATAACTTCTTTCAATATTATAGAATACTTGGGGCAGGTTTGGCATGCTTAAAATCTGCTTAAACCCACCATTTCTTCTGAAATGCCTGTACCAGGTCAGGACCATTGCAATCTCCAATTTCTCCAAAATGTCTTCCTTGTTTTGTCTTTTCTCATGGACATTGAGATCGATCCTTCAAGTTTGGTAATTTTGTCATTACTTTATATAGATGTTGGATAAAAGCTGGAATTCACAAAAATTGTTTATCCAAATTCAAACGGTTTTACTTTTTAATACTTTTCCATTATCTAAAGCTGTAAAAGCTACATAAAAATTAAAAGTTTCATTACGGGTAGCTTTACTGTGAAAGTGTGAATGCTAGAAAAAATGAAAAGGGAAGAAACCCAACTTCTAAGGAAGATAATTACTAAACTAAAGATTATTTTTAAGTTGAACAAGGGATAATTTATATAAGTTTAAATAAACTGTTAACACAGAGACATGTCTCGCCTGTCGCTCCTGGACACAGCATAAAATGAAGTAAAAACCCTCCTTAAACTGATCTTAATTGATGCTTAAGCAGCTGCATACCAAATATAAATGGTGAACCATAACTGCCATATATAAAACACTCATGACATAAGTAAAAAGTTAAAAAGTGTAAAATCTCAAAGTCAGTGGATCATACAGATAAAATACTTTTGAAATTGATCTGTACTGATGCTAATGCAAGTGCATACCCAATATCAATGATGAACCATAACTGCTTCATGTTAAACAGACTTAAGAAAAAAGGTTAACCTCGGCCAAATCGGTGTAAAATTTCAAAGTCAGTAGACCGTGAAAGCAGAAGCATACAGATGAAATGCTTTTGAAATTGATCTGCACTAATGCTAATGCAAGTGCATACCCAATATCAATGGTGAACCATAACTGCTTCATGTTAAACAGACTTAAGAAAAAAGGTTAACCTCGGCCAAATCAGTGTAAAATTTCAAAGTCAGTAGACCGTGACAGCAGGAGCATACAGGTGAAATCCTTTTAAAACTGATCTGTACTGATGCTGATGCAACTGCATACCAAATATCAATGGTGTAACATAACTGCTTCATGTTAAACAGACTTAAGAAAAAAGGTTAACCTCTGCCAAATCAGTGTAAAATTTCAAAGTCAGTAGACCGTGACTGCAGGAGCATACAGGTGAAATCCTTTTAAAAACTGATCTGTACTGATGCTGGTGCAACTGCATACCAAATATCAATGGTGTAACATAACTAGTTCACACAAAACAGACTTAAGCAAAAACTTTAACCAATTGTGGACGCCGCCGCCGCCGTCGCCGTCGCCGTCGCCGGAATCACCATACCTAAGTCTCGCCTTTTGCGACATTCGTCGCAGGCGAGACAAAAATCACAAAAATTTGTGAAAATTACTTGAGACAGTTGCAACCAGACCTGAATACTATTATAATCATAAAATCAACCTCTGACCTCTTACCTTTTTAGCCCAAGCTTGACGCCTTTTATCAGGGCACATTAATTCGTCCTGAGATAAAATCTTGGCACCTGTACTTCCTGTAAACTTTCCTGGTAAATTTTTGGAGGATGCCCACAAGCTTGCCTGAAAGAATGAAAAGTTAAAATTTAACTAATTCATTTTGGAATTATGATAATATAGAAATCAAGTATATGCTGAACAACATTTAAATTCTATATAATGGAATTCCGACTGATCTTAAAATCTTTTACCGGGGGCTTTGTGACAATTTTTAGTGTTTATTTCCCTCAAATAGTTTTGGAATACACAAATGGAAAGAGCAAGGGAAAAGATAAATGCATATACTTTTTAAAGTTCTATGTGTCAGATTATCAATAACATGAACTTGCATTTGATGTGCAATATTCTGTTATGAAAAATATAAGTTTCTTATAAAAAAAAAAATTCTTTTCAAATTTTTATAACTCTTATAACTCCAACATTTAAATATAATTACATTGCGTTGAGCTTTCTGCATGGCTGACATGGCACCCATATCTGTAGGATTCTCTGCTAACTTTCTGGCCGCTTTAATCCTCTCTGCTATGATTTTTGATATGTCTACTGGTGGTGGCTTAAAACATAAGAAGAGAGGTAACTTAATGGTTGCGGATAATCTATGCGGAATTTCTACAGCTTTAATTATCTTAAATAAAATACTGCAGATGGCTAAAAGACAAAAATATTTAAATATTAAGATATAAAGTGAATATGTCACTATTTTGATGATAATTTGGAATGGCTTTATACCTTTATATTATAGTTGCTATATTTGTGCTTTTTTCTATAAATTATGATCATTTATGTCACAAACCTGTATACATAAGTTTAAAGACAATAAAAAGTTTGATATTAAGGATGTTCGCTGGTCAGTTTGAAAATAACAAGGTACCTAAATTTATATGTTTGATGAAAAGACAATAGGTAAAGGAACAAAATAAGCTTAAAAAAATTATAGGTTGCCGAATTCGTTTTTGAAATAATAAGCGTTCAAAATTTGGCGGGAAAAGGCTTTCTCTGACTTTTTCATAGGATTAACATTAGAGCTGTTTTAGTGTTAACACTTATGAAACAAGAGGCTCCCAGGAGCCTGAATTGCTCACCTGGTCTCGATGTCGACCCTAAAAAGACTTTTCTAGAGCTAAATGAGCTGAACATTTAAGCAAGCAACAGATTTTCCCTATCTACTATAGTTTCCATTCTGTAGCCGTAGGCCCAAATCATGAAAAAACGTTATTTTAAGGGTCATAAGCCCTATAAGGTGTCATCTGACAACTTCGACCCTATGAAAACTTTTGTAGAGCTAAATGAACTGAACATTTAAGCAAGCAACTGCTTCTCTCTATCTGCTATAGTTTTCATTTTATAGGCCAAAACATGAAAGAACGTTATATTAGGGGCCGTAACCCCTATAAGGGGACATCTGACAACTTTGACCCTATGGAGACTTTGGTAGAGCTAAATAAGCTGAACATTTAAGCAAGCAATAGCTTCTCTCTATCTGCAATAGTTTTCATTCCATAGGCCAAAAACATGAAAGAACGTTATATTAGGGGCCGTAACCCCTATAAGGGGACATCTGACAACTTTGACCCTATGGAGACTTTGGTAGAGCTAAATAAGCTGAACATTTAAGCAAGCAATAGCTTCTCTCTATCTGCAATAGTTTTCATTCCATAGCCCAAAAACATGAAAAAACGTTATTTTAGGGGCTGTAACCCCTATAGAGGGTCATCTGACAACTTCGACCCTATAGAGACTTTTGTAGAGCTAAATGAGCTGAACATTTAAGCAAGCAACAACTTTTCTCTATCTGTCATAGTTTTCATTCTATAAGCCAAAAACATGAAAAAATGCTATTTTTCACCTTTAAGGGGCCGTAACTCCTATAAGGGGTCATCTGACAACTTCGACTCAACAGAGACTTTTGTAGAGCTTTTGATGCTGAAGCAGTAGCGTGGCATCAGATTTCATCTATCTCTTATACTTTTTGATTTACAAGCCAAAAACAGTAGTCTGACCCCCCTGGTCTATTTTTAGTAACGGCGGCCATGTTGTTTGGACGGCAGTCACCATTTGTGCAATCTTGGTAGAGGACATCCCATAGATGAAGTGTGCAAAGTTTCAAAGCAATCCCTTCAGTCGTTTCAGAGGAGAAGATTTTCAAAGAAAAGTTAACGACGACGGACGACGACGACGACGGACGACGACGGACGCCAAGTGATGGCAATAGTTCACATGGACCTTTGGTCCAGGTTAGCTAAAAATAACAAGAAATTTATAAAACTTTGTGAAGTAGCTCATATTGACCCAATAAACCCTATTATAAAAAGAAAATAGGGGGTTACTGGGCAAAAAAGTTGTCCCTATTTTTTTTTTAATGGTAAAATCCAGAGAAATCCGAAAATCTGACAGAAATCTCAAAAATTGACCAGCAAACATCCTTAAAAAACAAATAAATAATATGTCTACAGGACACACATGCCACTATACAGGAAGCAGAAGTTTGTTTTATCAAACAACCTTGTCAAATTAAAAATTATTCTCATGTAAAGTAAAAAAAAATAATAAAAAAAAATTTCAAGCTTTCAATTTTTACAGATATTGTGTTATGTTCACTTATTATACATCCTTTTCAGTGTTCCAGCCAGGATTTGAAAAGGGCAGGGATGAATTTTTAAAAAGGGCACATTCGTGCGTTGACTTCATCTTTCAAAAGGGCATAGGTAATAACAATCAAATACAGCACACATTCATTTTAACAAAACAAACAAGCATTTTTAGGTTTAAGGGGAGCCTCTTGTTTCTTTGACAAGACTTTAGGCTTTTCATTACATTCATTCATTCTATCAGTGCTAAAAAGCTTGAATGTCAGCCCAAGAAAAAATTACCCATTTCATTTTTTAATATTGAATTTGCTAGTAAAATCCGGAGATTTAGTACCATTCCGGTCAGAGTTCGTTTTTAGTTTTTAACTTCCGCTTCCTGTCATTATTTGTAAACAAAAAAAATATATGACGGAGCATCTTAAAAATCAATCAACATCGTTTCTATTTTTCAATAAAAGTGCTTATTTAATGTCAATTTTGATAGAAACCATCCAGATGGGTTTAGATTTTCTGATTTGTGTACGATTTTCATTACCGAGGCAGAGAATTTAACTGTGCAATCGGACAGCTTTCCTGTAATTGAAATTAATTAAAAGGTGTCAAAAAGGACACCTTAATTAATTGACAAGAGAACACATGTTAATTTTATTTGTTAATTGGCTTGGGGTTGTAAATATGCCGCTCAATTATCTCAAATGGCTTCATTCTCAATACACAAACTACGTACGATCGACTGAAAAAGGCAAATGTACGTTCAAAAAGGGCAGGGCGGAGATGAATTAATGCAGGTATCCTGAAAAGGGCAATCGGGCGGAGGCAAAGGCAGGCGGGCAGACCGCCCTCTGAAAACAGCCTAGCTGGAACACTGCTTTTCTTGTCTATCATCAACAAATCTCAAACACTTCTTCAATACTTTGGCCTATGCAAGACAGCTAGCAGCCACCTCTGGTCATGTTGAAGACTGCTGGCTGTTTACCATTTTGATATTTTAAATTGCCGTTTCTTTATGTTGGTTGTGTTGGGTTCACTTATTCCACATCTCTCTATCGTCTTATCTATTAAATCTATTTTGTGTTTTGATAAGGGTTTTAGAACAGATTATCACCCAATGTAATGCTTGTGATAAAATTCATTAGCCCCTACCTCTATTGCAGGTGTTTCTGAAAAGACTTTATCTTCCTCTCTGACAGGCATCAACTTCACCTCAGTGGCCACTGTCGGCACAACAGCCTTATTAGTTTCGATGGCACCAGAGGGCGTACTGATTGCAACAGTAGTTGTTGTATTAGACACAATTGAAGTTGACACAGTTTCTGACTTCTCAACCGGTACCCATTCGATTTCTTTTGTTCTGTGGACGTTACCACTTGAGACAGGAAACGTCAATCTGAGGGTAGCCTGTTGAGTTATCTTTTCCTGAGGTGTCATGATTGGAAGAGTGGTTGCATTCTATAAATAGTTAAAATTAAGAAAAATATGTTAAAATAACATGGATTTTTATAGATCAAGCTTTGTGAAATATCCCCCAAAATAAACTTCAAATTCTTCAAGTTTACTTAAAGGCTAAATATGGCTATATAAATATAAGTGTTTGTGAAACTAACACAAATTTAAATGAGTTCACTTAATTCATTCTTTTTCTGATTTGATTCAGTGTAGTTTTTAGGCTGTCCAGAAAATACTATGTCATTCCCCAGGTCATAAAGCTATATCTAAAAAAAAATTCTATTGGTGGTGGGGTTTTAAAATAGTGCCGTCCTGAAAGGAGACATAGTATTTTCTGGAACAGCATGTATAATGTGTGCTCATCTTTTTGTTATTGTCTAAGTGTCAATTGATAGTGTCTTTGCTTTTTTAGATTTCAAGCATTTCTACGCCTGTAAGTACTACTTCTTTGCATCTTCAAAGATAGCATTTAATTGAAGCATGTCAAACTAATATGTAAAACTCATTTTTAATACCTTTAAACTGATGGTTTTTGTTTTTTTTTACATACTTTTTGTCTTGTTTCATTTCTTACCTTGATATTCATAGTGATGGATTTCTCCACAACTTTGAAGGGATGATGAATTAAGGATTCCTCGTCACTGTTTTCCGATGACGATGAACTGGTCAAACCTTCAGGTCGGTTTTTCTTCAACTTTTCTTTAGCTGCTATTCTGGCACAAAATTCTGAAGAAAATAGAATATCATTACAACAGTTTAGTTTTAACCCTATCACATTTTATAAGTGCTTGTCCTAAGCTTGTACTCATATGATCTTCTTTATGATAGTTTTGTTCTATGCCCAGGAGGGGGTCTTTTTGGGTACAATTTAAGGATTGGTTATGAATGGTTTCAATACATCTTTGATCAAGTACCAATTGCAAGACTGACAGTACTGTCCTCTAGTCACATTGAGGTTGCTCACTGTTTTCAACTTTTGATTTTTTAATTCCCACTGATTCAAATATGTGGCATTTAATACACATTCTACATCTCATTACCCTACATCATACATAATAACCTGACTTCTTTTTGTTATTTTTAATCTATTTTAAATGTTTTCTGTGTTTGTCTTATTTATATTTTTCTTCTATTGTCAGTGTTATCCCCAGGCCCTTAAAGCATCCTGGTTATGTAATGCAATCTGGTTCAAATGTGCTGCTATCTGAAATCATCTTTTATGAATACAATGGGGAATGTGATGCTATAATTCCAAGCCTAAACTTTTTTGAAATTACCAGGATGCTATTAAAAACCTCTGAGGAAAACAATGTGTATTGTCTTATATGCTTGTGTTGTTAATTTGTAATATCTCAGTTTTAGGAGCTTATCAATAGAGCTTGGATTCTATGCATGTACCTGTGCTGACCAGCTGACTTAAAATAAAGCTTTGAACTTAAACTTTAACCCCATCATATTATAATATCAAAACATTTTAGTACATACCTGTGAGTTCATCAATGGATTTACCCCCAGCCTTGATAGCAGCAAAATCTACACCCATCGCAGGCCCTTGACCAGACTTGGCCATAGCTAAAGCATTTTTCCTGTAAAATTAAACGTTACATAAGGAAATTTGTTCATTAGAACAGAAGTATTTTTCTCATTATCAATTATACTGGTTAACAATTATTTATTTTAAACTTTTATTTTTGATACCAAAAGACTTGAGAAAGTAGTTCACCCTCACATTTAAAAATAGAAATAAAAATACATTGAAATTCCATAAGTTGGCATTGTAATTAAGTCCCCCAAACAACGTTTGGGGACTTATTGTTTTTGCACCGTTTCTTATTAAGTCCCCCAAACAACGTTTGGGGACTTATTGTTTTTGCACCGTTTCTTATTATTATTATTCTTCCGTTTCTTCCACTTAGTCGTGAACTTGTCCGGAGATCCCAGAGAAAACGACACCACATATCAAGATGAAACTTGGCAGGATAATAGATAGTAAAGAAAGGAAGCTTCGTTGACAATCGGACTTTTCAAAATGGCCGCCGTTTCCATGGAAACAGGAAAATGGACTAAATATTGGACATTGCAATATCTCGGTAACCTAGGTGCGCAGGGTTCTGAAATTTTGTAGGTTGATAGAGCAAAACATTCTCTTTAATAATATGAAAAAAAATTTTGAAGCGATATTTACGGTTTTCGAGATATAAATAAAAATGTGATTTCTCAAGGGAGATAATCGGGTCGAAATTTTCAAAGTGCTCCGATTTACATGAAAATTGATATTTAGGGTTTTTTTGACATGCTGAAGAGAATAGTGGCAAATACGGGTCGTTTGGGGGACTTTGTGACTTGCTTGCAATCACAGTTAATACTTGTTATTTTTATTCTTCTTCTTCTTATTCTTCCACTTAGTCGTGAACTTGTCCGGAGATCCCAGAGAAAACGACTCCACATATCAATATGAAACCTGGCACGATAACAGATTGTAAAGAAAGGAAGCTTCGTTGACAATCGGAATTTTCAAAATGGCCGCCGTTTCCATGGAAACAGGAAAATGGACTAAATATTGGACATTGCAATATTTCAGTAACCTAGGTGCGCAGGGTTCTGAAATTTTGTAGGTTGATAGAGCAAAACATTCTCTTTAATAATATGAAAAAAAATTTTGAAGCGATATTTACGGTTTTCGAGATATAAATTAAAATGTGATTTCTCAAGGGAGATAATCGGGTCGAAATTTTCAAAGTGCTCCGATTTACATGAAAATTGATATATAGGGGTTTTTCGACATGCTGAAGAATATAGTGACAAATACGGGTCGTTTGGGGGACTTTGTGACTTGCTTGCAATCACAGTTAATACTTGTTTATTTTCAGTTTGTGTTAAAAATCATCTAAAAACTCATATCTATGCGAGGTTATGTAAGTACTTTCTATTTTTTTTTTCTTTTGAAGTGAAATGGTTTAAAATTGGCAAATAAAACATTCCCATACATTTATGGTTATAAAACAGCATTATTTATTATTTTCATACTTAAAAGACTGTTTAGACAAACTGTTCAAAGAAAATGATACAACAATATTTTCTAATGTATAAGCTCCTTTTTTAACCTGAAAATTTCTCTGGGTGCTTAATACACTGGTTCATTTTATCAACATTTTTAATTTAGATAAAATAAAATATTACTAGAAACTAAGATGTTTTAAAATTGATCAAAATTTAGAAAAGATCAATTAAATTAGCCAAAATTTTAGCAAACAAAAATATAAATTACATTGCTATTTCTCTCAGCTTAGCCTTGTCAATTTTCAATCTCAGATCTTCACTGTCTTTGCCCTTATCTCTATGTCTCTCCCTAGACCGACTTCTAGATCTCCATTTTCCATATCGTCTTTCGGAATCCTTCTTATCCTCTTTTTCACGACTTCTACGTCTGTCACGATCATAATCCCGATCATGTTTATGTTTATCTCGATGATCATAATCACAATCTTTGTGTCGATCATGATCATGTCTTTTACTGTCTCTATCTTTTTCTCTACAAAATATGAACAAAATCATTTATCGTACCTACAAATATGATTTAATCAGATTTTTTTTCTAGTTTCGACCACTTCATTTGGATGTACGTTGGGGTTACTGACAAATGAATGAACAGTTAGAATACTATACCATAAAGCGCCCTATTTCATGTATTTTTCGTGGTATTAATAATAAGTTGGTAAAAAAAATTGCAAGTTTTATTCACACTGTTTATAAATGTGTCTTATATGCATCTTCCTTTAGATGTGAAATAAACAAAAATAACCCACTATATGCATGATATGGTATGTCTTACAACTTTGGTTAATATGTTTGCAACTTTGATTGTGATTTTCTGGAGTCACTGAGATCACTCTTGCTTTGACTTGAGTTTCTCCTACTGATATTGGTTCATTTGGGTTTTATTTTCAGATTTTTTTGGGGCCTTTTTGGGTTTTTCAATCATTGCCCTTTTGATACATGTACTCCTTTGCTTCCTTCTAACAGACACCAATCAAACCTTATTAAACCTGAGTGCTTGAATCATTAATATTCTAAAACATCACAGGAATCTATTTCGATAATTAATATACCTTGACCTTGACCTATGTTTATGTCTGCTTGACCTCCAGACACCATGTTCGGGAGAAAATGACCTGCTCCTCTTTTCTTTAGATTTACTTTCCCTCCAAACTCCATGACCAGGCGAGAAAGATTTGCTCCGTGATCTTTTCCTTCTGTCTTTTGAAGTACTTCTGGACTTCCTAGACTTTTTGGGTGACCTTGATCTGAAATAGGAAATTCAAATAGATAATAGCTTTCACAATAATCTAAGAGAAAGCATAAAGATAGAAACTTAAACATGTTAAAATAGTAAAACTGTATCAGTACAAAGGGATTTAATTAAAAATTCACAAGCACCTAAAAAACAAATCATAAAGAAAATTTAGTAAAAGAAGGTAATTTTAGTTTTTTTTTCCCCTTCTTAAGTGCAATATAAATTTACTTATGCATGGGAAAAAATCATTGTTGGTACCTACAACTCCAATACATACCCTTGGGAAAAGCGCAGCAAACTTTGGGTTCCCAGCGTTGGGAAAATATTTGGTCCCTAATTGTTTAATACTATTTTCACACTTATGAAGTTCATGTACATGAATCATTTCATAGATTATAAAATAACTTTAAATAATTTTGTGAACAAATGTTTTTTTTCTACCTTGATTTAGATGAATGTTTTCTTTTATTCTTGTTCTCTGTTCCCTCATTCTCTTTGTCCTTATCCTTAGAGGCTTTATGTTTCTTCTTCTTCTTTTTGTGTTTCTTTTTCTTCTTCTTCTTTTTAGACTTATCTTTTGAGTCTTTATCTGAGTCAGATAGTGACCCGGTTTCCGAAACGTCCCCATCGTCTCCTTCCTCTCCCTCGTCTTTCTCACTCTCAGAGTCAGAGGATGAGTTATGTCCAGAAGAAAGGACCTCTCCTACAAAATTATCATTAACAATTTTTCAATATTCTTCATTGCGAAAGAAAATGTTTTGTATAAATTACTGTAAACATACTTTTTCGCAGGTACTTATTTTCACGATTTCACACAAGTTCTCAGTTATTTTCATGTTTAATATTATTTTTTCTATTCATTTCATACATATTTTTTTCTGTTTGCGGGTATTTAATTTAACAATTGTCTGACTGTGAAATCTGTATAAATAAACACCTCACGAAAAAAAGTTTTTATTTAAACTATATATATGTGAAATTTGAAATACCTCTAAATAACTTACTGTTGTGGTTTAAAGGAATGTCACAGAATATGTTTAAGTTTTAATATACACTTATAGATGTGTATGTACTCTGAAAATTCTAGATCATTATACAAACTATAAGCACTACATATTTTACATTAAATACAAATGGAAGTTTATAGATTCTACTTCTACAGTCAATATCTGTATTTTCACAAGTGCAAGATAAAACATTCACAGTACCATAAAATAATATTTTAACAACAAGGTTTTTCAACTGATGAATTTACCAGTAAATGTGTATTACAAAATTACACTTGTAACTGCATTCATGGTAAGGGTTGTTCCATAATTTTAGGTGTGGGGGATTGGGAGGAACTTCTATTACATATGATATAAGGTGGGTGGTGGGTGTTTGAGAAAACATTTGTTAAGAAACAAATTTTAGGTGGGGGGGGGGGGGGGTCGGGAGAACTTCTATTACATATATGGTGGGTGTTTGAGAAAGATTTTGTTAAGAAACAATGATAAAAAATTAATTATTGTTAGATGGGTGGTGGGGTAAAGAAAAAAGTGCCTCCCCCACCCACCCCACACACACACATTTTACTCTGGAACAGCCCAAATGTACTTTTAAATTGATCTGTTTTACATACAAACAATTGTACAAGTAAAATCTATAATTTTTAAAGACATCATAATACCTTCTTCAAGATTCTTTTTCTTTTTTATTTCAACTGTATCCTCTGCCGTCAAACCTTTAGATATCAATTCAGCACTAGTTTGACTAATTTTAAAAGCAAACTGCAGTTTGCCAGGCTTTTTGATCTCCAGAGGTATTTTTGGTTGTTCAAATGAGGGACCTTCTACCTTAGACTCATCAATCTTTACACTGTCTTTTTCAGTTTTGTTTTCTAATGTTATTGATGAGTTTGAAGCCACTGAGTCAATGCTGTCCTGTTTAGATAAAGTTTGTGAACTTGATGGTTTTGCTACTGTTGAAACCACACTGACAAGTGATTTGCTTGGAGGAGGAGCCTCTTTTGGTAGATCAATGTCACTGATAATTGGTTTCCTTGGTGGAGCCTCTTTTGGCAAAACAATGTCCGCAACTGATGGCACTAAGACCTTTGAAGAAATTTGTTTAGAACTGCTTACACTTTGAGAAGACTTTGAAGAAGCATTTTCACTTTTACTGTCAGATTTCGCACTTTTAACAGAACTTTTAGATGAACTACTATCACGTTTAGATGATTTTTCTGATTTCTCCGACTTTGATGATTTCTTAATAGGTGATGGTGTATTTTGACTGATATTGTCTAATTCAGCATCTAAGAGTTTATTCATTTCTTCCACAGAATTAACAACGTCCCCGCTATCAGTTTGTTCTTCTGCTGTCTTTTTATAGGCAGATTCAATTTCGTTCATTTTTGCCGCCAAAAAGTCCTTAAACAAATCGTCAACAATAGACTGTGATAATGCATTATCTGCATTTGACTCAGCTTGGACTTCTTTCAACATGGCTGCTTTTATAGCTGTTGCATGCTGGGATAGAACTTCTGGGGTAATTAATGGCTGTTTCTTTTTGTCTTTGTCTTTTGATTTATGTTTGTGCTTGTGTTTATGTTTTTCTTTTTTGTGTTTTTTCTTTACTTTGTGTGATTTTGATTCATCCAGATCTGGCTCATCAGTGACAGCACTGACCAATCTTTCACCATCAGTCCTGGATGTGATGACTAGTTTTGGCTCATTGTCACTAGGAAGAGGTATCAAACTTGGTGGTGGCAGTGGAATATCTAAATCATCCATTTTGAATTTATGAGTTATCTGAAAACAGTAAATAGATCTCATAAGACAATTTGGAATTACTCATAATGGAGAGAAACATATTTTACTGAATACAACATAATCATGATAATGTTCTTGTTAAGTTTTAATTTGTTGTGAAATGAAAGTATTTTAAAGCTCAATAAAAAAACCCTGGAAGAAAATTCAGAAAAGAAAATGTTAATAATGTCACAGATTTTACTCATTAAACAGAACAGTAATGAAATATCAGGTAAAAGTGTCATGTTTGAAAAGGTTCCCAAAAAGTTCAAAGTTTCTAAATTTGAATCAGCTACAAAATATTGCTCCTGTGACTTTGTCCAAAAGACTTAATAATCTGTTAATGAAATAGCACAGAGCAAGTACGATTACATCATTATACTTCATTTGTCATGATTGTGTTGTCACAGTATTTTTTTTCTGTTTTTAGTACATGTAGCAGCTGAGAGCGGTGTCCGTTCGATAGTCCGAAGGGTCGATAGTCCGAAGGGGCAATGGTCCGAAGGGTCGATAGTCCGAAGGGGTAGTGGTCCGAAGGATCGATAGTCCGAAGGGTCATTGGTCCGATAATGCGCTCATCCATTCATAACATTAAGAATCCTGACTACCTGTGAGGGTAAGACGGGGTGCATATTTATCCATGCTTTTTATATTTTTCTTAATAAAGAATAAAGATAGGTAGGTCCCCAGGACAGTCATGACAGTATCCGGGCACGGTTGCCGTTTCATCAAGCAATCGTCAGGGGACAAGCATTTGATTCTGAGAGGGGAGCCTGGCAGTATTTGTAAATAAATAGGATTCTGGCAGTTTTGTAAATAAATAGGATTCTGGCCTGAAACAACTTGGAAATAAATAATCTGGCCTTTACTTCCAAAAATAAATAAATAAATAATCTGTATGGTATGTAGAAAATAAATATTCTCGCCGCGTAGCTGCTAAAAATAAATCAAATGGTCGTCCCCTTACAATGTAGCTCAATTGTACAGATTTAGAATAAAATGGTCGCCTCTTTCGAATTCGCTAAATTGATGTAAATCTCATTTTTAAATTTAAAAACACAAATTTTCACTATACCTTTTACCCTTTAGCGTGTAACAACTAATGGAGGAATGTGTTCATGGCAACAAAAGACCCACAAAACAAGAAGTGGTTGTCTGACAGGTCTGAAGCTTAAGGTTGCTTCTTAATTTCAAATAATTCTAATGTACAATTTCTGGGTCGGAGGAAATTTTTATGAAAATTATCGTATTAAGAACTTTAGAAAAATAAAAAAAAATAATTAACGTTATGAAAAATCAAACAATAGACTTTATAGGAACAAAATATCATATTCTACTCTACGCAATAGGAAGTTTAAGTCAGGGGGGACTAGATTGTAATTCAATAAAACTTAAACTTAGCATTTAAGACCCCCTTTTAATTTTACAAAGCCACGGTGAAATTGTCCTTTAATTCCAATGTTTTGACATCTCAAACCAGGAAATGCAGTTTGTTTCTTTTTCATGTAGATGCTTCGTTGGAGGATTTTAGAAGTTGACTCTTCATTATATAGACGATAAAGAGATGTGGAATAAGTATACGCGACACAACCAACATAAAGAAACGGGAATTTAAAAAATGACAATGGAAAACAGCCAGCAGTCTTCAACATGGCCATAGGTCGCTGCTCGTCGTCTTGCATTGGCCCCAGGATAAAATTACAATACAAAGTATCAAAACCAATCCCTAAATTATCAACAAAAGACCCATTTCTGGACATAGAACAATAAACAGATAGATGACAGAGACAAACAAATGCTTTTACAAAGATTCCTGGCTTAGGACAGGCACATATCAAATGTGGCGGAGTTAAACTAGTTTTTTGGGCCCAACCTTCCCCCTATTGATTATCTTGTACAAAGCAAAAAAAAACACACTCTAAAAATTAAATCGATAAAAGTCCAATTCGTCAAGAGAGTTTGTTTTAATCATTTCAAGCTAAAAATGGTCTGGCACACTTCTGTCTTGAAGTCTCATCTGAATACCTCTACTAAAAGTTAAAAAAAAATGTATTTAAAAAATCGAAAGAAGATGAAATATGACACTTACATAGAACTTAAACCAACTAATATTGATTTCACAGACAAGCCATAAGCAGCAATTTAAAAAATCAACAACAGAAGATCGTTCAGAAGAGTAAAAATAAATGAAGTACACATATGTTCCTTACTTGATACAAAATGGGTGGTTTAAAATAGGTTTTCGATGCAGAATTCACACTTTTCAAATGTTGCGATATTGTGGTTGACAAAAAGAAGCAGAGGTACCAATGGTACATCCGAATGTCAAAAGTCCGAAAGGGCAAAGACAAAACCAGTCAACACCAATGAGAACAGGACGAAAAAACACAATATAAAACTAAAAAATACATCAACATCTGGAAAGCAATCAGGTGTACCAATGGGGAATCCGAATGTCAAAAGTGTCAGGTAGGTCGAGTAGCATACACTTTTTCCTCATCCTATGGGTATCCTAAGGTGTAACAGAGAGTCAGACGGCTACTTTACAAACGTATTGTAAATGGGTATATGACCCGAAATACCTGAAATACCTACAAAGAATCAAACCCTTCGGTTCGGACCAATGACCCTTCGGACCATCGCCCCCTCGGACCATCGCCCCTTCGGACCAATGACCCTTCGGACTAAAAACCCTTCGGACTAATGACCTGGAATCCTGATTTCTGGTGGCCTTACATCTTGAGCAACATTATACATGTACATGTAATTAACCTGAATTCTTAATATCATAATTTGTCCTTTTTCAAACTATCATATGAGTGGGTAAAAAAAAATTTGCAAAATGCACGAGAATTAAAATATGATAAATATGGAAGAAAAATCTTTCTGTCACTCATTCAGATTTTTCTGAAGATTTTCGAATATTTTGCACACACTGAAACCTAGGGGTGTAAAGATTCAACGGTGCATCACAATATTTTATCCCACGATCCGGAAATGAACTGTGTTTGACTTCGCTATTTTGATACGATCCCCAAAAATGCCATATCCATCTTTGGCAGGAAGATAAAAAAGTGTGCTTCCAGTGTTAACAATGGCACAAATCATTGTATGTCGGACTGAAATAAAATCTTTTGCTTGAATAGACTGCGGTTTACAGTCTATTTAACACATGAAAATTATACTTCTTTAACATTACCATCGATTTACAATGATGTGACAAGCATGTTTTTTGTATAAAGTAATGAAAGTAAAAGGTACCTATCCGTGATACGGATCAGATTGTGAGCTAGGTATCGTGATCTGTATTGGATTGTGGGGAAGTTAGTGGTATCGTTACACCCCTTCTGAAAACCAAAGGAATTACTAATACATTATCCCTAATTATCTCTTTCCAATGATCCAAATTATACCCCAGTCAGATTATCTAATCCCTATGGATTTAAATAAAAATTCCACATGATCTCATCAGCATTTCAAACAAAATTGAAATGAAATTACTCAAAGTCAAAAAGTGTCGAAAAAAGGAAATTTTCTCTGCGTGGGTGAGATTGATGAACAAAAGTACCTTAAGCTCACTACAAAAGTGAAAGATTGAAACATATTCCTTTGGTGTTGTTGTGAATTTTTACCCAAAAGATAAATAAAATTCATGAAAAAATAAACATGGCAATAGCTTGCAAGGGAGATAACTCTGATGGTACAATGAAAAAGCCTAAAATATGGATGTCCCTGATGTGTTGTGTAAAAACACGAAATCTTTTCTATATTTTCGATTTTTGTAGGTAAACTGAAATTCTGTTGCATTGAACTGTTTGTAGCACTCAAAAGCGGTCGACAACAGGTGGTCAGTTTATTTTGTAAGGAACCAATTGGAAAATTTCAAGTGTCCGAACCCTATGACCACTACGAAACCAGCCATTTGATAATAAATTGCGTAAAGCCATAGACCAGTTTATTTCAGGACAATATTCCTGTTAATATTATCTGGACTACTGACTGTCCCCAATAAATGTCATAAACTGACAAGCCGATGATTGTCTCGCCTGCTGGCACCATAGGAATACTTGTTATCAAACTATTCATTCATTAATTCTCGACAGTTTCCTGTGGTTCAACTAAAATAGTTCTAGATATCACAGGCTCAGCATTGAACAGACTGAACACAATAAAAACAATATTATTAACAGTCATTTAGGTCAAGGTCAAATGACATGGTGCCAGACGAAAAACCCTAATTCCATAACCGTAATCAATATCCTAAACATCAGATGTCTAGTAATTGTACTTTACAAAAAATTAATTATTTTCCACAAATTAAAGTTTTACAAAGAAGTTGACAGCCCCAAAAAGACAAAAGTTCACAAAGTAACTGAAGACGGTAAAAATGGGGTCAAGGTCTCACATCATGGTGACAGTTGCGTAGACCATAACCTGAAATGTCTGTATATCAAATATCAGATGCCTAGCTTTCATACTTTTCAAGAAATTCATTTTCCACAAAAGTCTTAAAAAGAAGTTTTCGGCCTGAAAAAAAGATCTAAGTTCACAGACTCACTGGAGCGTAAAAATGGGGTCAGGGTCACACGGTGTGGTGACAGTTGCCCGGCAATTCTATGTACCCGCTTCGCGTTGTGGCGGATGACAATAAGAAAAAGAAACCCTTAAATTGTGATGTAGTCTCCAATGATCTTCAACAACCTCGTTGTTACAATAATAAGAGTCTATGGTTCAAGTTTAACTTGATTTTTATATAGATCAATATATGTATATTCATTCTTCGAATTTCCTTTATAGATAGATTTTAAACAGTAGTTGGTAGTTTTACAATTATAATAAAATATCAATAACCTTTCTTATATGATATTTGACTAGTGCATCATCACGGTGCGTCTTTTTACCACAGAACACCACAGAATACCACAGAACACAGCAGAATGCCACAGAACGCTATTAAAACACTATAAAACAGTTTTAGATAAATAGAAAATAAATAAAAACTAACAAATTCTAAACGGGTTCACGTTTTGCTTCAATCAATTAACGTTTTGATAAGTTAAGGGCAATACACAAGTACCACAGAACACCTTACCACTACACTACCAAACTGACTGTGTGCATTGCTACCACTGACTAAATTAAATTTAAGATCTGTGTCAGTTTTCTTTTTTTTTATTTCACTTTTATTACATTTTGAGTAAATAATCTTTCATAAACATGACATAAGTTTTTTGCTATTTTTGTTACTTCACAGTAATCAAAATTATGTACGCATTAATTGACTTGTAAGATGTGCTACGTATTGGATAAAGTAGTCGATTGTTTAAAGAAAATCAAACATTTTTGTTTAAAATGTGAAAGTTTTAAGATAATTTACATAATATTGTATGTTTTATACAAGTCCTTAACTTAGTTTATGATTTATTATTGTTCTGTGGTGTTCTGTGGTATTCTGTGGTGTTCTGTGGTAAAAAGACGCACCCCATCATCAAGCCCGCAGGCCAAGTTCATATAAAGGTGACCTTCACAAGTACAACCTCCTACAGAACAATCCATTTCCCGTAATCGACAAAGGTAAGGTTACAATGAGATTTAAGAATATCATATCTTTTAATAAGCCATTTAGACATTTTTTTTATCTTAAAATTGATAACGATTTAATTATTAGAAGGGGTTAAAATATGCATTTGTATTGACTCAACAGGGGATAAGAATTGGTAGGGATTAGAATTCGCCCCGTCCACACATTGTATCATAGATCTGTATATTAATATACTAATATACAGGTCTATGATTGTATGTATAGAAGGATTTTTAAGATTTTTTATCTAATTATTGTCTTTTTATCAATCCACCTACTTGATTGTTATTTCATATTTCAAGTATACCTTCAAAACAATAATTTTTCTTTAATTGTAAATCTTTTCCCATGTCTTTGGTTTTGAAATAAAACATCACAACTCGTAATAAAGTTAACCAGCAATAAGTTTTAAATATTCAATTTATAAATCAATCATTACATGTTATCTTCAATAGTTGATTGCATGGGATACTTCAGTTTTTCAAGCGTTGTTACAAAGCGATATTGGTCAGGCCGGCGTGGCTTTATCTCAATTTTTGTCTTTCAAATTCCCAAACCAGTATGAGGTTATCGAATCTCTCTCTTTAAGATGAGGTTCGTTTTACAGGACAACATTCCATTTTTGCGGTTTTTTTTCTTTTTTGTTCTTTTTTTCTGGATACCATTTAAAAAAAAATATTTTACATGTTCAGTATGAAATTTCTTTTTTCATTCAACCTTCTTAAAAGACAATATTACATGACTTCTTAGTACCAAGCAGAGCCGAACAATAAATATTTGACTCTGAAAAAAAATCAATAAAATGTAATAGTCTCGAATACTAATGGGTGACTTAAATGGGGATTTGTTCATTCAAAATTTATGATAGAAACATTTATTATTAAAATATGATAAAAACAAGTAAATAAATTTCCATTTTATAATAAGAAATATAGGGAGAAAATAGTTCGTAAAACGGAATAAAAATAATAAATGTACACTATATACATATCATAAAAAGTTAGACATGATTTAGGGCCATTGTCAGATTGTTTGACCACAAACCCCTGAAAGGCCCCATAAATGGACAATTTGACCCGAGGTTGTTGTCACATCTATATAACAATATATTAATTACATGAAGATATATAAAATAAACAGGCTAGGGTGACATAATATTATCTAAGGTTACGTAACTTAAGACACTAGATGCCAAAAGATTATTGTGTGTAGATTGTTATTTTGAGACAGGCTACACTCTTTACAGGTTTGTTTTATTCAATTTATTTTTAATTTATAATATTTCAAATTATTTTGATAAAAAATGATTGAAATAGAAGATATACATTGTTTGCTAATTGATTTTTGTTGGCATTTCTTAAATATTCATCTTTTGTTGTTTTTGCATCATTAATACTTAAAACAAAGAATTATTTGAATTTAAAGTTTTAACCTTTTAAACATCTACATTTAACCGGAGAAAATCAAAACTAAACCTCAGATTTATCTTGATTTTACTCGAAAATCAATTGAAAAAATCATTAAATTTTGTAATATAAATTAAGAGAAACAAAGAAAGCTTTTGACAGCTTGCTGGAAAATAAACTGAATAATGCACTTGCAATGGGAGTTCTTACACATATATTTCAAGCATATTTTCTCAAACAGTTCGTAATTATCAATGCAGTGATAGTGAACTGTATACCTAAAGAAGAAGAAAGAAGAAAATTTCTTGTCACTACGCATCATATTTTGCGTGTACTCCACTGGATAAGATTTTATTGTTTGATTGTTCCGGCGGCGGACCCATAAATTTTGCCAAGAGGGGGTCCTTTTTGACAAAGAGAGGTGGAAGGGGGGTAATTCGTCACTCTTCAATGATTTATTCAAGCAAAAATATCTTACAAAGGCAGGAGAAGGTAACCACTTGCCCCTTCCTTAGGATCCACAACGGGTTTCAACTTCAAAAACCAAAGTAAAGGCGATTTACATTGTATAATTAACCAATATGTTCAAGTCAATCAATCTCCACCATTCTCATTTATCCTGCTTGAGTTAACCAAGCCATAGATCGATCGCTTCCATTGTTGATTATTTAAGTCATGTTTTGTCTTGCAGATTCCAACTCAGGATGATGAAGTTATTGGTTTCCTTAGTTTTGGTAGCTTTGGTGTCCGTACAGGCCGAAGGTAATTATATTATCAATATACTTTTCTATGTCTTTTTCGCGTATGTGTACATTTATTTTAAGTATTTGCATTTTAATATCTCTGCACAAGGAGTTAGACTTTGCTTTTCACACTACAACTACTATTTTCTTTATCCTCAAACTCATATAAACCCCAGGCGCTTCGAACCGTAGTTGAATGTTTGTGTTTTTGTTAAAAAAAATACATTTTGACAAAATTAGAACTTAATAAGAACATGTAGAAGGCTACACTTGGACTGTTTTCACACATTCCACAGTTTTGTAATTAATTACCCTAAGAATTTTTCAATTAAGGAGACAAGACGGTCGATGAATAAAATTGACTAGAATTTTGAACGCCTTGACTCTGGAAATATAGATGAGAATATCGATTCTGAGAAAACGATCCAATAAATAAAACAATAACTATAAACAAAAGCTGACAAACTCTTAGGTCAATATAGAACGTAGAATTTGTATAGGTCTATGATATTCCATCGTCAGACAGTCAACGTCGACCCTTCAAATGGAAAAAGCGATGCGATATGATCCATGAGTAACCGATGATAATCAAGTAGGTGAACAAAACTTTGGGTGGGGGAAAGTAAAGAAGCATCTTCAGGCACTTGTTTCGTGAAAAAGTCCTATACGGAGCACCTGAGTTCACTCTTGTTTCGACTGGAGTTCGCGTTGTTGATTGATATTCAGTTATTAAGCGTTTCCATGTTTTACATGTTGTCTTTTTTTGTCCCGTTCTTGTTGGTGTTTACTGGTTTTGTCTCTGCCCTTTCGGACTTTTGACATTCGGATACCCCATTGGTACCTCTGCTTCTCTACTTATTTCTTTTCCACTAAGTTTAAGTATTTTTTTCAATGAAACATCAATGCAAGATACATTTTAAATGTTGGAAGTACTAAAGAGCAAATACATTTTATTTGATACAAAACAACACAAAATTTAATCGCACCAACTAGCAAATTAATCGTTTTTCATGAATCTAATTACATTGTTTTCGCATGAATACATCATGTACATTTACATATTTCTTTGTCACAGAAATCAACTTGGGTTCCGGATCAACAGTATGTGGAACTAAAAGAATTCTATCAAAAGAAGAAATCCTACACTTCTCATCTAAAGGCAGTGCTCCTGATGGTGCTTGCAGCATGGTGCTCCATGCTATGGAAGACACAGATAAAAACTGCCCTTACAGGTCCTTCTGTATCGCTGTCAACGGCATGACGATGAGCACATGCTCTGCCAAAGTTTTCTTGACTGGTACCTCATATGACGTAACCGGAAGCAATACAAAGGTACGCATAAAGGAATTCCTAGGGTTCGGGTTTTCAGTTCCATTCCCATTAACTATTTATGAGAGAACAAAAAGCTAAAAAGTGGGAGATGGGAAACTGGATCACCCAATCCACCCCTTATTTTCCCAAAATTATAGATAGTCGTCGCTTTAAATAACCAAAGCAACACGGATTCAGCTACACCAGGAAGATGAAAGATACTATTCTCTTGTTTAAAAGTTCAATTTGTTGTAAACTATTGGCCTAGCTTTTATTTGACTAGACCGTCTCAGATGAGTTTTTCGTAGTTTGTTGTAGCTTTGTTCAGTGATACGGTAAATCTGAACCACGCGATGTTCTTGTTTGTTTGCCATTATGTGTAATTATATCACAGCATGAACTACATTTTGACTCAAAGTCGCTACATGTACAATCTAAGTTTTCAGACAACAAAATTAGGGATTCATAGTTTTATATGTAAATGTTACTAGTAGCTAAACATGTTCATACAAATATATGATCGATATATACTCTAACTAAACGTATCAAACAACCAGTATTTCATATTTTAAACTTCATTTACAGGAACTTAGCTGCTATTCCAACATTTTCGGTGCTTGGTGTACCCAATCCAGAACTCTTCAGATTTCCGTCTTGGAAGACCCCAAAGCCAGCAGCGCCTACGGCTTTAATTTCACTGTCCTCTCTGAATGTAGAAACAGTCCATCAGAAGGAGAGTTCAAGCCATCTACCATTGACACCAGTAAGTATTATTTAGACATTAAGTTTATAGTGGGTAAAGGTCCGACGGGATTTTTTTTTTTCAAAAATGAGATCGGCAGTAATTTTTCTAAAACACCCTTGCTGTCATGTGATGATAACTGTTCATAATTATGATGGTGGAAATGGTTTAAAATGATATGAAAGCTTTATTTTGTTCTTACTGTCGTTTTTGTTCAACCAAGACTTATCTTTAGATCTCATCATTTAAAGTGTCATTTGAGCAGAAAATGTAATACCTACTACCTTTATACAAAGGCGGATCCACAAGGAGCAATATTATTATGAAATAAAGTTACTGTATGTTGAATATATTAGATGTCTAGCAATGTTAACAAAGTTACACAAACAGTCCCTTCTTCGGTTAGTTAAAGGTTTTAATTGACAAGATGTCCAGCTCTGCCACTAATTTGAATATTATTTTTATTAAATTTATGAAAGGATGAGCATGAGCAAAATTATAACACAATTTGTTTTATTTTTAGGCAAAAAGTTGAGTGAAATTGAAGAATCTATTAAACAGAATAAGATAATCGGAGCTGTCGTAGGAGTGTGCTTAGCTTGCATGTTCCTTGTCATTTTGTTCATATCATACCAATACTACAGAAACAAACCAACATACAGACAACAGAGAGATTTATAAAGACTGTGATATTAGGAGAGGAGTGTACTTGTGATGAATGAATGCAGATTGAGAGCGACATTTTCCTGGTAGGAGCTATCGGTCTTTACCTTCGTTACCGGAGAAAGTGCAAGAACGGGTTTAAAAGGGGGCACATTGACAAGGGTAGGGAGAGAACAAATGACAATCGGGGTTGGGAGGAAGTTTCAGTTCAAGCATAGATCTGAAAAATGAAATCACATAAATATTGCTCTCTTGTCTTGTAAGATTTTACAATCCCAAGTTTAAATGTTTTTTTAGTGCAATCTTGTCCCGTTGCTTTTAGATGGTTTTTCTTGACGTTGATTAAAGCTATATATATATTCTAATTATAAAGGTTTTTCATTATGTTTAAAACAACACATTTTAATATTGAAAAGACTAGAGATTTTTAATATTACTCTGCTTTAAATTGTAAGTTATGTAGCAGAAATTATTACTTTAATTATTCAACAAGTTTTTTGTATGTTTCTTCATTTGTTTTCTATGCATTTTTATACATCGAAAACTTTTACAATAAATTTTGAATAAAATTTGCGTAAACTTATTTTTCTTTATCGTTGACATAATAAAATACACACGTTTCTAACGCACCTTAATCATTCTTTTATTTTGGGCCAGTCAGTGTTATAGTAAAGAGGATTTTTTTGTACACAGAAAAGACTTTCGAAAAACTCACAAAGAACAAACACCCACACCTGAAAACATTAGTTACAGTAAAGGTGAATTAGACAAGTTCTGACGTATTCTGGATTCTGATTTTTTCGTCTTAAGTCTTTGTAAGACGAAACGGGTGTCAGACAAAGTTTAAAGTTGTTTGTCTAGCGCTTCACAGTTTATCGTTTTACTTCAATCGAAGTTGGAATTGATCATATAATAACAGACCCCCCAAAATCTCAAACTTTCCTTTTGTCATTAGACAAATCTTTAATCATTTTAAAGCAACATGGTTTGCATGGCGTTCCTTGCCCCTGTTGGAGCCATTCTCTCGTTATGCCAGGAGTACTTTTCGAGAACGGTGTAAAAAATTCATTTTTCCACAACTTCTTTCAAAGAAAATTTACCACTAAAGGACACAAGTTCACAGAGTTTTGAAGAGTGAAAATTGAGTCAGGTTCACATAACATGGTGATAGTTGGGTAGATCATAAACCCAATGTATCAAATAACATATGCCTATGTATCATACTTTTCCAAGTACACGCAATTTATTTCCCACAAACGTCTTACAAAGTATTTTGAACCCTTCAAAAGACAAACGTTGAAGTTTGAAGTTTAAAATGGGTCCAATGCCACACGGAATAATGTCTATAACCATTGAACTATGCAACGTCGATGATACTTCCATGGAATGCAAAACATTATCAGTATTATACTATCAGGTTATTCATTTTCCACAAAAATCACCAAAAAGTTAATCACACAGCCGCTGGAAGTAATACCTTAATCTCGCTTTCTGCGACTTTTCGTCACAGTCAAAAATCCATATCAGCTTCAATGCTAACGTTGTTGGACTGAGTGTACCATGTTCAAGGCTCCTAACAAAGACAATCATGTAACTAAAGACAAATGTACGAGGTATATAAAAAAAAATGCTTTCATTGAGGCCTATTTTGTTTGTCTAATGACTTACATAAATATATTTTGCATAAGTACTTAAAAGTGTATTCAATCTTGAATAAAACGAAATCAGTTAATATTCTTCTCTGTTTTTAACTAGAATGGTGGTCTTCCATGAAAGACGTATATCGTTGAGCCCGAGTTAAAATATTCAGTTCGGGTATTAAAACAAAAAATAAATGAGCAACAACAGACACAATACGGTCGCATAGCACCATATAACAGTTTAAACTATAGTAGAAAGCTACAAGCTAAATATAAAAGGCTGTGACATGGAGGTGCCCGAAAAACTGCAGCGAAAACTTTTGTGACGCCGAAAGACGACAGATTTACCATTTTAGTGACTCCTATAGGCTGCTTTTCCTTTGCAACAAGTTGAAATCGAAATCAACATGGTATTATAGATAACCCCCCACACCCTCCGAAAAAAAAAATCACAAAAAATTTACATCATGTTTTTAGTCTGAGACTCATAAATATCAGGAATAAAGCCTATAGCAGACGGAATCATTTTAACCGTATTGGTCCCAAATAGTTTGTTTTCATATTCAACAAGTTGTTTCCAGAACCCTTGGTTTGGTCTGATAACTGGTCTCTTCTTTTTTACTAAAGCATGTGCCTCTGACAGTGTCATTTTGTGGTACTTCATCAAATAAGCCATACACAATGACGACGATCGACTGATACCGGCTAAACAGTGAACCAGAACTTTTCCCGAATCTTTCCTGAATTGTTCAATTTGGTCAGCGACGGAGTCAAAATGTTCAATTAGGTTTGACGCTGGTGTGTCTTCCACTTGAACTTTTACAGTGTGGAGGTGAAGTTTCTCTAGTTTATTTTCCTCCATAGAACAATTTATTACGTGGGTAATACCAATTTCTTTGGCTTTTTCGTATGTTGCCCCAAATACACCACTTATATATAATCCATCAATAATTTCTGCGATATCAGACATAAACGCCATGATGTACCGTTGCGGATAAGATTGGCCAGTTACTGAAAAATACACGAAAAGTATTTACAAATTTAAAAAATATATATATGACCTGAGGAAAACAACCGGAACATTTTGCATTTCAAATATTTTACTTTTGTTTTTGAAAGAATTCAAATTGGAATTTTGGAATATCAAACACGTAGTTAACACATAAAGCTTATGCTCACGAGTGATACCCCGCTCCCAAAACCTAAGGTCAACAATAATTAGATGACCTTGGAGCATTAAATCGGTATACCATCAGACCTCCATCTCATGTAGTTGCTTAGAAAACTGTGACGAAAATTTTTCATGTTTGTTCATTATTTTTAAAAACCTAGGTATTCGGTAAACAGGAAGTAGACTACTTAGGAGCATAAAATCGGTATACACCATATGTTACTATATGATAAAGCTGTTTATATCAGACCTCTATCTCATGCAGTTGCTTGGGAAACTGTGACGGAAATTTTGTTTTTATGTCCATTTCGTGTAAAAACCTAAGTATTCGGTAAACAGGAAGTAGACTACCTAGGAGCATAAAATCGGTATCACCATATGGTAATACAGGATAAAGCTTATACTAAATATAAGACGTCTACCTTATGTAGTTGCTAAGATATCTGCGACGGAAGTTTTGTAACGGGCGAACTGACGAACAGACGAACGGACGGACGAACAGACAAGGGTGAAATAGTATACTCCCCTGTTCTTCAAAGCGGGGGCATAAAAAATATAATTCAGGACTGCCAACATCCTCGAATTTCACGGGGTTTCCCAAATTTGTTGTGGTTTATTTTGTAAAAAAAAATCATGAAAAGAACATGAAACATCTAAGAAATAATTAAAAACCAGATCTCAAAGTTTTGAATGCTGGCAGTCCTTTTATATCAAGTTCACAATAGCAATATCTATGGGATATATAAATCATAGACCATTGTATGATACTCATGGACAAAAGAAACCTTACATGTTTGAATACTTATAAAAATTTGTAAATTAATATAAAACTACATACATGACATAACAATTGCCAAAAATTAAAAGAAATTGCTTAAAGTTATCCAATGACGAAAAATGAACTTGGATTGGCCTTAATTTTAAGAATCATACTTTCAAAGATGAAAACGTTAAAATCCAAATTCACAACTCTGATTAACTCGTAACCTGTAAAAAAGTGAAATGACTAAGAAGACTATGAGGTTACACTACATTTAAGTCATTGTTTCATAGAACACGTTTTAGACAATAGCTATTTAAACTTTTTTGTTTTTTCTTGTAATTCAATACACAAGGGGACATTAAATGTAACCTATTGGACAAAAAGATTAGATCTTCGACACAAATTTTCAAATTTATTGATCTTCAAGAAAATCAAAATGGCGGCTTCTTTTTCACCTTTATAAACAAATTTTCAGGACAAACCTCGTTTATGAGAATAAAAGAGGAAAATGACTAAATGTTTTTGATTGGCATAATTTTTTGAGGTGTAACGTTTCTTTTGTCCCTCTTAATGTACCCTTAAAACTTTAATTGGTATGAAGATCCATATTTACATGTATCATGATCTGATAAGCTTCTTCCAATACAACAAACCAATAAATATACAAGTACTAACGGAAATGAGCAACCATTTCATTATTATAATATTTCTATGTAATGAAGAAAGGCAATCTGGTGGTCCTTTGAGTTTACTTAAAGCAGCTTTTGAAGTAGATAAATCCTTTACAGATAGAGAAAATTCTTTGGTCACAATGCTTAACTAAAATTTGTAAACATATAAAAATTGATTCTATGGATGTCTAAAAAATATAGCATTTTAAAAATCTAAAATACAAGAATTTCATAAATCTAAAATGTTAACTGAATTCTCTAATATAAAAAATGAATCTTCAGAAAAATTCCGTTATACTACAGTAAAATTTCAGAGAATTTAAATTGCAAGTTTATTTGAAGATTAATGTCCCAAAAGAAATCAGAAACAAATTAACAAAATTAAGAATAAGCGCCCATTCTTTGGCCATTGAAACAGGTAGGTATTCAGAACTTTATAAAACTATCAAATGTAGGCTCGGGCCGACTTTTATGTTAGTTCATTCCTCAGTCGATAATCCTACATCCATGACAACAGTCACTTTTAAAAGCAAAAGGGTTCTCCTATTTGCTTTTAAAAGTGACTGTTGTCATGGATGTAGGATATTAGCTCTTTGTAAACTTTGTAATAAATGAGACTAACTATATGTACACAAGTTACTGTGTTTTCCCTTTGGGGGCGGGCGGGGAAATATTAAAAACCTTAAACATAGACGTACTGTAGTCCAGATAACCATGACGTCTTTTTTTATCATCTGAAAACTTAAAAAAGGCTTCCAAGACGACATAATTATTTGGACTAGACCTACGGTTATTATCTTTAATTACCTGATTTTTATATGCCTGAAACAAGCCTGTAGGTGCTTGTTAAAAATTAAATATTATCTACGCTCTTTCACTTTCATTTTTAACCGGATGTTTACATGATAGGCTAAATACACTGAAAAAGCCCTGGGAATAGACTTTGAAAACAAATAAATTCATCTATAAATTCATTTTGTAAAATATATTACATTTTTAAGAGGGGACCGATGGGTTAATACATTCTCCGTCAAGGATTTTTAATTTCCTTGATTGTTATTTGCTGTTGTTGAATCTGTCGCGAGTTAATAGACTAATCTAAGTCAATTAATTTTCTGCTCTTCGATTTAACCATCCTTAATTTACTACGTTTTTTATGAACATTTTTGTTATTTCAAAAATGATCCAAGTTTTTGGTCCACTCATGAAATTTTCCCGGGAAATTTATGCATTCACTTTTCCGTAAGTATGATGGGAGCCGTCAATTGTTCGATGTTCTCTTATTGTGATTGTAAATGTAGCTTCCCGGAAAACTGAGGCAGAAACTTTTGTGAAGCCACAGACCGATGGACATAGGACTAAGAACGGAGAGTGTCAAAGTGTTCTCTATATTTCATTTTGCAACACAAATTCCGACGAGAACTTCCACGTGGAGTGAGACAGTTCGTGTTTCTAGTGAAAACTGTGCCGGGTTCATGTGGAAAGCAAACTCTGTCGGTAGTGTGTCATGGGCTGGACGAATCATGGCACACTGAGTCTTTAATAAGTCGACGTTCTTTGTTCTTAAAACATTGAACAACTTCTGAATATCTGTACCACCTCTGCTTTTACTGTCTTATGGCTAACTTCCCTTTGGCTAAGAAACTGTCATTCTCAGTGCATGCTGTTGCATACAAATTTAAAAAGTGAATGTGAAAAAAAGGCAAAAAACTTCTTCATTCTACAGTTGAAATAATTTTACGAAAGCTAATAATTAAAAAGATCTGTACAAATAACTGTATATTTGAACATCAGTCACTTCTTTTCAAAATTTTAAGACATTTTTTGAATCGGAAAATGAAATCGGAAAAATTTACTCATGTATTTAGTAGCACCTTTGCCCTTTTTGTACTGTGACGTCATAATCGTCGTCAGTAGAAACGTCCTTGTTGGCGGCCATTCTGTCATTGCACAGTGTTCAGAGCTGTTCTAATTTCTAGTGCTAGACGTCTTTAACCTAAAAAACGTACACACGTATACGTTGAACCAACTACAGAATTTGATATAGCGTACGATAATGGAGAAACTGAGAGCGGCATATAGAAATTGTTATTATAAGATCAAGGTACTTTAATTAAATATCAAATGACATGTTTTCAGTTGTCGGTGATTTTTCTTTCAGTTTCAGTTTCATCATTATCATGTCATGTCTTTCTAATTCATGTCTTTCATATTTCACATTGATAAATTCATTTTAATACTTTCTTTAATACGCTTTTCTGTTTTTTTTTTTTTTTTTTCAGAATTATTTTGATAGAGAACTTCCTCCTAAATTCCCAAGGTAAGATAATAAACAAGTCTATTTTGATTTCAATTTTCTCTGTGAGTGTGAGTGTGAAAGCTGTGTCAAAGCTGGTGATTTCACAGCTTACTGTATTGCTTTGCCGTCATCATTGTCATTGGACAATAAAATTTCTACTCAACATAATAAAAGTGGGTCCATAGTTCTTGCAAAGAACATAATACTATGGTTTGTCTACAGTACCATGAGTACATATATGGTCATATATAACTGTAGTCCAGATAATCATGACGTCTTTCTGGGTTTTTTTGTCATTTGGACATTTTTTAGATCCCCAGAGAGTCGCAGGAAGGCGTACCAGAAAAAAAATAAAATAGCCTTCCAAGACGGCATAATTATTTGGACTAATATAACTGGTACTATACATATCATCGTAAGTCTAACAATTTCACAGCTTATTGCTATGCCGACATAGTTATTGGACATTATTAAACAACTAAGTAGATTATTAGTCTATCTGCCCTTACTTAATGAAATGCCAAACAGGGCCATTGTGAAAAAACAGGGCATTATGACAGGGCCATTATGACAGAAAACAGCTTTAACAGGGCCATTATGGATTTGAAACAAGATGGCCGACATCATTTTACTTCAGATGATTTAGCAAATTGAATTAAAAAAGATGTTGGAAATAGGGTTAAACTACGGTTACCATTTGATTTTCTGTGAATTAATTTATTTTGTTGTAGATGGCTTATACTGCATGTAACTCAATGGTCATTTCACATTTAGATGTTTTATACCCTTTTAGTTTCCTTTATTATTTCTTAAATAGGCTATCTTTTTTACCTTGACAAAACAAGGTTTTAGATTTCTTTTATACATTTTATTTAAAAAATCAAACAAACTAACATCCCTTAAAACTTTGCTGTACTGGTAATTCACAAATGATTAAAATATAAAACAAAGTAAATGGTTCCTACCTGAAAATAAACCTATAAACAGAGTCTGAGATCCTGTCTGTTTCTGTCAGGTTTCTAAAACAACCTTCTGGATGTCAATAGTTTGAATAAAATATTGATATACAGAAAATAAGCAAAAACCTGACAAACTTTAAAGATGTTTGTAAACATGTCAGTTTGCTGTCTGCTAAAGGGGGATTCTTGTTTGGGGAAAGAAATGGGTTGTAATTTGGTAATTCAACTCATCCCCTTAAAATGTTGTCCCTAAAACTATTGAATTACTAAAATTGTTCTTATTTGACCACATCATATGAACTGTAGTTTTATTTGTAAAAATATTTTGTACTTTGCACAATAATTTCTCAAATAAATAAGATATTTTGCAAACAGTTTTAATAGTAAGAACGAAATAAAAAATAAAAAGAGCAGATCTCAATAATAAATTTTAAAATTTTCTATTATCAATCTAAGAAAAATGTACATGATTTATGCATCGGCAAAGTAAAAGTCTAGAACAAAATGGTCATGAGCTATTAGACATGCATTTCAAAGAAATATTGGGCTAAAGCAGGTTTTAGTAATTTACGAGTTACACCTCACTTCTCCACTGAGTGAAGTTTGTTTATTTTCTAGTTGGTTAATAAAAGTATTAAGAAATGGGTGATTTGAGAATGGCCCTGTTATATGTTCTCGGTCTGCAATAATGGCCCTCGGAGTCTGTAATGGCCCTCGGCGTTGCCTCGGGCCATTACAAACACCTCGGGGCCATTATTGCAGACCTTGAACATATAACAGGGCCATTATAAAAACACCCATTTATTAATACTATAATAAAATTTCTACTCAACATAAAGGTGGGTCCACAATTTGACAAAGTACAACATAATGGAGTATCTACTGAACATATTGGTATATGATCCACTGAGCATAATGGTGTGTCTACACTGGAACATAATGGTGTATCAACTGAACATCGTTCAACATATGTTGTGTCTACTGATACCTGAACATACATTAACATATTGTTGTGTCTACTGAATCATGGGAGTAATATGTGATGTGTTAACTGAACATAATGGGTTCCACTGCAGGGATAGAAATTAAAAAGATATTTTCAAGGCGCCAAAAATTGCTTAAGTAATAAGTTATTCAAATAAAAGTGAAAAGCAAATTTGCTTATATTGAGGCAAATTATTACTATCATTTCTCGTGAACAAAAAATTTCTAAAGCTTATAATTTGCTTGTAGTAAAAAATTTCAGAAGCAAAATTGAAAAATCAAAGAGCAGTTTGCCTCTAAGCTTGTAAATCTAAGCCCTGTGAACATACATGTAACATAATGGTGTATCTACTGAACAAACATGCAACATAGTGTTGTGTCTATTTAAGGAAATGCTTAATGATTTGTCGTAAGTTTTCTCAAAGTAATGGTTATTCAATGCATAACATTGCCATGTGATTCGGCATGATTTGCCCTTATGTTTAACTGTTTATATTTGCGGTGCATCTACTGAACATTACATGAAACATGATGTAATGTGTCTACTGAACATAATAGTGTTGCTACTGAACATCATAGTCTTTCAACTGAACATACGTGTAATAGCGTATTCACTGAACAGTCATAATAATGGTTTCTCTACTCCGAAAAATACTGAACAGTTGTGTACAAATATAATAGTGTACTCACTTTCACTGAACCCAAAAGGGAGGGGATAACGGTTTACGTGGATTTGCCAAAAATGTGAGTAGGTTTTTTGAAAATTTAATGCAAAATGGGTATAGTTTTAACACAATGCTATATAAAAATGGGTATGCTTTTGATTTTAATAATACCTAATGGTATCTCTACTCTGAGTCTGAAACATTTTATATAGTATGTCTTCATGAAATCTTTAATGTAAAAGTGTCGAACAGTCTTGATATGAAAATAAATCATAATATGTTTGATATAGATCTGAACATAGATCTACCTGAACATGATATGAGAGCTAAGCTTTATGTTTACATTTCCAAACAAAACTTTTTGTCTTCTACGAGACAAATCAACTTTATTCTCTCCTATTAGATATTGTAAAATTTTGTTTAAGTAATAGTTAGATAATCACTATTGAATTCGATCTCAATGATTACTGAACCCGGAATAGCTTGATCTAAAATCACACAAAAGCTACCGCATTCCAAAGTTCAAAACAATAACAAATCATTTGAAGGAAATGTGGATTCCAGCCCCCGGAGTACCCAGTGGATTTGCCAATGGTTCTTAAGGCCAAACAAAAAAGTATGTGTGTTTACTGTCACATGCTGAAAAAAATTAGGGTCGGTAGGTAGGAAATTATTTTTTTTATATTATTTTTTTTTTTACCTTGAGTCTATGGGGGCAGCTTTGTGACTTTAACAGTGCTTAATGGAAAATGCTCAAAAAAACATTAGGGTAGGGGGGTAAAAATTAGGTAGGGTCAGGTGACAGTAAACTCACCTACTTTTTTTTTGGCCTAATATATATGTAAATGTTACAGGGCAAGTTGGAATTCAGCGGGATTCAGATCGAAGCCTCCCCTAGGGCATATTGGAATTCCAATTTCTCCTGGGATAAATTTTAATTCTGAATATGCCCTGGATTTTAACCAGTGCAAATCAGAATTCTAATATGTCTTAGGAGAAATTTAGATTTCCAGATTTGCCCTGGGATAATTATGGATCCGCCTGATTTTCAGTAGTGGGATTCTGGATCCAACTAATATTTTGAAAGCATTAACTAAGATTTAAAAAAAAAATTATAACAATAGTTTTAAAAAACATAATACACGTAATATCAATTATAATTCATTTATTGAATTATATTACATTATATTTAATTTGTTATTTTATATTTTATATTAATTATCTAAAATTCAATTTTTCCTGTAGAATGCATGAATTTATGCCAAAGCCAATAATTCTGACAATGCTTTGACTTTTAATTCCAACTAACGCTAACTTAGAATATCTATCTAGTCGCTTGTCCTCTTTATAGTGCATGTATCATTCAAACGGATAACTGTAGAAATATCTCTAAAGCACTAAACTACTGAGATTATCATATATCGTTTCTGCCATTGTATCCTCTTATCATGTTGTGTGATGCTACCACCGTCCGAAACCCAAGATCGCGATGGAAAAGGGGCATTAGACACAATAACAAAGTATAAACATTCTTTCACTTTAACGCACCGAATCGGACATGGCGAAATGAATTTTGGGCCTGTTTCACTGAAAGAATAATAATGAGACGCGACACAGTTCGCATAATAATCGGGAATTTTTTGCTTTTCTCTCTTTCTGGTAAAAAATTCTTTTCCAATTCTCATTTCTGTCTGACCGAATCAAATTTTGTCTTACATTTGATCGGTCAGACACTTTTCGCCATGTCTGCCAATTTTTAAAATGCTTGTATCAAGTGACTCAAGTTATTGTCAGGACCATTGCGATCTTCTATTTGAATTTCCGGTATGTTATGTTATGTCAATTTTTGTCTTTTCTCCTATGGTCATCCCTTTAATGTTCCTTGTCCTTGACTATGGAGTAAAACGTTCCGTCTATATTTTATCATTTTTATAATATATTTTCAGGCCCATACCAAAAGCTCCGCTCCAACCGACCACTGGTAAGTGTGTAAAGATGATTTTATTGTCTTGTAAAATCTAAAATAGTCAACTAAATACATGATTTTTATATTTAAAATTTGATGATGAGTATTATATATGATAAAGCTGAATAAATATACATGTATATTCATAGAAGCTTGAAATTGTAAATTTGTGGGGATTCTCTGAAAAGGCTTGTCGAAACTGTCCATCAAAATTATCAAAATAAGTATAGGTATAAAATTAAATGGGAATTATCTTATTTACTTTAACAAATTGTGAAAGCTTCAGCTGAGAAAAATATTAAAGATTGTAATAATAAATCCATGGTTGCATTTTTGTATTGAACTTATAATTCACTTGATCAGGGCGGGGGTATACAAGGTAAGCATAAGTTGTGTTGCATGTTTTAGAAGTTTTTTTTTGTTGTTTTTATGTTCTAATTTAATTCTCCACTGATTTTTATTTTCTCTATAAAAGAGTTTATACACGATATGACTTTAAAGTATCTTGTCTCTACAAGTCGTCATAAACTTGTTCAATATCTACTAAAATAATACAGGACAGACTTCGAAAAGAGTAGGCTCAATGGGGGCCGCTACAAAGGTCACACTCGCAAACTGTTAGCTGAAATCAAGCTTGATTCACAGGAAAATAAACTCTTAAAATTACCGGCAGACTAATACATGTTAAAGATTCTTATAGGAGTCTTTATTCAAGTCCAGGGATTTCTCCCACAAGTGTAAGAAATTTCTTTTTTTTTCACGAGTGGATCGCATTGTAGATGAAGATTTTCTTACACATGTTAAATTGTTGTCTACAAATGTCTCTCATTGTCCTTTTCTTCCTTAAGAATTCTCTTGTGTACTAATTTCTGCTTTTATTCTTTTGTCTCCCCCCACTTTTGTTTTTGTCCTGTCCGTCCGTTTGCCCGTCACAAAGTTTGCCAGCTCAACTCCTTTGAAACTACTAGATACTTATACTGAATTCAACGAAACTTGATAAAAACGAAGGACACTATATGAATTTGTACATAATATCAGGAATTTTGATCCTCATTTTTTTGTTGGAATTATGGCCCTTTGAGCTTAGAAAGTTGCTGAAAATCCTCTTTTATCATTATGTAAGCGCAACTCCTCTGAAACTATAGAGCCGAATCTAATGAAACTTGATGCATATGAAGGACACAACATGTATTGGTACATTTTACAAGGAAATCATGATCCTTTAATTTTATGGGAGTTATGGCCCTTTGTCTTTGAACTTAGAAATTGGCTAAAATCTTGTCAGCGCAACTCTTCTGTTAACTACTGAACAGAATTCAACAAAACTTTGTATGTTGAAAGGCCACCATATGTAGTCGTGCATGTTACTAGGAAATTAGGATCATCAATTTTTTTTGGGGGGTTTATGGACCATTTAACTTAGAACTTTGGGGGAAACGGGGGGAGACATCGTTTTTGCTGTCAAAAAAACAAACTTTAATTTTCTTTCTAAAAATCTTAAACCGTATTCTTTAGGACTGTCTTCAGATTTTTTGGGTCGACCATAGCCGGTAACACAGCGTGCATAAGGAATTTGCCGTTAGCTTTTTACCTTATTGGTAATAGCCTACAAATGACAAAATATGGCAAATGAGAAAAAGACAACGAAACACGGAATCAATGAGCCACTGCTCACTCAGAAATTCTCAGAATACCCCCGCTTCCCCCAAATCGACTAAGTTAGTTAACAGAAAGTAGATATCCGACAGACCTTATTTCGGTACTTGCGATAAAGAACCTCATACTGAAGTCAAATAATAAGTATTGAGTCCCTGTGATGAACAGTTGCTGAGAAAACGCTTACGAAAATTTTCAACAATTGACCAGTTATGTTGAAAATTGATTAAGTCGGTAAGCAGGAAGTAGATATCCGACAAACCTTGATAGAGGACCTCATACTGAATTTCTAATAATAAGTATCGAATCCGTGTGATGAGCAGTTGCTGAAAAAAAAAGAAAAAAAAGTTTACGAAGATTTTTAACAATCGACCAGTAATGTTTAAAAATTGATTAAGGAATTAAACAGGAAGTAGATATTGACAAAGTCAGTTAATAGAAAGTGGTTATCCGACAGACCTAATTTCGGTACTCGCGATAGAGGACCTCACACTGAAGTCAAATAATAGGATAAGATAAGATAAGATAAGATAAATTTATTAAGTCCAATTAAGGGCCCAAGAGGGCATGATGACAAAACATAACAATTACAGTTAATTGATGATAGAACATGAAACATATAAGTATATATAAGAAATGCTGACATAATATATTAGACCAAAACAGGTTAACAGTGTCATGCAAAATGTTCAGATGAGAAAGACACCAAGGACGATGCATTAAGACTGAGTAGAATGATAATAGGATAATTTTATGCAGTGGTTGTGGTAATACACACAAGATACATGCATAGAAAAATATCAATAATGGAAAAATAAATTTCAAAGTTACCAGTCTTCTTTGTGTCTTAATCAAGTGAACATGTTACATAGCATGTTTATGTTAAATGTTGGTATGTATATAAGGTAATATATGTCAATAGCTTGAAGGTGAGTCAGGTGGAAAAGACACCATGGGACGATGCATATAGACATGAACAAAAGGATTTTCCTGTTTATATTCGGTTTAGATATATAATATTAACAGACCAGTAGATAATTAATGAATTTAAATATTCCAATTGATATGTCTACCACGTGTCTTAACCATATGACCCAGCCACAACCTAAACATGTTAAACATTTGAGAATTTTATTATGTCACTAATCAATGAAAGTATATTAATATTTTCATTATTCATTAACCACAAAAATTGATTGTCAAGATTCAATGAAGTAAAATTCTTGCAATATGACTTGGCAGATGCAAAAAGACATGCTCTTAAATCTTTAGTATGATTACATGAAATCAAAAGGTGTCTCTCATCATCTAATTCTCCTAAGTTACATCTTGTACATTTTCTTTCTTCTCTTGGGATGCCCTGATATCTACCTTTCTCAATATTTAATTTATGAGCAGATATTCTTAATTTAGTTATATTTCTTCTTGACTCATTATTTTTTAAAACAAGTAAGTATTTTTCTAAACCAAAATTTGTTTTTAGAAAACTGTAAGTATCAAGTTTTCCTTTAGAAATCTTGATTCTCTCAATATGCCATAAATCTATAAAATGATTATGAATAATTTTTTTGCTATTATTTTTGAATGTTTGAGTGCTAGAAAATTTGAACTCATTTATTTTATCAATGGATCGCAGTAAATATTGTATAGAGCCATACCATGATGGTTTCCTTTCATTAAAGATTTTTTGGGAATTAATAAAGGCATGTTTTAATAATATCAAGTTTGAGGAGGAATCTAAATTTTCAAGTCTATGCCAATAGTTAACCATGTTTTTGATAATATCATAGTGCATGGATGTTCTTCCTAGTTCAGAAAGAACAGCAAAATTGGTAGCTTTTTTATGCACTCCAAGAATAGATTAACAGAATTTTATATGTAGTTTATCACATGCTAAATTATTATAGAGTTTATCAAGAGGGCAGAGGCCCTCTTTAAATTTTTGAGTGAAGGGGTTAAAATAGCCCCATATCTCAGATCCATATAATAAAATAGGTTTAATAGTGTGGTCAAATACATGTGTTGAAATATCAATACCTGGATTAAGTGAGAGAAGATCAGATTTTAATTTATAAAAGGCTTTCAGGGCTTTGTTATATAATTCTGATTGGGCTAATGAGAAAGATCCTGAGCTTGTAAAATGAAGACCCAGGTATCTATATGAGGAGACACACTCTATTTCTGATCTTCCTAATTTAAAGGACTCTTTGAGATGCCTGCCTGCCTTGTTGAAAATCAGAACCTTTGTCTTTGATATGTTAACATTAAGACACCAATCTTGGCAATAAATATGTAGTTTATTTAATTTTGACTGAAGTCCTTCTGACGAAGTTGAAAAAATCACTATATCATCTGCATACATCAAACAATGAATTGGAAAGTTATTTAGAAAAACTGGGTCTTTACAGTCTTTTAGGTATTGAGGCAAGTCATTGATAAATACTTTAAAGAGATTGGGGCTTAAATTGTCACCTTGTTTAACACCTAAACAAGTAGGGAAAAAATCAGTTATTAGATTATTGTTTTTTATACATGATTTGCTTAATGTATACATGCTATTGATTATATTATAAAATATTGTGCCAACCCCAATTTGGAGTAATTTTAGTTTCATGCCAGTATGAATAACTGTGTCAAAGGCTTTCTGAAAGTCAACAAAGCAGGCATACACCCTACCATCTTTTGTTGAACAGTACTGATCCAAGATATTCTTCAGAATAAACATATGGTCAGATGTTCTCGCTTTATGCGTGAATCCAATTTGGCTTTCGTTTATAATGTTATGTTTATTTAGAAATTCAGTGAATCTATTATCAAGTATTTTATTAAATAATTTGCCTAAAGTATTTGTAATTGTTATTCCTCTGTAATTGTTTGGATTAGATTTATCTCCACTTTTAAAGATTGGGGTAATAAACCCCTTGGCCCATGATTCAGGGTAAATACCATTTGAGAAGCATACATTAAAAATTTTGCAAATGCTGGAAAGTAAAAAGGATTGACTATTTTTTAGCATATTGTTAGAAATGTTATCAAGTCCAGGAGATTTGTTTATTTTTAGCTGAGATATGGCTTTGGAGATCTCTGTTTCTGTTATTAAGATGTCTAGTTCAGTAAAACACTTGATGTTTTCCATGGATTTTAATTTATTATTAAGAACATTTAAACGGGAAGAAAATTCTGGTTTTAGTTCATTGAGACTAGTAAAATGTGAGAACCATGTGGATGCTGATATGCCAGAGTCATTTTTATTAGTATCTCTGCTTTTCAAATCATTGATTAACTTCCAATACAGTTTTGGGTTTTCAGAATGAAGTGATTCAATTTTAGCTAACATTTCTACTTTAAATTGTCTGTACTTAAACTTCCTGAGCTTGGTATATTCTCTATATAACTTGTAGTAATGCCCTTTTATTTGTGGGTCATTTGGATATTTGGAATATATTTTTCCATAATTAATTAAATTGTTTTTAGATTTATAAAGCTCAGTGTCAAACCACTTTTTACGTTTTATTTGGCATTTTTTGGGGTTATTATATTTTTTTCTTTTGAGACATTTTTCAGCTGCTTTAATTAAGATATTAGATAAAAGTAGAGATGCATTATTTATAGATTCAGAGGAATTTTGTATTATGCTATTGTTGAGCTGTTCTATTTCTTTTTGTATCTCTTTAGAAGCTAAGGCATTTTGGTACTCAGTCGCTGAATTCTCTGACCATATAAAGTTCTGAGATATCTTGTTTAATCTTATGTCGTTGTTTGTTTCTTGTTTAGAATTAATACCAAATTTTGCAGAGAGTGACCATTCAATTAGACAATGACAGTCGGATAAAGTTGATATGAAATCTGATACAGTAAAATGTAGGATATTATTTAACAAATTCTCTGATATTAAAGCATAGTCTACAGTACTGGTCCCGTTGGGAGTGAAACAAGTGTATTTTCCAGAGATGTCCCCCATAATTCTACCATTTAGGATTCTAATTTGATTACTAATGCATAAATCTAACAAGTCTCTACCTCTTTTATCTAGTTTAGAGTCCATATTATGACGTACTGTTAAGTTTACATCCGCATTATAGTTGGAATAAAGTGGTAGATAATCAGATATGTCATCAGAGATGTAGTCTGGTTCAGAGGCTGTCCGTGCATTAAAATCCCCGCATATTAATATATCTCCTAAATTTTTATATATTGTGATATCCTTTTCTATACAATCAATAATGTCTTTTTCAAGAGTTTTGGAATAAGACGACATCTCTGGTGGGTCATATACAATGCATATAAATAAATCATTATTTAAATTAAAGAATGACTTTTCAAGTTTTACCCATTGGATATCTGGGTTATTGTTCTTTTTTTGACTGAGGATTTAATAGATGGTTTACAAAGTATAGCTAGGCCACCAAAATGTCTATTGTTATGTTTACTAATATTTCTACATATAAAGTGGCAGTACATGTTTCCAATTTTTGAAATAGCATTTTGAGGTCCTAAATGTGTTTCTGCCAAGAACATTAAGTCATATTTTTCTATTGTTTTTATAAAAAGTGGGTCCTCAGTTTTGTTGTTATATTTTGAGATCAGGCCCCCTACATTCCAAAATCCCATCCTTAGGGAGTTATGTGTTGAAATTGGCATATTTTATATAGGGATAAGTCAGAGCACTTAAAAATGATGTTTTGACAAAGAGTTAGTTTTTGAAATTTTATGTTTCTTTGTTTTAGTTTATAAAAATATATGATATAGGTAACGGGTCAAATCACCCAGCTAGTGCCTCATTATTCTATCAAATTGGTATCGGAGTCCATGTGACGAGCAGTTGCTTAGAAAACGTTTACGTAAACTTTCAACAATTGACCAGTAATGTTGAAAATTGATTAAGACGGTAAGCAGGAAGTATATATTGACTAAGTCAGTAAACAGGAATTGGATATCCGACAGAACTAATCTCGGTACTCGCGATAGAAAACCTCATACTGAAGTCATAAATAATATTTCAAGTCACTGTCATAGGTAGTTGCAAAGAAAACTGTTACGAAAATTTTCTAAAATTGACCAATAATGTTCAAAATTGATTAAGAAGGTAAACAGGAAGTAGATATTCGACAGTCCTAATTTTGGTACTCGCGATAAAAGACCTCATACTAAAGTCGTATATCACATTTCAAGTCGCTGTGTAGAATAGTTGCAGAGGAAACTGTTACAAAAATGTTCAACAACTGACCACAGTCCGTTTTCCACCGTTAAAAAATTATCTGCCCTATTTTTTCACTCTCCTGTAAAAAGGTTAAAAATAGTACCTTAAAAATACATGACGCTAAGGTGAGATGCACTCTTATACAATGTGCGATTAAAAATCAGGTGTTGGATTAAGCGACTTGTAATTTAAAAGGTAAGGTCTAGACATATTTTTGCCTCTATGAATACAATCTAAATCACCATACCTAATGATAGAGATTCATATTTTTAACACAAACACGTCGTTAAGGCCAAGCGGAACTGATACTCTGTTTTTGTTAAAAAATTCCAGTGTATTTATTTCCATGGGTGCCACCTACACATTCGGTTTAGTAATTGCGAATACAAAAAGACACCAAATCAGCTAGTTGGAAAAATTCTATGTACACAGGCAAAAAAGTGTAACACTTTTGAATAGCCCGTAGTCAAGTAATTTCAGGGGAATTAATGTTATATTTGACCAAGTACAAGTGGTGCGTTTGATAGGTTTTTATAGATATGTAACATTGCGCAAAAGAAATAACAGATATATAATTTACATAATTTTGAAATGCAGACTTACTACCTCCATCTAAATTCTAATTCATGCATCGTTTTTCTTCTAATTTTAATATTTGGATAGGACAACTTTTCAGGGACAGATCCAGAATTGATTCACAGCTGGGGGGGGGGGGGGGGGGGGGGGGGGGGGGGGGAGGTTACCGCTTATAGTCTACCGAGGACAAAAGGAGGGTTCAGGGTCTATTTCGCAAACTTATTCAATGGAAATGGGATTAAAAACCCCGATAATCCCCCCTCTGGATCCGACATTGCCATGATAAAAGATCAAATATATTGTTCAGATTTAAATTTGTGCGACTGTTTTCCTTGAAATTATGAAGATGTTGAGGCTAATTGAAACGACCACTGTTAATCTTGAAAAGAAAACTTGTTAATTGCATGGAAGTTTTGAAATGACTTTGAAAAGGGGGAGGCGTGGAGTATACAAAAGCCGTCAAATTTGTACAGCTTCAAGACATTAAAACAAATTAACTTATTTATAATATTACTATCAAATTCATTTATATTTTATATATAAAACAGTTTGTGTTGCTACTCAAGCGATACACATTGTTTTTGTTTTCTTAACGGGTACTTATCATTCAATTTGTTTATCAATCTTATATAAAACCGGTTTTCTATTAATTTGGATAAAGCGATCAAAGATCAACAAGATTTTGATTTGTATTTAGGTAGGTCAAATCCTCGTGACTCAAAATAAAATTAAATATCATTTTGATTCTTTTAATGAAAATATGTTTTATTTTTTTCAATTTTCATACAAATTTAATGAAACTAATTTTATAAAGTTAACGAAAAATGTTTTAGTGAATATATAGCATTTTTTTGGGTTACTTATCGCAATGTCAAGGACGGGTGTGTTCGTTTGGGTAAATAGTTATAACACAGGCACTAAAAAAGATCCAACTTTAGAATTACGTATCTCTTCAAATGTTTGAGGTGCCACCTTGACTGTAGCATCAATTTATAAGAAAATATTTACTGTGTAATTGGAATTTTTTGTAGATTTTTCCTGTTACGGGCAAAAAAGTGTAACAGTAAATAACAACACCCCCCATTTGACACAAAAGTAAAAATATTTGTAAACGTAAACCATAATCGGTCGTAATATTTCGTATGTAAGTTAAGAAATAAATGTTTAATCCTTATTTAAAGAACAATTTTGTCCAAAAGTGTCGTTTAATAGCTTATTAAGGTCTTGACAACAGCGTAAACAACCCAATAGCACTTTTCTACCTCGTTTGATAGAAGAGGTAAATTCTTTTGTTCTCTTTTCGGTGGAAATCGGACTGACCAGTAGTGTTGAAAATTGATAAATCAGTAATCAGGAAGTAGATATCTGACAGACCTAATTTCAGTACTTGCGATAGTAGATTTCATACTGATACTGAAGTCAAATACCAATATTCAAGTCACTGTGAATACTTGTTTACCAGTAATGTTGAAAATTGATTAAGAAGGTAAACAGGAAGTAGATATCTAACATGTCTTATTTTACTACTCGTGAGTCGTGATAGAGGACCTCATACTGAATTCATATCAAGTTTCGTCACTGTGAAGAATAGTTGCTGAAAAAAAACTCTCTTAAATTTCAACAATCGACCAGTTATGTTGAAAATTGGTTAAGTCAGTAAACAGGAAGTAGATATCTGACAGACCTTATTTCAAAATCTCATACTAAAGTCACTGTGATAAGAAGTTCCTGAGAAAAACGTTACGAAAGTTTATATATGGTGCGGACGGACGGAAGGACGGACAGAGGTAAACCACTAAAACCAGTATACCCCACTCTTCGAATTCTTCGAAGCTGGGGTATAAAAAGTTCGTTGATTTCTTTATTTTTTCATCCAAAAGTTTGTTTACTGTCTACAGTAAACGTTAAAGTCAATCATCAATTTTAGACCGAATTACATGGAAAGAACAAAAAAAAAGGTTACAAAAAGGTGTATCGAGTAGCGGAAGGGTGGGAAAATAATTTTTCATAACAGTTTTCTCAGCAACCATCAAAGACAGCCTCTTTTTTATCCCTTTTTTGCACAAGGATAGGGTCTCCTACCGTCCACGGATGACCTACTTTATGTTTGACGAAAACCGTCCATTTTAACAGTTTTTTATGGTTGTCATGGTAAACAAAGTCCAAGTATGGCAACTGAAGGTCATAAATGGCTTTTTTTACATATCTGGCACCCAATTATTGATAATGCTGTGTGACCTGTGTCCGTACTTTATACAGTCTTCTATTGTGGCCCATAATGGGTATGTTGTTCGACGTCAAATTATTTTTTTCCATACATAATGAGGATAAGCTGAATTTAGTAAAATCTTTACTAAGCTATCATTAACTCTATATTGCTTATAATTGACATAGATATGCCCAGTGTCGTGAAATCAACGCGAAGTACACTCATGTCAATTTGCACATTTATTGTAACTACCGACGACGTCAATGACGTCGCCGTATCTAGACGTAATATACATTAATATAATGGTTGAACAACATAGACGTCTTCCTTTATTTCTCTAGTCCATTCCGCCCATTCAACAAATTTTGGTGCCGTTCACGTTCATAAGCAGGGATGGAAACGAAACTGAAAGCAGTTCGTGCAGGCCATAAAGGAGGAGTTACAAGATTGCTACGGAAATTCGAAGATTTCAAGCAGAAAACGGACTTCAAACTCGAGGAGTTAATGACATTATTGGAATCGCTATTGGAAAAACAGAAATTTATATTGGAAATCAACGGAAGGATTTTGGACACAACCGCAGAGGATGATGTCGCCAACGAAATGGAAGAAACAGATGAGTATATGTACGATTTAGAAACTCAAATCAAACTCGTCAAAAAGTTTGTTGCATCTCATCAAACCCCGCAAACTTCATCATCACACTTAAATCCTGACGCTGATCTATTTTCGCCAGTCTCAGATTCTCAGCATGGTCAAACTTCATGTCCGCCTAGCTCTGATAATGTTATTGTACAAACCAGTCAACCCGCTACAGAGTCCGTACACAACCCATACACGCAATCTACAAGTAATACGTTCAACCACAATCTCACATCGGTATCACGCACAAACAGTCAAAGCCATCGTCTTCCTAAACTAGACCTACCGTATTTTGACGGAGATATACTTACATGGCAAACGTTTTGGGACGCATATGAATCTACTATACATTCAAATGATACACTTACTGAGATACAGAAGTTTAGCTATCTGAAAGCACAATTACGAGGTATTGCCATTCAGTCCATTGAAGGGTTTCCGCTAACTAACGCCAATTATGAAACTGCAATTGATCTACTTACACAAAGATTTGGTCAACCTCATAAGATTGTAAATGCTTACATGAAAGCGCTCATGAATTTGCCGCCCCCGTGTTATGATCTTGGTAGTTTACGCCACTATGGAGACAAACTAGAAGCCTACGTTCGAGGACTCGAGTCTCTAGGCCAGTCGCAAGACATGTATGGTGCGCTATTAACACCCGTCGTACTTGAGAAATTACCGCTAGATGTTAGGAGAAACATCGCCCGAGATAATGGATCTGACAATATAACTTTAATAGAACTTAGGAAAGCCATTATGAAAGAAGTTAGTATACTAGAAGTTGGTCACACTTCTCAAATGCACGAAAGTAATTCAACAGTTACATTTTTCACCGGTGCAAAGTCTCAAACCAAGACCCCTAGAAACACGCAAATGCAGGCAAGACGTCCGTGCATATTTTGTGAGGAATCGCACATTGCAAATGATTGTCAAAAGGTAACAGATGCACAAGGTAGAGTGTCAGTAGTAAGACAGAAAAAGCTTTGTTTCAACTGCCTTGGGTCACATAGAGTAAAAGACTGCAAATCACAAGGTAAATGCCGTAAATGTCAACAAAAGCACCATACCAGTTTATGTGGAGGAAAATTCAAGTCGGAAAAGCAAGAATCTACTAAGACTGAAACTGTTACTCTTATCCGCCAAGACGAAACAACAGAATCCGTTCTGCATTCAGCGACAACAAGTTCTAATGTTATGTTGAAGACCGCGATAGCGCCAGTACAATTTCAAAACAATACCGTAGATGCTCATATATTTTTGGACGAGGGAGCACAACGCTCGTTTATTACGGAGGCATTAGCCAGGCAACTAAACGTGAATGTGGATTCAACAGAAACTATACAGCTATCAGCATTTGGAGATACCAACGGAAAAGTTCGCCATCTCAAGTCAGCGACAATATCGCTAATCATAGATAATGAAGAAAGTATACCGTTACATGTACTTGTGGTTCCGAACATAGCTACTCCAATGAAAAGTTACTTAACTAGGAACATCATAAACTTGCCACACCTTAAAGGTCTCAAACTAGCCCACCCACTCACAGGTGAGTCAAGGTTCGAAGTATCTTTACTCATAGGATCCGACTTTTATTGGGATGTCGTCGGAGAAACAGTCATAAAGGGAAATGGTCCGACCGCTGTTAGTTCCAGACTGGGATATTTATTATCAGGGCCAGTAACTTCGTCTACAAATAACAAGCAGTCCGCAGTCTATTTAAACATCGTTTCACCGCACCGAATGGAAGATGAGATAATCTCGAACTTTTGGAGATTAGAAGCACTTGGAATCAAATCGGAGGAAAACGACGACGACTTGGATTATTTACAGAAATACCAGAAAGATTCCATACAGTACAACGACGGTCGTTATAGCGCTAAATTACCGTGGAAACCAAATCACACAGAATTGCCTACAAATTACACCATAGCTAGGGCTAGGACGGAGAGTTCAATTAGAAGATTAAGCCGAGAGCCAAAGTCACTAGAGACATACACAAGCATAATCGAAGAACAAGTAAAGAGAGGTTTCATTGAAAAAGTAGAACACGCTAAAGAATCGGATACTAACGTACATTACATTCCACATCATGCTGTGAAAAAGGACTCAACTACTACCCCGATACGAATAGTCTATGACTGTAGTTGTCGACAATCACCAGATCACGCTAGTCTTAACGACTGTTTGATGTCCGTACCACCCGTTACAAATGATCTGACAAAACTATTGATGAAATTTCGTCTCAACACTTATGCCGTCAGTACAGATATAGAAAAGGCATTTTTACACGTGCAACTAGATGAGAAAGATCGAGACATGACACGTTTTCTATGGTTATCGGATTCCAGAAACCCAGACAGCAGCCTTAATACTTACCGTTTCAAATCTGTTTTATTCGGAGCTACCTGCTCGCCATTTATTCTTAATGCCACGCTTTTAAAACACTTGGATACATATGGAACGCCAACAGCATTGTCAATGAAAGACGACTTGTATGTTGACAACATTCTAACAAGTTTGAATACAGAGAATGAACTTATTCAGTACTTTAAAGAAGGCCGATCACTGATGTCAGAAGCCGGATTTAACCTCAGAGCATGGGCATCGAATAGTGCTTTACTGAGAGACATTGCCAATCGACAAGAGGTGTTAGACAAGGACGTGAAAACCAAAGTACTTGGGCTTCGTTGGGATACGAATACCGACAAACTTTCATTTTGTGATGCAAAGATAGACGAGGAAAATGAACCAATCACAAAAAGGGAAATACTTAGACAATCATCTCGTATTTATGATCCACTTGGACTTTTAGGACCCGTTACAGTACGAGCAAAAGCATTACTTCAAGATTTATGGAAGCGTAAATTTGAATGGGATGAGTCACTACCCGATGAGTTAAGTACACTCTGGAGAGAACTAGCCAGCGATTTGAAAGCTTGCAACTTATTGGTATTTGACAGGCATTATTTCAACGAAACAAGTGAACACAGCGATTTGGAACTACATGTCTTCGTAGATGCTAGCCTAACCGCATATGGAGCAGTGGCATACATCTGTAATGGTACAAGTTCATGCATTGTCATGGCAAAGAACCGCATAGCACCACTGAAAACTTTGACGTTACCACGGCTTGAATTAATGGCCGCGTTAATAGGATCTCGTTTAGCTCAACATGTTATGGAAGCGATTAAGTTCAAGACAGTTGTATACTGGAGCGACAGTCAGATAGTTCTTCACTGGCTTAACACCACAAAATCACTAAAACGATTCGTTCAGAACAGGATTAACGAGATCAAATCAATCACAGGATCCGACTCGTGGAAATATTGCCCAACATCCGACAATCCAGCCGACTTACAAACGCGAGGCTTACCGAATGACAAGCTTAAAGGAAATCGGTTGTGGTTTAAAGGACCTACATGGCTGTGTGAAAAGGATAACTGGCCGACATGGAACCATACAAATATTTCATCGTTAGTATGCAATTTGGAAACTTCATGTTATAGTTTGTCCGAACACAAGGATCAGGAAACCGTGTCAGGAGTACACCAAACCATCAGCATTGATAGATTTAGTACGTTACGGAAACTAATTCGAACAACCGCATACGTTGTAAGATTTGTAAACAACTGTAGACACAATACAGATAGAAAGCACGACGAACTAACAGTTCAAGAATTACAGAAAGCTACAGAGCTTTGGATATTAAGCGCTCAACAAACAGAATATTCATCCGAGATCGAAAATTTGAAATCGAACACCGATAAAAGAGCAAATTTAGTGAAACAATTGCGATTGTATTTGGACCCGAAAAGCTTACTTCGTTGTGGCGGGAGAATTCATAATGCGCCTTTAGAAGAGACGGCGATCTTTCCGTATCTCTTGCCGAGGAATCACACTTTTACAAAACTTTTAGTAATGGACACACATTTACAACTTCATCATGCAGGTATGCAAGGAACCGTTACTCATCTTAGACAGACCTATTGGATTCCGTGTATTCGACAGTGCGTAAACGCCGTAATACACCGATGTTTAATTTGCCGAAAATACGAAGGAAAACCGTACAAGGCACCCGATCCTGCTCCGTTACCGAAAACGAGATTAACCAAGACATCGCCGTTTACAGTTACAGGCGTAGATTATACAGGAGCATTGTATGTCAAGGATAAACTAAATAGACTGAAAACAAAAGTTTATATTTGTCTATTCACTTGTGCGTGCACCCGTGCAATACATCTAGAGTTAGTGAATGATCTCACGGAAGATTCGTTTCTTCTTGCCTTTCGAAGATTTACGAGCAGAAAATCTCTACCCAGGATAATGATCTCAGATAATGCCACTACCTTTCAGGCCGCTTCAGAGACACTTGAACAATTAACGAGATCGCAAAAGGTCATTAGCACCTTAGCCAACTATGGAACTTCGTGGCAGTTCATCCCGAAACGAGCTCCTTGGTACGGAGGATTCTGGGAGAGAATGATTGGGATTACAAAATCGTGTTTGCGTAAAACAATTGGACAATCTTTTCTGACATACGATATGCTTCAGACCGTTTTAGTAGAAGTAGAAGCAATTATCAACGACCGACCGCTTACATACATTTCGCCGAACTTCGAAGACGAGGAGCCTTTGACACCCGCCCATTTACTCTATGGACGTAGGATCACACCGACGCCGTACCCACTACAAGACATAGACATGGACACTCGTATTCATAATAGGGATCTATGTAAACGTGCACAATTTCAGAGACAAGTTATCGAGCACTTTTGGAATAGATGGAGAACGGAATATCTCACGTCACTTAGAGAATTCCATCGTACTACCGGAGATAACAAACGAACAATTAGTGTTGGAGACGTTGTGCACATCCAAGAGGATAAACCACGAAACGCATGGAAGTTAGCAACTGTGGAAGAACTCGTAGTGGGAAATGATGGACACGTTAGAGCTGCAGTAGTTAAATCCAATTCAGGTCGTACATCAAGACCTATCGTTAAGCTCTACCCCGTTGAACTCAACACGCAGACGGATGACCCTACAGATTTGCCCGATGATGTCACCAGACGAATTCGAGAAGTTCCACTACGTGATGCATATAAAGTAGCGAATGAAAGGATCTACAGATTGACACACCAAGGAAATAAACATTAAAAGTCATAAGTGATCAGAGTTTCAGTTACAGGGACTGTAATATTGATAAGGATAATCAAGTTCAGTGATAAATTCAAATTTTATTGATACAGAGACAATTGAGTAGCATTTTTCGTTCGTATGTATTTTATTCAGTTTTTCAGCTTTTTTCAAATTTCACATTTTCCTCTTTTCTTTGCGGCCCCCAGAATGTCGTGAAATCAACGCGAAGTACACTCATGTCAATTTGCACATTTATTGTAACTACCGACGACGTCAATGACGTCGCCGTATCTAGACGTAATATACATTAATATAATGGTTGAACAACATAGACGTCTTCCTTTATTTCTCTAGTCCATTCCGCCCATTCAACAAACCCAGACATAAGTTTATCTTTATATTCATGTCTTTTTTGTGCGGAATATTTTGGTTTTATTGGTATATATGCTGTTCATTTTCTAGATGTGGTGTTTGGCTTTTTCAATATTTTGGGTAAAGCGCCTGTGATGAGTCTTGATTTTTTTTTGTCTTGAACTTTGTTGCTATTTTTACTGTATGAATTTTTTTTTTCGCGGAAGTTAAATTTTCGGATTTCTAGAAAACTGGAAGATTTCTTTTTTCGCGGAATTCAAATTTAGCGATAAATAGTATATACTTTATATATCCGAAATATCTAAAATTTATATTTTATTTAAGTACCACTTTTTATAAGAACCATGCAAAAAGCGATTCATGGGTGGAAAGCCTACACCACTTTATTTTTGATATGTTACTCCTACTAGCACCCTGATTCGATATTTTGTACTCTTTTTCCAAGCAAAGGTTGGTCCTAAGAGAAAAAAAATATATAGAATGCATTAGAAAATTGTAAGAAAGGGAGATAACTCTTAAAACTGTCAATAATTTCAATAGAAACCATTGTAACAAAATGTCAAGACTTCTCCCAGGACCAGACAGTTATGAGCAAATTGTTATTTATTTCTTATTTTGTATACTTTGAACTATCTTTTGTTAAAAATAAACCACTGTAGCCTTTTTATGGATGAATCACTTTTCTTCAATTTTGCATGATTCTTAGGTGGAGTGCTACTTAACATCTTTTGGCAATGTTAAGTACACCTTCTAGACTTGTTTTGTAATATTTTAGTTTACTGCATCGTTTTTACGATCCATTACTGTTTTGTAAGAGGAACGTTGACTATTTTCTTAGACTATTTATTACTTTATATACACGTCTATAAAATGTGAAAACTGTATACTATACATGTCCATTGGATCTCATCATTAATTGATGTGATGCAGGGTTGATAAAGTAGTTTTTAGACGCCAGAAGATCTCCCCAACAATATCAGAACTGCAATATGTTTGATCATGCAAATTATTGGTTGCTCCCTCGGCGGGATTCGAACCCGTACTAGAACATTTATAGCAAAACCGCCTGCACTATGTACAGCGCCTTAGATGACTTGGCCACCTGGGCCAGATAGCTTTCGCTGACCCAGCGATACCGCCTTACCATTATAAGCTTTAGCTTTATGTATCACGGGATTGGTTTTTTTCGGGGGGGGGGCAAAATTAAGCAGACATCTACGTCTTTTTTGCCATGACTTAAACTTGCATGCATGATGCAAAAATACTAAAGTACAATAAATTTTGAAATTCTTTGTTGGTGAAATTACCTTGTGAAAGCTGAGAAAATTTGATCAAATATATATATTTACTTGTTCTTTTTCAGGTTCGGCTTTCTCAAGGATGGTTCGAGGGTCAATGAGCCAAGCCTCATTGGCCTCGCCGTACCGCAATAGTCAGTGCACTTCAATGGCATTGACGGCTGCCATCTATCATCATTATAACTGTATAGATAGGTGGCAGTCAAAAGATATAGACAGAGTATTGCGGTACGGCGACTCGAACCATCGGCAGTTCCGAGAGCAGGACAAACTATCGACCGTACCAGATGGTAGGATCGGCTTGAGTGACCTTAGGGACATTTTCATTGTTGACCGGGGAAGCAACCCCGGCAACAAAACGATCGTCCGTATAATCGAAAACCGCCTGGGGCCCGTCATCCAGTCCCCTGATTATGCGGACGAACTGAAAATGTCATATCCACCATTGGTGGATTTCCTAGGGTCACGGCTGACCTATCATACCCCAGTCGTGGCAACCATAGGCGAGTTCTCTGTGCTGTTTACCCGGGTACGAGATACCATATGGTTATTTGACAGTCATGCCCGGGACCGGAACGGGAGATACAGACCATTTGGAGGAAAAGCCTTTATAGCCCCGTTCCGGACAGCCAGGGAACTCGAAAAGTACTTGGCGGCCGAGTATGGGAACCAACAGTATGATGCATCAGTCCTCAGACTATATACCGCTGAGGACGACAACGAGCAGCACCAGCTCGTTGTCCGACGCATCATACAGGAGGCCGCCGAGGAAGCCAGACAGAAAAACTTACAGGGTAAGTGTAGTGGTAGTAAGGGAATAATTTTGTATAACATTGTATTGATCATTTTAAAAATCCTGTTAGTTATATGTAATTTTTGTTAAAAAAACGTATTTGGTGCATTAAAACCTATGGTAAACAGCTCCTCTGAAACCGCTCCACATATTTTTTGCTGAATTTTTGTTAGACTGTTCGTCAAGTTATTCATGTCGCAACCCCATTTTGATTCGACAAATTCTATAGAAGTTATGAGACTTTATCGACTTTGTTCAATTAAGGTCATAGGAACACTTTGCAACATATATGTAGTCCTCAGACCTTATAGTTTTTGTTTTTTTCGTTTTTTAGGGGGGGGGGGGGGTAATTATTCCATGTCTCGTTACCTTAACTTCTATTTGAGACATTTGCAAAATATTTTTTATACCTTTTTATATTAATATAGGTTGGCGGTGATCCCTAGAAAGGAGGAAATTACCATCGTTAGCCCCTCCTTTCAAAATATCCGGTAATTTTAATATAATCTAGTATGCTGTTTAAAAATTGTAGTTCTTCTTTTTACACTTTTTAAAATGAAAAAAAAAATTGAATGTCAAAAATACAGTGCGTTTGAGAAATTCAGTGGTCTTACAAAAGGGGTTAGTAAGCAAAATTTTTCACTCAATTTTGATGGTAAAAACCTTTTGATTCCTAAATAGAAATGATAGATAACAAAACTTGACCAGCGAGCATCCTTAAACGAATTTTTAACCAAGTGATTTTAACCAAGGGGTTTCACTTTGGATAAATATTTCCTATTTTTATCTGTTCATTAACTGTTTCATATTATTATAAATCTTTGAACATATTTTAAGAGATGTCTGGCATGATTTTACAAATCTACGTTTTCTATTTATAGGGTTGCCACGACTGGGAGGAAAATGGATGACATGCCTTTAAAAATTTCACTTCCAGGTAATTTCATGTAAATTTGTGTACTAGAAGACTAGTTGAAATGGAACAAAATATAACTTTAATTTCACTAGAGTACTAGTAGTTGTCTCACTGAATATATCAGAAAAGTAAATTTCTGCCCCCCCCCCCCCCCCCAAAAAAAAAAAAAAAAAAAACACACAAAAAAAAACACACACACAAAAAAAAACGAAAACGAAAACAAACAAAAAAAGAACAAAAAAACAACAAAACCAAAAAAAAACTAACTTTTGTGGCGTGACATTGATCACTCCTCTTATTTTTGGAAATACCAATATCAATAAGAATGTCACCTGTTCCAAGCGCAATTGGCAAAAGCCCTCAGAGCTATTTCTTTCCAGGAAATCAAGGAAAAATATATTAGTTCTCCGTTTTCCTTTAAGATTATATTGCCACCACTGACCAGAAAAGTAATTTAATAAAGCTAGCAGGTAATATATTTAAGAATTAACTAATTATACCCCCCGCAAACAAAGTTTGGGGGGGTATATAGGAATCACCCTGTCTGTCTGTCTGTCTGTCCGTCTGTCTGTCTGTCCGTCTGTCCGTCTGTCCACATAACTCGTAAGCGCAACTCCTCCTAAACCCCTTGATGGATTTTGATGAAACTTTACACAAAGGATGTACACCATATGGAGATGTGCATGAAGAATTTTGGTTGCTATCAGATATCATTCAAGGGAGATAATTGGACTTAGACTTTTTAAACTTGGTGTTCAATGGGAGACCTCATAAGCGCAACTCCTCCTAAACCGCTTGATGGATTTTGATGACACTTTACATGAAGGATTTACACTATATGGAGATGTGCATGAAGAATTTTGGTTGCTGTCGGATATCATTCAAGGGAGATAATTGGACTTAGACTTTTTAAACTTGGTGTTCAATGGGAGACCTTGTAAGCGCAACTTCTCCTTAACCGCTTGATGGATTTTGATGAAACTTTACACAAATGATGTTCACCATATGGAGATGTGCTTGAAGAATTTTGGTTGCTGTCGGATATCATTCAAGGGAGATAATCGGACTTAGACTTTTTAAACTTGGTGTTCAATGGGAGAGCTCGTAAGCGCAACTCCTCCTAAACCGCTTGATGGATTTTGATGGCATTTTACATGAAGGATGTACAATATATGGAGATGTGCATGAAGAATTTTGGTTGCTGTCAGATATCATTCAAGGGAGATAATTGGACTTAGAATTGTTAAAGCGGGGGGTATCCTCCGTGAGCTCGCTCACAGTATTCCTTGTTATTTTTTGGTTTATTGAACCATAAACTAAATTTTGCATGGCGCACATTGAATTATCCACGAATATTTTGAAATATAGTTATGTACTTTTATTAAAAAGAAAAGGTCAATATTACGCGACTATCTTTAACCTTACGTGCAATTATTTCTATTCTTTCAGGAATATAGAACACTGGGTGATTAAACCATGATTCGAATGAATAACAACTTATGAATTCCCAATGTTCCTATGCAGATATCAGGTAACTTGTTGCCTAGAGTAATCCTATCATCGCTTTGGGATATTTCCTTTTCTTATATTTCATATTTCTCGTCTTTAATATATTCTAATTTTATTAATGTTTATATCTTTGCATGGAGCAGAGATATAAATAAGGCATGCAAATGTCAATGTCCGGAAGGGTAAAGACAAAACCAGTAAACACGAGGGAGAATAGCACAAAGAAATACAAAACATAAACATTCAAAGAGAAATGAATAGCAATCAACAACGCGAACTTATGTCACCTTTTGTCATTTTTGCACTCTACATTAAATAATGTAATAATCTTTCTAACTTTCAATCGGATTTTCATAACCAGTAGATTAAGGCCGCGTTCACACTGAAGTTGCTTTCAGTAAACATTGTGTAGAAGTAGTTTAATGTTCTTAAAACTAGTTTCACACTAAATTTGTTCTCATTGATAAACCTAAATTAAATGACTGGACATATGAAATGTTCACATTATAAATGCAAGTGTACATGTAATTTAAATGTACAGAAAACATGAACGGATAAATAACCATGATTGTTAATTTGGCGAATAGACATTTAAACATAGAAAACGCATGGATTTTGATTTCTTCAGTCTTTATTTAATGATTTTTATTTTTATAGAATAACAATAAAGGTGTACACATTTTCTGGCGCTTTAGTCCGTTCGTCGCTTTGTATTTTTAAATTTATTGCTATAAAAAGCAATTGCTATACATAAATACCGGCACAGGCCCGTGGCAGCGCCAAGTTGTCGGTAAAATTCCACTAAAGAGCGCTCAGCAACGTGATATCGGGTCTGCTGCTTTGTCCACAAAACGACTGGAATGTGTACTCGGTGATTGAATGGGCAGTCCACCATAATGCCGCGTCGTCAGGCTACAAATGTAAAATGCGGAAAACCTGACCGCAAACTATAATGGCGCAACGTGTTAGGAAAAAAATCATGTTCTTCACACGTTAGAGAACCCTGCTGCATGCCTTGTTAAGAGAACCCATAGGATTCCTATGTAAAAATCTGCCCGTTCCTCATTTTCCAATTGACAGTCAAAAATCTTATCCCCGATTGGACTTTGCCCCCCATTTCCTCCACTTCATCATCATTTCATGTTCATTTTATCACCTGTTCATATTCATATTCCTGATATAGGTCGCTTTGCCCACAAAAATTAGATCCGAATTGGAAACACCTTTTATGAAATTCTATTCTGCTTTGCCTTATACATATACATTAAATATTTAGAAGTTGCATGTACCCCTGTTTTTTCACTCACCCGAGAAAATGTTGAAATATAAGAAAATATATACTAAAAATAAAGCTTTCCAATGAAAGTAATGCATATGCATGCCGTTTATTTAAAAGAAATATGCGAAATCCATTGAACATTTAACCCACACAAGGACTACATTAAGTATCGAATGCATGTAATGAACACAACATTTAAACTACATGTAAACATCGAAATTTTACATTGTGAACGCTTTGATGTTTAATGTTAGTGCGGACGACATGTAAACTACTATGAGTTTTGCTCAGTGTGAACGCGACCTAAGTCAGTCATCCTATAAAACAGTTTTCAACATAAGACGATTTGTTCACTGATAATGCACGGTTCTGTCTAAATAACCATGTGTTTTGTATTTGTAGCTCTCCTAAATAGCAGTGTTATTTAAAGTTGAGTCATACCAAGAGCAACAAACATGACAGATAGCCGTTCTTTTTCAAGTTATATTTAGTATTTAGTGTAATTTTTGCTTTGTTTTTAAATAGATTTATGATTTATTATAGAATATATATTTCATGTGACAAAATTTAGAAATGTAACGTAACTATCATTCATGTTGACAATTCTACAACTTCATGTACAACTAATGCAGCAAAGAAAAACCTTAAACTAATTTTTAAATTAGAACGATTTTATGGTGCTTTATCTGAAAATGTAAAAAAAATATTTTTAATCAACATTGAAAGTTACATTCAGGTATTATTATAGTATAAATGTGTTAAGTGTTGTTCAAATATGAACAGTGAATTCACAAACCTTTGAACTCTTTAACATTTTTTTCCCCAAAAAATTATAGATAATAATGGGAAAGGGCAAACAAGATACTTATGTTATGCATCTTAACTGAGCTAACATAATTACTAAAAGATATTATGATATATTTTTAATTGTCATTTCTCTTTCCTACATGAAAAATACTGTGAAGGCTAAAAAGCCAAACGGTAAAAGGCAAAAAAGGGGAATATGCTGTAAAAGAATTTTAACCCAAACTATTTGAAACTTGGTCAAGCTGTTCAGTAGACCAGGGCCTAATAATACCAGTCCAAACGTCATTTTCATGGTTGCTATGGTAATCAATGCTTACAATAAAAGGTAGAAAAATCGGTTTTCCCCCCATTTTTCGAAACCAAATTTTGACTTTCAGAAAAAAAATTGGGAAAATCCAATTGTTCTCTGACCTTGATTAATAAAAAGTTGGCATTTTTGGTTATTTTGGGAGCAATTGTCACAGTCTATAGGGCATTCCTGCCTCCTTGATTCCCCGACCAAAGGGGGGAGTCCCACATTAGGAACATCCCTAGAACATCTTTGTAGTTCCAACATGTAAAACAAGTGACTATTTGTTGTCGAAAATTTTATTTGCCAAAAAAATTTATTCTATCTTTTATAAGATTGAAGGTCAGTACTGCCCAGTGTCATAAAAAAAAAGATAAATAAATATAGTGGAACTAAGACTCAAAATTAAGTATTATATGATTCACTCATATATAGCATGACTTTGTTATTTGTCTTCATCAGTTTGTTTAGAATGAAATGTATATCTAAATGACCTGGAGTCAAGTGCAATAATGCCAATGTTATACTGCACAAAATTGATATTAATGTTATCTTATAATAACATTTTTCATAAACAAATAAGAGCATTGTAAACATGTCAACAAGACAGAAACTGGTTACTTAACTTTTTTTGTAATGAGGGTATCGAAGAAGTTCTGTAGATATGTTTATTTGTACCTGCTGTTAACAAAAAAAAATGTTAAAGTAATTTTTATGATTTGTTTTTTTTAGTGGAAATTCACTATAACGAAATCTATGCCTGTTCTCCAAAGTAGTTCCAATGGTAATCCAATTGTTTTGTTAATTCTAAATAAATCGAATGTCAGTTGAATCTTGGTTCGCCAATTGGCTGATTTTTTTTCAAACTTTAAACATGTGTTTGTGTGTTTTTTTTTTCGGAAAGTTAGTTCACTTACTTTATAAGCCTTAAATGAAGTGGATTAGAATATCTTGCTGTTACAGCTTGTGTTGTGTCGTCTGTGCATTTTTTATAGACTTATGCTCAGGCCAGTATAGACCTCATTTGTCACGTTGTATTTTCTTATTTATATTGTGCAAATGAATGAAGCCAGAAAAAATACTTTTAAATGTCCTATAATAAGTGTTTCTGAAATATGTACAATTTTTAGTAATGTATTTTAGTACAGTGTATTTTTGAAGAAAGGAAACATGTATGCTACTTTTTTTTTTTATATAAATCGTGATTTAATACCCGTTTTGGTACTTTGTATTTGTAAGTAATGACTGTCATATTTTTTCGGTTTATGAAGAAATAACCTTAAACACGTAGTGTACTACGGGCATTGAGGTTATTTCTAATAGACCGATAAAATATGATAGTCATTTCTTATAATTTAATCTATAGATTATATATAGTAAGAAATTGAAAAGGAAATATCGATGACATCACAGTCACATGGCAAAATTTGTTTTATAGGATCATAAACTTAAGTGTCGTAGCTAATCAGAAAGATTGTTACACCTATATTTTTTTTTCAAAATAGTATCGATAAATAAATAAATCATTCTTTTGAACATAAATTTGAGTATAGGCATAAGGAGTGTATATAAAGTTTTGAAAATGAGGTCTATACTTGTCAAGTGCATGTAATTTGTTAAAATAAACTTTATGTAAACCATGTTTTTTTGTTATATCTATTTGTTCTTTATTTTTTTTTATTTCCTTAGTATTCCCTCTTTTCAGTTAACATAGGTTATCTCCCATATGCATGAGTTATCTAACTTTACAGCAGGTATGAAATTTATTTTCTCTGGATTTATTGTTGAAATCCTTTGATAAATTTGAGGGGTTCAGAAAGAAAAGGGATTTCCCCACATTTAGAGATAGTTATGTAACTTTTTAAAACATTTCCTTTTACAAAAACACTTATAAAATAATCTGCAATAAAAATGTAAACTTTAAAGATTTTATATAGTAAAGTTCTTGTGAAATTTAAGGAAATCCCTAATTTCTTTCAGATCTCTCTAGATTTTTCTTTCATTTTCCATGAAAAGAACAGAGGGGTTAAGAAATTACACCTCCTGCAAAGTTAGATAACTCCTGCTTATGGGAGATAACCTATGTAAACTGAAAAGAGGGAATACGCTTATCCCGTCAGTCTTATGTTTGCAAGAAGCAAAGAGGTACTAATGGGACCTTCGAGTGTCTAAAGTCCGAGGGGGCAACGACAAAACCAGTGAACATGAATAAGAAAATAAAACATGAAAAACACAAAACAACCGAACAGAAATCAACAACGAGAGTGAACTCGGGTGCCCGGAAGAGTAAGCAGTTCCTGCTTGCTATAGCACAACCGTTACGGCCGATTGTCAACTTGGTGTGTTCAGTCCGGTAATCCGACAATTCAACATCTGCACTCATTTGAGAGATAGAATTCCCATATTTGTCTGTGAGAACATGATGTCTTCCATAAAATTTCTTGAGTGAGGATAGCAACTGAGGAGCAACATAGCCATAATTTTCCAAGAAATTTTTGGGTCAGACAGATCTAGAAGGGAAAATATTTTTATGTTGTTTGTTTGATGTAACGTACCTCAATATTTTCACAGTTAAAACTATGAGCCATGCTCTTTTTTATATTTCATGTTCAGATTAAAGCATTTTTATAGAAATGATCAAAATCAGGCTTTAAAAATGATGTGGTAGTTGTGGATTTCACTGTAAAAAACCCTCTTTGTCAGATTTTCGCACTTTGATTAAATTTTTCTATGTTAAATATATTATAAGATAAAGAACACAAGAAAGATATATAATTATAAATGTCCATAGTACAAGTGATATTCAGATTTTCTTCAGAGAATGGAAGTGACATTACTGTTGTCTGAAAACGTCACTATGAATAACTTTGTCTCGCACCCTAACTTTGGAGATGGGAGACAACTCGTGAACAAAGGAAAATAAAGGTTACATCAAAACTACCGAACTGGGATGATCGATCTCATATATTCAAGAATAAAAGACAAAACAAAACAAATACATACCAGAGAAATTGAAGATCGCAATGGTCCTGACTTGGTACAGGCATTTCAAAAGAAGTGGTGGGTAAAACCAGGCTTCCTCTTAAATTGCTATCTTAGGGTCCGGTAACACAAAACACAACACGGATGTGAGAAATAATAAGGACATAAAAGGTAATTCAGCTAAAGTAAAAATTTTCAATATCGTTTTAATATGGAGTAGGCATTGCCTAAATGCGAGCATAGCCAAAAGGGACTACGTTTTGTTTAAATAATGTATTTGGGGCGAGATGGTATGGGGCGATTAAGCTTCGAGACACGTTAGTTTCGTACGTGCATATAACCAAGACGAAACGAGCAGCTTATGTGTATTTATTATTTTAAGAATATTATTTTCTTGTAAAAAGCGCAATTCATTATTTTTTTAAGCATTATTTCTTTTCTTATAAATTATTTTATCATTCACTCCGGTCCTGTAAAAATTATAACCCTTTCCGGACCATAAAAAATCTAAATCAGCATTAGCAAATTTCTCGCGGAGACAAATACTCTACGGTATAATAATATTATACCGTAGAGCTCTCCGCTCGAGCGGGCACTTCGTGCCCGCTTGCGAGCTATGCTCGCTATTATTCGTTCATGAAGTTTTCAAAATGTTTCTAGCCATTTACCTTTTATTGTGTTCATGATTTTATATGATTGGATGGGTTTTCATTATCTTGGTGTTTTAGTGTCGAATTTAGAAGAGCTGCTTCGATGATGAAACAAAACATTTTTCCATAAAATATGTTATTTTCATTATATATTTTCGGCTCCATTGGTCTGAAAAAAAAACCCATCCCTTTTGTCCACAGTCGGGATGTGGGTGGGAACCAAGCCCTCGCCTTTTTCGAAAAGTTCTGTATACAATACCATAACGGGTGTAAAAACGGTAAATTTGGTTATGCTGTAAAACGAGCAAAGTTTGTATCTTTCCCTGTTTTTTTTGTGGGGGTTCATTTCAGATTCGAATACCCTTTCAAAATACATTTGCTTTTTAAAGCAAACTACCAACAACAAAAAGCACAATTTTACAGTAATTGTTTAATCTACTTGTCGGAACAAAATATCGAGACATAAAGATGCAGATGAATAAAGATTATACAATCAAGCAATACAGATACACAATATATATTTCCATTTCTGTTTTGTTTTCATGTTTACTTAGGCGGCTGCTTTCTCTGCTTTATAGAGTTTATGGTCCTGTCCGACGTAAATGGTATAGCCTTTTAGTTTTTTCTTCGAATTTTTATGTCTGCATAAAACATTGAAACGTCATTTTGAAAAGAATCCCATCGCACACCTCGAGGATTGGGAATTCCTGGGTAAAAGTATTTTCCGTTCAGATTTGCTAAGGAACAATTTTTGTACCACCATGCCCCTTCTCTTTCGAGTGGACAATATCTTCCGCTATCATACGCCAGAAATGCTCTCTGGTCCACATCCGTCAGCGAATCGCCTACAAATATATTCAACATAGGATATACGCAATAGACATAAAAACTTCTGTTGTTTTTGAGTACTAGTATTAATCACATTTAGTAATTCAGATAATTTTTGCCATAAACCTCGAAAAGAATGTCCCATGATCAAGTTAAGGACAGAATCATTATAAAATAAAAATAAAAGACGATGGCAATAAATATAAGAAAGGATGTTTCCATGGGACACAGACGCCCCCGCGTAGGGCCCCAAGTCTGATAGTCCTGAAAGTTGCTTAGGACACACAGTTTGTCAAACTGAACCACGATCTGTGGCTGAACATTCATTATGTCGCAGGCGGCCAATTAAACAGATGATAAAGAATCTGATTTGAACATGTTTACAAGTCCTCAGAACAAGTTATTATAAGGCATTTATAGTAAACTCATCAGTGAATACACCCCCCCCAACCACTTAAAAGTTGCCTCAACAAAATTAACGTGAAACATTATTTATGAGCATATCCTTTAAATATATTTTCAAGTGAAAAACATTAAAAGCCTTCATGCAAACACGTTATTTTTAGGGAAGATAATGGAATAACAAATTGATTTTTAGGGGATGGGGTGGGGGCCTATGGTGAAGTGTGAATTTTATTGGCATTTTTAATCTTTTCGATAGGTGCCTCTTGTAAGTCTTTTAAAAATAGACTAAGCGCGCGTCAGACGTACCAACATTTATTGCCTAGAACTTTAATGTAATTTTGATTTTACATTCAATATGCATTTTTTTCAAAATTATTACAGCTTTACTCTTGTCAAATTTTATGTAAGTTAATTTTCGCATGTTTAGTTGTTTTCCTCCTGGACAGTCTGTTTTTTTTTAAGTAATATTAGTTCCATTTCATCCCTTATTCAAGTTTGTCTTCCTTCATTAGCGTTAAAACACAATTTATTTTCTTAATTGACCTACTTAACCGTTACAAGCCCTAGTTGGCATTTTGTTTTAATTGTGAAGGATATCCTCTAAGTTTTCCCACATGGGAATTATAAATGCTTTGCGATAGAGTGGTAAAAACCCTGAATCAGTTTCATAGCTACAGTTAACAACAAATTATAAGACGAGACGAAAGTTTTTTGAAATTATTAAATTCAAACTGAAATGAAAGAAAAAAATCTTATCATTTAAGCAGGATTAATTTCACATAAACTTCCTCTATTAGATAGACTCCATGAATAATGAATACAGCATTATACTTGTAGATATTAAGTGCGATAAACAATACGCATGAAAATAGATATATCATTAAAATGATACAGATAGTGAAAATTTCCCCCCTTTATATCATGATTTATTACCTAATATAATAAAATTTCCTTTTCTATAAACTATATTTTAATTTGGACCATTATTACATTCTACCGGGCAATAGAAAGGTGTTCTATTGCCCGGTGACGTTCTATTGCCTGTTGACATTTTGACCTCAAATTCGATTGGACGATTTATAAACATGAATATTTATTATCTATTCCGAGTCTTTACGTGAAGTCCGTGCTACTGCAAAGTCTGTATGTGTGTGTTACTTCCATAATAGGGCGTAGTTCAAATGGTCATTAAACTCTTTCTGTTTTCTTTTTTTTCAAAAAGTATATGGAAAAAAACTAAATTTTCTTTCAACACAAAACGACTATTAATTCTATTAGAAAATATTAGGTGATAAAACAGTTATTGAATGTGTAGCAAGGCAATAGAACTATTTTTCCCTTGGTATCCAGATTAGCTCAATGTTCTATTGCCCTCAGCCTACGGCTTCGGGCGATAGAACATTAAGCTAATCTGGATACCTCGGGGAAAATATTCTGACCCATTCCCTGGCTACACATTAAATAACTGTATAATATAAGATATGAAAGAAAACATAGTTTAAACTATTTATTTCGTAGCATAAAATATATACTTAATTTTTTTTTAAGGTCGAGCAACCCCCCCCCCCCCCCCCCCCCCAAAAAAAAAGGGGGTATCAAGCGTCAGTAATAAAAGCGTTGATCCGGACAATGGTTAAATATTCATTAAGCAATTAATTATGATTAAGGATAAACTACAGGTCAGACGGACAGACAAAGTGATTTTACATACCCAAAACTTTATTTTCGGTAGGAAGGTATAGTCAAATGGCCATAGCAAATTCCAGTTCTAATGAGTTCGTTCACAAATAAAAACTAGAAAAACTGTGAGCAGCAGCCAACAAATGAATACCCCGCCCCCAAATCAATCAAAAGAAAATTCTAAAATAACAAGTGCACATCTACATAATGTCACAAAGATTGCATGAAAGTTTCATGAAAATCCATCAAGGTGTTTAGGTGATTTTGCAGATAAGAGATGGGTACCCCTGTAGTCAAACAGCTAATTTCATGTTTTGCTATGGGAAAACCCCAAAAATCATATTGATCAACTTTTGAAATAGGAGATGCACGTCTCCCTTATGTCACAAAAGGTTAAAAAGGAGTTGCGGATAAGAGATGGGTACCCTGATACCCTGAGGTGTAACGGAAGGACAGACGGACACCCCTATCGCTATTTACCCTCTACTTTTTAAGCAGGTTTAGTCCAGGGCCAATTGAAAAACAGCGAGCAGCGACCACTGGTCACATTGAAGGCTGCTGGCTGTTTTCCATTGTGGATTTTTTTAAATTGTCGTTTATATTTTAGGTTGTGTCGTGTACACTTATTCCACGTCTCATTATCTTGTCTTTAAATCTAGCATGTCTAGTAAAATAATAATAAGAGTTGTGTAATAAGCGCTCATTAAATAAATCAACAAAGAAAGGCAGCCAGTACCCTTCGACGTGACCAGTGGTCGCATCTCACCGTCTTGCATCGGCCCGACTGGGGAATGTATATGCAAGCACAGGAGAGGGCAAATAACAGCCTTGTTATTTGAAGTGAAAAACTGGTCCTTAAAACTTTACCTGCATCGCTGATATTATTGTAACCAGAAACGTGAAGCTGGAAACCAGTACTATTCGATCCGATGGAGAAACTGTCATATAAGGCAAACCGTTTAATTGCCTGTGCATTCATCAAGTCCACTCGCAGTTCATAGATGGCCTGGGTGGTTAATATATGTATCCACTCGTTACCTTTAATAAATGCTTTGTTCTTTATATTACATATGGCAATAGGTAGTATAACTTATGTCTACATCCCCCAAAATGAATAATTTGTAATAATTTTAGCTCACTTAAGGATGATCTTATGGTTGATCACGTGCCCGATCAAATTTTAATTTGATTTTTTTACTTTTAAATTTGGGTGTGAATGTTTTTTTTAAGTTTATAAATGTTTTTGCTTGAAATAACGTATCGTTAAACTGCATACTACAATTTTTTTAAAAATTTTTGTACAGATTGTCTCAAAATGGGTTATTTGGAAACTTTTTAGCTTATTTTATACAGTAATTAAAAAAAAATATCTACTTAATAAAACATTATACTTGTCCAGTAAAATATAGAGAATGAAAAAAAAATATATACATAGAACTTTAAACATAAAATTTGCTCCAAAAACTTGCATTTTCTTTATCTTCACGAGCAATGTCAGGGAAAAGATTATTCATCAATAAAAAAAAACCAGAACAAATCCGTTACCAAGGTAAAATTCTCCAGTGACGTTTCCAAATCCGTGTAAATACTCCTCATAAGTTCTATAAAAGTTGACAGATCCATCCTGTCTTCTTTGGATCACCTGTATAGGGAACAAACACAAGCATAAGCTAAGAAAACTGAAGCAAGCTCACTATGGACATCCCGGTCCATCTTTAAATCTTTATTTGGAATAAACCTTCTATGTCCTATATATTATTTGAAATAAATACATTATGTAAGTAGGTAAACTTAGCTAGTAGCCCAGCTTTTTGTCTCTTGAATACTGACCAGAACATCAACTTGCACGTGATGGGAGACGGTTCCTGTCTTATTACCAGAACTTCCACGTGATGGGAGGCGGTTCCTGTCTTATTACCAGAACTTCCACGTGATGGGAGGCAGTTCCTGTTTTATAACCAGAACCTCCACGTGATGGGAGGCGGTTCCTGTCTTATTACCAGAACCTCCACGTGATGGGAGGCGGTTCTGTTTTATAACCAGAACCTCCACGTGATGGGAGGCGGTTCCTGTCTTATTACCAGAACTTCCACGTGATGGGAGGCGGTTCCTGTCTTATTACCAGAACTTCCACGTGATGGGAGGCGGTTCCTGTTTTATTACCAGAACCTCCACGTGATGGGAGACGGTTCCTGTTTTATTACCAGAACTTCCACGTGATGGGAGACGGTTCCTGTCTTATTACCAGAACTTCCACGCGATGGGAGACGGTTCCTGTCTTATTACCAGAACTTCAACGTGATGGGAGACGGTTCCTGTCTTATTACCAGAACTTCCACGTGATGGGAGACGGTTCCTGTCTTATTACCAGAACTTCCACGTGATGGGAGACGGTTCCTGTCTTATAACCAGAACTTCCACGTGATGGGAGGCGGTTCCTGTCTTATTACCAGAACTTCCACGTGATGGGAGACGGTTCCTGTCTTATTACCAGAACTTCCACGTGATGGGAGGCGGTTCCTGTTTTATTACCAGAACTTCCACGTGATGGGAGGCGGTTCCTGTCTTATTACCAGAACTTCCACGTGATGGGAGGCAATTCCTGTTTTATTACCAGAACCTCCACGTGATGGGAGGCGGTTCCTGTTTTATAACCAGAACCTCCACGTGATGGGAGGCGGTCCTGTTTTATTACCAGAACCTCGACGTGATGGGAGACGGTTCCTGTTTTATTACCAGAACCTCCACGTGATGGGAGACGGTTCCTGTCTTATTACCAGAACTTCCACGTGATGGGAGGCGGTTCTGTTTTATTACCAGAACTTCCACGTGATGGGAGGCGGTTCCTGTTTTATTACCAGAACCTCCACGTAATGGGAGACGGTTCTGTCTTATTACCAGAACTTCCACGTGATGGGAGGCGGTTCCTGTTTTATTACCAGAACCTCCACGTGATGGGAGACGGTTCCTGTCTTATTACCAGAACTTCCACGTGATGGGAGACGGTTCCTGTCTTATTACCAGAACTTCCACGCGACGGGAGACGGTTCCGGTTTTATAACCAGAACTTCCACGTGATGGGAGGCGGTTCCTGTCTTATTACCAGAACTTCCACGTGATGGGAGGCGGTTCCTGTTTTATTACCAGAACTTCCACGTGATGGGAGACGGTTCCTGTCTTATTACCAGAACTTCCACGCGATGGGAGACGGTTCCTGTCTTATTACCAGAACCTCCACGTGATGGGAGGCGGTTCCTGTCTTATTACCAGAACCTCCACGTGATGGGAGACGGTTCCTGTTTTATAACCAGAACCTCCACGTGATGGGAGGCGGTTCCTGTCTTATTACCAGAACCTCCACGTGATGGGAGACGGTTCCTGTTTTATAACCAGAACCTCCACGTGATGGGAGACGGTTCCTGTCTTATTACCAGAACTTCCACGTGATGGGAGACGGTTCCTGTTTTATTACCAGAACCTCCACGTGATGGGAGGCGGTTCCTGTCTTATTACCAGAACCTCCACGTGATGAGAGGCGGCCCCTGTCTTATTACCAGAACCTCCACGTGATGGGAGACGGTTCCTGTCTCATGAGAACCGAATGTCATCGTACCAGATATACACTGTGGATTCAAATTTTTGCTGTTGCGTGCAATCAGATGGACGACATTTGATGCGTTGTGAGTCTTAAATAGTCACTGTGCCATGTATAGGGGTATTCCCTTATTGTCACGACTATAAGCAACCAGTTTACTAGCCAAGCGCGACGGGTTTGTTGCACCAAGGAGGAGAATGAGTTTGCTTGCTAGATATGGTTCTTATTTGTTACTATATCTTGAAAATCAAAATACCCTTTGGAACTTTTTTGTTTTTTCAATTGATATCAATACCGGTACATGTATTTAATAATGTTTTTTTTCTCCTCATTGAACTACTTTAAATGTAAAAACTGAAAATTTCGCAAGAGGTTTATTATGCAAATTTTGCGTCATTGACATATTTGCGAAAATGTAATCGCACGAAGATTGACTACCATGTTTTTTTTGCGATTTCCGTTTTGAAATGTTTTTTGTGATGTCGGTCACCATAAGTAAGGGTTCCAGACTGTGTTAAATATTCGCCGAGGGTTTAATTTATCACTTTATGAGTGCATTGGCTTATGGGGCTTGATTGTAGTACATTGACCTGTCTTGTGAGTTTGGTTCATTTTCGTTCTTGTTCATGGTCGAACATTCGCCCTTTTACACATGACACACATGGGTCTGTGTTATGAGTGCTGTGTCCTAGATAGATCTACACAATTCAATTTGTTTGTTTTTCAATTTGTTCTTATCTTGATTTTGACTGAAATACTGTCGACTGGACATAAAGAAATCAATCAATCAATCAATCAATTTTCGAAAATTACATGGACATCAAATTTTGCATGGTTTGAATATCTCGAATTGCAAAAAAAAAAAATAAAGCCATCACGAAAAAATGTCCCTTTACAGTAACACAGTGGCGGATCCAGAAATTTTAAAAAGAGGGGACCCACTGACTGGCCCAACAGGGGGCCTGCTTTGGTCACGCTTCAATAATATTCAACCATTTTTTTCCGCCAAAAGGGGGGTCCGCGCCCCCCTCCCCCCCAGGATCCGCCTATGTAACAGGAGCAGAAAATCCAAGCTAATTGTTACTCATACCGTCCATTTGCCGCCATCTGTGTCCATATCACAATAAACAAACAGTCCATCTGTATATGTAGCAGGATATATTCTGTGTACCCCACTTGATTGATCCTGGATAACATTACAATCAATTAAGCCTGAGACAATTGAAGTATCAGCTAAAAATTTTAGAAAAAATCGTTAAATGACATTTTTTGCCATTCTGATGATTCAACCATGTAAAAAATGAAAATAATAATTCTTATCAACAAGAGGCTCCCAGTTCACTCTCGTTTCGACTTGAGTTCGCGTTGCTGAATGCGGTTTTGTTGTTATGTTTGTGTGTGTTTTATGCTGTTGTGTGGTTTGTTTTGTTGTGATGATTTTTTTGTCTGCCGGTTTTGTCTTTGTCTTTACGGTTTTATGATACTGATTACCCCTTTGGTACACCTTTGCTTCTCCCAAGAGCCCGAATCGCTCACCTGAACTACAGGTATCAGGACACTTCGGTACCTGGTCACCTCGGTACCTAGACACAATATACAAAGAAACAATAACAAAAAATGACACCGTATATGAAAGAATTATACGCTCCCGAAGGGAGCAACAATGGTAGAAATGTCAATATTTTAGTTGTACTATGAGCTAAATTTTCCTTCAACGTCCGGTTTAGCACGCGCTTGTTTTCCCAAACTTTCGGCGTCTTTTTAACGTTTTTTATCTTTGAAAATTGTAGATGTCATTAAACGCTCACGTAACCCACAAGAAAAGCTAGTTTGTTTTTATTTTCGAACCAAAAATAAAATGAAACTTCGGGAGCGTAACAGGTTTTACCTGCCTCATATTAAACTTAATACCTTATATTTTAATTTGTAATGAATCATAAAATATAGATCAAAATTTTAGATAAAACACCAAATAGAAGATGAATTAGAAAATCAATACAAAAAATATATGACTAAATATTGAAAAAATAATTATAGTTTGCTTCGGAAGCAAGAGAGCTTTACAACTTTTTATTAAATAAAAACATAAGAAAAGTTAAATTGAACCCATAAATCTCATAACAGCACTATTACAATACAATATTATTATTATTTACCCCATAAATATTTTATTTTATATTTAAACAATACTTTATTTACTCTATATAATAACTTTTTATATGTACAAAAAAGCACAAGTAAAATGTTCAAAGCACTATATTTATTTACAAAAACACAAGTAAAATGTTCAAAGCACTATATTTATTTACAAAAAGCACAAGTAAAATGTTCAAAGCACTATATTTATTTACAAAAACACAAGTAAAATGTTCAAAGCACTATTAACAGCTCAAACATATGTAAATGTTCATTTTCACTCTGTTAGAGGGCCGTAGATTGCTGCACAACGGGATAACAGTCTACTGGCAGAAATGTCCCTGTCTACGTAGCGGTTCCATAGCTGAAAATGTTGACCCTGAATCCTACGATAACTCTTACGCTGATAACGGCGTAGCTTTCCTTCGTTCACCATTGGAATATTTCGTCGGAGTAAGTGGTCTCCCTTTGCCGAAGCTCGGTGTTTGTGGTACCAGTCTTGTATTGCAAGTTCTTGCGCCGGTGGACGTCAAAACATGGAGGCTATTAAAATATAGTGCCTTTTCCCCGAGTCGTTTGCAGCATTACTTTTCATGCATTTTTTCTAACTTTTGGCTTAAATTGAAGGTAAGACACCAAACTTTGACATCACTAACTTTTTGAAATGTAAAAATTGCATTATTAAATAAAACAGTTCTCATGAAAAGGGGGGTATTTTTGAAATGGAAGTTAAAGTGAAAGTAGGAAAAAATCTATTTTTAGTTCAACCAACTGTGGTTTTCTTATCTTCGTGCGACTTTTTTTCGGCCCACCCTTTAAAATGTTTTCTGACACTTCCTTTATTGAAAAAATATAGCAAAAGTTGTATTGAATCATTTTAACTATTTTTTAAAAAATTCCAAAAATCTCAGGTTTACTATAGAAGTCTATGGGAAAAAACAATACAAGACTGAGAACTGAGACCTGATTTGTATCTGTAGGTCTCTGGTGATGTGGCTGGTGTTATTCCCCTTGTCCGTCATCTGTGGTTCTGCTGTTTGGGTTGGTGTTTCCGCCTTTACAGCTGCTGCTGTTTGTGTTGCACTTGAAGTTGTGTCTGGATCAAAAGAAAAATATATGATTATTTAATTAATTACAGATAATCTCGTTAGATATAGTTAAAACTCATAATTAAACTAATTGTTATACCATAAAAACAGTATTGGTTCTAATTAAAAATCCACAGGCGTTTGGGTTCAGGATTATTTTTTTTCATTAATCTTTGAAATTCAGGGGAAAAGTAATGAAAAATGGTAAATTTTGTTGTTTAAAGGATAATAACTCCTAAAAGAATTGTTCCTACAGCTTTGACCTAAATACATGAAATGTAGATCTTGATGTGCTTAATCATATGCAATTTAAATTTTTGAAATATCTTGTATAGTTTTCAAGATACAGGGCTAAATAATTGAAAAAAATTGAAAAAATCCAGAAAAAAGGCAATAACTCCTATGTCGATTGTTGGAACTTCTTGAATATTTGATAGCAGGTAGATCTTGAGATGCTGATCACTTTTGTCTCGCATCAGAATTTTGATATCTGTAACTATTTTTGAGTAATTAGCAAAAAACTGCAATTTACCCCTATGTTCTATTTATAGCCACGGCGGCCATATTTTTTGACGAATCAAAAATCTGAACGATAGAATTGTAGCATTTATGATATTCAACAACTGTGCCAAGTTAAGTTGAAGTTGGATGTATGGTGTCAGACAAGTTAATCTATGAAATTCAGGGGGAAAGCAATGAAAAATGGTAAATTTTGACGCTTTAAGGGCCATAACTCCTAAAAGAAATGGTTTTACAGCTTTGACCTTAATACATGAAATGTAGATCTTGATGTGCTAAATCATATGCAATTTGAATTTTTAAAATATCTTGTATAGTTTTCAAGATATAGGGCTAAATAAGTGCAAAATTTTGAAAAAATCCAGAAAAAGGGCAATAACTCCTACATCGGTTGTTGGATCTTCTTGAAAATTTCTGTGCAGTTAGATCTTGAGGTGCTGATTACTTTTATCCTATGCCAGAATTTTGATATCTGGTACTGTTTTTGAGTTATTTGCAAAAAACTGCAATTTACCCCTATGTTCTATTTTTAGCCATGGCGGCCATGTTTTTTTTTACGAATCAAAAATCCGAACGATAGTTTTGTACACATAATGCTACTAAACAACTGTACCAAGTTTGGTTGCAATTGGACTTATGGTGTCGGACAAGTTAAAGTTTGAAAAATTGTTAACAGACGACGACGACAGACGACGACGACGGACGCCAAGTGATGGTATAAGCTCCCATGGACCTTCGGTCCAGGTGAGCTAAAAATGAAAGAAGCCATGTCACATTTGAACTTTATACTATAAAAATATAGAACTCGTTTTTATTGGATTTAAGAACTTACTACGGAAGCCCTGGAGGGACATTTTGAGTTAAAAGTTAGAAGTTAAGAATTAGGAGTTACAACTTACTAATTAGCACTTATTTCTTATGATTAAAATACCTTTTTTCAAGTCTGTATTTTGCAACTTGGGGGGTGGGGGTGGGGGGGATGGGGGTGGTGCTACATTGATTTTGCTTGGTTCCACGTACATTAAAGTTTACACATTAAAGTGTGTAAGCACTTTCCTCTGAATCTGAAAATATACTAGGCAAAAACAGAACAGTACACTTATTTTTTATTTGATAAAAAAAAGTGTTAAGAAAAAAAACAATTAAGTCATAAGAAATAAGTGATAAGTAGTAAGTTGTAACTCCTAATTCTTAACTCCTAACTCTTAACTCAAAATGTCCCTCCAGGGCTTCCGTATAATCCATTTTCCCACTTTTTCATTGATAAATTGTTCTTTGTTAATTTTTTTTTTGCAATGAAATATTATTTTTTTTTTACTTTAGACTTATCTATATACATGTGCAACCGCAACATACTGAACTTGAGGAATGCAGCCGTATATTGAAAATACAGTTTGTAAGGTATCAGACAATTAAGTAATAAATTCGAAGTTACCGAACAAGCTTGCTCTAGGCGCAATTAACCAAAGGCAATACTTTGTATCAAATATGATTAATGAAAGTGTATTGTGTATACAAATTATATAAGAATACATTATCATTGGAAAGTTATTTGTCTTTTGAATTTGACATTAATTTGTTAACTAAGCTTCGATGTGGTGTTTTAAAATTAGAATTAGAAACTGGTAGATTTAATAATACTTTGAGAGAAAATAAAATTTGTAAATGTTGTTCAAATAACTGTGTTGAAAATGAATACCATTTTGTACTTGTCTGCCCAGCTTTTAGATCATTAAGATTATTTTATTTACCAAAATACTATTGTTCTTGGGCTAATATGAGAAAACTGACAAATTTACTTCAATGTCAATCTTTCAAACTAACAAGGAAATTCTGTAACTATTTAAAACATGCTTGGAAATTAATAGCTGATATTCTTAAGTAGATGTAATCGTATTGTTCTCTGTTTTCTGTCATGTAATTGTATTGTTTGTTCATTGCTATAACATGTATTTGTTTATGCAAATAAAGTCATTCATTCATAAAATAGACAGCGTTTGTCGTTGGAATTGCATCGGTTAAATTATCAAAGATAGCAGTGTAACACGTACACGTGGCGCCATCAAAAGTAAAACTGGTCTTCTGCTTCTGGTTCATGCATATCACCGAACAATGAATTTCGGACCAAGCGACTGAAGGCTCATGGGAAAGATCTTGAGTGAAGGTGTATCCTTGAAGTGTGCTGTTTTGTTCAAAATATTGTGAAATGATGTTGGTACTAAACGTAGACAGTACTGAAAAAAATGTCCAAGTTTAGAAAAATGAAATTCAGTGATTGGCAATAATGATAGCACAAAAGCGCGGGTCTACAAATAATCCTTAACCAAACCAAAATAAAACAAAACAACATCAAATGTGTTGAAATGTGGTTGCACAATTGAGTTAATGACGATATTTTAATACTTTGTTCGAATTAGATTCAGTTCATTATTCACATGATTCATTTATATGGATTAGTCGAAAAAGGTTTAAAACGCAAGAGTCTAAAGTCTTCTATCGAAGATCAGAATGCTGCCAGCCTGGTAAACAAGAAAGATCATAATATCCAAAGCTTGTTAATTATTGTGCAATGCATTTAACAAAATTGAAGATGAGTTTCATTTTATTTTTAATTGCAATTGAACGAACCTGTTCGAAAAACATTTGTAAATGTTTTAAGTAATAAAAAAGATTTACTCTCAATGCATAACGATTACAAAAACAGTATTATAATATTGAATCCAGAATCTAAGGAACCTGTAAAATTGTAGGGCTCTTTTTTTGTAATAGTCTTTTTCGCTGAGGACAGGGGTCAAAAGTGTGGCTTCTTCATCTTTGTTTATGACAAGTGGTCCTTCGGGGTTTTATTTCTCGTGAAATTTATGATATTGACAGCAGACTTATTTGCCTGTAGTAGAAATAACATGAAAGTTTTAATGTAAAATATTGTATATAGCCATTACTATTATAAAACCACCAAGACTTGATTCTGCAAAAAGAGTGTATTTTATATTCCGTTCAGCAAAACCTGATTCTGGTTCTAGTTGAGACATTGAACTATTTTGTACGACTCGAAAAATTAAATCTTTATTTCGATCTAATAAGTCAAAAATTTTATATCACTGTTTTCAACTTATGGAAAATAAACGTTCGGACCAGTGGCGAATCCAGAAATTCTGAAAACTGAGGGGGCCCGCTTTGGTCTCGCTTCAATGATTTCCTATATATTCAACCAAATTTTTCTGCCAAAAGGGAGGGGGTGGGCCCCCAGGCCCCCTGGATCCGCCTATGCGTTCGTCTGAACAATACTTTTCAGCCAATCAAAGTTTATTAAACAAAGCCAAATTTTATCAGATAACAACATTTTATTTCCAAAATAAAATGATTTCCTTTAAGTTTGCAGTAAAAGCGCGCATAAAAACTTTTCTCGTAAATTCATACCTGAACTGAAGATTAAAATCAGAAATGGTACATGTAAGTTCACCATGATCCAAAAAATCCTTTCCCGCCAATGACATACCGTATAATGACAAAAATGAGATTGGAATCAAATATAAGTTGATAAAGATATCGTGAGCTTCGGTATCATTTCTGTTCTGGAAACTTAAATTAAATTTTAATATTAATGTTTTCAGGTTAAAAAAACCTCAGTTGATATGAGGCCGATAGCGGTTTGGTTGTAATATAAGTGTTGTGCGGTTTGTTTTGTTATGATTTTGTGTCTGCCAACTTCGTCTTCGCCTTTTCGGATTTGTGACATTTAATAGCTATATTGGTAAATTTAGCAGTGTTTATCGTTTAAACTTTTAAATGTAGGACATACAAGCGACATATTTAAATTATCGTTAGTAAATTCTATTATAAGATTTATATATGATAGTGAATTAGTCGAGTGGTTCTTTTAAAATTTTGAAAATTGAAGTCAAAACTATTGTTGTACTTGGCTTTTACTTCAATTTACCATTTAGGTCAAATTTAAGACGACTTGTTAATATCCTAGGTCAAGGTAGGTGAATTGACGAATTTTCGAAAGGTGGGCTCCACGTATTGTCTCTAGGTAAAGATAGGAAGGGGGTTGCAGGCCAATTTTGTCGAAACTCTGCACGAAAATAACTCAGGGTTCTACCACTACCCCCGGAACCAACTTTAGACCTGCCACTGTAAAGCATGTATCATCTGTCTAAGGCGTCTTTCATATATATACACCTGGAAAAAAGTTAAGCACCCCCATGATTTTTTAAAATCATATATTTTCAAAATACTTTTTAACCATTAATTAACTGATAGTCTTTGTAAATTTGTATTGCAAACTTAAATATGCACTGTTAAGCACAATTTAACATGTTTGTAGAAAACAAAAAGGCTTTTTTTATTCGCATAACACGATATGGGAAAAAGATGGTTTGTACATAAACATGGTGCTCGAAAAGTATGGTCCCCTGAAGCTCGAAACTTTTAATTAATTGTCAAATCGCACTTGAAAAGGTAAATCATAATTAAAAGATTGATACTGTATTGTCAAAGAGTTAATTTCGAGTATGTCCACCTTAAGCATGAATGACTGCTGGAATCCTTGTTTTTTACTACCAGTTTGGCGTCTTTTGTCCTGAAGAGTTATCTCCCGCTTTTTAAGGCGAAATGTGCTTTTAACCGAAAGCTAACATCCTTTCAGTCACATATTGAAGAATTAAAATAGACCAAAGTCATGAAAATTTAAAATTATTTCAAATCATCGAAAAGCATAAAAAGTCTAGGGGTGCTTAACTTTTTTCCAGGTGTATATTTCTTATTACGAATATTTTTTCTTAAAGAAAACAAAAATAATTGTTTAGTTTTGTTTTGATAAAGTTCAGTTATACCAAATGTTCAATTTATTCGCCAGTGATGAACACCCGATTGACTAGTACATGTATGTATAGATTTTATGTTTAAATAACATTTATTCATCGTTACAATATTAAAGGTAGACTTGCTACAAGTCCCTTTCTAACCTTTTTAGTACAATTATTGTTAAGGGGGCATAAAGAAATTATGCTATTAGAGACAACATATGTTTAGTGATTATATGCTCTCCCAGCAATCAGAGGGTAATCGTTATCAGCGATTTTGGTATTACAAGCAATTGAGAATATAATATGAAAGAGAGTAATATAGTCCATCAGCCAGGTCCGGAAAAAATAATTTGAGTGGATACCCCTGTAGACCGATTTTTTATTGCAGAAATCAAAAGACAAACATGTGAACTTTATTTTGCAACTTGTTATACTTTGCAAAAAGATGCGGAAACTGGTATAACAGAGGCCCCTTTAGGGGTACTATAAACTGTCAAAAAATTTCAACCCTTATAAAACATTCTATTATACTAAGTCTACTACAATACTATTGAAAAGAAAACTTTTAACATATTAAATGTTGTCCAGACAACCAACGACAGACAAAAGTTTGTTAAAATTTTCACTCAAAGAAGTCTTAAAGGGAGATAATACAAGGAATGACTAAAATGAGTTTTTTTTTCATTTTCTTTTTTCATTTCATAAAAAAATAGGATAGCTAGGTGGAATATTTTGTGGAAAGAATCTACCTACAACATAACAAATTAAATAAAACAATTCCATTAAAATATTTGTGGTACCGGTTGAAAAGTTTCGGTATTTATGAATGTAGCCCCAGTCGCCTGAAATCTAAATTTTTTTCATGTGTAAATACAAATGATCAACATAATGTGTTTCATTATATATTTTTTCAATTTTAGTTTATATATTTGACCTTTTTGAAACTATAGTATCAGAACATAAGAACTTTAGTCTTAATTGTCGTTTAAAAGTTGCCATAATTACACGTACATGTGCATTTTGGATCATTTTGCAAGGCAGCATACAACATGTATACAATAATGGCGATGCATGTTTGACCGTTTGTTGCACTTAGTTAGAAAAGGGATACAAAGTTACTGTTATCGAGGAAATATGCCAGCCAATTAATAAAATTCTATATGGATCTTTTTTTTTTCAATTTATTTGACGCTTTCTTATGATTGTTTTGCCTTTTGAAATTACTACTAGTATATTTGTAAATACTTTGAAGATCCATATTTAGCTTCTTCATTGTTGGCAGTTGTTTCCTGTACCGTCTTCTAAAGAATCTAGATTTTAACGAAATTCAAAGCAATAAGCGTACTTCTAAAACAACAAAAAAGAAACTCTCATTACAATCGTAACTAAATATATTTTGAAAAACAGGCCTTTTTATTGTGAACTTTTTTATGCTGCTGAGCAATGTCGTAGAGTTTGGTCAATTTTTCCCAGAAAGAAGTTAACTAAACGAAGTTGAAATCACCAAACCATTGAAGTTAGTGATTGTGCTAACCGACGAATGAATTGAAAGAAGCAAACAGGCACACATAGGGCATTCGAGTGTCAAAAGTCCGAAAGGGCAACGACAAAACCGGTAAACATGAGCAAGAACAGCACGAAGAATCACAAAACTCAAAATCAACCGAACGGAAATCAACAACGCCAACTCAAGTCGTAACAAGAGTTAACTCGGGTGCTCCGGAAGAGTAAGCGGTTTTTGGCTGCTATAGCACATCCGTCGTGTTGCTAATTTTCAATTCAGTGTGTCAAATCTGGTAAAGGAAGACAAAACAAATTTCTAAGACAAACCAACATCTGCACTCATTTGAGAGATTGTCTACGAGTGCACGGTGTCTACCGTACAATTTCTTGAGTGAAGACAGCAACCGTGGAGCAACATAACCCTGTATTAGCCTTTTCTGTGTCAAACGTGACGCTCTGCCAAATGCAAGGAATCGATGTAATTGCCGCAAGCTCTGGAATAACGAATCAACTGTGATACGAACACTTCATAAGCCGGAGCGGACGGAATGTTGCTACACAAAAAGGGAAAGTTGAAGTCATCACGTTTGTCATAGAGCTTTGTTGAAGTATTCCTTGAGAGTCAATTACGAGATGTATAAATCTAAATATGAAGCAGACTTCCTAAAATCCATTGTGTCCCTTACCTCAGGTTCCTGAGTATATATGAGATGGAGAATGTCACCAAATAGAGAATTGTTCAGTGAAAGGACATTATCAATACTTGTATATCGGAACGTGAGATAGAAAGAGATAGCTAGTCTAGTTCTCCACGAGTACAATATGTCCCGTCTTATACTGCATTCAAAATTTCTAAAAAAAATCAAAGAAAACTACTTGTCCTGATTTTGTGTTAAAATGCGAATACTGTAATCTTACTATTTGTGTGGTTTTTAACTTTGCTGATTTCAGTGTTTCCCATTTTTCATGATATTACATAAAAAAAGAAATAATGGTACACTAATGATATAAGTTTCTGTATACCTAAAATGCTTGTATTCTTTGTGTGTCGCCAGTAACATTAGACAGAAGCGACATACATAGGCTCACTTTTTGATTGTTCGTCTTAAATCGAGCGTCGCTCTGCAAAGGTATTAAGTATTCCGTCTCAATTTTTATGTAACTTAACTCTATATTTCTTAATAGAGTTAAGGAATTACTCAACTTCTTCCTGTTAACAGAATACTTTATAGACAAAAATACAAAATTCTGACATCGTTTGGGACAAAGTAACTGAGCAAACGGATACACACTTTCTATGGGAACAGACACTTCAAGGTTAAGAGCATATGCTGGTACATGAAGATCAACGTGCCCTTTGCAATGGAAAAAGCTTCAGCACCATTTTCTATTCATTTACAGCTGACCAGTACCAGTATTGCCTGAGGAACTTTGGTGTGCTTTTGATTCTTAACAACAGCAATCGTCCGAAAAATCCTAATTGTTCGTCTGTGTATGTGGCGGAGTCTTTGGGAATGTTTAGGAATGAGATGACATTGCTGTTAAATCTTTAAAATGGAATGCAGTATTGTAAAAATCCATCATCAATGAGGGCTTCTTGTCTTCTAGTACTCTTTTTTTATGAGACAGACCATTACCACGAAAAGAGGGGGGTGGGTTTGTTCCGATCAGACAATTATTTTTTCATAAAATTGTCTCTAGACAAATTTTTGTTTTCATTATTAGCATTATTCTATATGGCAGAAATCCTTCTTCAAAATATTTTATCCTCTGATACTTAAATATTTTTCTTCAAAATTCAGATTCATAATATTATTTTAGGAAAACACCAACCCCCTCATCCATTCTTTGATTTCATAACAATAGAATTGGAAAAAAACCTAAATTTACAAAACGACATCGTAACATTATTTTAAGGCGACAGCTCGATATTAATTGTTGCCAAAAAATAAAGAATAGATAAGTATAAGTAAAAAGTAATGTAAATATTTCATATAAGTATAAATAAAGTCAAACGCACCTGACCTAAAGTAAAGTCTAACAGGCCAAAAACAAGAAAACGTGATTAATTGGTTATAACTTTGTTTTCAATAATGTAAAAAATCACCTTTATTGTAATATAACTTTTTTTATGTTGGTTTAAAAAAAATACCACAGAAATGACTTAAAATCATAAAAATATTGATTCTAAAAATAGAAAAAGTGACCTTCACATTTAATAATTTAAAAAATAAAACCATATCGGTCAAACCATTACAATCCGCACATGGACATTAAAAATGGATTTTTTTGTAAAACACTGTTTTTTATCAAATCATGGTGGTTTTAATATTTTTAATTGTGACCATTGTAATTAGGTGAATCTTGTTGAGTAAATTTTACCTGTGATACGTGCGAAGTCATAGGAAGACATTCGCAAATTGTAAAAATAGGGAAATTTTGAACGTAATAATTAGCAATTTTAAATCTAAAAAATATCTTTTTTAGACATTGTTATGATGCAAATTCTTTTCCTTAGTCAATAATCCCTATGCATACTATAAATTTATTAAACAGTAATTGAAGTTTTCAACCCCATGTTCAATTTATTGAAAATAAATGAATGACTACTTTTCAATTGCTCACCAGAGGGTCCAGAAAAATGATTTTTACGCTATTTTCCGCATATTTTATACAAGTATAACATTTGGAATTATGAAGCTTAGATGTAATACTAAATTTTTGTACCATAAAAAATCGGTCTACAGGGGTATCCACTCAACTTTTAAATATGACGTCTTTTCAGAGTTGGCTGATGGACTAATATGATAGAGAGGGACTTGTAGCAAGTCTATATTAAAGGATGAAACATAATTCTGATAATGGATCTGTAAACAAAACATCTTCAAAATTAAAAAAAATCAAATATATAAATTTACTTCATCTAATTCTAAAATATAAATACACCACTTGAAGATAAATGGTCAGCTTAAAAGTGATAACATTAGTTTTTGGGTTGGTTTAATGATGAATATATCAGAATATGTAGGAAAAAGGATATATTTACCGAATTTTTTAATCGCTTGCCGCTTGGTTTTTAAATCGTTTTTAACAGTTTTATATGGGGGGATTTTCCAAATATGAAAAAAAAATCTTATCCATAATGAAGATTATTGTATCATTGTGGTATGACTAAAGATATGAAAACGCAAACCAAAAATATAATACATGTGACATAAAAAGCGAAGAAAAATAAACCCAAAGTGCAAAAGAACTGATAAAAATTTATACTTTATACATGTAAATCTAGATCTAATACCGGTATCGGACAGTGGTATCATAAGAAAAATTATTAACACCATAATCTTGAAGTTCAATTACCGTTGATGCCATCAACATCATCAGATGTCCTGATCTTGAAATCAATAATAAAATTGAGAATTGAGTGAGTGGTGCCGTTACTTATTAATAAAAGTAAAAACGTCTTACAATGAATACTTGAGATGCCTGAATGAATTACAAATTATGTAATAAAGTTCCAAAAAATAAACTTTGCTGTGGTTGGCCCACGTTTTGTCTATTCAAAATTCACCAAAGGCGCTCTATCAAAAGCTGAAAATGCCAAACACCAATATGAAAAGCATAGAACAATAATACCAAAAATTCCTAACTAACAACTTAATTATGACAAAGACCAACCTATGTCTGAGATAGGAAGAACCTTGCCAATTTTGAAATTTAAACGGAAAGTTTATAGCTTTGATGTGTGGATATAAGTCTAATTGCGTACAGAGGGGCACTGTCCGTATTTAGTAAAAGAAGTAGGTACCAACATTTAATGTCTAAAGTCCTAAAGGGCAAAGACAAAATCAGTATTGAAACACTATCGAGAACAGCACGAAGAAAAAAAAACAAATAAAAAAAACCAACAGAAACCGTTTGATATAGCAATCAACAAGGCGAACTCAAGTCGTAACGAGAGTGAACTCAGTTCCCTAGAAGAATAAGCAGGTCTTGGCTGATGCAAAACACTCGTCGTGTTGCAAAGTGGAACTCTCACCAGGGACTCGAAATTTCATTTGACTTGGTAATAACAAGTGTCCAATAAAGTGCACATTGAATATTAATGTTTTGAAATTTAGTAATGACCAGTCAGAGCAAATAAAAAAAAACCCAAACATATATATAAATTTAGGTTATTTCAGTGGCGGATCCAGGGGTTGGGGATTCCGGGGGTTGAAACTCCTCGAATTTAAAAAAAATTCTTGTATAATCTCTGCAAATTTGGCTTGGAACCCCCTTTTTTCTTCCCAGTACACTAAGGGTGGATCCCCGTTATAATACATTTCTGGATCCGCCACATGTTTCAATCCTTGGGCTTAATAAGGGACGTTGCTTATATTTGACACTTTTTATTATGTTTTAATAATCGTGCATGGTACGAGTCAAGATCCTTTTATTACAATAAACTGTTGCAGTTCAAAGAAGGATAGACCTCATAAATGCACGGCTAGAATGGATACTAGGCTAGTGTCAGAATCTAGTTTGTCGTATGAGGTGCCTACGAAAGACCGGTAGTGCCATTAGTTCTTTCACATTTCTCGATTGGAACTACAAATATCATAGTTCAAAGTTGACATTTCTTAGTTCCAAGTTGACATTTCTCACTATCAAGTTGGAACTGAGAAATGTCAACTTTGAAGTGAGAAATGTCAACTCAAAACTAAGAAATGTCAACTTGGAACTGAGAAATGTCAACCTTGAACTAAGAAATGTCAACTTGGAATTGAGAAATGTCAACTTGAAACTGAGAAATGTCAACTTGGAACTGAGAAATGTCAATTTAGAAGTGAGAAATGTCAACTATGGTATTTGTAGTTTCAAATGTGAATGAGAAATGTGAAAGAACTAATGGCACTACCGGTCTTTCGTAGGTGCCTCTTGGGATTCTAACAGCGGGTCAGTACCCAGTCTACTGAGCGATCAAATGTCTGATAAAGATTGTCATTGTTCGCAGGGGTTGTCAGGTCATTATACAGAAAGCCTGACTGCTGCCAATAGTGACCCATGCAACGTATGTGCAGAAGAATGTTAAAGAACACTTTATGGTCAGCCATGAGCGCAACACATATTCTAAATTTTCCGTCCCTACCCACTTCTCCCATTTTATAGTGTGCTTCAAAAGTTACGGTACCTCTTCCCTCTAATATTTCTCATATCACTATCATTTCATGTTCTTCGTCCTAATATATTCTAAATAGTGTTGCTAGGGCGTAAAATACCACTGACCCACTCACTCACTCACTCGTTTATTGATTAGCATTTTGACAAAACTATGATGGTTCAATCCAAGCTCCGAAACTCCGCGGCTATCGACTACACTGCTAAGCGACGTTTGTCTTATCTTTGGAAGAGAAGCGATGAACGACCAGAATGGATAAACCTGTGAGGAGTTTAGGTTCAACCAAGGAAATTCTTCTTAGTTTCATGGTCAAACGAAGTAAAGTACTGCCACACTGCATGCTAGGCTATATTAGGTTACATAAATCTTGTGAGTCGCGCATAGTAAAACCAAATGTGGTGAATTTTTCGGCCACCTTTTCAGTGTTATTTCGACATCATTGTTTTAACAAATGTTATCATTTGGTTACTTCCTGTGTGTTGTCCAAAATATCGAACAATGTTCATGTGGCAAACCACCGGAAATGGACTAATTTGCCTTATTTGTGTTTTAAATATTTGATAACCAAATACGAAAAATATAAAAAGTTACCATCATATTAGTTGCTGTTTATTTTGTCTAAAATTCGATACATGGGATTTGATAATTATACTTTTGACACAAGCTACAGTAACTCTAAAAATTAAGAATACCATATAATTAACAATATATCGATGTATACTTTTAAATTTTAAGGTTTGAGTAAATTAACGTCACTGAAGACCCATATTTAGTCATAGTCGTGATGTTAAACGCCACAGTTAATTAGAGTTTTTTGCCAAGATGATAGCTATTCTAAGGATTTTATTGTTCTTTAAAGGTAACTAATATTTATGTTAATGCAACACTATCTATTTATTGTAACATTGTATTGGTTATATAATCAAAGTACAAACATTTAAAAAATATATTTTGTGTGCTTTTTTAAAATGGTTTAAAATGCATCAAATTATGTTACCGTACCCTAAGACCGCAATGGAAGATGGAAGTTTGCCACCATAAATCCTGGCTCAACCCATCATTTTTTTTAAATGCCTGTACCAAGTCAAGACCATTGCGATATTCAATTTCTCGAGCTCTGGTGTGTCTTTTCTTTTTGGATATAAAGATTGATCATCCCAGTTCCGAAACGATAGTTTTGTTGTTACCTTTATTCATTATGATATCTATTATTTTGCTGATTATTTAGCGTGATATATTGTTTTATTGAAGCAAAATAGAGGAACAATTCAGGAATAATGCGGCTAAACGAATTTATGTTTTGAAGAAAAATATTAATTTTTGGAAAGGTAAAAGGAACAGGTTTGATAAAGAACCTGCATATTAAAAAAAAATGACCTAAAGAGAATAAAGGATTTTTTTATTAGATTGCCTAAACTATCATGATACCAGATTAAACGTTTGAATTCACTAAAGTCTTCATCTCCACATTAAGTACACTTCAATTCCAATTTTGTGTTCAGGTTAACGACATGTTTTGTCTCATTGGTTCACCTTTGGTGATGTAAAACAATATCGGTATGTAACAAAAAAAAAAAAAATATTTCAGTTGAATCAAAACGTTTATCTTTTTAAGGTGAAAAATGAACATGAAATATAATGATGTAGTAAAATTTAGACGGATAAATAAACTAAAGAAACAACGTACTCCAACCGGAGAAACTAAAGTGTTGTGCTTTTGAAAACTTGAAAAATTACGTAATAGTTATACCATGAGGTAAAGGTGTTTCTGGATAAGAAACTTTCTTATCCAGAAACACCGTATACCGAATAGTATAACTAACTTACACCCCAGTAAACTTAGAACAAAACTAGTTTAAAATTTTTTGAAAGAAAGCAATAAAATGTGACAGATAATATAAAATTTAAATATATTTCTGAATTTTTTCTTCCCCACATAGGGGCCTCTTTTATTCAAGATATTAAAAAACTGAGATGATTTTAGGATTAAAACAAATTAATCAACTTGTTAAACAGGATTTATAGGTTCTTACATAAGTTCTTGGAAAAGACCGGCTGATCTTTCACGAGTGATAGAATTTTTCAGTCTTTTTGCGAGTGGAGCGCAGCGGAACGAGTCAAAAGACCCAAAAAATTCTATCACGAGTGAAAGATCATTGCTGGTCTTCCAAGAACGCGTGTAAGTACCTATTTCTTCCGGAAAAATCAAATTTTTATGTTCTGAAACCTTAGGTGACTTCATTCTAAAAACCGAAAGTTTAAAATAACATTGCATTTTATTGGTCGACATCATCAATCAATACCAGTACCGGCGGTTATTATTGGTCAATTGACCAGTGTGAGATCGCTGCACGTGCTCGCATCTCAACCTGGTCATCTCACACTGAAAAGAGTCATTTACGGAAGAAAATTACTTTACAAATCACTGATGATTTTGTATCATGCTAATTAAACAGTGAACACTTCTGAACTGAATATCTTTTAAGTTTCATTCAGTTTTTATATGACCATCAAGGAAGACGGGCGTACTTTGGCTGCTGTCCTTTTGAATATCGTTAATTTCTGAGAGCAGGTAATTTTAGTTGAGGAAATTGCGTATTTGAAGAATATTTAGTCCATTTTAATTTGATATTTTGTATTTTGTTAGAAGTACAAGGTCCCATAGCGTGGGATTCGATTAAGAGTCTTTCTTTCATCTACTTCCTGTTTGCTGATTTACTTAACTTTTTACATCAATGGTCAATTATGGACAATTTTCTTAATAGTTTTCTCAGCAACCTCTTATTACATCTTTTTGATATTTGGTAATCAGCATGGGTCCCATATTAATTTCAGGTCTATTGCCTACCTACTTCCTGTTTAACGCAATCCGGCCATTTCTACTTTTGACCCACTTTTATGTCCCATCTACGAAAGTTATGGGGCATATAGTGGTCGGATACGTCCGTCCGTCCGTTCGTCCGTCCGTCTCAAATGTTCCGAGCTATGGGAATATGTCTTTTGGACATATTTCTGCTTTGTTTTGTTTATTTATTTTCACTTTTTTATGTTTTGTATTATCTTATTTGTTTTTCTTTTATTTTGCTACTTTTAAAATAAGAATTGATTTAAACCTTATTTTTATTTTTATAAAGTGAACTGTTTTCATTCCCTTCTTAGATGCCCTGGGCTGGCTATTACAGAAGTTTCTTTGGGTAAGTAGCTCTTTTGCTCTATGAACATGAGGTGTGTTCACAAGCGCAAAAGCAGGGGTATCTGGAAACCCCTGTTTTTGCCATTGTGAATAAAACTTATTGTTCTTAGAACAAAAGAGTTATTCACACAAAGAAAGTTTCTGAAAATGAAAGTTCTACTTAAACAATAGAGCTGGGGTGTAATGGCAGTAAATAGGTGAAAAAATTCATTTAAAAGCTAGTAATTAGTTGTAGTAACTGGTCTCATTTAAGAACGACATGCATTTACTAGGGTCTTTAGTGATTATAGGTAATATCTGATTCCATCTATTAATTGTAACAAATATATCATACATATGCTAGTATGCAATAAGGCTAAATTTTCCGCCCCTATCCACCTAGCCCTCCCCTTTTCCTGTAGTTCTTCAAAATTAACCGGTCCTTTGTTTCCCACCCAACCCCCATACCGGGTATTTCATTTATCGTCCTCATTTCATGTTCATTTTATCATCCTTTCCATATTCATCGCCTTTAAATAACCTATATAGCGTTGCAACGGCGTAAAACACCAACTGACTCACTCACTAACTGGTATTCAATTATATTTTTTTCATTTTCTTTCAGCATTAACCCCTGTACAGAGCATATCATACTTTTTGAACGAGGAGACAGACTTTAATGACTATTATTTTACTGCATCGCTCGGACGAGTGTTTCACAATATCGAATCCATTCACGATTGTGGTCTGGTCTGTTGGGATGTACCTATGGTTTTTAGCTTGACGTTTTATGGAGCGTCATGTAGATGCCATACGAAAAGGATTAACAACCTAAATAACGCTGTATCCGCAAGTGGGGCTCGAAATTTCGGTTACAAAGATGGTAAGCATACAATATGTATACAGGTAGAAAATAGTGTCAATTTTGAAGCGAAAATGAGAGATGAATAATAATAAAATAAAGCTTTTAAGTACTGTATTCTTGAACATATTTAATTTCTCAATATTTCAAGACTTTTCAGTTGTTATGGAATAAACAAAGGTATATCAAAGGGGCAATCAAATATCACTAATCTGGAAAGACAAAAGACAAAATCGGTAAACATAAAATGATCACACCAAAACAGACTAAACACCACACACAAAAATCAAACCACAACCATCAACGTGCACTCAATTCGAAACGAGCTCAAATGAAATCAGGTTCTCTGGAATACTAAGCAGTTCCTGCTTGCCATAGCACATCTGTCATGTTGCCAACGATTTAGTGTAGGTCAAATCCGGAAACGGTGACAATATTAAACCTCTATGTCAAACCAACATATGGGGTCATTTCAGAGATACATTGTAGAAATTCCGTATTTGTCTACAAGAACATGATGTCTTCCGTAAAATTTCTTGAGTGACGACAACAACGTAACCCTGTGTTAACAATTTAACTGTCAACAGTGACGGCTTTTCAAATTGAACACGGGGCCTGGATGGCCGAGTGGTCTAAGGTGCTGGTTTAAATATAACACTATTGATCACTAGCCAATAACCTCTCAGCTGGTGTTCGAGTCCCGTTTTTATTTAACAAAAAAGGGACTTTCCCAACTGTATGTGATTAGGTTTGTCAGTTACCTGGCCAAGGTCGGTGGTTTTCCCCGGATACTCCGGTTTCCTTCACCATTAAGAGTTAGACTGACCGCCCTACATGGCCCAGGTGCGTCGATAAAGGGCGTAAAACACCAACACACACACACACACACACACACACACACACACACACACCCCCCCCCCCCCCACACACACCCTCACCCTCACACACACACACACACACACACACACACACACACACACACACACACACACACACACACACACACACACACACACACACACACACACACACACACATTAATTTGAACACTTGACAAAATATAAAAAAAACCAACACTGTATCAAAAGAAGGTAGTTTAGTTATGCTGTATATATGCATATTACAAGTAACCTTTCATCAGCAGCTTTTGAATCAAAATATTTGAAGGTCGAAAGCCAAAACGTATTGAACGAAAAGTACTCAAAACCAAAACGTTCCAACAGGGAAGCCATATCCAGCACCGAGAAAAATCGACCATGTGCAATACAGTTTGGGATTTAAACAACTAATGAATAAAGGTACTAACAAAACTACATAATATAGGATGACCAATATCAAGAATCCAAGAAGAAAATACAAAACAAGGCAAAGACATACCAGAGCAATTGAAGATCGCAGTGGCCCTGACTTGGTACTGGCATTTCAAAAGTTGGGTTAAGCCAAATTTTATAATTGATAAACTTGTAGTTTTAGGAGTAGACGATTGTAATGATATTTATAGACAACACAAGGAGAGCGGAGTCTATCGGATATTTCCTATAAATAAAAGGGACAATGGTAAACTTGTGCTCTGCGATATGGAGACGGATGGTGGAAAATGGACGGTAAATATTAGATTGATTGATTGATTGTTGGTTTCTTATTTTCCTGTCGGCGATATTTCATCTGGGCCTTTTATCCATTATCTGGATATAGACAGTTTGAAATATACATGTATAACTTAGTAAAAATATTAGAAAACAATAAGATGTGGAGTGGAATAAATGTACGCGACACCAACCTCCTGAAAATAAACAGCAATTGTAAAAAATGTAAATTGGAAAACAGCCAACAGCTTTTCAATGGCTGGGTAGAAATGGAAAGCTCAAAAGACCACTTTGTACTTTTATTTTCTCATTGATATACCGTTGAATTGGATCTTTTGGTTAATAACTTGAGTTTGTATACCAAAATCTCTTTTAAATCGATCCCTAAGTCTAAATCTCCTCCGGTCTGAATTATGTTATTAACTCTAGCTTTTACAGTAAATTTGTATAATCAGTAATTCCGAGAATTTTGGTCAATTTATCAGAAATTTATTACTCGTGCATTTACTGGATGACCAGTTAATATGTGTATTTACTTATTTTTCTTCCACATTTATACGAATTCATTTAAGATAGCATCAAAGGGCAAGGTATGATAACGGCTATTTTTGGCCTCTTTTTTCAAAAATGAAATTTTATGCTAAAATATTGATTTCTTTAAAATTAATTAATGAAAGTTACTAAATTTTAATGTTTTAAACAAAGAATACATCAAATCTCGTTTTAGCATTGGATACAACTTGATGAAAAAGCGGCCTTTTCTCAAAATTACTCAAATTTTTGTATGTTTTTGGCTAAAATAACTATGAGCGGACAAGCGGCCAACAAGAAAATGGATTTGGCATACGAGAACTAATGTTTCTAGAAATTTTCTTTGTGGGTCGCATGTCCGCTCATATTCAAATCTCACAAAAACCGTTATCATTTTAATAATTGTAATTTTTAAGCCCATTTTGCTACATTTCATAGTTCTATCATTTTGTGCACACGCGTAACTACGCCATATGTCAAGTTTTCAAATAAATTTTTGGCTGTTCCAAAAAATATTACTTCACAAAATCACGCCGTTATAATTCGAAATTCCAATTCGTGCTCTTATCCTATCTTGTCCTTTAGTATGGAACTTAGTTAAAGTCACATGAAATTAAAACAAATTTAAAACAATGTAATTATAGACAATATTTTGTTTGTAAAATGATTGCAGTCTTTATTTTTCTAGTCTAGTATAACCCCGCTTTATTTTTCCTTTCTAATTTTTTTTCTCATTACATGTATTTAGGATAATTACATTGTCGTCCATTTGTTTCCTTTTTTGGTTAATAGATATATCCGCCAAGACATACTTAGTCTATGAGCAGGATTCCATTCCAAGTAACGCCAGAAAGGCCGGAAAGTTCTCAACTTGCATACTCTCAGATGGTCAAAGACCATGTGAGCTATTGCCATCACTATGTCTGTCGTCGTCTGTAAACAATTAAAAAAATCTCCTCTAAAACTACTTTAACAATTTGTCTGAAACTTTGCAGGAATAATTTATAACGTATGTAGGATTATGGCCCTCAAAAGGTAGAAATAAGCTTTTCTATGAAATGAAAAGTATTGCAGCTATAGAAAAGCTGTATCTTTTTATAATCTCTACAAAAGTTTACATTGCGCTATAATGACCCCTCATAGAAGACCGTTTTCAATGGCTTTCAGAATTAGGTGAGCGATTCAGACCCCTTGAAACCTCTTATTTTAATTGAATATTGACTTTATTATATGGATTTTGATTGAAAATCACAAAATCTATGATTAGCTCCAGCTATACCAATATCGACATTGTAGGGGTTTGAAACATGTCTGGCAATTCTCACTCAAGTCTATAATTTTGTAGGTGATACAAAGACGACAAAACAATGCCACCGATTTCTTCAGAGATTTCGCTGACTACAAAAAAGGTTTCGGCGATTTCACGGAAAACTTTTATGTTGGTATGTTGACATTTTTATTTTATATAATTTTCAAAAAAAACTTTATAAAAAACGATTTCTAGATACAGATTTGACTATCCATGTGAAATTCTTAATTCTGCCCTGGTAAGGTTATACATTTGAATCTGTTTATCTAATTAAGGAGCAACCATTTGATTTTTATGGTGGGGGCTATAGTGGAATTGAAAAAAAGCAGGATGCCAAAAATCAGGGGGGAGCGGACCAGTGCTCTGAAAAAAAAGGCTGAATTTTGTGGTAAATTAAAAAAAAAATAATCGCCTAAAAACTTTTTTCCCGACTTTTCCGAAATAAAAATGCTCTTCTGTAAAAAATCAATTATGAAAAATTAGAAAGGTAGGTACACATTGGCACATTTGTAACGTTACCAAAATAAAGTGCGTTTCATTAAAGATAGGGTCCATATCGGTCAAAGTTCTCGTTCGATTATATGTTCTCACATTGTATTGTTTAATTCATATGTATTGTAAATTTGTCATAATTATGTTTGTTTGTATTTGCTTGACCCAAATGGGTGAAATTTTGCAAATAAAAAAGGTTATTAAATTCCATCGGGTGGTTATGTAGATGCAGATAGTAGATGGTTACCTTGAAGTTAAATGGACGTATAGACGGGCAGCACTATCACTACATATCATCATTTTTAAATGAAAAGAAAATGAAAGAAGAAAAAAAAATAATGGCATAAAGGCATAATGTCCCACTTTGCAACCTTGATTTCCGACAATCAATGAATCATTCAATTTATGGCAGGGGTAAAATTTCAAAAACGATTCTGTTTGTGCATATCCTTGTGTTCATGCATATGTGTATAAAGTTTCATAATGATATCACACTTCCTTTATGTAAAAGTAACTTAAACTCCTGAGGGTTAACCTGATTTGGGACGGACGGACGTACACTATATGCCAATCTACTTTCTTAGGTGGGGCATTAAGGCTATAACGTAATACATTAAAGATTGCATTTATGTTTTTAGGAAATGAAGTGGTTTATTTTTTGACGAGCACTGGAGACTACGAATTAAGGGTCGATCTTAAAAATGTGTATGGGGAACACGGGTTCGCTAAATACGAACATTTTAGCATTGGACCGGAAAATACAAACTACAAACTGGAGGTTTCTGATTTTGATCCTAACAGTACTGCAGGTATCACTCCGAACAACATGCGAATCGATTCCAATAATTTTACTAACACAGATGAAAATGATTTTCTATTTCTATTCGAGGCCAAAAGGCTACGTCAAAACCAGTAAACATGAACGAGAACAGCATGAAGAAGCAGAAAAATAAAAATAAAAATACAATTGAACAGAAACAAACAACGCGAACTCAAGTTGAAACGAAAGTGAACTCAGGTGCTCCGGAAGAATAAGCAGTTCTAGCATTATCTGTACAAATAAGAAGCGAATCGAGTGCAATATTTTATTTTATATATAACCAATAGGGCTGGAGCTCGTAAGAAAACTGAATAGGAAATTTTTTAAACGGTTTAGTAAAAATCATTAGGCGCAATTCGCCTATATCAAGTGTTAGCTAAAATTATCTGGCTCGATCCGCGTGTCCTATTTCACGCTAAACTTACACGGTGTACAACTTTTAAAATTGTGTACATTCATTCACATACATGGTTGTCATGCATAAAGGACTCTTGTAGTGAAACCTTACAAGTACCGTCACGCATTTGTTTAGTAGTGTTTCCTTGTCTGCATATAATTGTAACTAATTCTTATTCAAGAAAAAATAACTATATTTAAAAAAAACTTAATATATAGATGCGAAAATAAAAACCAATTCATCAAAACTTGGAAAAGCATCCACAAACTCGCGCAAAATCGAATTTCTCTCTGAAAGTTTTCCAATTATATTCATAAAATAATCATTTTCGACTACAATAAATGTTGAATTAGATCAAGAATAGTACTATCAAAGACGTCGTAAAAATGAATGAAATGCATTATATTTTTAATCTGTGGCAAATTGCAAATCTGCGAGAAGCAACCACCATTGTTCACATTGAAGGAAACTGACTGTTTTCCATTTGAATTTTTACATCGTCGTCGATTTACGTTGAATGTATCCACATCTCATTATCTTCTATTGCATTAATATATCATTTCACTTTTTTGTTTTAAGGAGATTCCCTTTCTGATGCAAACGGGCAAGGATTCGCAGCAAAGGGTTCCCCGTATGGAAATGACTGCGCGACTGGAAGCCATGGGGCTTGGTGGTACCACGACTGCTCTAAAGCAAACCTTAACGGGCTTTATTTAATTCCCGGGACGTTTGATTTAACCGGAATGCGCTGGGATACATTTCACATGAACGCATCTCTTTCCTATGCCGACATGAAAATTCGAAGAAAAGAGAATTAGAGTTGTATTGTTAAAACTTTTTAAGTAGATTACTTTAAGTTTTCCTATCCCTCCAATGTACCATCGCTCGGTCATACTATCTGCTGAAGTTGAACTTATTGACAATCAATTGAGTTCGTAATAGGAGAATCAACCGATAAACGCGATCGTTGTTCACACTTGGCGGAAATAACCGAGTATGAATAATAGAACTCCGATAATCAGAAGTTGTTGGCACAGTTACATTTTTGTACTATCTATTATTAGGAAAAACCTCAGCTTGAATCTTAAAGAAACTAGCAAATATTATATCCCAACTCGTAAGAGAAGGGCCATATTGCAATCACCTTTTCCTTCCGTCCGTCCATCCGTTCGCCCATCTGTCTGTCTGTCTGTCTGTTCGCCCAATACAAACTTTTGTAACAGATTTCTCGGTTTCTACTAAAGGAAATGGTTTTCAATTAAATCTACACCTAAAGTATGATCAGTTGTACCTTGCCTCTCATTTCCATTTTAAGAGTCAAGATTGGAAATATTTAGTAACAGATTTCTCGGGTTCTAAAGTGATTGGTTTCCAAATTTAATACACTTTTTATTCTTGAGTTGTACGGTGCATCTCCTTTCCAGGTCAGTCTGCCATTTACTTTCCGGGCTAACTCTGACTATTTTAAGCTCCAAGAAGGTTAGTTAGTTAGTTAGTTATGGCTTCACTACCAAAACAACACGATCTTGACTATATCTGGGAGACGAAAATCGTTAAACAATGAACATGAAATGGCGATGAAGTGGAGAAATTGGGACACAAGGCCATTTCGGTATTGAGGTATGACCGCCACTGAAAAAGAGTAATGGGAAGGGACGGGCACTTTTACCTCTTGCATGGGGAATCTACGAGTTCTAATTTGGTTTCCAACTTTATACATACCACAACTGAGTGGTACTGTGCCTCCCCTTTCCAGGTCAATCTGTCATTTACTTCCTGTTTTCCGGGCTAACTTAAGACTATTTAAAGGGTCAAGAATGGAACATTTTAATAACAGATCTCTCGGCTTCTGCTTATGGCATTTGTTTCAAATTTAAAACCAAGCTTTGTCATGGTGAGTTGTACCGTGCCTCTCCTTTTCAGATCATTAGGTCATCTTTTTCCTGTTCTTTGAATGGTCGAGTGAGGATATGCTTTTTTCCCAAATTCTAAAAGACATATAGAACCTATCACTCGCAATTAAGAAAAAAAATGAAATTCACATCGTATGAAGAATATAGTGTACAACATCTAAAGAGAGCGGTTGGTGTAGTGGTTTTCGCGATGGGCTACTAACACCAAGGTTCGTGGTTCGATCCTAGTCAGGGGTGAAAATTTCATGAATAGATTTTCCGACTCTGTCTTGGCACCATTTGCGAGGATGGTCTCAAGAACGATGCTAGTCCTTCGGAAGGGACGAAAAAGGTTGTCCCGTGAATGGAGAAAGCAATACCCTGTGCACGTTAAAGACCCCTTTGTAGAGTTTGATAAGAGCCTATTTTCCAATCCAGGATAAATGAATATGTTTAAACTAGCATCTAAAGAAATGGTTAAAACCAGAAAGTAATATTTTCAAGAGAAAACTGCAAAAATGCAGTGTCAAAAAGGAGGACAAGCTAATTACCTTCCGTGATGTTACCTGAAGCAGTTATTTTGTTCCTGACCATTTAAAGAAAGAATAGCTGGATAATAATCTTGAAATTGTTTACTGTCATACGATCAATTAGTTTTATTTAGGAATACCACCCGTGCGGGTTCCGGGTGGCGAATAGACCCGCAGCAGCGCTAAGCTTGTCGGTAAAAGTCTACTAAAGAGCGCTCAGAAACCTGACATCGGGTCTGGCTGCTTTGCCAACAAAGCGACTGGGATGTGTGCCCCAGGTGGTTGAATGGGGCAGCCCTGACATCGAGAGATGCGGGGTCGTCAGGCGATAATGCGAAAAACCTGACCGCAAACCATAGTGGTGCACCGTGTTGGAAAAAATGTCACGTTCCTCGCACGTTTAAGAACCCTGCTGCAGGTCTCGGTAAGAGTAGGACCCGTAGGATCCCCATGCAGGTCGCTAAATTTCCCGTCTCTACCCATCACTCCTTTTTTCCAATGGCAGTCAAAACTCTCCTAACCGATTGGCCTTGTGTCCCCATTTCCTCCACTTCATCATCATTTCATGTTCATCGTAATACTACTTTCATGTTCATCTCCCCGATATAGCCGAAATCGTGCTGCTTGGGAGTAAAGCAATAACTAACTAACTATTTAGGAATACACTAACATTTTTTATTTTCATAATATTATTAATATAATATTATTATTTGTATTGGCATAAAATACTGTTTTACTAAATAAGGAAAATTAGTTGAACCTAAGCAGGGGTTTTCTTATTATACAAAAACTCACCTTACCGGGGTTGTTATCATTTGTCACCGATATACAAACAATGTAGGCTGTTTTTAGTTGACCTACCCGAGTTGACCCTAGTAGAGTTATTATCTATTAATAGTTTGGTAGGATCTAACCCGAATAATACAGTCGTTATATTTCGCTCCTTACACTCGCTACATTAACCGCCGAAGTATGCGAAGGCGGATAGGGCTTGGATCATTCGAGTTGGGTACAATGTAGGATCATGCGCACTTGATTTTTCAACTGAACTAATTAATCTGGAGTCGGGTTTATTCGTGTACTTTTTCTCAATAAAACGGGGTACTCTAGTAAAGAGTTAACCATAGCGACAACATTATAACAATAAAACTTCAAAACTTAAATAATAAAATAAAAAACATTATTTTCTAATGTAACTTCAGATAAATTAAACATTAGATACGTATTATTTTCATACGAGAGACCTATTCTCGAGTATCTATTCTAGATGTATACTTAGATTCACCCTGTTGTCGATTGCATAACGATTCGTATGTTGCATAATAGGATGCAAAATAGTTCGTCATGAGGATTGATTTTAATGCCAGTTTGTAAATAAATTTAAGAGTCTGTGTAAAATTTTATCAATGATCAATTTAAAAAAAATACCGAAAAGTCACCATCCGGTGCATTATCGCGCTAAAAAGCTGTTACTGCAGTTAAATTTCTTATATTACTGCGCGAACAATTTTTATCTCAGCAGCATAATATACACAGACAGATTGAACTTTTCAAGATATGTTAATTTTTTCATCGTTTTATCGTTTTGGCAACTCTCTACTTATGTATTTATGAACCATGCAAACATTTTGCGATCTTAATGATATAATTTCACGTGTAATTGTTTTAAAATCATCAATAAGGCATTGAACTTGTGATGTTATTACTACCTATTAAATCTTCGGATTTCCATCAAGACAATATGGCCGCGACCAGTAGATTATGTGTTCCGCTTCGGATTATATTTTAGTCAGTGTAGCATATCTTGCGTAGCCTTAGCGTAATGGATATTTGATTTTGGATTGCGAAAATTTGCTTAATTGAATAAAGTTTTAAAGGACAAAAATACTATTCGGACACCAAAAATAAGTGAAATCTTGCAAAAAAGTTGTACACAGCATCTTCGTATTTCATGCTTTTATGTGGCGGTGTTTTAAAGCAACAATGCGATTCAACTAGATCATGTAGCGTACATGGCGTAGTCACTTTATCAGGTTGTGCACATGTTAAAGCGTACTTTCTTTTAAATTTTTGACTGCAAAATGTTAATTCATTGAAGATAGTTTATTATCACAGACAGAAATATAGGTCAATCAGACGCACACCATTCAAGCATTTTATTGATTTTTAGAAAATGACAAAATAGCCACTTTGGGTCATTCGTCTGTCTTGATCTAGGTCATTTTAATAAGGATAAATAATTTAATCTATTTCTAACAAAGCTATTGCAGGATCCGGAAAAATAAACTTATTTGTCACAAGTTATTGGTTGTTCGAAAATGTTATCATTGCTTGATAATTTTGTCGATTCACCACACAGAGACGAAAGTCGCCACAACTACAAACATGTCAGAAAATAATTTTAACTGTGCGGAACCACAGGGGCTTGGATTATCAGTCACTGTGGCGGATCCAGAAATTCTGAAAAGAGGGGGCCTGCTGACTGGCCTAAGAGGGGGCCCGCTTTGGTTACGCTTCAATGATTTCCTAAATATTCAACCAAATTTTTCCGCATAAAGGGGGGGCCCGGGCCCCCCAGGCCCCCCTGGATCCGCCTATGATTATAGTGTAGGGGGTCGATTTTATTTTAAGTCAATATAAATGACCAATGAATCCAAGCCCCTGTGTGCGGAACATGGATTGCAACGTTCCTGTATAAGTTTGCTTTAGTCTCTATCATAAAGGGAGGGACAATCTTTGAATAGGTGAGAATCAAAAATATTTGAGCAGTGGCGGATCCGGGGGGGGATCCGAGGTTGGAAATTTCCTCCTTTCCGCCAAAAATTTTGTAACGTGTAGGTTTTCTGAAAAATTTGTCTAGAACCACCCCCTTTTCGTCATTCGTCCACAGCGGACTTTATGTGGACCAACCCCTTTCAAAAAATTCTGGATCTTGCCCTGTTTGAGTTATAATATAATTTATTGCTATTCAATGACACGTAAAAAATTTAAAGGCATACATGCACATTGCAAATTTTCATAAAGAGATCTACATTGGGTTTAAACTTATTTCATATAGTCCAGTCGATTTGTGAAAAAAATGCTCAAAAGATGGTAAAAGCATGAAATTTAGCATAGTGGTAGAACAAAGCATACTAAACAATATTAGCTATGGACCCAATTCAAAAAGTCAAAATGGCGGCCATTTTCAAGATGGCCGCCAGATGGAATAAAGGTAATAACAAAACTACCGAACTTGAATGATCAATCTCATAGTCCAGAGAAAATGACAAAAACGAATCAGTCATACCGGAGAACTGGTGGATCGCAATGGTCCTGACTTGGTACAGGCATTTCAAACGAAATGGTGGGTTAAACCAGGTTTTATGGCGCCAAACCTCCCTCTTCCATTGCGATCTTAGGATCCGGTAATGACCATATAACACAACATAATTGTGAGACACAATAGGGATATTGAGGTGATCATCTCAGTACAGCACACCAGTCAAACACTAATTAAAACAATTAACTATCATATCTTTTAACTCAATTTTGAACTTTTCTACTAGTGGCTGATAACGAAGAAAGAATTTTTTTAGTGATCGTATGAGACGTATTTTCTTATAGCCCTGCTTCAAAAGTCGGTCACGAAGAAACCGGTGTCTGATCAAAAAATCTGTGAAATGTGTGCAAGCTCTGGCATATCGAATAAGTTGAGAAATATAAACACCGTAAGCAGGAGAAGTAGGTATATTGCTCTGTAGATTAGGAAAATTAATAATTTGAAAATTAAAATCGTCTCGTTTATCGTAAATTTTTGTACTGAGATGACCACCTGGGTCAAATTCGAGGTGCAAATCCAAGAAAGACGTGAAGCAATTAGATTCGGTGGTCTCTTTAATCTCCAATTCTGGAGGATATATTGAAGGAATCCAACTACCAAATGAAGTGTTATTGACAGAAAGGACATCGTCAATATATCTGAATGTAAGATTAAATGACCTTGTCTCTTTCATCTTCTTGTTCTTTACGAGTCCCTGATGAAATTCAGTCTCGTAAGAGTATAAAAACAAATCGGCGAGAAGAGGAGCACAGTTTGTGCCCATTGGAATGCCGATTTGTTGTTGAAAAATCTCTCCTCCGAAGGTGACAAATATGTTGTCAATGAGGAAATCAAGCATACTGCAAACTTGTTCCAGTGTGTAACAAATTTTATCTTTGAAAGATGTTTTGGAAAAGAATGTAGAATTATAACCCAAAACAACAAAATTCCTTGAGTTTGAAAAGGCTTTTTCGAGAAGTTTTTTCAGGCGACATTTTAGTTTTTCGTGTGGCAAGGTAGTGTATAAAGTTGAAAAATCGAACGTTTTCAAAGAGTGAACCTCAGAAAATGATCTAGATTTAAAATGATCTAACAAATCTTTTGAGTTTTTCAAAATCCACATATGGTTAATTCCACTACGATTATAAATAGTGTCGCAGTATGCTTGTTGACCTTCTTTGACAGCAGACAAGATTTTAGTTAAATGAACGGACAGCTCTGTAGTTGAACATGATGAAGATCCAGCTATATACCTTTCTTTGTACGGATTTTTGTGAAGTTTAGGTATCCAGTACAAATATGGTAACTCTTTATGTTCCTCTTTCATTGGAATATTGAAAGAGGACATAAAAGAGCTATGGTTGGCTATGATTTCATCTTTGTTAAATGTAGTCCGTGTGTATGTGGCACTAGCGGAAGTATTACCATCAATGCCTAGTTCTTTTATTAGACAATTGTAATAATGTGCTTTACATACAAAAACTATATTATTGGAAGCCTTGTCTGCTGGCATAATATAGAATTAGGAAATAAATCAAATAAAAAATCATTAAAAATTCTGCTTTGAAGATAAAAGCATCAAATCATGTATAAAAGCAGTGCAAACTATGTTGAACAATATATTAGAAGATGGTTTGCATTAAATTCAAAATGGCTGCCATTTTAAAGATAGCCGCCTCAAAATAGCATATATACCTACGATATCATATCATCTTTTATTTAAGGTAAATTATGACCTAAATAGGTCCAAACAACAATGTTTATGTGCTAAATCAAATTAAATAAGATGTATGAATATAATCTACATTCCGTTTGAAGGTATCAGGCGGGGAGTGTACAGGAATATACTGCAGATCTTACCTTATCAATCTGATTGTGGTAAAATTGTGTTAAGATGTAAACGTTGTTTAATATAGTATGAAAGAATAGTTTATATATTAACATTGGAACTATCAACTTGAAATGGTGTTTTTAAAGCCTACCTTTTGAAGAATTATATAAGCATTTTTTTCGGTGTCTCTCTGTCTATCCATATGTGTATCAATTGGTCCAGCCTGCAATAGGGGTACTACCTATTAGTAATGACTCGACTTGAGGCATTTTACCCCCAATGGAGTATAGGCTTCTGGCAATGCTTCTCAATCTTCCATTGTCCTTTGAAAGTTGATGCTGCTCTACATGTAACCATTCTCAATCATTTTTTTCTTGTATCTCCTACATGGCAGTCTCGGTCACGCCTTTTTTTCCTTTTCCTTGTAATGTCCATTGTAGGGCCTGGTTTTTCCTATGCGTAATGTGCTACCAAAGGGAGCAACCATAAGGGGATGGCTATGGTGAAATTTGAAATAAAAAAGGCAGGATGGCAAAAATCCAGAAATAAAAAGGCATGACAGTACTTTTAATTATAAAAAAGGCAGGACTCTGTTTTATGCTGAAACATTATTGTACCTTTAAAAATTTAAAAGTGCACGCAAAAAAAAACCCAGACAGAGCATCTCCATAGCCCCATCCCCACAAATGGTTTAAATTATTCGTCTAATTTTCAAAATTGTCTAAACCCTAAGGTTCTTCCTACCCCAGACAAAGGTTGAATATCTTAGTAATAATTTGGTTCCCCAGTTTGGTATTTTTGGTTATACTGTTCTATGCTCTTGATATTCATACAGTGTTTGGCATTTTCAATATTTTTGGTAGAGCGCCTCTGATGAGTCTTGAATAGACGAAACGCGCGTCAGGCGTAGCATAATTTATTGTCTGGAACTTTGTTATCATTTGTATTGCTCCCTAGCCACTTCCCCTTACCCTTCTTTATTTCGAGAACAAATGGTTTTTTTTTTGGGCCTGTTGTCGTTGGTAATTTTGTTAGGCGATCTTGTGGATGGATCAGAGACATTTGTATCTGAATCCCTAAAGTTTCTGCATGTTGGCCATTGTGAGGCTCCATGTTTCTGACCCGTACAGCAAGAATACAGATCTATTATTTATAGTTATTGCTTAATTTACTTAGCTTGGTCTTTACAAATACTTGCTTTGATTCCCATACTTTTTAGGCATTCCAAGGGCCGTTTCGTCATCTGTTGCACCAAAGTTGTTAATATATAAAGATTAAAATGTTATTCTCTCAACGTGAGTCTTGTTCTTTTTTTTTTTTTTTTTTGGTGAGTGCATCTATTTCGCTGATATTGATGTTGTTTTTGTTAATTCTCATTATGGTCTCCTCTTTTTATACGTACTACTGTTTTGAAGCATTTTCAACCACTTCAAAGATGTTTTCTTACATATGGTGGATTCCATTTCCTCTTCTCTGGTGTGATTTTCTAATGATCCAATCAATTCATGGCCAAAAGAAACAAAGAAAAGAAAAGTAAACAGCCATGTCTAAAACCTGGACGTTTTTCAAACTCTTTACTTATATCTCGCGGGTGCACTACCTGACATTTCGTTCCTATACATGTAGCTGTACATATTCGTTATTGGTGTAACAATTCTGTTTGGAATTCCATAGATTGCAAGTCTCCACAGAATTTCTCTCGATCAAGGATATCGTAAGCTTCCTCGAAATCAATGTAATAGTTATAAAAGAAACTGTTTCGTTGAATTGGCTGCTTGATGTGCAGGTTGACTATCTGTTCAATGCAAGATTTTTCTTTTTTTTTCAATCAATTCTGGTCTCGCAGTTTTTTGTCTGAAGTTGCTTTAATACGACATAGAATTATTCTGTTAATGATTAAGTTACAATAATGCTCTATAGTTTTTACAATCGATTTAGCCTCCTTTTTTAACGACTTAAATTGCGTATTTTTTTCCATGAATCTTGTGGGAGTTCCACTGTGTCATGGGTTTGAGTATTTAAGCTGTTTTTTTTAGGATTCGATTTAAATAATGACATAAATTCTGAGTCTGGCGTAAGTCAGATTTCATGGTCATTATGGCTTTGATATTTTCATTTTAAGATGGCAATGAACAGTCTATATAAAGGTGGTCTGCAGCAGGCTGAATATATGTCATTGTTTCAGGTGCTTATGTGACAATATTCACATCTAAACACAATTTTAATCCGATTAGCTAGATATTTTAATATTTCTGTACACTCCCCGTCTGATATCTTCAAACAGAATAGAAATTCTTTTTACTCTTCTTTTAAATTTGTTTGAGCACTTATCAATTGCATTCATTCATATTTGGGGGCATAAATAACTTTGAATATAACATGATTTCATAATGTAGATATATATGATTTTTCTGAGACGGCCATCTTTAAAATGACAGCCATTTTCAATATAAGGCAAACCGTTTCTACTATATTCTTTAAAATTTATTGCACTGCTGTCCTACACAATTTGGTGGGTTTATCTTCAAAGTACAATTTTTAATGAATTTTTATTTGATTTATTTCTTAATTTTATATTACAGAAGGCGGCCATCTTGAAAATGGCCGCCATTTTGAATTTTCGAGTTGGGTCCATAGCTAATATTGTTTAGTATGCTTTTTTCTACCCTCATGCTAAATTTCATGCTTTTACCATACTTTGAGCAATTTCGCCAAAAACCTACACAAATCGACTGGACTAATATAATATCATATACTTCAAAATCATAGGCTGATCTGACAAATGATAACCATTAAAGTAGACGATAAATAGATGTGGAATAATTGTACGTGACACAACCAACATAAAGAAACGGGAATTTAAAAAAACACAATGGAAAACAGCCAGCAGTCTTCAGCATGACCATATTAAGTCGCTGCTCGCTGTCTTGCATTGGCCCAAGACTAAAGATGAGTCCAGTTTGCCTTTTGGTCACACTTAGAAAAAAGTCAAAATAACAATGTACGATTTTTTTTACATCTTCGCATGCTTTGAATGCAACTAAATGTTGAAAATAATAATATTATAAAACGAAAATTGTAAAAATTTCTAGGCAAAAAATATATGTTTGATTTTCGTCTTCGGTATTCCCAGAATCCCGTTGGTAGCTTTTGTTCTCAGAATAATTTGAAGATTGAAACTTTTTTAAACTTTAACATTAAGCTGATTTATAAGTATATATAAACAACAGACTGTGACATCTTCGATCCAATGGAGACTTTTGTAGAGCTCGATGAGCTGAAGGTTTAAGCAAGCAACAGCTTTTCTCTATCTGCAATAGTTTCCTATTTCCTCTTCAACATACATAGCCAAACCTCGATGCAGTTATTTTAAACTAAATAGGAGATAATAAACCTACATGTACAATGCTTATACTGGATCTAAAAACAAATAATGTTTAGGATAAACACTTGCATGACTTAGATTCATCAACATGTTTATCTTAAAATGGCTTAGTTTTATATTGATTTTATAGTATGTGTACAGCAAAGGCTACTTATAGAATTCAACAATAAACCTAAGCAGGACCTAGAAATAATAAAGTCTTTTTTTATGTTACTAAAGCAGACCTTTGCTTTTTGTGTCCATTACACAGAATATGCTTTAACTTTACATGTTTTATAGATTTTCTATTAAAATCAAAGTTTGAATGGTAAAAAATATCGTTAGAGTTACAAGGAGGCAAAATGTGAATGCTCAGTCACTCTTTTCCTATTGATATATGACATTTGTGAAAAGTATACCTTATCATATATGCAACATTGAAATTTCCAACCTTTTAAAGTAGACCCTTTTGGGCCGCACATATGAACTTACCTTTATAAATTATTGATTTAACCCCCCCCCCCCCCCTCCTGTGCAACAGACAGTTAAAATTCTCAAAATTAATTTTTGAGCAACGACTTGTCCAGATAATAATCAGGTCTTTCTGGGATTTTTTTCATTTGGACTTTTTCAGATCCACAGAGTCGTAGGAAGCCAAACGTCAAAAATTATAAAAGGCTTTCAAGACCCTTTTGAGCTTAGCTGGGTGGCCTGTCCTATCAACATTTTGTCAGTTTCAGTGGCGTAGCTTCCATTGAGGCAATGAGGCAGTTGCCTCACTTTTTTTTTCGTCAAAAAAAAAATTGACCTTAAACATAAAAAACAAACTGAACCGAAAAAAGAAGAGATGCAGTAAAACTTTTTGTGTCAGGTGTCATTAAAGTCGAAGCGAATTCGTGCTTATCACTCAGTATTATAATCTTAATTAATCTTCTCAATTCTAAAAGTTCGTTTTATTATCTGTAAGTTTACATGCGCTCTTGCTTTCAAAGCTTTCGAAAATATAACAAATCATCATGTCAATCAAAACTGAAGAATTCAAGTTTATTAAGAAAAATGTAACGTCTAAAATACACAGGTCTCTGCTCTACTTCCCATCTACTACGATCCACGAACCTTATAAATAGTATATGGATGTTATTATTTCATCGTTTGTTACGTAAAACAAACTGCTGCAATTTTTTGCGTAACTTTCAGTACCAAAAGAGGAACAATTTTAGACTATCGAAATTTAAATATAGAAACAAAGATCCATTCACCAGCACTATCGTGTTCAACCATTGTAGTAGAAAGTTACTTTCGGTTGGCTTACTTATTTTTTTGTTAAAACTTTTGTCGGTAACAAGTTTCACTATGATACTTTTTTGCTTTAAAATAACTCAATATTACAAGAAGAGAACCGGCCTACGGTCGACCCATCTGCAGATAAGTATATAGTTGATTAGTGATTGAAATTACTTATGCAAAGCTGCATCTAAATGAGAAAGTTTGTATTTAAACACCTTAGAATCCAGTAACATGTTAAGACATCTTAATCCATGCGATCTCGGTATTTACAAGAAACAACAAATAGTAAAAAAAAGTAACGTTCTATCATACCCGTCCCGTGCGGAGCCTGGGTGGCAAATAGGCCCGCAACAGAGCCTAGCTTGTTGTTAGAGGCGACAATTAAAGGGTCTTGGAATTCTGACATCGGGTCAGTGCTCAGCCCATAGAGCGACCAACTATGTACCCAAGGTGGCTGAAAAAGAAGGTCCTCGTCCACGAAAATTATCAGGTAAACCCTGACTGCTGACCATAGTGGGCCAACGTGTGTGGAGATTGCCATGCACGCTTCATGCACGCAAAGATCCGTAAAGTATTGCACCAAATAGGCTAAATTTTTCGCCCCTACCCATCTCTCCCCTTTTTATGTGGACTTCGAAATTAACTGTTCCTGTGTTTCCCCACAAACCCATATTTCTCATCATCATTTCATGTTCATTTTTTCGTTCTCCTCATTTTCATCGCCCTATGTAGTGTTGCTAGGGCGTATAACATCAACTCACTTGCTCACTCACGCTACCTAGCAGGAGCATGGCTTAAACACGAAACGCAGTTTACAAAGTTGTGAACATCGGATACAAAAAATCTTAAGATAAAGTAATGGCATTCAAATTTCGAATTGTCAAAAACTCATGAATATGAAGAGTATATATAACCAAAATAAACTCAACTGCTATCCAAATTTTGAATGTCTTAGATCAACCTATGCCCGGCCTGGGATAGGAAAAACCTAAGAGTTAAAACGATTTCGAATTTCAATGTACTAGATAAAATTATGAATGTTTTCTTTAGACACTTGTTCAGTTAGAAAAAAACAATACTCAGATTGACTTTGACACCTATTTTATACGGTTAGGAGAAGCATTCTGTGGCCTCTAAATAGCTGGAAATCGTTTTCGGGCGGGGGGCTTCGCCCCCCCCCCTGGACCCCTACCAGGACTTTGCCCTGGACCCACTGGGGACCTTAAGCGGTCCCCAGACCCCTTGCCGGTTTTGCCTCACTTTTAAAAAAGGCAAGCTACGCCACTGAGTTTGCAATGCCAAAAACCAGTAGTAGGTGCACCTAATGATACATTGTACTAAGCAATCGTATGCTTCGAAATTAACTGTAACCTGTTCTTCCAGACGTATGACCATCTACAAAAGAATCATTCAATTCCCATATTGTTTTATAACTAGAAAGTGCCATAAAAACATATTGGTACGGTTTGTTCAAATGATGCTTATAATAATGAATAAATCCCTTCAACCTTATCTTTCATTCTAGTATGGTAGGTGTTACTATGATGCTAAATGCATTATGCATGTTTCAGGAGCCTAACCGTGACATATATGGATATGGTCTTCTTGTTTAAAATCCAGTCACATTGTCGCAGGTAAACTCTACTCGTGACGTCACATACTCTACCAACCCTGCTTTCGCCAGAGTTATACTCGAGTAGGGGTTAAAGGTCATTGGGGTTTACCCAAGTACGAATTCTAGTCGTTTATTTGTCCTATATTACTATACACGACTGAGATATCATAATGTTTAGTAAAGAAAATATGAATAACGGGTGAGCCTAAGCAGTATTTTCGTATGGAGCGCATGTGTATGTGTGTTGTTGTTTTGTGACCTTGCAACAAACAATATATAGGTTATATAAAGGCGATGAACATGAAAAACATGATAAAATGCACATGAAATGATGGTGCGACATATCTGGATGGGGCGGGAAAAAAAGAAACAGACTACAGAAAAGGGGGAGAATGAGGTAGGGACGGAAATTTTTGCTTTATTTGGTGCACTACTTGGTGGTCTATAAAGAGGTTTTTTTACATGTACGTGAATGAAGCGTTTTTTATGGTCAATATTTATTTAACGTGAAAAGTTTTTAACTTTTAAGCTAGAAAACTTGACTTTAATGCTGGTAATGTTCAGTTTTAGAAGATCTATGTTTCATATATGTGTGTTTCAAAAATCCAAAAATTGATAGATTCTTTGTCTTTAAATAAAATTAAACTTTATCATTTAGAAAGGGTAAATAATAAACTATTAAATATATTCTATATTAAAGAAACTTCGACTTCTAGCAAAATGTGTCCTGAATTTAAACTACAATTATAGTACATGTAGAAGTATCTTGTCTTTGCTTTAGATTAAAGAACTGTAAAAGTTACCCATAGACTACGTGCACATCCTTAAGTTTGAGTGGCCGTTCATGTCATTGGCGCGATATTCTAACGTGACACGAACGGCCACTCATACTTAAGCTTATGAAACAGAAATGTGTAATATGATACCACCTGAACAACATTTCTGTTGCTGCACTGTTCTATAAAAAACCCAGGTTGAGCCGGCATCACATCGTCTATAATTGTGAAACTTGTACAGTAATGAACATTTATCATACTAGTACATTACAGACGTCTGAAGATATTCCAAACAATGTCCGAACTGCAAATTCGCACTTGCAAATTTTTGGTCGTTCCCTTAGTGGGAGTCGAACCCATACTGAGACATCTATGGCCACACCACCTGCACTATGTATAGCGTCCTATATAAAATAAAGTTAGAAGGTGTATCCGTGTTGGCTTAAAGTTGTTGACACCGGAAAATTCAGCATCGGGTTGAGCTGTCATAGATGGCAGTCAAGTATGGGTCCGATTCCAGCTCAACACGATGCTGGATTTTCCGGTGTCAACGGCTTTAAAAAGATGATTTTCATCACTGTTGGCATTCGGATACACCTTCTAACTTTGCAGCTCACCACATTCATTCTATATTATACCAATTACTATACAGAGCTGTACGCAACACCATTATCATATACTCATGGAAAAAAGAAACTGTGCATGTCTATCGGAAATCAATTGTACCCATATTTCTCTTAATCAGAAAATCGTTAAAAATACAGTTATCAAGTTGAAATTTTCACTGAATGTCGAGTGGACCATACAGATCATTTTGGGGTAAAAATCCGAAAAATTTTGAATTCCAGTTTCTGAGATTCAAAAAAACACTTTTTTAACCCATAAATGAAAAATCAAAATTTTCACTCCAAATTTACCCTGTTAACTTTCAACCACTATAAGGAGAAACGTTTTTGGTGAAAATCAGCTGAGAAAACTTTAATTTCAAAAATGTGTATTATTTCCAAAGTGTGATTTTGTGAATTTCAAATCGACACTCCCTGATTTCAAACTGCAAACAAAACATCTTTTAGGGGTCTAAAAGGGCAATTTTTTGTCCAGATCTTCAGAAAAATGATATTGTAAAACTTCTGTGATAAAATTTATCAAATACTAAATAAAATTTTGAATTTGTGATTTTTCAAAGTGATGCACAGTTTCTTTTTTCTATTAGTATATATAAAATATAGCTTTCCGTTAACCGAGTGATACTTTCTTGTAGTTTAAATCTAGGATGTGTAGCAGAGTACATTATGTATCATGGTGGAAGCCTTCAAGCAGTACTGCGAAGAGGCGTATTTCAGTGTATTCGATGTCATTTCGACGACGAGAAGAATACAGCAATACATTACATGGTATACAGAAGTAACAACATTTAGCTTTGTACAGAAGTTAGATGCGGTTAAATGTTGCAGATTATTTTGATATCAAAGAAAACAAGGGGTTGCACTAAGTCGTGCTAAGCATACCCCCACTCGACCATTCAGACAACAGAAAGTAGATGACTGACTGACCTGGAAAGGGGAGACACGATACAACTCATCATGTTAAAGCTGTATACCAAATTTGAAATCAATCCCTTGTGTAGAAGCCGAGAAATCTGTAACGAAAAATTGTCTATTTTTGACCCATTAAAAGTCTAAGTTGGCTCGAAAACAGGAAGTAGATGATGGACTGACCTGGAAAGGGGAGGCACGGTATAACTCATTATGCTGAAGCTGTGTACTGAATTTGAAACCAATCCATCCAGTAGAAGACAAGAAATCTGTTACAAAAAAATTCACTTTACAAATTTTTTACCCTAAAAAGTCTAAGTCAGCTCGGAAAACAGGAAGTAGATGATAGATTGACCTGGAAAGGGGAGGCACGGTATAACTCATCATGTTGAAGCTGTGTACCAAATTTGAAACCAATCCATCCAGTAGAAGACAAGAAATCTGTTACGAAAAATTTCACATTTAAATTTTTTTACCCTAAAAAAGTCTAAGTCGGCTCGAAAAACAGGAAGAAGATGACAGACTGACCTGGAAAGGGGAGGCACGGTATAACTCATCATGCTGAAGCTGTGAACCAAATTTGAAACCAATCCATCCAGTAGAAGCCAAGAAATCTGTTACGAAAAATTTCACATTTCAAATTTTTTACCCTAAAAAAGTCTAAATCGGCTCGGAAAACAGGAAGTAGATGATGGACTGACCTGGAAAGGGGATGCAAGGTGTAACTCATCATGCTGAAGCTGTGTACCAAATTTGAAACCAAACCATCCAGTAGAAGCAGAGAAATTGAACCGGACGGACAGACAGACGGACGGACAAGGTGATTTCAATATAGCCCCCTCTCTTACGAGTGGGGGTATAATTATAAAATAAGAGGGAATCAAGCGTTTCATTGATATTTGAAATAAAAGGACACGATTCAAGTGTAGAATAGTCCCGCAGCTTTTCGGTAAAAAGCCACCAAAGAGCACTCAGAAACCTGCTATTAGGTCGGGCCCCTTTGTCTAAATAACGATTGGGATGTGTGCCAAAGGTGGTTGCATGAAGCAGCCTTGTCATAATGAATGCGGGGGTCATCAGGCTGTAAGTCAAAAAAATCTTATCCGAAACCATAATGGTGCACCGTGTTGGGTAAAATGTCACGTTCCTTGCTCTTTAAAAAACACTGCAGCAGGTCTTCAATTTAAGAGTAGCACCCGTAAGAATCCCAAGCAGGAGGCTAAATTGTCCGACCCTTACTATCCCTCTCTGTTTGTCTAGCGGCAGTCAAAACTTTCATGTGTCCCCATTTCCTGCCGGTCATCATTATTTCATGTTCGTTTAACATCCATTTCATGTTTATCTCCATGAAAGTCGAACTCGTGCTGCTTGTGAGTAAAGTAATTATAACTATAAACTATTATTATGTCTGTATGATTATATATGGAGCCTTCGTACGGTAATCCAATACTGTATCTATGTCTTAACATATATGACTACAGGCATGACAGGGGGCTTGTTGTAATCCAATGTTATTTATGTGTATATAACCCAATATTATGTCTATATGTATGTGTTTATGACTATATTGGATCTGTGGTAACCCAATGCTATCTATGTGTATGTAACCAAATATTATATCTACATGTATGTGTTTATGGCCATAGGGAACTGGTTGTAACACAATGCTATCTATGTGTATGTAACTCAATATTATATCTACATGTATGTGTTTATGACAACAGGGGACTTGTTGTAACCCAGTGTTATCTAAGTATTTGTGTTTATGACTTTATTGGACCTGTGGTAACCCGATGCTATCTATGTGTATATGACTAGAGCATGTAGAGGGGACCTGTGGTAATCCAATAGTATATCTATATGTTTATGACTTACGGAGACTTATGGTAATATAAAATAGGACCCTTATTCGCACTGGGTGTAAGCGGATGTCGGTAACTGCAGATACCGAGATCCACTTACCCCCAGTGATTCGACTAAAAATCAAATATCATGTAGCTGAAACAAAGAATAAAGTTTTATTGAAATACTATTAAATTGACTTGTAATTGATAATTAAAACACTATCCCATTGCTTTTGGAAGGATTGACAAAGAAAAATAGACGGAGACAGGGGGTTTAACTAGTAGGTCTTACTTAACGGAGGATAAAAAATGTATGTAAAGGGGGGGCTATATGGAAAGTAACCCTATAATATGTGTATATCGTGATGTATTTGACTAACATGGACATAAGGAAACCACATACCTGTATTTGAGAATATCTTATATACATGTCACGAAGGAAATTAACATACCATTGCCAAGAATTAGTCCGGTTTAAGGGAGATAATTCAATCTAACCCTTAATTGCAATATGTAAGAACGATAACTGTTGCATCATCCATCTCAACATGTGGTTCAAAGATTTCTTCAAACACAAGATAAAAAATTAACACCTTGTTGTTAGATTTCTTATCAGAAATATTTTCCTGTTTTAGGGATAAAATTGTGTCACGGTGTTTATAGTTCTATATCATATTAGGGTCCGTTTTAATTTTGATCGAGGATTGTCTACCGATCAAATAAGGGGGGATGAGCATACAACTTCCTAAAGAATATAATTGAATTTAAGTTTTTTCAAATACTTTATAGTGTTAAAATAAATGAATAATATAAAATTTTATTTTAAATTATTATCTTTTTAGAATCTTTTTAAAAAAGATCTTTTCAAAAAAGATTATTTTGAAGTAAAATCGTCATGTTAACTTAAAACACTTCTGGAAAAAAATCCATTTTTTTTTCACATGATCGAATAACTGCGTCCTAAAATTTTGGTTATGGTTTTCATTTTTTCGTTTTGGATATGTACAGTGCTTCGATCTTATAGACAAAATGCACGTCTAGCGGCTGGAACTTAGTTATTTGGACTTAAACAACTCTGCAGTCTTGTGGATTGCGCTTCTTGATAGAAGTTCTAGAAGCTTTCATAAAGAATATCCTATAAAAAATTGTTCTCAAAAACTTTAAAACAGATAATCAAAAATACTAAAGGTGGTCCTCGAAGCTTTGTAACTTCATAGCTATAATACTTTAACGCTAGTTTAGTTATTGGTGGTTATTGTCTGCATGAGTTTTTGAGAACCAAAGGTTGTAAATGATCAAGAAAAATGCTTATAGATACTGGAAAAAAAAACATGCCACGTCTAAACGTATTTGTCACTCAAATTTGTTTGAAAATAGACTAAGTTAATGTTACTAAATAGCTTCCTAACGTAAAGAGGAAAATGATGTGTATGCCTATTAGTAGAACATGACTTCAGGTTAGGAAACATCATAAGAATGAATTAAGACGGGTACTGACCCCTGGAGGTTACACAACTCCGATATATACATTTATCATCTACCCAGACGTTGATCTTAGCTTGGATGTACACTAAGGTTTTGATTCGGATATTTATACTTAATATAATTAATGCGCTCTATTTCATGTCATACAATGGACATTTTCAACCTTTAGGCTGTATTGCTTCTCTTTAACACGAATGAAATGTAGCAAAATGTATTGCCTGAATCATAATGGTAATATCATGTGGCAGTGGTGCGCGTTGATAAAGTTTAAATCCACTGTGGTAGTAAAAGGATACATCATATCATGGACGGTCATTATAAAAATAGAAAGTCCATGATCATACCTAAAGATAACGCCCCATCCGTCTTCGTAAACTTCGGCGACTGCAAGGAGCGTAGTAAAACGACGGTATTATCGGGTTAACCTTAAAATGTTTTCATGCATATTCCATCAATATTTCAACCTTTGGACTTGAGTTTCTTTTATAATTTTAAATAAACGAAACCTGCTTCAGGCGTGACAAGGTTTACTTGTTTTGATTGAACTTGACTTTGTGTAGTTATTGTTTTTCAAATAACTATGAATTTAAATTTTTCTGACATGAAAGACTTACTAAATTGCAATATTCAAAGGCGATGCATTCTAAACATGGTGCGTTTATTGCATTGCATGCAATGTCAGACAGCTCATTACCTTTTATAATATAATTTTATAATTAACCTATCAAATTAATTGTTATAAATCTATTTAGGTTTAAAATACAGAAACTTAAAATCATGTTCGATTCTCGAAACTACTTATCTAAACAAATTATTTAGCACTTCAGAGGGTGGTAATCTGCTTGTGATAAGATTAGCCACATTTTATCTTAACATTTAGATTTTTATGATTTTTTTCTTAAAAATGGCAATTTTTAAACTAAAATGGAAGCAAGAAAACCTTTACCGATTTTTATCAAAAATACATCTTTGTAAAATTCAACTTTTCTACTTTCTTTTGATATCAGCAACTAAAATATATTCTTAATAAAAGTATTTTTTATTAATTTATAGAAAAGAGGCAAGTCACTAATTTTGTCGATTTTTATCATAAATTTATAATGTTTATGTACAGGACAACACCATCTTTTTAAAATTAAATTGGAAGCAAGAAAATGAAGCACTATTGTAAAATAACCCATACCAACATAAAGAGGACACATTGAAGTTTTTGCTCATATCAGCAACTAAGAAATATCTTTAGGGACAAGATTAATATTGTAGGTTAAAGATATTTTCCCGTTATAGTTCTATGTTAAAAAAATATCGATACAATTGTTGATTCTAGCGCATGCGTAACGGTATACCGGACTAATTCTTGGCAATGATGTAATTAAAATTAGACGTTAAGTTGGGCTTTTACTGTTTCCATTCTTTGGTATTAAGAAAAGAAATAGTGTTAATTATATTGGCCGTATATAACATTAACGGATTAAGTTTTTAATAAGAAATAAATAAAAAATTATTCGGGAACGTATTGGCATAAATTATTACGCCTACTTAACTATTTGGGGGATCTGTGACCAGAACCTACTTGACCGATTTTATTTTTCTGAGCATATCAACGCACTATATCGTAGTGTTAGCGACCGCATTACATAATGCCTGCAACTTTACTTCAAACAAGCTCCTCTATATCTTGTTTAATCCAATAAAAATCAAGAAAGGTTAATAACGAAGATAATCCTTTTAAATATAATCGTATTTGATTGCCATGTAAAATATTGGACTCCTTTCAGACTGTATCCATTATAATATTTTAGTTCCTTGTTACAATAGTTGCATACACCATAGATACAGATAAACAAGATTAATTCGCTGCGTTTGGTGATTTTAAAACAAGGTAAATCTATTGTGGAAATGTAAGAATAATTTTACACATATTATATATCATGTCATAGTTCCAGACTTAATTTTGTACTTTATATTGTAGTAGTACTAGACGGGTCTGTTCAAATCAATGTCACATTTTGTTTCAATTCATTACGAAATACCCTTGTAAAAGGGTTGGGGGTATTCATAATGTAAGCCACCTCGGCCGTGCCCTGTCCGCAACACGACCGTGGCGGTTTACGAATGATAGGACCAATAATCGTACTAACTTGTGAAGTATATCAAGAGGCTTTAAAGATAATGGAGACTGTAATATAAACAAATGATTATTTATTAACTGTAATTATGTTGACATGTATATCCATACAGTTTACAATATACTAGTAACATGAAATAGTCAAAGGTGGTGTCCGACGTGTTGGGAGATAGCGCATGTTGGTTCCATGGGTTAGGTCGTCCTCTCCAGCGGCAGTGGCATTCTTCTATTAGGGTTCCTTTCCTTCTCAAAGTCTTGTGTGTCCAGTTATTCCAAACCCCGAGATAAAGCTATGGATCCGTCTTCCTTATTGAGCAAATAACCGTCTGTTACGTGATTTCTGTGTTTCTAATTGAGAGTCCCTTGTTCCGAAGTCCATTATGTTCCAGTCCTCTGACAGCTAATGATCATGAGTCCATGTCCTAAAGTTTCCTTATCCAATAATCCAAGTAAAAGTTCCGAGTCCATGATCCAATGTTCCTAGCGTCCTCCAAGTAAAGGTCCAAAGCCAAAGATCCAATGTTCCTAGCGTCCTCCAAGTAAAGGTCCCAATTCCAAGATCCAATGTTCCTAGTAGTACTCCGTGTGAAGGTCCCGAGATCCTACGTTCCTAGCGTCCTCCAAGTCCAAGATCCAATGTGTGACAGCTTGCTCCCTATTTCTGCTGGATTAGCATAATATTGACGTTACGCTAATAATTCCCTTGATAGCTTCTTTTGTATAAATGTTTCCATATGATCCTCTAATGTAAACGTCTTGTGGTCTTCTATTCAAAGCACCGTCCCTTACGTTCCTTGTTCCAAGGTGCTGTTTGCCGCTGGAGAGACGTTCAGCTATCTGCCATTGTGAAGTGCTCGCTCGCTTTTATATCCTTTCAGCGACGTCACATGACGTCATCAACCAATCAGTGCTTGTCCTTTTTGCGTAGCCGGAACTATAGTGATCCAAGAGACGTCAGATCTAAATAAATTGGTTGCCCGGACTTGTCCTCTGCTTGCCCTTTTATTTGAATGTATTCCTGGAGTTGATTCATCCATTTACTTCTCCCAAAAACGTTAGATCAACGTCCCGACACCACTTTTGACGTGCGTAACAATACATAAAATCATTCACTCAAGTTATCAAAAATACGACATAAAATAGTTCCTTTCTTGCTCTTCAATTACTTCATAAAATGAGCGGCCGGCAGTCTATAAATTATTGATTTACTTTTGGTATCTTTAGAGTGACACTCGATCGACAAAATAACTTTATAAAGTGCAATGTTAATATCTTAAAATACGTTTCATTCCCCATATGATTTTAGCCGGCGAAATGTCAACAAAAATGAAAATGACTTATTCCTGCTTTATAAAAGACTTCCTAGCAATAAAATATGAACAGGCATCATATCATTGGCATGAAAATGTGCCTTAACAATAAATGCTTAATTGAAAAGGTAAAACTATGAAGCTAAACCATGGTACAGGCCTTAAACTTGGTTTCACATTGCACAAAAACATTGACAAACTTTCACTGGTTATAAATCAAGATTATTATCTTCCTATTACTCTGACTGGTGCTTAACAAAATTATCATTGCTACACATAATTCATGTGCCAAATGACATCTCATGTACCAGGTCATGAAATACTTAAACAGGGTGAAAAAGGTCTGACAATAAGAAACCCTGTTTCTTACACTCCCCCCAACTTAATAAAATGAATTCTCCTGAAATTCAATGCAAAATCAGAAATTTTACAATACATATAATGTCATTAAATTGTTCATTGTTTTCATAGTCGCTATCTTCCTCTTCATTGTCCATGTTGTCTGTCTCTTCATCTTCATTGTCTGTTCCAACATCAGTATCCTCATCCTGCCCATGATCATCATATAAATGCTTGTCATCTTTGTTTTCATCTTCTGTCCTCAATTTAATGTTCATCATCTTTTCCGTCGTCTTCTGCTACCAGCCTCCTGAGTTAATGCTGACATCAGGTTCATAATGGAAACTCATAAAAGTCATGTCAGGTCTTATCTTTCCTAGTGTTGCTTGTCCATCACTCCTCCTTACTTTTCCCTTCTGACTGACCTGTCTATCCTCCCAATCCTGTTCCTGAAAGTATCTATGGTTCTCCTGGTTCCTGGTGTTTTTGGCTTATCCAAGCCCTTCTTTATGTTCATGACTACTTCTTCATCTGGATGATGGGATCCTCCTGATTTTTTTCTCCTGGCTGTGTGATTCCTCTTGATTCTCCCTATACTCCTGGGGCTGCTGTTGTCCTGGTTCAGCATAAGTACATCCTCCTGGCTCTACGGGCCTACCACTACAGAACATTCGTGGTGCCCAAATTTCAAATGTACAAGTCTACCACTACAGAACATTCATGGTTACTTGTCTCAACTGCTTCTTCAGCTACACCAGTGGTTTTCCTGACCACCCAGGGCAACCACTACAGAACATTCATGGTTCCCTTAATCCACAATACAAGCCTACCACTACAGAACTTTCGTGGTTACTTGCCTCTTCTGGTACACAACTGTGCACGTGATTCTCCTGACCACTACAACTCATGGTTCTCCTGACCAGTACAACTCGTGGCGCTCCTGACCACTACAACTCATGGTGCTCCTGGCCACTACAACTCGTGGTTCTCCTGACCACTACAACTCGTGGTGCTCCTGACCACTACAACTCGTGGTTCTCCTGACCACTACAACTCGTGGTGCTCCTGACCACTACAACTCGTGGTGCTCCTGACCACTACAACTCGTGGTTCTCCTGACCACTACAACTCGTGGTGCTCCTGACCACTACAACTCGTGGTTCTCCTGACCACTACAACTCGTGGTGCTCCTGACCACTACAACTCGTGGTGCTCCGGACCACTACAACTCGTGGTGCTCCTGACCACTACAACTCGTGGTGCTCCTGACCACTACAACTCGTGGTTTCTCCTGACCACTACAACTCGTGGTGCTCCTGACCACTACAACTCGTGGTGCTCCTGACCACTTCAACTCGTGGTTCTCCTGCTCATACAGGTCTACCACTGCAACTTAAAGTTATCCACAATCAATCCACCTTTTCTTCTCTTCAAATATATCCCTGGTTCCTTACAGCATCTCACTTTGATGTTTGTATGGCGATCTTCTACCTGTTTTCATCTTAAAATACAACCATGATTTCACAGGTGTTCACAGTGCTGGAAGTGCTTTGATTTCTATTTCCGATTAAATTGGCTGTTGAGTTCCTTCTTTCGTCCTATTTTTACAGTTCTTGGATTTTGTCTTCATGCTCAATGACTACATGTAGTAAAAAGTAATTTCATCATTACAATGTTTTCTTTTTCAGTCATCTTCATGGTGTGAGAAAAGACGCATTTCTTAGATTATCCAATGTTTTTCAAATTTATCCAAAGCATTTTGTCATCTCCAATAAAATTTTATGTTTCTAATTATCATCAACTACAGCAGGTGATGGAATGGTAAGTATGATCCTTAATTGTCATTCAAATAAAATAATATACAACCAATTGTGTTATTTATTTCTCCGCCTCGGACATTACTTTATTCATATTGGCATTCAGGTATAGATGTCACTGAGCTTCACTTGGTATTTGCCTTGCTGTCTCTTTTTGATTCTCCATGTTCTAACATTCAATCTTGTCAGGTTTTTCTATTTCCTTAAATAGCATCAGATGGTATCAGCCAGATAATCCAGGGATCTCTTGTTTTGTTGTGGATTCATCTCGTCCTACACCTCATGAAAGAAACCCTCCATGGTCTTTCCTGGGCGACAAATCTATTGGTACTTAGTCTACATCTTGACCAAGGTTGGTTAGCCACTGGGTGATCAAGCCAGTCCTAACCTACCAGACAGAAAATTAATCTGCCCGGCCACATGTATACCTCTTTATACCTGAGTACGTGCGCACGATTTTCCAATAGACAATCCCCGAACATTCCACCATGTGTCCTTTCCAGGTGATGTTATCTTTATATTGATCGCCTCCCTTGCTTTATTGTCCTCCTTTCATGAGTATGTTCTTATTGTTACTTTTTCCTTCTAAAAGGTCTTCTTGCACTTCCGTGGTAAAAGTAAAATCTCGATTTTCCGCAAAATGTTCCAATTCCTATAATGTTTCTTTAAATTCCATTTAGTCCTCAAACTTCGAAATATCCTGCTAGATACTGGCATTAAGAATTCCAAAATTTCCCTATTTATTCCCCCGAAATATAATTTATAATTCGATTCTGAGCTGGACCTCTATAATTCTAAAATTTCGTCCGGTGAAGGTGTGCGTCAAGGTAGTCATCTATTTCCTCTTCTAAATATATGAGTTTTATGCTGGAAAGTTACTGCTACTTTCGGTATGGACAATCCCTCTTGAAATGGCCAAATAAATTGCAAATAAAACATCTTTTACTTCTTTTGTGCTGTTTGTTCGTGGGCCTTCTATGAGTCTTCTCTTCTATTAGGGGTTTGCTGTCAACATAACTTTTCTTTTTCAAGTTTATATTCTTCAATTCTGTTTGGCAAGCGTTCTTTTTGTGTGTTGAATAAATAGTTCTTGTGCTTTCTTTATGATTATTTATTATTTCTTCATATTCCTCCATTACTTCAACAGCATCTTCTAACGTCTTGCAATTCCGATCAAAACAGTGTAGTTTTATTTCTGTTTTCATTGATTTATAGAGCTGGTCCATTGCCAAATATTCGTGTGTGTTGACGTCAAAATTCCCGAAGGCCCTTCTAGATAATAAGCGTAAATCGTCTGCAAGTGATGTAATGGATTCTCCGAAATTTCGTCTTCTGTTTTGGAATTCCCGTCTCCATTTTAGGATTTGTCCTTTTCATGTTTCTCCAAATCTTTTCTCCAGTTTTTTCCTTAATAAATTGTAGTCTTCCCTATCTGTCTTCTGTAATCCTTTATAAAACGTTCTTGCTTGTTCTGTTAATGATATCCCTAGTATAAGTGTCTTCTCTTTATCAGTCCATTTTCCGATTTCGGCAAATAACTCAAAGTGTAAAATATATTCTTCCCAGTCTCCCAATCCATTATAAGTGTCAGGTTTAAATGCCATGTTTACTCCGAATTTCTGCAGAGTAGACTTATCGTGTCCCTTCTCTTTTTCATCTTCAAATGTTTCAGCTGATGCCATCCTTTAAATGTGTTTTTATATCAAGCTCTTATAAATTCCACGGCTATAAATGACCCTCCAACATTTTCATCAGCTTCCTCCGGGGCCGTTCACCTTGACTAAATTTTACCAACACGTCGGTCATGCACGTACGTTATCCTTGTAAATCCTGGACAGTTCCTGGGTCCGTATCCTGGATACTAAATAGAATTAGTATCCCACTTCTGACACCAAATTGTAAGCCACCTCGGCCGTGCCCTGTCCGCAACACGACCGTGGCGGTTTACGAATGATAGGACCAATAATCGTACTAACTTGTGAAGTATATCAAGAGGCTTTAAAGATAATGGAGACTGTAATATAAACAAATGATTATTTATTAACTGTAATTATGTTGACATGTATATCCATACAGTTTACAATATACTAGTAACATGAAATAGTCAAAGGTGGTGTCCGACGTGTTGGGAGATAGCGCATGTTGGTTCCATGGGTTAGGTCGTCCTCTCCAGCGGCAGTGGCATTCTTCTATTAGGGTTCCTTTCCTTCTCAAAGTCTTGTGTGTCCAGTTATTCCAAACCCCGAGATAAAGCTATGGATCCGTCTTCCTTATTGAGCAAATAACCGTCTGTTACGTGATTTCTGTGTTTCTAATTGAGAGTCCCTTGTTCCGAAGTCCATTATGTTCCAGTCCTCTGACAGCTAATGATCATGAGTCCATGTCCTAAAGTTTCCTTATCCAATAATCCAAGTAAAAGTTCCGAGTCCATGATCCAATGTTCCTAGCGTCCTCCAAGTAAAGGTCCAAAGCCAAAGATCCAATGTTCCTAGCGTCCTCCAAGTAAAGGTCCCAATTCCAAGATCCAATGTTCCTAGTAGTACTCCGTGTGAAGGTCCCGAGATCCTACGTTCCTAGCGTCCTCCAAGTCCAAGATCCAATGTGTGACAGCTTGCTCCCTATTTCTGCTGGATTAGCATAATATTGACGTTACGCTAATAATTCCCTTGATAGCTTCTTTTGTATAAATGTTTCCATATGATCCTCTAATGTAAACGTCTTGTGGTCTTCTATTCAAAGCACCGTCCCTTACGTTCCTTGTTCCAAGGTGCTGTTTGCCGCTGGAGAGACGTTCAGCTATCTGCCATTGTGAAGTGCTCGCTCGCTTTTATATCCTTTCAGCGACGTCACATGACGTCATCAACCAATCAGTGCTTGTCCTTTTTGCGTAGCCGGAACTATAGTGATCCAAGAGACGTCAGATCTAAATAAATTGGTTGCCCGGACTTGTCCTCTGCTTGCCCTTTTATTTGAATGTATTCCTGGAGTTGATTCATCCATTTACTTCTCCCAAAAACGTTAGATCAACGTCCCGACACCACTTTTGACGTGCGTAACAATACATAAAATCATTCACTCAAGTTATCAAAAATACGACATAAAATAGTTCCTTTCTTGCTCTTCAATTACTTCATAAAATGAGCGGCCGGCAGTCTATAAATTATTGATTTACTTTTGGTATCTTTAGAGTGACACTCGATCGACAAAATAACTTTATAAAGTGCAATGTTAATATCTTAAAATACGTTTCATTCCCCATATGATTTTAGCCGGCGAAATGTCAACAAAAATGAAAATGACTTATTCCTGCTTTATAAAAGACTTCCTAGCAATAAAATATGAACAGGCATCATATCATTGGCATGAAAATGTGCCTTAACAATAAATGCTTAATTGAAAAGGTAAAACTATGAAGCTAAACCATGGTACAGGCCTTAAACTTGGTTTCACATTGCACAAAAACATTGACAAACTTTCACTGGTTATAAATCAAGATTATTATCTTCCTATTACTCTGACTGGTGCTTAACAAAATTATCATTGCTACACATAATTCATGTGCCAAATGACATCTCATGTACCAGGTCATGAAATACTTAAACAGGGTGAAAAAGGTCTGACAATAAGAAACCCTGTTTCTTACACTAAAATTGTAAGCCACCTCGGCCGTGCCCTGTCCGCAACACGACCGTGGCGGTTTACGAATGATACGACCTACAATCGTACTAACTTGTGAAGTATATCAAGAGGCTTTAAAGATTATGGAGACTGTAATACAGACAAATAATTATTTATTAACGTAATTATGTTGACATGTATATCCATACAGTTCACAATATGACATGAAATAGTCAAAGGTGGTGTCCGACGTGTTGGGAGATAGCGCATGTTGGTTCATGGGTTAGGTCGTCCTCTCCAGCGGCAGCGGTATTCTTCTATTAGGGTTCCTTTCCTTCTTAAAGTCTTGTGTGTCAAGTTATTCCAAACCCCGAGATAAAGCTATGGATCCGTCTTCCTTATTGAGCAAATAACCGTCTGTTATGTGATTTCTGTGTTTTCTAATTGAGAGTCTCTTGTCCAGAAGTCCTTTATGTTCCAGTCCTCTGACAGCTAATGATCATGAGTCCATGTCCTAAAGTTTCCTTATCCAATAATCCAAGTAAAAGTTCCGAGTCCAAGATCCAATGCTTGGTGGCTTGTGTTCTAGCGTTGTCAGTGTAAAGGTTCCGAGTCCATGATCCAATGTTCCTAGCGTCCTCCAAGTAAAGGTCCAAAGCCAAAGATCCAATGTTCCTAGCGTCCTCCAAGTAAAGGTCCCAAGTCCAAGATCCAATGTTCCTAGAAGTCCTCCGAGTGAAGGTCCCGAGATCCTATGCTCCTAGCGTCCTCCAAGTCCAAGATCCAATGTGTGACAGCTTGCTCCCTATTTCTGCCGGATTAGCATAATATTGACGTTACGCTAATAATTCCCTTGATAGCTTCTTTTGTATAAATGTTCCATCATGATCCTCTAATGTAAACGTCTTGTGGTCTTCAATCCAAAGCACCGTCCCTTACGTTCCTTGTTCCAAGGTGCTGTTTGCCGCTGGAGAGACGTTCAGCTATCTGCCATTGTGAAGTGCTCGCTCGCTTTTATATCCTTTCAGCGACGTCACATGACGTCATCAACCAATCAGTGCTTGTCCTTTTTTGCGTAGCCGGAACTATAGTGATCCAAGAGACGTCAGATCTAAATAAATTGGTTGCCCGGACTTGTCCTCTGCTTGCCCTTTTATTTGAATGTATTCCTGGAGTTGATTCATCCATTTACTTCTCCCAAAAACGTTAGATCAACGTCCCGACACCACTTTTGACGTGCGTAACAATACATAAAATCATTCACTCAAGTTATCAAAAATACGACATAAATTAGTTCCTTTCTTGCTCTTCAATTACTTCATAAAATGAGCGGCCGGCAGTCTATAAATTATTGATTTACTTTTGGTATCTTTAGAGTGACACTCGATCGACAAAATAACTTTATAAAGTGCAATGTTAATATCTTAAAATACGTTTCATTCCCCATATGATTTTAGCCGGCGAAATGTCAACAAAAATGAACATGACTTGTTTCTGCTTTATAAAAGACTTCCTAGCATTAAAATATGAACAGGCATCTTATCATTGGCATGAAAATGTGCCTTAACAATAGATTCTTAATTGAAAAGGTACAACTATAAAAATAAACCATGGTACAGGTCTCAAACTTGGTGTCACATTGCACAAAAACATTGACAAACTTTCACTGGTCATAAATCAAGATTATTATCTTCCTATTACTCTGACTGATGCTTAACAAAATTATCATTGCAACACATAATTCATGTGCCAAATGACTTCTCATGTACCAGGTTATGAAATACTTAAACAGGGTGAAAAAGGTCTGACAATAAGAAACCCTGTTTCTTACACTCCCCCCAACTTAATAAAATGAATTCTCCTGAATTCAATGCAAAATCAGAAATATTACAATACATATATTGTCATTAAATTGTTCATTGTTTTCATAGTCGCTATTTTCATCTTCATTGTCCATGTTGTCTATCTCTCCATCTTCATTTTCTGTTCCAACATCAGTATCCTCATCCTGCTCATGGTCATCATATAAATGCTTGTCATCTTTGTTTTCATCTTCTGTCCTCAAGTTAATGTTCATCATCTTCTCCGTCGTCTTCTGCTACCAGCCTCCTGAGTTGATGCTGACATCAGGTTCATAATGGAAACTCGTAAGTCATGTCAGGTCTTATCTTTTCTAGTATTGCTTGTCCATCACTCCTCCTTACTTTTCCCTTCTGATTGACCTGTATATCCTCCAGTTTCTGTTCCTGAAATTATCTATGGTTCTCCTGGTTCCTGGTGTTTTTGGCTTATCCAAGCCCTTCATCATGTTCATGACTACTTCTCCAACTGGATGATGGGATCCTCCTGTTTTTTTTTTTCTCCTGGCTGTGTAATTCCTCTTGATTCTCCCTATAATACTCCTGAGGCTGCTGTTGTCCTGGTTCAGCATAAATACATCCTCCTGGATCTACGGGTCTACCACTACAGAACGTTCGTGGTGCCCAAATCTCAAATGTACAAGTCCACCACTACAGAACATTGGTGGTTACTTGTCTCAACTGCTTCTTCAGCTACACCAGTGGTTCTCCTGACCACCCAGGGCAACCACTACAGAACATTCATGGTTCCCTTAATCCACAATACAAGCCTACCACTACAGAACTTTCGTGATTACTTGCCTCTTCTGGTACACAACTGTGCACGTGATTCTCCTGACCACTACAACTCATGGTTCTCCTGACCACTACAACTCGTGGCGCTCCTGACCACTACAACTCATGGTTCTCCTGACCACTACAACTCGTGGTGCTCCTGACCACTACAACTCGTGGTTCTCCTGACCACTACAACTCGTGGTGCTCCTGACCACTACAACTTGTGGCTCTCCTGACCACTACAACTCGTGGTTCTCCTGACCACTACAACTCGTGGTGCTCCTGGCCACTACAACTCGTGGTTCTCCTGACCACTACAACTCGTGGTGCTCCTGACCACTACAACTCGTGGTGCTCCTGACCACTACAACTCGTGGTGCTCCTGACCACTACAACTCATGGTTCTCCTGCTCATACAGGTCTACCACTGCAACTTATGGTTATCCACGATCAATCCACCTTTTCTTCTCTCTGGTCTTCAAAATATGTCCCTGATTCCTTATATCATCTTTATCTTCTTTGCTGTTAAAATGGCGATCTTCTACTTTCATCTTAATCATGTCAATAATCATTGTTGATGTCACAGGTGTTCACAGTGCTGGAAGTGCTTTGATTTCTATTTCCGACTAAATTGGCTGCTGATTTCCGTCTTTCATCCTATTTTTACAGTTCTTGGAATTTGTCTTCATGCTCAATGACTACATGTAGTAAAAAGTAATTTCATCAACATTATGTTTTCTTTTTCAGGCATCTTCATGGTGTGAGAAAAGACGCATTTCTTAGATTATCCAATGTTTTTCAAAATCCAAAGCATTTTGTCATCTCCAATAAAATTTCATGTTTATAATTATCATCAACTACAGCAGGTGATGGAATGGTAAGTATGATCCTTAATTGTCATTCAAATAAAATAATATAAAACCAATTGTGTTATTTATTTTTCTGTGTCGAGCATTACTTTAACCATATTGACATTCAGGTATAGGTGTCACTGAGCAGAGCTTCACTTGGTATTTGCCTTGGTGTCTCTTTGATTCTCCATGTTCTAACATTCAATCTTGTCAGGTGTTTCTTTTTCCTTAAATAGCATCAGATGGTATCAGCCAGAAAATCCAGGGATCTCTTGTTTTTTTGTTTTTTTTTTTGTGGATTCCTCTTGTCCTACTCTTCCTGAAAGAAACCCTCCATGGTCTTTCCTGGGCGACTTATCTATTGGTACTTAGTCCACATTTTGACTAAGGTTGGTTAGCCACTGGGTGATCAAGCCAGTCCTAACCTACCAGACAGAAAATTAATCTGCCCGGCCACAGGTATACCTCTTTATACCTGAGTACGTGCGCACGATTTTCCAATAGACAATCCCCGAACATTCCACCATGTGTCCTTTCCAGGTGATGTTATCTTCACATTGATCGCCTCCTTTGCTTTATTGTCCTCATTTCATGAGTATGTTCTTATTGTTACTTTTTCCTTCTAAAAGGTCTTCTTGCACTTCCGTAGTAAAAGTAAAATCTCGATTTTCCGCAACATGTTCCAATTTCTATAAATGTTTCTTTAAATTCCCTTTAGTCCTCAAACTTCGAAAACTCCTGCTAGATACTGGCATTAAGAATTCCAAAATTTCCCTATTTATTCCCCCGAAATATAACTTATAATTCGATTCTGAGCTGGACCTCTATAATTCTAAAATTCCGTCTGGTGAAGGTGTGCGTCAAGGTAGTCATCTATTTCCTCTTCTAAATATATGAGTTTTATGCTGGAAAGTTACTGCTACTTTCGGTATGGACAATCCCTCTTGAAATGGCCAAATAAATTGCAAATAAAACATCTTTTACTTCTTTTGTGTTGTTTGTTAGTGGGCCTTCTATGAGTTTTCTCTTCTATTTGGGGTTTGCTGTCAAAATAACTTTTCTTTTTCAAGTTTATATTCTTCGATTCTGTTCGGCAAGCGTTCTTTTTGTGTGTTGAATAAATAGTTCTTGTGCTTTCTTTCTGATTATTTATTATTTCTTCGTGTGCCTCTATTACTTCTACAGTATCTTCTAACGTCTTGCAATTCCGATCAAAACAGCGTAATTTTATTTCTGGTTTTATTGATTTATAGAGCTGGTCCAATGCTAAACATTCTTGTGTGTTGACGTCAAAATTCCCGTAGGCCCTTCTAGATAACTTGCGTAAATCATCTGCAAGTGATAAAATGGATTCTCCGAAATTTCGTCTTCTGTTTTCGAATTCCCGTCTCCATTTTAGGATTTGTCCTTTTCTTGTTTCTCCAAATCTTTTCTCCAGTTTCTTCCTTAATGAATTGTAGTCTTCCCTGTCGGTCTTCTGTAATCCAGCATAAAACGTTCTTGCTTGTCCTGTTAATGATATCCCTAGTATAAGTGTCTTCTCTTTATTAGTCCATTTTCCGATTTTGGCACATAGCTCAAAATGTAAAATGAATTCCTCCCAGTCTCCCAATCCATTATAAGTATCAGGTTTAAATGCCATGTTTATTCCGAATTTCCGTAAATTAAAATTATCGTGTCCCTTCTCTTTTTCATCTTCAAATGTTTCAGCTGATGTCATCCTTCAAATGTGTTTTTATATCAAGCTCTTATAAATTCAACGGCTATAAATGACCCTGCAACATTTTCATCAGCTTCCCCGTTCACCTTGACTAAATTTTACCAACACGTCGGTCATGCACGTACTCTGTCTATCCTTGTAAATCCTGGACAGTTCCTGGGTCCGTATCCTGGATACTAAATGGAATTAGTATCCCACTTCTGACACCAAATTGTAAGCCACCTCGGCCGTGCCCTGTCCGCAACACGACCGTGGCGGTTTACGAATGATACGACCTACAATCGTACTAACTTGTGAAGTATATCAAGAGGCTTTAAAGATTATGGAGACTGTAATACAGACAAATAATTATTTATTAACGTAATTATGTTGACATGTATATCCATACAGTTCACAATATGACATGAAATAGTCAAAGGTGGTGTCCGACGTGTTGGGAGATAGCGCATGTTGGTTCATGGGTTAGGTCGTCCTCTCCAGCGGCAGCGGTATTCTTCTATTAGGGTTCCTTTCCTTCTTAAAGTCTTGTGTGTCAAGTTATTCCAAACCCCGAGATAAAGCTATGGATCCGTCTTCCTTATTGAGCAAATAACCGTCTGTTATGTGATTTCTGTGTTTTCTAATTGAGAGTCTCTTGTCCAGAAGTCCTTTATGTTCCAGTCCTCTGACAGCTAATGATCATGAGTCCATGTCCTAAAGTTTCCTTATCCAATAATCCAAGTAAAAGTTCCGAGTCCAAGATCCAATGCTTGGTGGCTTGTGTTCTAGCGTTGTCAGTGTAAAGGTTCCGAGTCCATGATCCAATGTTCCTAGCGTCCTCCAAGTAAAGGTCCAAAGCCAAAGATCCAATGTTCCTAGCGTCCTCCAAGTAAAGGTCCCAAGTCCAAGATCCAATGTTCCTAGAAGTCCTCCGAGTGAAGGTCCCGAGATCCTATGCTCCTAGCGTCCTCCAAGTCCAAGATCCAATGTGTGACAGCTTGCTCCCTATTTCTGCCGGATTAGCATAATATTGACGTTACGCTAATAATTCCCTTGATAGCTTCTTTTGTATAAATGTTCCATCATGATCCTCTAATGTAAACGTCTTGTGGTCTTCAATCCAAAGCACCGTCCCTTACGTTCCTTGTTCCAAGGTGCTGTTTGCCGCTGGAGAGACGTTCAGCTATCTGCCATTGTGAAGTGCTCGCTCGCTTTTATATCCTTTCAGCGACGTCACATGACGTCATCAACCAATCAGTGCTTGTCCTTTTTTGCGTAGCCGGAACTATAGTGATCCAAGAGACGTCAGATCTAAATAAATTGGTTGCCCGGACTTGTCCTCTGCTTGCCCTTTTATTTGAATGTATTCCTGGAGTTGATTCATCCATTTACTTCTCCCAAAAACGTTAGATCAACGTCCCGACACCACTTTTGACGTGCGTAACAATACATAAAATCATTCACTCAAGTTATCAAAAATACGACATAAATTAGTTCCTTTCTTGCTCTTCAATTACTTCATAAAATGAGCGGCCGGCAGTCTATAAATTATTGATTTACTTTTGGTATCTTTAGAGTGACACTCGATCGACAAAATAACTTTATAAAGTGCAATGTTAATATCTTAAAATACGTTTCATTCCCCATATGATTTTAGCCGGCGAAATGTCAACAAAAATGAACATGACTTGTTTCTGCTTTATAAAAGACTTCCTAGCATTAAAATATGAACAGGCATCTTATCATTGGCATGAAAATGTGCCTTAACAATAGATTCTTAATTGAAAAGGTACAACTATAAAAATAAACCATGGTACAGGTCTCAAACTTGGTGTCACATTGCACAAAAACATTGACAAACTTTCACTGGTCATAAATCAAGATTATTATCTTCCTATTACTCTGACTGATGCTTAACAAAATTATCATTGCAACACATAATTCATGTGCCAAATGACTTCTCATGTACCAGGTTATGAAATACTTAAACAGGGTGAAAAAGGTCTGACAATAAGAAACCCTGTTTCTTACACTCGGTTTACGAATGATAGGACCAATAATCATACTAACTTGTGAAGTATATCAAGAGGCTTTAAAGATAACGGAGACTGTAATTCAGACAAATGATTATTTATTAACGTTAGTTATGTTGACATGTATATCCATACAGTTTACAATATGACATGAAATAGTCAAAGGTGGTGTCCGACGTGTTGGGAGATAGCACATGTTTGTTCCATGGGTTAGGTCGTCCTCTCCAGCGGCAGCGGCATTCTTCTATTAGGGTTCCTTTCCTTCTTAAAGTCTTGTGTGTCCAGTTATTCCAAACCCCGAGATAAAGCTATGGATCCGTCTTCCTTATTGAGCAAATAACCGTCTGTTATGTGATTTCTGTGTTTTCTAATTGAGAGTCCCTTGTCCAGAAGTCCTTTATGTTCCAGTCCTCTGACAGCTAATGATCATGAGTCCATGTCCTAAAGTTTCCTTATCCACTGATAATCCAAGTAAAAGTTCCGAGTCCAAGATCCAATGCTTGGTGGCTTGTGTTCTAGCGTTGTCAGTGTAAAGGTTCCGAGTCCATGATCCAATGTTCCTAGCGTCCTCCAAGTAAAGGTCCAAAGCCAAAGATCCAATGTTCCTGGCGTCCTCCAAGTAAAGGTCCCAAGTCCAAGATCCAATGTTCCTAGAAGTCCTCGGAGTGAAGGTCCCGAGATCCTATGTTCCTAGCGTCCTCCAAGTCCAAGATCCAATGTGTGACAGCTTGTTCCCTATTATTGCTGGATTAGCATAATATTGACGTTATGCTAATAATTCCCTTAATAGCTTCTTTTGTATGAATGTTTCCATATGATCCTCTAATTTAAACGTCTTGTGGTCTTCTATCCAAAACACCGTCCCTTACGTTTCTTGTTCCAAGGTGCTGTTTGCCGCTGGAGAGACGTTCAGCTATCTGCCATTGTGAAGTGCTCGCTCGCTTTTATATCCTTTCAGCGACGTCACATGAAGTCATCAACCAATCAGTGCTTGTCCTTTTTGCGTAGCCGGAACTATAGTGATCCAAGAGACGTCAGATCTAAATAAATTGGTTGCCCGGACTTGTCCTCTGCTTGCCCTTTTATTTGAATGTATACCTGGAGTTGATTCATCCATTTACTTCTCCCAAAAACGTTAGATCAACGTCCCGACACCACTTTTGACGTGCGTAACAATACATAAAATAATTCACTCAAGTTATCAAAAATACGACGTTAAATAGTTCCTTACTTGCCCTTAAATTACTTCATAAAATGAGCGTCCGGCAGTCTATAAATTATTGATTTACTTTTGGTATCTTTAGAGTGACACTCGATTGACAAAATAACTTTATAAAGTGCAATGTTAATATCTTCAAATACGTTTCATTCCCCATATGATTTTAGCCGGCGAAATGTCAACAAAAATGAACATGACTTGTTTCTGCTTTATAAAAGACTTCCTAGCAATAAAATATGAACAGGCATCATATCATATCATAAGGATCCGTCTTCCTTATAACGTCTGTTATGTGATTTCTGTGTTTTCTAATTGAGAGTCCCTTGTCCAGAAGTCCTTTATGTTCCTGTCCTCTGACAGCTAATGATCATGAGTCCATGTCCTAAAGTTTCCTTATCCAATAATCCAAGTAAAAGTTCCGAGTCCAAGATCCAATGCTTGGTGGCTTGTATTCTAGCGTCGTCAGGGTAAAGGTTTAGAGTCAAGGATCCAATGTTCCTAGTGTCCTCCGAGTAAAGGTCCAAAGCCAAGATCCAATGTTCCTAGCGTCCTCCAAGTAAAGGTCCCAAGTCCAAGATCCAACGTTCCTAGAAGTCCTCCGAGTGAAGGTCTCGAGATCCTATGTTCCTAGCGTCTTCCAAGTCCAAGATCCAATGTGTGACAGCTTGCTCCCGGCTATCTCTGCTGGATTAGCATAATATTGACGTTTCGCTTATAATTCCCTTGATAGTTTCTTTTGTAAAAATGTTTCCATATGATCCTCTAATGTAAACGTCTTGTGGTCTTCTATCCAAAGCACCGTCCCTTGCGTTCCTTGTTCCAAGGTGCTGTTTGCCGCTGGAGAGACGTTCAGCTATCTCCCAACACGTCGGACACCACCTTTGACTATTTCATGTCATATTGTAAACTGTATGGATATACATGTCAACATAATTAACGTTAATAAATAATCATTTGTTTATATTACAGTCTCCATTATCTTTAAAGCCTCTTGATATACTTCACAAGTTAGTACGATTATTGGTCCTATCATTCGTAAACCGCCACGGTCGTGTTGCGGACAGGGCACGGCCGAGGTGGCTTACAATAATAATAACACAAATGCCAAAACGGGTATAAAACAGGTAATTTAACAGCAGGCCCGTACACTGGATTTTCCTAAGGGGGGGTGCGAAACATACTTTTTCATACAAAACGTCAACTTTAATAGTCACAGTTGAATCAAAACTGCTTGTTGGTTACAATAGAGGGTGCAATCGCAACCCCGCCCCCCCCCCCCCCCTGTGTACGGGCCTGATTATGTTATGCTGTATATGCATATTTTAAGGAGTAACCTCTCAGTAGCTGCATTTGAATCAAAACATTGGAATATCAAAAACCGAAAGTACTCAAAACCAATTTAATTAAGCAATATTTTTAAATGTGTGTCAGTGTTAAATTGATTTAAATACCTGACTATTGAAATACAGTACAATGTACTTAAAATAGCCTTTTAAATGGGAAGAATTAAATTTTCCATATGATTCAATGCAAGCTTAAATTCTTTCTTAAAAATTAAACTTAACATTAGCAAAGAGTTCGAGAAGAGTCAATTGAGGACAGGTCGCAACAAAGGTAAACTGGAAAGTGTTTCAGATAAGCTTAAAGGCCCCCTCACAATTAACCGAATTGCATAAATAAGCTAAAAGCAGAGGAAATTGGGTCACAAGGTCAATCGGGTCTGTCACTGGATAAAGGGGGATAGGTATTTCTTTATTTTATTGTACGACTTGTCCCCGGCCTGTTTTATTTTTAGAACTTACACGGCCTGTATATCTACATGTCAACTTAGTTCATGCGCATTTTTCGAAGTGATAGATGTTAAATTTTGATGAAAGGTAGTTTTATTTATCATATTAACGTTTTTAACTTGTAAGACATTTTACATATGCATTTTGAGTTAAAATCGCCTCGAAAAAAATTCCTGAGTGGGGTTTGAACCATCGCGCCCAGATAGCAAGACATTCTTGGGCCAACGTTGGCATTTAGTTGGCAAGGTTTGCATATGGTTGGCATTAGCCTGTATACCTTGGGCCAACGTTGGACCAATGTGTCAAAACCAACGGTTGGCAGTACGACATTGACCCAATGTTGGCCCACCAAAGTACAGCCATCGGTTGGCAAAACGTTGGGTAGCCAAGAATAAATGATTATGTTATTAATTTAATCTAGTAAATGTTTCAAGGATTACACGGATCAAGCATTGATATAATTATTATTCTTCAAATTCATTTTAAATTACGATCCAATTTTGTGGTGATGTCAATATTGACACAATTTGTGTGAAATAATTTGTACTTTTGAGTAAACTTACATCTGAATCATATCGACTATGCATGATTTATACTTTGAACTTTATATCCTGAAAATGAATAGATTTCTCCCATCTCTTAATCTGTCAAATTTCTAAGGGTCAAGAAATTCTGTGTAAGAGGTTTTAAGTTGTATTCAGAATTAAAAGTTGGGCCAACGTTGGCCCAACATAAGGCCAACGTCAAAAACTTGATTATTTCCCCTTAAAATCATTATAATATGCAATGATATGAAATTATTTTTACAAGTTATACAAACCAAGACTCAAGTTTCTTACATATCATGGAACAAAAAATGCATACTTTAATAATTGATAATTATTATGATTATTAAAATAACTGATGATTCGAATCAATTTTATGCAATATTAAGATTTTAATTAAACCTATTACATTTTAACTTCACAAAAATAGAGACCTTTAGAATTGACGTTATGTTATTGCCTTATTTTTAAAAGATCAGCAAGATCAAAGACAAGTTTCAACAAGAAACTTCTTGACTGCTGATCGGTTTTATACACTATAGTGAAGGAATATTTGAGTAAATATAAATATAAGATCTAATGAAACTTTTCATATTATTAACGATGGTTCGCCGTTGGCATTTACATTTGTACTACGTCGGGCCAACGTCGAGCCAACGATTGGGAATGACGTGGGCCCGATGAGCAAAATGATGTTGGGCCAATATCTTTAGCCAACGATGGGCCAACGAGACTGCCAACCATAAACTAACGTAGGCCCAACATACTTTTGCTATCTGTGGATCATTCCTTGTCATACTAGACTTCAATCTTACCCCACGACTACTGAGGACTACAAATAAATTGGTCCTTTAAATATATTTACCCTGGTTGGTCACGGGTCAATTATTTCGGACTTCTTCGTTTAAATCTCACCTTGAAGACCAGGGTGCCGCTTCAAAGCGATCGTTACCCTAACGTGCACGTAAGCCCATTAAATTTGCATGGCACAACGAGTACGTTAATTAGCGATCGCTTTATGAAACGACACCCTTGTGAATAAAAACGAGTATTTTTTTTAATAGGTGCTCACATTTTATCTCCGGCATGAGTATCATACGATCCCTACTATAATTGAGACCTGATTCTTTTCCCCAGAACGGCGAACCACTGGTTTGTGATCAAGTTTGCCGCATTATATCCTATTAAAAATGGCATTTATTATTACAGGCCTACGGCTTAATTCTTTTACCACCTATGGCAAACATCCCTGTCAATTTGTGGAAAAAGCGCCCTGTTGCAATGCCAGTTTCTTGGAGCTCTTTAGTGTTTTTACTGACAAGCTTAGCGCTGATGCGGGTCTATTCGCCACCATGAACCCAAAAGAAAAAGTGCTATGTAATCATGGTAATTCATACCAACCAAGGTCACATTGACTGATGGTTTTCACAATAAAATTAAACTTTTATCAAACAAACTTTATCTAAATTGTCATAGAGAATTTCCCCTCAAAAGATTACTCAAATCAATCCCAATGAAGCTTAGCATGAATTTTAACCATTCTTTGAAAGAATCCATCTGTTACGACGAAGCATCAGAACATGTAAACAAATTAGATACATAAAAGTCAAATCCAAATCATGGTACATTTTAAACAGAGCTGATACAAGAACTTTACTAAAAACTTAGAATAACGAAAAGTAAATTAATTAGCCTTTGAAACTGGCAGATAAGATAAAACAAAGTAAGAAAACAGAATACATGTATGCCTTTTGTACCAAATAGAGATAGAAGATAAATATAAAGTTGTCATAAAATGTTCCCAGTTATAAGTTTTTTTCGTCCTTTCTCCCATAGCATAAAATCAGTGTAAAAATCACAAAGGAGGACATTTAGTCAGATATTTTTTTGGCAGAATCAGTTTTATGTACAAACGTTAGTTGGTTAAATAGGTATTGCTTCAATATCAAGTTAGTATCACTAATTGTGCTATACCAGGAAGATGAAAAATGAAAGGGTTGATAAAATGAAAATGAAAAGTTGATGAAATTGAACAAGAGGCTCCGGGGAGCCTGGATCGCTCACCTGACTTCACTGACTGATGGCCTGAACATATTTTGGGAAACCTGAGGATCATCATACAATTTCCACCTATAAAGGCTTTTGTCAAAACATTAGAGTATTTCTTTATCTTTTATAGGTTTAATCTGCAAGGCAAAAGCAACAGTTTTTTGTCTGCAAGTTTTCATTATCTAAAGGCCAATTACACAAACCCCCACAAAATTTCACCTTTAAAGGACAATAACCCCTTAGATAAATAACAACTTCGACCCAATGTGAACTGTTGTGATGCTCAATATGTTGAAGTTTAAGCACGCGTCAGCTTTTCTCTATCTGCAATAGTTTTCATCCTATAGGCCAAAAAAAACATAAAGAACTCTATTTGACCTTTAAAGGACCATAAGCTCTTAAAGGGGTCACCTTACAACTTATCTGATAAAGGAAGTTGTTCCATAATTTTTCTATCTATTATACTTTTGATATAAAAGCATAAAACTAGGGTCTGATCCCCTGTTCTATTTATTTAGCAACAGCGGCCATATTTTTTGTCGGCAGTCACCAATTTTGCAATTTTGGTAGACAACGTCCTAAATATAATATGTTCAGAATTTCAAAGAAACCCCTCTAGCAGTTTCAGAGGAGAGGATTTTTAAAAGTTAATGACGATGGACGACCACGACAGCTCTACTAGGGTCAGGTGAGCTAAAAAGGAACACAACATCCATTTGAGATGAGAGCTTTACTGTCACTGGGAAAAAGAGTTATGGGTAGGATCGGGCATGGGATTTCACGGGTCCCACTCTTAAAGAGATCTGCAGGAGTGTTCACTTTGACTTCTGAGGAAAATGAAATTTTTCCAAGACGACCCACCACTATGGTTATCGGTCAAGTTTTTCGTATTAAAACCTGACGACCCCTGCATTATTCTAACATGGCTGTTCATTCAACCTTCCGGAGGACACATCTCAGTCGCTCTGTGGGAAGACCGACAATGCACTAATAAGAGATACGATCAACCAAAGCAATCTGTGAAGTTAAATTAAAAAAAAAAATAAGGTGAAATAACTTTTATTCTACCTCGATGTAGTTTCCATGTAAACAATAACAAAAATAACAACATATCATTTAAGCAACAATTCAATAGTTTGGATTATTTTCAATAAATATTCCCTCCTCTGTGTATCTATCCGGTGCGGAGCCCGGAAGGCGATTGGACCCGCAGCAACGCTATGCTTGTCGGTAAAAGTCCACGAACAAGCACCTAACATTGGGTCAGGCCGCTTAGCCCTCTAAGCGATTGGGATGTATGCTACAGGTGGTTGAATGAGACAGCTCTGTCAAAATGGAGTCCGGGGTAGTCAGGCTACAATCAGGAAAACTTGACCACATACCATAGAGGGCCAACGTGTGTGGAGAGTGCCACGCTTTAAGTACCTAACAGATCTATTTGTTGACCGCAATGCATTATTGCACCACATAGGTCAAATTTTCTGTGCCTACCCACCACTCCTTTTTTCCAGTGGTCTTTGAAATTTGAAGCTCCTTTGTTTCCCATTCCACCCAAAAGTTCGGTCTCATTGTATGTATGTTCAACAAGAATTCAGCATTGTATTTTTGATAGATAAGGATTGTTTATGTAAAACTGGGTAAGTCGGACTATATTCCATTCAGCAAGGTAAGGGTTTCTACTCTTGCGTGACCACTTCTATTCAGGTAGGAGTTCTTTATTGTCAGTTACAATAGGTAAGGGTTCCGAAATGAGTAAATATTTGTCGAGGGTTTCGTCATTTTCTTGGAACTATGGAACGTTGAGGGTGCATTGGTCTGTTTTGTATTTGTGTTTCTTGGTTATGGTCGTACATTGAAATTGGTCCGTTTCGCGTGATATTCGTTGGTCTGTGTTATACATGTAAGTGCTGTGTCCTAGATGGGTCTACGCAATTAGAGTCGTAGTTTTAATTTGTTCTTGTCCTGTTTCTGACTGTAATATAGTTGAATAGACATAAAACAAACAACAAACAATCTCAGACGAGTTGATAAAGCGCTATAAGAGTCTAGTTTTAGGTGTTAAGTTGATTTTGATTTGCTGTTTTTTTTTCCGGCTTGTAGGCTACTCAGTGTTTCTCAATGATGTTTATAGGTTGATACATGTAGGTTTCACAACTACAAGTGATGAGATACGGATTTTTATAACATCGAGTTAGATATTTGTCAAATTAGGAAACGAGCATTTGCGAGTTTCATTTGACAAATATCTAACGAGTGTGATAAAAATCCGTATCTCATCACTTGCAGTTTTGAAACCTTTTTCTCTAACTGTCCAACGTTAAGTATAGGCCAAAAAATACTTATTTGATTATAACTCATAGGAAAATAATCCTATATGACAGTATTTTGTTTAACAAACATTTAAAAAAGTAGTCAAATATAAACATATCACCTTTTTATTATAAATTTTAATTAAAAGTAGACTTTATAACATGTAAAACGTTTTTGTGCATATTTTTGATATAATTTGATTGTCTTTTTATTCAAGCAAGATCAACGGGTGTTAAAACAAAAGTAAGCACGTTTTCCACGAATTGCGTATCTAACTGCAGTGTCTCGAGCGGACAGCCAATCAAATGGCTTGAAATTGAATATCACAACGTGTGGAGTGTGATACGCAAAATAGTCTCATCTCACGAGAACTAGATAATATTGCACAACAGTTAGAGAAATGTATTAATAAAATGTCCGTATAATATTGAATGATATGTTACTTTCAGGGGAAAATGAGTTCCGACATTGCGAAAGAAACGACTCAAATCAAACGACCACACAGTGATTCCGAATCAGAGGATGAAGATGAAACACTAGATTCAGCCTTTCAGCAAACAGATCTTACTTTAATAGTTGGAAAAAGGAAAAGGAAATTGCACGTGACAACAGATGGGTTTAAGAAAATTTCTGTTGTGTTTGAAAACATGGTCTCAAGTGATTTCAAAGAAAAAAAGACTAAAGAAATACATTTTGAAGGAAAAAATTACAAAACCTTTGTAAGGTTTATCAGGGTAGCTCATCCTGGGATTCAAACAGTTTTTGATGGTAAATAAATGTAACAGATTTTAAAGATCTAATATCATGCAAACACATGCAACGAGGCCAAAATACTTTCCCGATGATTTTAACCGTGTAAGAGATATATATAATAGTTATCCATTATCCAAATAAACCCTTATCGTTAAGTTGTAAACAAGAACAAGCTTCCATGTTTTATTTGATACCTTTTAAAATAAAGTTGGTTGGATTATAAAAAAATAAAAAGGACATCCAATAAGATGAGATGAGATATCATATCTAAATTAATCGTTTATACCCGAGTTTTGGTATCTGTAAATAGACGACACTATGAATTCTAGAAAGTCTACTTCATATTCAAATTCTACAATTATAACTCATATTTATGAACAATCTCGACAAGTTCTATGGAAAAAGTACGCATGATAACTTGAACTTTCCCATCGTCCACTTTTTCTTCTGGTGTAGAAGAGCACGAGTGGCAATAAGACAAATTTTTGGCCCAATAAAATGAACATGCATAAAATAGTACGATATTTATGGGAAATATTAACTATTATGTGGCTACGAAGAAAACTCATCATTTCCTTTTGTTATGACATCATTGTAACATCACCATGATCGAGCCGTCCCTTTTAAATAAAGAAAATCTGCATTAAATCTATGAATGTTTCAGTGCATGTGTTCCTCTTGTAAACATAGAGCACATGAAAACAACAAACTCATAACTTTCAGAATTGATATATTCCATTATTTTACACATTTTCACATGTTATTAGCACGGTCGTTATACATGTCCTGCGACAACATGTTTTCTACCGATTTTTCTGCTTGTTTTCTACCGATGATCCTTGTTTTCTACCGATTGTTTTTTTAGAAATATGAAAAATAACGCTTATTTTTAACATTTGAATACCTCCTATGGGAGAATATGCAATAAATGATCGTTTATTTGTAAAAGAGCCATTTGCTGTTTCATATAACTAACAGGTTTAAGAAATTTGATATGTCCTGGTTTTCTACCGATTAGGTATGTTCTTTACTGTGTTTTCTACAGATGAGTCCTTGATTTCTACCGATGATCTAATTTCATATAACTACACATTATCGTTGTTTCTAAAGGCATACATACACCGTAAATGCTTGTGTTGTACAGTAAAGCTTTATCATACTGTTGTATGGAACGCCATTTAAACCAAAACCTTGGTATCTATATGATACCTCAGATAACTGGGGTTTTACTGGCAGCTATCTGGGGGTTTTCTGGACGAAACTCTCAATTGCATCAGGTATTAAGAGTTATCTTGGTAACTGGTGGTTTGCTGTCAGCTTTCACATAGGAACCTAATTAAACCCCTTCTACCTACAGATATTGTAGTCCCGTTCGGGGCCCGGGTGGCGACTAGGCCCGCAGCAGAGCCTAGCTTGTCGTGAGAGGCGACTAAGGGTATTGGGATTCTGACGTTGGGTCAGTGTTCAGCCCACAGAGCGATCAAGTGTGTACCCTAAGTGGCTGAATAGGGTGGCCCTCGTCCGCAGGGATTGTCAGGTCTATAATATGGAAACCCTGACGGCCGACCATAGTGGGCCAATGTGTGAGGAGAGTGCCACGCTTCATGCACGTAAAATTCCCTCTGTGGACCGCCAAGTAGTGCACTACATAGGCTTAATTTTCAGTCCCTACCCACTTCTCCCTTTTCCAGTGGTTTTTCAAAATTTGCAGTTCCTTTGCTTTCCACCCCAACCCCATGTTTCATTTATCATCCTCATTTCATGTTCATTTTATCATCTTTTAAATGTTCATCGCCTGTAAATAACCTATTTAGCGTTGCACGGGCGTAAAACACCAACTCATTCACTCACTCACTGACATATATTTTAAGTTCATGCTATTTTTAAACTCTTTGAAAGCAGAATTTATCAATGTAAAGATGAAAACTATCGATTCTTCAAGAACGAATACAAAGCTCAGCTTCCAATAAATTATTTTTGAAAACTCTTAATAGCAAGAGTTTTTGTGGTATCCATGGGATAGCTGATAGGAACCCTCAGTTACCTGAAATAACTCTCCATACCTGATGTAATTAAGAGTTTCGCTCTGAAAACCCCCAGATAGTTGCCAGTAAACCCCAAGTTATCTGAGGTATCCTATAGTTACCATGGTTTTGGTTAAAATGGCGTGCCATACTGTTGTATATGTACAGATCAATTTCAGCCCGAGAAATGCGTTCATGCCTCAGCCTCAGCAATTCTAGATATAACAGTGAAATCTGGTATATGGAGGATTATTTCACATTATATATAAAGCACTTCACAAATCTCATATTAGTGGAAGAAATGTTGATACACTATCATTTTCTGATAGCCAGCTTTTGAGAAAATACACATTTATTTAAATTTTGTAAAAGTGTTCTTGGTGTGCGCAAAACAGTTTTTGCTCATGAACCTCCACTTTCTTTTTATCGACAATATTATGTGTTCAATAAAATATACAGTTTTACAATTTATCATGAAATGTCATTTTATATATCCCATTATCACATCGGTAGAATGCCAGGACCATCGGTAGAAAACCAGGACACATCTTTAGAAAACCAGGACCATATTTTTTTTTAAATGATCGAAAAATCAAAAATACGCCATTTGTAATGAAAAGTGATATGTCTTTAAAAATGTCCGACAATTTAGAATATGGAGCATAATTTTCAGCCCAGTGAATGGTAATTAAAAACAGATATTCATGATTATCTGAAAAAAGGGAAATTGTCTCTTGCTGGAAAAAATAAACAATACCCTTACTGTAATTTTATGTACATACTTAAAACAAAATAATGTAAATTAAATTAGTTTGTTTATAAGTGCCATAATAGCCGGGTATCATTGTTTGGAAAAAATCGTCTGCCAGGTTTGTTTTTTTATCATCACATTGGTAGAAATCTAGGACATCGGTAGAAAACGAGCAGAAACATCGGTAGAAAACATGTTGTCGCAGGACAAGTATAACGACCGTGATTAGTTGTTATTCAGATCATGATGCACTCGAATTATCTAAACAAAAAAGTGTGTTGAAAACAGCAAATTTCAACGAAAGCAGGACAATTTCCTTAAACGTAGTTTTATAGTTAACCGATTGGCATGACAACCAAACCTAAATGGCAAATAGCTTATCATTTTCTTTAAGCCCTATAGTCGTTCTTTGCATGTTTCAGCAACGAAAAACATCCTGTTTGCTCAGTTTTATGTTCATGGTAAATCTTGGGCAGAAAAAATGTTCTTAATGTCACTCTTCTTCTCCTCCTTCCGCTCCAGCTTACATTTATAGCACGATGCTCATACATGTATTGTTAACGTTTCACAACTTCGTTTGAAATTTTCTTACACTGGACTTAAATGCCGGTATTTTAATTTTAGTATCATACACGTCAGTGTGAACTTTTAATAAATTGTTTATTTTCTTTCTTTTTTAGAGAAAACTGTGTTTGAAGTGTTACCTCTGATAGATGAATATCTTGCTGAAGATGCTCGTCTACGTGCTGATAAGTTTATATTCGATGTAAAAGGACCAACGATTAAGCTTTTACCTTCAAAACAGCTAGTGGATCAGTTATCAACGGCGGAAACATACAAGTTAGAGAAATACCTGGCTGTTTTAATTGAAGAAGCATCGTGTAGGCGACTTTCTAATCTTGAATCAAATCAGAGCTTCAATGCTCTTTCTGACAAGACGAAACGCAAAATCTTTGAAAAGAAAGTTAGACTTACTGAGCAAAAGTATTTGGAAACTCATATAAAAAGTCCTTGGAGTGAAAAGGCACGAGAAGACGTGAAGTTCTCTGAATGGTTTGAATCTGGCTGTTTATCAGATTTATAAATAAACTGTACCTCAATTCTGTAAAATTTGACAATTAAAGAACTCTTATTTGTTTGTCCCCGCCGTAACTATTTTAAAATATGGTCTCCGTCCGTCCGTGCATTCGTCCGTTACACATTTGTGGACACAACTCCTTTGAAACCGTTGAACGGATTTTGCATTTGAACTCAAGGAATCTTACAAGAGAATGAAGCGGAGCGCCTCTGATGAGTCTTGAATAGACGAAACGCGCGTCAGGCGTAGCAAAATTTATTGTCTGGAACTTTGTTGTCATTTCTATTTCGAACACACGTGAAGGTTTGCACTGCTGGTGGAGTTTTAATTCCCCGAGGTTAGCCCGCTCCGGCACCAACACTTTGTGTTGGAGAACACATCAGAGCTTTAAATTATCAGTTAAAATTTCAAAATTATCTAAAACCTAAGGTTCTTCCTACCCCAGACATAGGTTGATCATCTTTGTAATAATTTGGTTCCCAAGTTTGGTATTTTTGGTTTTATTGTTCTATGCTCTTCATAATCATATAGTGTTTGGCATTTTCAATATTTTTGGTAGAGCGCCTCTGATGAGTCTTGAATAGACGAAACGCGCGTCAGGCGTAGCAACATGTATTGTCTGGAACTTTGTTGTCATTTTTATTTATTAGACACTTATACCAATGGACAAAAAAGATACCGACTTGAAGTTTTCTGAATGTTTTATTTAATGGTTACATATTTACAACTGATTCTATGAACAAGAGGCTCCCAGGAGCCTGAATCGCTCACCTGACATATGTGCCTGAAGTAAAGGTTATTAGGCAAAATCTATTTAACGTTGAAAGAGTCATAAGATTAATAAGGGGGTCATCTGACAATATGGTTGATCTTAAGGTGCTGATCACTTTTGTTCTCAATCAAAATCTAAAACTCTGTCACTCTAATTGAGTTATTAGCAAAAAAATGCAGTTTAACCTAATTTTCCATTTTTAGCCACAGCGGCCATGTTTTACAACCAATAAAAAATCCCCACATCAGTTTCATACACCTAATGCTAATAAACAAGTTTACTAAGTTTGGTTCCAAAAGGACTTAAAGTGTCAGAGGAGTTAACGTGTTCAATGTAATGAGGAAATGCTGTTAAAATGATCAATTTTGACGTTCTAAGGGCAATAACTCCTAAAAGGAAAGGTCCTACAACTTTGACCATGTTGCATATTTTGTAGATCTTGATGTGCTTAACAATCTGCAATTTGAATTTCTCAAATATCTTGTATAGTTTTCAAGATATTGAGCTAAACAGGTGCAAAATTTGCAAAATATCCACAAAAAGGGCAATAACTCCTACATGGGTTGTTGGAGTTTCTTCAAAATTTCAGAGCTGGTAGATCTTGAGGTGCTAATCACTTTTACCGTGGCCAGAATTTTGATATCTGTAGCCGTTTTTGAGTTATTTGCAAAAAACTGCATTTTACCCCTATGTTCTATTTTTAGCCATGGCGGCCATGTTTACTACCAATCAAAAATCCCCACATCAGTTCTAAGCACCGAATGCTAATGAACAACCATACCAAGTTTGGTTGCAATTGGACTTAATGTGTCAGAGGAGTTAACCTTTGAAAAAGTTTACGGACGGACGACGGACGGAAGGTCGATGGACGCCAAGTGATGACAATAGCTCACATGACCCTTTGGGTCAGGTTAGCTAATAATAGAGAATTATCATATTATTTCTTTTAATTAGTACTGTAATTACACACCTTTTAAATTAATTTACCGATGCTTTGAAACGGTCCCGCATTTAGAATGCTTTGCCAGACTGTAACGGTCAATACCTAAAATCTAACTCAGTTATTAAGTATCATTTGAAAAATGAAACATGATATTTTATGTTAATTTGTCTAATATCTCTTCCCTCTGATGGTCTTAAATTTACCGTTCTTTTGTTTTCCACCCTGTCCCATGTTTTTCATCATCACTTCATGCATGTTCATAATGTCATGATTTACATGCTCATCGTCAATATATGAACTATGTCTGAATTAAAACTAAGATTTTCTGTCGACGGACCGTGTCCTCGTTTTCTCTTTAATTTCTTGAGCACGAAAGTTTTCTGTGCATTTATTTTTAAAATTATACACTGTTTATTTTTTTTCTGAAATGATACAGAGACGCGCTAACCAAAAATGATAATGTGCTAAACTAGATTGCTATGATTACAGTGGCTTGATCTAGGTAAGTTGGGAATGAATCCTGTTTTCGCTTTAAGACATCCAGTTTGACTCATATCGTCGATGTCATAACCAACATGATGATTTCTCTGCTACCTCATCTAAATGTATCATTTCACCTACATGTACATGATTTTTTGGTATGATTTAGTTGTCTTACGGCAGACATTCTTACTAAATAAACCACTTTCTCATATTGCCATGTATTTTCACAGTATGCAACGTAAAAGGTTCCTTTGTTAACAATAAAAAAAAAAAAAAAAAAAAAAAAATGCACCACATAGGCAAAATTATCCGGCATTAACAACTACTTCGCTTTCCTGTAATTGGCTTAAATTTACTGTTATTTGGTTCCTACCCTGCCCCATGTTTTTCATCATCATTTCACGCTGAGAGTGTCATCATTTTCATATATATTTATCACCAATATATGACCTAATAGTATCACGCACTTAATCATTCAACTCCATTGTATAAGACGAATTTATACTTGGTACTGTATTATGCCTGTGTCATGTTTTTATTGACAATCCCAAAGTTACCAAGTGCTTTCATCTTTTGTGTCTTCTTTAATCCCTTCATTTCAACTATTTCAGAATCTTACGAAAGTCTGTCATTTCTCTATCTGTACCTTCCTTGCTTCAAAGCGACTTAACAACCAAAAAAAAGATATGAGCCATGGATCCTATCATACCGCATAACTTGCATGCTGGGTCCTGGACAGGTCCCTGAAGATGAAACTTTGTGGATGATGATTAGGTATCGCAAACTGAACGTAGAAGAAATGATATTCTAAGCCGGTCCATCCTCAAGAACTATCCCCCTAAAATAATGCTAAATTAAGTACGACCAATTCCGATAAATCTGTGCATTTCTCACCCTTCTCTTACATGTAACCTGTTGTTTTCAAATGGAGTACCTTTGGTTCATTTAAATCTGCATTAAAATGTCTTTTCAAAACATTATCAATAATTTTAAAAAATCAATAGTTTACCGATACATTAAATTTAAATTATTTAAGAAATTTTGCACGAATGTTTGAAAGAATGACAGAAACTTTATAAAACAATAATACTGTATTGTGTTAAGTATCTTTACGAGATCCGAATGCACTATTAAAGGTAGAATTAACAGACTACGGAAAATATGAGAAACACACAAATTTATTGGGATCTGTTGTATTGAATTCAGCATGATTTTCAGTTTGGTACGTTGTACAGGGTGAATTAAATTCACGTGATCAAGCCTGGCGGTGATTTCCATCTTTTCAAGGCTCCGTGATTTTCCAGTTCTACACGTACATGCACCCGCAATCTTCTTACTTCTTCTATCTCTTCTTACCTTCTTTTTTTACCAAGTTTCTCTTCTAGATGGCCTATCTTCTTGTGCAAATATTTGAATACTGTCCTTAAGTTCCAAAATGTTCTCTGTTTGTTCTCCATGTAAAATGTTGTTCTTTATTACAACGTATTACTATGTATGCAGATTGAGTCTATAATTATACTTATCATATGTTTACTGTTCATTTCATAGAAAACAATGCTTGTCTTGAAAAGACAATGTAAGACACATGAATCTAATTACAGAAAATGAAACATTGAAATGTGAAAGAAGCAAAGCAATAACAAACCTAACCTGAAATCTTGGTCAATAACCTAAGCGAATATGAAGATATGGAGATTTTTACCCAGGATTCCTGGTTATAACAAACGCCGAAAAGGCGAAGACAAAATCAGTAGACTTGAAAGACAAGACAAAACACACACCATAACAAAAAAATAAAATGATAAACGACAACCCCACACACATACCCCCCCCCCCCCCCCCCAAAAAAAAAAAACCCAAACAAAAACAAACTATAGAAATGAAATGAACCCACTAGTTATTGGCAACATAAACTTGAGTCGAAACTAGACTGAGTAATCAAACTCAGGTGTTTCGGAGTGGAATGCAGTTTCTGCTTGTTAAAACACACCGGTCACGTTGCGAAAGATCAATATAGTGTAAGTTAAATCTGGTCAAACCCTGTATGACTAACCGATATCTGTACTCATCTGTTGATGCACACATGTTATCTTTAAATTTTCCTAACTGACTAAAACAACCGAGAAGCAACATAACAAAAATGATACGAACGGAATATTACTACACAAAAATGAGAATTTAACTAGCATGGGAAAGTTGAAGCAACCACGCTGTACAAAGTCGGTTCTTTCTTGACTTCATAAGCAAGTTGATTTAGCAGTCGCTACATAAAACGGCACCCTGAACTCTTTTTAAATAATGATTCGTGGCTGCATTCACATTGTATACAGAAGTTAATATATTGTCAAACAATCCTTAAATTGCATTAAAATCTGTCCAGTATTTTATGAGTACTTAGCGTGACGGACAAACGGACAGGCACAGTCGCGTTTAGGTGGGGACAAAAACAAACACCAAGAGGCTCATATGAGCGTGTAACCTGTCTTCAATGACTGATAGAATGAAATGATTATTTGTATATTTTGGTCCATCCGATGGGTAAAGCTCCTATGAGGAATCACCATACAACTGCAACCTATGTAGGCTTTTGTAGGGCACATATAGTGAGACTTTTTTTTGAGCAAAGCGTCCTGACGCAATGTCAGGTTTCTGAGCGCTTTAACGACAAGCTTAGCTCTGCTGTGGACCTATTTGCCATCCGGATCCCGCGCAGGGGCGAAACTTTTGTATAAATCTTATTGGACAGAAGATATGAGCAAGCAACAGTCTTTTTTCTTTCAACAACATCTTTAATTCTATATGCCAAAACAGGAAAATATGATTTTTCACCTTTAAAGGACCATAATCCCTATAAAAGGTCATTTGACAACTTAGATAATGGAGACAGACTTTTGTTGAGATTTTGATGCTGAAGAAAGAAAGTTGCCTCAAATTTTCTCTGCTTCGATACTTTTAGATTTATCATCCCATATCTGTAGTATTTCCCCTTGTTATATTATTGTTATCGGTGTCCATGTTGTTTGTACGACAGTCACCATTTGGTAGAAAATATCCTGTAGACGAACTGCACAAGGTCTCGAACCAATTCCATAAGGGGTTTCAGAGGAGCAGATTTACAAAGAAGGGTTACTGTTCACTAAACAATCTCGATTTGGTGACTTTCTCTATCTAACATAACCTTAGGAACTTGAGATAAGGGACACAACGGATTCTAGGAAGTCTGCTTCATATTTAGGACTACATCAAGAAATGAATTATCAAGGAAAACTTTCAACAAAGCTCCAAGACAAACGTGATGAATTCAAAATTCGTATCGCCAACTTTCCCTTCTTGTGTAGCAATATTCCACTTCAGCTTATGGAGTTTTCGTATCACAATTGATTCGTTACTCCAAAACTAGCTGGCAATTACATCGATTTCCTTGGCAGAGCAAAACGTTTTTAACAAAAAATGCTTACACAGGTCTATGTTGCTCCTCGGTTGCTGTCTTCACTCAAGAAATTTTACGGTACACACCATGCACTCGTAGACAAATATGGGATTTCTGTCTCTCAGATGAGTGCAGATGTTGGTTTGTTTTGTCTTGATACACTGAATTTGCAATAAGTAGCGCGATGGGTGTACTATAGCAGATGGGAACCCTTTACTCTTCCAGCGCACCTGAGTTCACTTTTGTTACGACTAGAGTTCGCATTGTTGATTTCTGTTTGGTTGATTTTGTGTGTTGTGTTTACTCGTACTGTTTTTGTTCGTGTTTACCGGTTTTGCGTTGACCTTTGGGACCTTTGACCCTCAAATGCCCCCATTCGTGCATCTTTGCTTCTTTAACGAAGAAGGACGATGACGACTTGCGTCAAGTGATGGCAATTGCTCATATATCTTTAAAGATGAATGAATTAAAATATACAAATTAAAGATATCGAAATAAATTAACCGTTTCGAAGCTATTTTTATGATTCCATAAATAAATTATTTAGTCCGCATGAAATATCTCGTGTCTAAAAGGTGCCAAAAGATTTTCACGTCAGTCATTTGATTATTAGTTTGTTTGTTTTGTGCGTATTTAATTTAAACATTACAAAACAAAGAAATGGTGCAAAATATGCACTACCCCCTTCGCTTCAATTCGATTTTCTTCTAATGAATCATGACAATCATCCCATATATACCAGAAGTAGTACTCGTGGTTCTCGTCTATTATTTCTCGGGTGGATAAGTGGATAAGGCCTCTCTGCGCATGCCTGTGACGTCATATCCACTTCCGGTCCGCAATCTTGGATCACGGTGGCCATCTTGCTTCCGGTCGGCAATCTTGGATCACGGTGACCATATTGCTTCCAGTCGGCCATCTTGCTTCCTGTTCTGGTGACGCAACATCCGGTCACTAAGTGGGGGTAATTCCGTATAGTCATCGTACGGTAAAAGGCTTGTAACTAAGTTATTCCTTGACCGATTTCTTTCGGGTTTGTTGCATTGTCTAAAGTATGTCAATGTCTCTTTGATGATTGTCTTTGTGGTCTTCAGTGGTCATTAGAGGCTTGACCAGTAGATGACCATTTCCTATTTCTTATCAAAGGTGGGGTTGTCGTATATCGTTGGAAAGGTAGCAAGGTGTAGTTGCCATTTCTGAGTTGTTTGAGTCGGTAGTGGTCAGTGGTCAGTCAGGGCTTGACCATTAGGTTATCCCTTTTTTACCTCACCTGGCCAAAGGTCATGTTAGCTATTGCCATCACTTGGCGTCCGTCGTCGTCGTCGTCGTTAACTTTTCTTCAAACTTCTTCTCCTCTGAAACGGCTGAATAGATTCAGACCGAAAAACATGGCCGCCGTTGCTAAAAATAGACCAGGGGGATCAAACTACTGTTTTTGGCTTGTAAATCAAAAAGTATAAGAGATAGATAAAATCTGATGCACCCTACTGCTTTAGCATTAAAAGCTCTACAAAAGTCTCTATTTAGTCCAAGTTGTCAGATGACCCCTTATAGGGGTTACAGCCCCTTAAAGGTGAAAAATAGCGTTTTTTCATGTTTTTGCCCTCTAGTATGAAAACTATTGCAGATAGAGAAAAGCTGTTGCTTGCTTAAATGTTCAGCTCATTTAGTTCTACAAAAGTCTCCATAGGGTTGAAGTTGTCAGTTGACCCCATATAGGGGTTACGGCCCCTGAACTAGTGTTTTTTCATGTTTTTGGCCTATGGAATGAAAACTATTGCAGATAGAGAGAAGCTGTTGCTTGCTTAAATGTTCAGCTAATTTAGCTGAACAAAAGTCTCCATAGGGTCGAAGTTGTCAGATGATCCCTTATAGGGGTTACGGCCCCTAAAATGAAGTTTTTTCTTTTTTTGTGCCTATAGAAAGAAAACTATTACAGATAGAGAAAAGCTGTTGCTTGCTTAAATGTTCAGCTCATTTAGCTCTACAAAATTCTCCATAGGGTCGAAGTTGTCAGATGACTCTTTATAGGGGTTACGGCCCCTGAAATAATGTTTTTTCATGTTTTTGGCCTATTGAATGAAAACTTTTGTAGATAGAGAGAAGCTGTTGCTAGCTTAAATGTTCAGCTAATATAGCTGTATAAAAGTCTCCATAGGGTCGAAGTTGTCCGATAACCCCTTAATAGGGGTTACGACCCCTAAAATGATGTTTTTTCATGTTTTTGGTCTATAGAAAGAAAACTAGGGCAGAAGGAGATAAGCTGTTGCTTGCTTAAATGTTCAGCTCATTTAGCTTTACAAAGTCTCCATAGGGTTGAAGTTGTCAGATGACCCCTTATAGGGGTTACGGCCCCTAAAATAACGGTTTTTCGTGTTTTTGGCCTACAGAACGAAAACTATAGTAGATAAAGAAAAAAAAACTATTGCTTGCTTAAATGTTCAGCTCATTTAGCTCTACAAAATATAGGGTTCACATCAAGACCAGGTGAGCGATTTAGGCTCCTGGGAGCCTCTTGTCTTCTTGTTGTATCTTAAGCGTGTAATATGTCATTGTAAAACTTGTGAGGTCTAGTTTTATATTCTTTCTTTTGTGTCAATCTAAGGGAAATAACTCTTGGTTTCTACTGTGTTTTAAGTCTTGTATTTGATACCGTTTTGTAAGGAATTTGCAGGGCTTTGTGGGGTAGGTTTTAAGTACTGGTTTGATCTTTTTATAGGGCGTAAGGGATAACAAATCGATTTTAAGTTTCGATACTTTATTTTGAACACAGTAATAGGTTTCACTCTTCATCGTCGTCTCCTTCACTCTCGTCGTCAGGCCTGAACTGTTTTATTTTCTCATCCAGCAAGTACTTTCTCTTCTCAGTAGCGTATTTCCAAGACTCTTCATACTCATAATCTTCATCGTCCCTCAGTTGTTTTGCCGTTTGTTTAATCTTCCTGTGGAATGGATCTCGTGCCATTTCCATTTGCCACATAATGTTATCCTATCCCTAAGCTCTCTTCACCAACCCTAACCCTAACCCTTTCTCTTTCCATTTCTATTTTTTAACCCTAACCCTAATTCTAACTCTAACTCTAAGTCTCTTTGTCTTTGTTGTCATTGTATTTCTAATCCTAACTCTCTCTTCTCTAACCCTAAACCTTTTTCTTTCCAGTTCTATTTTTAGCCCTTATCCCCATTCTAACTCTAACTCTATTTGCCTTTGTTGTCATTGTTTTTCTAACTCAAACCCTAATTGTCTTTTCTCTAACCCTAACTCTCTCTTCTCTAACCCTTTCTCTTTCTATTTCTTAACCATTTACTCTAACCCTAACCTAAATTCTCCTCTGTTGTGTATAGTATTTCTATTCATGTTCGTACCCTAACCCTAACTCTTCTGCTATGTAGCCTTAACCCTTACTCTTGATCTCTTTAAAAAATAGGAATGCAAAGGCGTAGTATCGGAACGAAAAGAAACCGGTTTGAACTGGTTACAATATATTGGGTTATCAAGTACAAAATAATCTCAATGAAATAGTTAGTTCCGCATGATTACACACGACTTTATTGATGAGATCTGGGGGTGACACAAGTCGCCAACAGATTTAAGACAGGGCCTATGGAAAATTAAAAGAATAAAAAGGTCTGGATTCCCTGCTTGACAAAAGTTGTACAAGTTAACACAGGAAAGGAAAAACACAACTAGAAGAAAAGGGAAGAAGGTAAGGAAACGGCTGGTGCTGCATAAGTGAAAGGGGAGAAGAGGGTAAAACGGCTGCTGCTGCTGCTGCTGCGGAAGTGAAAAAAAGGGGGAGAAGGTCTTAAAACGGCTGCTGCTGCTGCGTAAGTGAAAGGGGAGAGGAGGGTAAAATGGCTGCTGCTGCTGCTGGGTGATCAAATTAGAAAGAAAAGCAGCAAAAGAGCAAGATGAGCAGATGCACAGAGAGGCCTTATCCACTTATCCACCCGAGAAATAATAGACGAGAACTACGAGTACTGCTACTTATACCTTTCTATTTATAATTCGTTTCATGGATGATTTGCCTTTTCAAAACATCCAAATTTATCTCCATTCATTGCGCATCTGCCTCAATATCGAGCTCTGTTGAGGCAGTTTTGTTAAATTGGACAAACACATGCCTTGGATACACTTATTGAAGCATAAGACGGCTCTTTTTGGGAAGAAAAAAAAGAAGATTATTTTAAGTTTTAGAAGGTCTGTTATGCATATATCTGTATATTATTTCTTTTATTAAATTGCAAAATTAATAAGTTCTATGGCGTTAATGCGAAATAATTTCTAAATAAAAAAAATGATCTCAAAAGGGGAGATGCACATCTCTTCAATTCATGTATATCTGTAATCACTGTGTATGATTTCAGAAAAATCAAGTGTTTGGTTTTTTTTTAGATTAAGATAACACAAGCCAGTCATCCATATAGCACGACAGACGGACAGACAGACAGGCAGACGGACAAACGGACTGGTTGAATGGCCCGACTGCTCGACCTGCTTTCCCCTTCGGCATTATAGGATTCCATCCCCTGCATGGACATGATTGAAGATTGTAAACACATTATATCATCTCTGTGTACATTTGTAGGTGTTGCTAAAAGGTGGAACGGAAAACGGAAACGGAATTAGTTACATGTATAGTATCTATATATAATTCGTCTTACAATGCATTTCTCTTTTGTTAAGCAGAAATGGTTTGTAACTACATGTAAATAAATTCCCACAAAACACGTGGCGCTTAGATCTTAGATGTTAAATCTAAAATCGCCTAAAATCTAAAATGTTCCTCATCAACAACAATGTATTTTAAAGCACAAATGAAAAAAATGCTATTGTAACTGTATACCAACATGTTTTACATTTCAATCATTATGCATCTTTTTGCTAGTTGCGATTTTAATTACTTTTAATAGAATACATGTATATGTGATGTATTTTATCCCCTACCGGCGATAATATAAGTCAGCTAAGACCGAAGACTGTTGGCTGTTTTCCATTGTATTTTTTCAATTGCCGTTGTGTCGCGTACACATATCCCTAATCTCTATTGTCTAAAACTGTATATTTTATCCGTCAATATGTCATGCAATTCCAGTTTTTTTTTCTAAATCTTAAGCTTGCATTTTACATCAAGATGTTTAATTCATGTGTCCTCCTCTCCGGAACTGCTTACTCTTCCAGGGCACCTGAGTTCACTCTTGTTTCGACTTGAGTTCGCGTTGTTGATTGATATTCAGTTACTTTGTGTTTCCATGTTTTACATGTTGTCTGTTTTCTCCCGTTCTTGTAGTTATTAACTGGTTTTGTCTCTGCCCTTTCGGACTTTTGACATTCAAATGCCCCATTGGTACCTCTGCTTCTTTCTTTCCCTTCGGACACTGTATTTTGTGCAGTTTTTCTCTCAGAAATAATACGATAATGGCATATTAACAGCCATTTCATATACCTTTTTTACCTACGTCGCCGAAGACGAAAGCAGGTTTAGAAGTCGGGTAAATCCGTCCGTCCGTCCGTTCGTCCGTCCGTCTGTCTGTCCGTCCGTCGCGCTATGGGGTGCCTGTCTTGTGTAATCTGAATCACTAGATCTTTCTGAAATTTTAAATAGTTGTCACAGATATATTGAAGATGTGCACCTTCTCTTTTGGGATAATTTTAAAATTTCGTTTAGAATTCAGGGACCCAAAAGGGGCCAAAAAAGCAATTTCTTAATTTCATAAAAGAAAGGGATGTGTTGATTTTTGGTGTCCCCTCTATTTTAGGGGATATATAGTGACTTTTATATTTGTTTCCACAATAACTTTTGTTTAGGTTGATCAAATAATATGAAACTTTACAGTTATGTTACTTTCCATAAAAGGAAGGATGGGCTTGGTTTTTGGTATCCCTTTTGTCTTCGTTTAGAAATTATTGGCCCTTAAGGGGCCCTAAAGGGGCCAAAAAAGCGACTTTTGAATTTGTTTCTACAATAACTTTTGTTTAAGTTGACCAAATAATATGAAACTTTACAATTATGTTACTTACCATATAAGGAAGGAATGTGTCGATTTTGAGTGTCCCTTCTTTCTTGTTTAGAAATTAGGGGCCATAAAGGTGCCAAAAAAGCTACTTTCATATTTGTTTCCACAATAACTTTTGTTTATGTTGACCAATTGATTATGAAACTTTACAGTTATGTTACCTACCATAAAAGGAAGGATGGGGTCGATTTTTGGTGTAACTCTTTTTTCATTTAAAATAAGGGACCCCAAAAAGGGCTAAAATGACACTTTTATTTGTTTCAACAATAACTTTAGTTCTTGTCGACTGAATAATTTTTGAGGCTTTTTTTCATTGAGAAATGTAACTTTTTAAAATTTATTGGCCGATTTAGAAAACAAAATTTGCAAGTTAATTATTGTCATATATTGGATGCAAATGCATGCATGGAGTTTACATTTTTTCTACCAAACTTTTCTGTTTAGCAATAAGGGGGACCAAAGGGGGGAAATGGAAACTTTATTTTTTTGGTCTTATTTTATTATTAATTTTTTAATTCTTATTAGAAATAAGTATCTTGATTATTTTTTATTTCTAAATATCTATTTTTCAGTATATAATGGGTTGCATGTGACAAGTATGCTTTGTCTGTCCACCATAGGATGCAAAAAACTATTGACTGTCCATATTGGGCTTAGAACGTACAGGGTTCAATGTTTTGCCGTGCGACGCATGTCAAGACATCGACTGGTCTTGTTTTACATAATTATGTTTCATATTATGTGTATGTATATTTTATTTCACCAAAAGGTTAAATAAACGAAATAGTCTTGCCGCGTGGAAAACTGGAAAGAATCTAATTTTAGACATAATTAAAATGAAACTCTCTTTCTATCAGCTGATTACCTAATTATGTAGATTTGTTAAAGATAAAGGTAATAAAAAAAATACTGAACTTGGAGAATCGATCTCAATGCTCAAAAGAAAACACAAAATAAGGAAGACATCCAAGAAAAAAAATGAAAATCGCAATAATAGACTGAATTTATTTTTTGTTATTTCGTCGTTGATCGTTAGAGCCGCGATGGATGTCTTAAAACAAGCAAGAACTGCTTTAAAGTTTTTAAAGAATCAGTAAACTTGTAGTAAAGAGTTTCTAGACAAAGTAATAGACTTAATATAACCATACAGAATTTATAGGGACGAATTAGTAAGTTGAATAACGAAGTCTATACGTTGTTTTAAATAGGTAATATTATATAAAGTCATTTAAATCAAACATTTGCACATCTAACCCGAATAACTTACTGTGTTAATATAAAAGTTAAAAATAGGGCATGTAATGGGACATTAAATGATACCCCGCCACGTTATAATATCAAAAGTTCATAAAATTTGATTTCAAAGTGGCCTCTCTTGAAAACTATTTTTCATATCAAGCTGGAAATTTAACTTGACCTGTATTTTATTGTACTCAATAGCTGTACAAAATATCATTTGAAACCCATGAAGCGTTTTTAAGTTATTGGTCGAAAACTCAAAATTTCATGAAATTTGATTTTTCAAAGTGGCCTATCTCAAAAACTATTTTTTGGATCATGCTGGAAATCAAACTTGACCTGTATTTTATTGTACTAAACAGCTGTGCAAAATATCATTCAAATCCTTTGACGCGTTTTCAAGTTATTGGTTAGAAACTCAAAATTTCATGAAATTTGATTTTTCAAAGTGGCCTATCTCGAAAACTATTTTTTGGATCATGCTGGAAATCGAACTTGACCTGTATTTTATTGTACTAAACAGCTGTGCACAATATCATTCAAATCCTTTGACGCGTTTTCAAGTTATTGGTCGGAAACCTTCGGGGGACGGACAGACGGACAGACGGACGGACGGACGGACAGACACCGAAAAAAACTGAGGGTATAACATAATACCCTGCCACTTCGTGTGGCGGGGTATAAAAACTAATCAATATCTGTATTAAGAATTAGGAACGGAAACAATAGTAGACAAATTAATTTGGAATTCCTTCTTTCCGTTTTCGTTTTCCGTTCCACCTTTAAGCAACGCCCATTGTAAATGACATGACAATGAAATATCTTTATTGGTATATCATCCAGGTATTATTCATTTAAACACACATTTATAACAGAAAATTGTTATCAATATGTATGGGGATTACCTTTTTAAAACGAAAGTAAATAAAATAGATCGAGACAATTTCTAGTGGTAGACCAAGGACGCCAGAATAATGGAGGATACTCCTGCAAGTTGTTCATACCAGGCCGATGAGGCAGTTCTTTATTCAAAACCTCAGAACCAACTTGAGGTTGAAAACGATAAAAGTCAAGTTGACTGCATATTGGACAAATCTAATAATGAATTAGACGCTTATAGTGAAACGAAAGAGGAGGATGTTGATGGAGCCAGTTCCGAAGAAAGGCGACCGCTTATTCTGGACGAGGGAGATAAACATGAGTTGAATAATACTCCAGATGTACAGTTTAGTGCTGCCGGGCAAACTGAAAGTGAAATTAAAACCCAAACTGACGATCCAGTCTCACCTAAACCAGGAACAGTTCGTATGCATGTAGAAGCCATTGAAGGCACAAACGTCAAACTAGTACCAAAACCGAAATCGAGACCCGAATTAGATCCTATAAACAAATTTGTTCCCCAGGCAAGCCGGCCGGTGCAACCAAAAACCATAGGTGCATGTAGAGATATTGATGAACCATCAAATCCCAATCAGAGAGGCAGAACTGCTAACAACGAGCTGGCAATCCCAGTACAGCCAACAACCAATGGTAGAGATGAACCATCAAATAACTATCGGGGAGAAACAACTGCTGACAACCAACATAATTTTTCTTGGGAATTTATAAGTGAATTACGATCTCTTAGTAAGGGAACTTTCACTCTTTTAATTGTGATTATTATTGGTATTGCAGTTTTAGTTGGTGCAGTGTCTGCTGTTGTTACTAGTCAGTTTATGGAAAACAAGTTAAAGGTAGGTAAAAAGTAGAACGTTAATCATGCATGCTTAATTTTCTCATGCTACATTTAGTCAATCTATTTTTAAAGCCCTTGGCTCATACAAGTTCAATAATATTTTTCTTCAATGTCTCAATGACTTAAGGTAACAACTGTTACAAAACTAACAAACTGGAATGATCACTCAAATTTCCAAGTTGAAAAGACAAAACAAAAGGCTTTGGAGAAATTGAAGACCACATTGGACATGTCTTGGTACAGAAATTTCAGAGAAATAGTCCCCTAGATAGTCACTTACGTTAGATTTCTTTAAACCTTATACCGGTAAGCAACATCAGTTTTTTTTTTCGTTTTACAGTGCAATAGTACAGTGCATCAGTACAGCCTCAGTACAGATAGTCAAGAAGAAGAGTCAGTTCCAGGTACTTCTATAATATGTTCCATACTTTCTACCTATAAAGATTATTTTTTTTCATATTTTTTCATATATATTTGGTAGATGGATTCCTTCAATACATCCTCCAGAATTGGAGATTAAAGAGACCACCGAATCAAATTGCTTCACGTCTTTCTTGGATTTGCACCTCGAATTTGACCCAGGTGGCCATCTCAGTACAAAAATTTACGATAAACGAGACGATTTTAATTTTCAAATGAATAATTTTCCTAATCTACAGAGCAATATACCTACTTCCCCTGCATACGGTGTTTATATTTCACAACTTATTCGATATGCCAGAGCTTGCACACATTTCACAGATTTTTTTTATCAAACACCGATTTCTTCGTGACCAACTTTTGGAGCAGGCCTTTAAATTATTGTACGATCCCCAAAAAAATTCTTTCTTCGTTATCAGCCACTAGTAGAAAAGTTCAAAATTGAGTTAAAGATATGGTAGTTAATTGTTTTAATTAGTGTTTGACTGGTCTGCTGTACTGAGATGATCACCTCAATATCCCTATTGTGTCTCACAACTATGTTGTGTTCTATGGTCATTACCGGATCCTAAGATTGCAATGGGAGAGGGAGGTTTGGCGCCATAAAACCTGGTTTAACCCACCATTTCGTTTGAAATGCCTGTACCAAGTCAGGACCATTGCGATCCACCAATTCTCCGGTATGACTGATTCGTTTTTGTCATTTTCTCTGGACTATGAGATTGATCATTCAAGTTCGGTAGTTTTGTTATTACCTTTATTCAATTTGTTGGTCTGCCCATTTTGTCCGCCCTACTTAGGGCTGAAGTAGTTATGAAGCAAGCTTAGGGGGCGACCATTCCATCTTTATGGGGAGGATGATTTAGTGAAATTTGGAACAAAAAGGCAGGATGCCAAAAATTAGAAAATTAAAAAGCAGGATAATGCTTATGGTTAAAAAACTTTATTTTAAATCCAGGCTCCGATTGATTCTAAAATTATAAGACAGGATGACGAAAGTATTCATAGCCCCCCCCCCCCTTAAAGCAAATAGTCGTCCCCTAAGTTTGAACATTCAATGTGTCATATAAGAAATGAAGAGATTGGAGACAACATACACATTCAAGTAGAGTATGTACAAAAATGCACATAAAATACAGACAACAGTGCGACGAGTGTGCTATAACTCACCCGGAGCACCTAAGTTTAATCTCGTTACGACTGGAGTTTACGTTTCTATTCAGTTGTTTTTGTGTTTTTGTGTTTCTTCGTGCTGGTCTCGTTCGTGTTAAGGGACCGACCATTTAACTTGAAAGGGGGGCCTTGTTTTTATCCAAAAAATGTTTTTAAAAATTATTTTTGATAAAAAAATATTTTTGCAGCAGAGGATAAGAAAAAAAATGTTCTGAAGGAGGATTTCTGCTATATAAAATAATATGCTATAATACTGAAAAAATATTCTGTCGCGACACCTTCATAAAATAAATATGTATAAATTAAAACCAAGACCCCCCTTTCAAGTTAAATGGTCCGTCCCTTACTAGTTTTGTCTTTCCCCTTTCAATGTATACCATTCTTTTATTTTATTTCTTTATGTTTGTTTTTTACAGTTGGATTTAGCTTTTATCCATTGGAGAATTCATTCAACATTAGTATACTATTGACAAAGCATAGAAACATTTCTATATACAGACAAAACTATGATAAATCAAAATTTGAGCTGTACAGTTGCCCAGAAACTACCCAAACATCCATACTGTGTACTGATAAAAGCAATTGTGTACCAGTCCAACGCTATGAGACGGACAGATATTTGGTAAAAGAATTTGAGTATACAATTGATACATGTACGAAATCAACGTGGGATGTCATTTTTAAGATCAAATAATTTTATGGTCTAACCATTTGCAAAAAAATTAAAACAGCCGGAGGGTCAACAATGAAACTGAAAAAAAATTCAAACTTTTAGTTCACATGGTTTAGGCATCGACCATTTAACTTGAAATGGAAGGCTTAAATTGTTCTGTTTTTTTAAATATTTTGGCAACATATATAGGTTAAAAAAAAATGGAAGAAGTATTTATACCATATAAAATAAAAGAACAAGCACCGTTCAAGTTAAAAGGTCCCTTATTTTCTTTGACATATAATGCAGAGCTCTGCATGTAATGGTCTTTTCTTAATCTATTTAGAGATTTTCTGAATTATCGTCGGTGCCAAATTTGGCTTTTCTGTTCGAGCGTTTTCGGTTTGAGTACTTTTCCTTTAATTCTTTTGGTTTTGACCTTCCTATGTTTTGACTCAATGCTCAGCGGACGAAACGTTACTTATTCAAATATGCATAATTTACCGTGTTTAGCTCACCTGACCGTTGTCCGTCCGTCGTCTGTCGTCCATCCGTCGTCCGTCCGTCATCCGTAAACGTTTTAAAACGTTAACACCTCTGACACCATAAGTCCAATTGAAACCAAACTTGGTATGGTTGTTCATTAGCATTCGGTGCTTAGATTTGATGTGGGGATTTTTGATTCGTCGTATAATATGGCCGCCGTGGCTAAAATAGAACATAGGGGTAAATTGCAGTTTTTTTTGCAAATAACTCCAAAACGGCTACAGATATCAAAATTCTGGCTAAGTAGAAGTAATCAACACCTCACGATCTACCAACCCTGAAATTTTGAAGAAAATTCAACAACCCATGTAGGAGTTAGTGCCCTTTTTGTGGATGTTTTGCAAATTTTGCACCTGCTCACCTCAATATCTTGAAAACTATACAAGATATTTGAGAAAATTATACTGCATATTGTTAAGCACATCAAGATCTACAAAATATGTATAGGGTCAACGTTGTAGGACCTTTCCTTTTAGGAGTAATGCCCTTAGAACGTCAAAATTGAGCATTTTAACAGCATTGTCTCATTACATATTAAACTCCTCTGACACTTTACGTCCAATTGAAACCAAACTTAATATAGTTGTTTATTAGTATAAGGTGTATAGAACTAATGGGGGAATTTTTGATTGGTCGTAAAACATGGCCGCTGTGGCTAAAAATATAACATAGGGGTAAATGGCAGTTTCTTGCAAATAAATAAAAAACGGTGACAGGTTTTTCAAATTTTAATTGGGAACAAAAGTGATAAGCACCTTAAGATCTACCAGCTCTGAAATTTTGAAGAAAATCCAACAATCTATGTAGGAGTTATTGGCCTTTTTTGTGGATTTTTTGCATATTTTGCACCTGTTTTAGCTCAATATCTTGAAAACTATACAAGGTATTTAAGAAAATTAAACTGCATATTGTTAAACACATGAGGTGCGAGGTTAAAATGATAAACATCTCAAGATCTATCCACCATGAAATTTTGAAGAAGTTCCAACAACCCATGTAGGAGATATTGCCCTTTTTCTTGATATTTTATGAATTTTGCACCTTTAAAGTTCAATATCTTAAAACCTAAACAAGATATTTTAAAGATTTAAATCGCATATTCTTTAACACATCATGATCTACAACATTTGTATTTAGGCCAACATTGTAGGATCATTCCTTTTAGGAGTTATTCCCCTTAGAACGTCAAAATTGTCAATTTTCATAGCTTTTCCACGTTACATTTAACACGTTAACTCCTCTGACACTTTAGGTCCAATTGGAACCAAACTTGGTATAAATATTTATTATCAGATGTATAGAACTAAAGTGGGGATGATTGTTTGTAAAACATGGCCGCCATGGCTAAAAATAGAACATAGGGGTGAATTGCAGTTTTTTTTGTGCAAATATCCCTAAAGTGGTGACAGAATTTTAAATTCTGATATAGAACAAAAGTGGTTTGCACCTCAAGATGCACCTGCCCTGAAATTTTGGAGAATATCCAACAACCCATGTAAGAGTAACTGCCATTTTCCTTGATTTTTAAAAAAGTTTGCACCTATTTAATTAATCTTAATATCTTGAAAACTATATGAGATAATTAAGAAATTAAAATTGCATATTGCTGAGCACATCATAATCTACAAAATATTGTTAACCCTAAAGGGGGGTGGTAGCAATAGCGCGAGCCGGCACTGGTTTAGTACGTCACCTTGGTTTGTGACTTGGTTATGGTTTTGTTTGTCACTGGTTACGTGACCGTCACTGGTTACGTGATCGTCACTGGTTACATGACCGTCACTGGTTACGTGATCGTCACTGGTTGCGTGACTTTGGTTTACAATGGTTATAAGTATCACAGGACACTGGTGGCATGACAAAACAGGAATATTGGTAAATAATCAATTCAGATAAACCATTTAACATTTAATGCTCAAAGTTATAATAAAAATATAAATCAAATCAAATCAAATCAAACTTTTATTGTCTTTAAACTTATACAAGTTTGTGACACAAAACATAATATATACACAAATAACCCACAAATATAGACATATTCACTATATTTAAAATATATTTAAATAAACTAAACTAAGAGTCTCCCATCTTCAGTTCAATTGATCTTTTAAGGAAGGAGGCTAGTTTATTTGTTATTGATGGTGTTGATGGGTTTAAAATTAACTTAAGTTTTAATAAATCATTTTTTATATCAAAATCAGGAATATTTTCTTTATAATTATTTATAAACAGATTTCTAATAGTATCATTCTTTTTGCAATTTAAAATAAAATGAGCTTCATCCTCTACTATATTACAAACATTACATAGTCTATTTTCTCTAGGAATTTTAAGATGTCTTCCTTTTTCAATAAGCAAGTTATGGTCACTTATTCTATATTTTGTAATTAATTTTCTGTATTCTGGATTTGGTATATTAAGATAATTTTCTATTTCAAGATCAGAATTGTCTTTTATGTTCTTATAAATGAAAAGTTTATTCTTTTCAGTAATATTTTCTAATGTATTGTTAGTTAAATCTAAATAATAATTTTTCATGTAGTTCTTAATATTATATTTTTGAGTTTTATCTCCTGTATCTAGGTTAATTTCTAATGATTCAACTTATAATTCATTCTTAAAGCCCTCAAAGTTATATGTAAATAAATATCCAAGTCCCCCCTTTTAGTAACAATTGCCGACCGTGTGAATTATGTTAGATTTACTACGGCTGTAGTAAATATTACGTCACTCCATCTCCATAAATGGTAAGAGGTTCCTTAAGGTTATCAAAGGTGGTTTAATGGTTTGACAGCTATATCCCCTCAGGTAGTGGTAGTCTTAGAGGCACAGAAACGATGTTATCTCGCTGAGGGTCAGTCCAAGTCTGACGTCATTTCGACGCTCCGTGGTATTTATATAAAAAGGAAGTACCACCGACCACCGTGGGACAGCCGGGGCCTCTCCGTGGTACATTTCTGGTCTTCTGGTTGGTTGGTCGTAGGTTACATCGTGACCCGGAAGTACTAATCGTAAACATGGTCGGCAAAGTGAAAGTACAAAACGTACTTGGAATACATGGGAATAAAAGGGGAATATGGGCTTACAACAACCTTACACAAAGGGGAAATCAACCCAGTTACAATGAATACCCTTAGCCTGACCTGGTCAACAAATAAGAGGGACGAGCAAGGTGTACGTTTATCAAAATAAAGCACAACCGGCGGCCTGGGGCTGACCGTCGTTTGCATGGGCAAAACAATGGAACGAACTCTGAATTTAACCTTACAAAACGTTTCCCAAGAAATACACACACATAGTAATAATAACAACAATAACAAATACTTCATATAATGTCCATATCGCGAGTGACTGGCAGTAAAGCGCAAACACATAGAAAATAACAAAGAGTGTTTACTGACAGTCAGAAATAAACATCATTACAAACCTACAGCTTACACCCTAGCCGTGACATAGCCCCCCACCCAGGAAGAGTTCGTCCCGAACTTAAAAAAAAGGAACACCTACCTAACCAAATCCTACCTAACACCTTAACGGATATAAACGGTATCTTCATCTGTTCTATGGTTATCTCAAGGGTTTACTATGGTTATCCAAATGGTAACTATACTGGTTATTACACGGTTCCACAGGTTATCTTGGGTAGCAAGATATCAACGTAAAAGCTTGGTATCTTTGGTAGCAAGATGTTAAATGATGATAATGGTTATCAATGGTTATACAGGGCAGGTTATCTTTGGTAGCAAGATACCAACGTAAAAGCTTGGTATATTTGGCAAGATATAAAACACTGGTTATGCATGGTTATAAGTGTATCTTTGGTAGTAAGATACCAACGTAAAAGCTTGGTACAGTATGGTTGAAGAAATGGCTCGACTTCCACTGTCGTCACCGTAGCTTATAATAAAATCTCTAACACCGTTAGGAAATGTATAAGCTTGTCAAACAAAAAATACAGAAAAATAAAAATAGTATTTGCAAATACAGGTTACTCGTCACCAGGCAGTAATACTCTCTTAGTACTCCATAAAGACACGTCAGCAACTGCATCTACAAATATGGTATAATATTTACTCATGAAGATTATCACCCGTCACCGGACCTATACCCTCTTGGTATTCCGCAAAGACACGTCAGTGAGTCTTCTGACTGAGAAATATTGGTGGATAAAAATTAAGGTCTTCAACCACAAGGTTCAATTCAATGGTTATCAAGGTTAATGGAATTTATTCATTGGTCACATGAATAAATAGACGTCAGGTTTGGTAGGACATCCAATGGTAATTACATGGTATAAGACAAGGTTCAATACTAGTTATCACTGTAAAATTTAAACTTCAATGTATAACACAAAGGTAAACATTATGTATTCATAATCACTGAATACATCTACTCAAATCTCATGGGACATTCTTTTCGCTTATGTCCCTTTAAACCACAGAGAAAACAGTTTTGATTTCTCTTATTACATTGGTCATTTCTAATATCGTCTGGTAGATCACTGCTCTGTGATCTCATTAAGGACCTCTTTTGGTTTGACTTTCTCTGAAATACCTCAAATTTAATAGCCAAAGGTAATAACTCATCTATATTATCAATATTGGACTGGAATAATGCCCACTCAAGGTTGTGGTCATTTAGAGATTCTCTAAATGCTTTGCAAGCAATACTGTCTTGCACATCAGAAGGAGCTTTTGGGTAAGCAAGACGTACAAGTCTTCTAATATCATATGCCAAATCTTGTAATGGTTCCCCCTGTTTGCGAGTTCTGGCTTCTATCTGCAACATGTATACCTCAGTTTGGTTATCTGGTAGAAAATACTTGGTTAAAATCTGTAACAACTGGTTATAGGTAGGAGGATTACTTATATCTATGTTCCCCAAAACTGACAAGGCAGTTCCTTGCATACAGGCAATTAATTGAAGTGCTTTGGTTTGGTCTGACCAACTATTAAGGTGGGCTACTGCTTCAAAATGGAGGCAATAATCTGCCCAGCTTCCTGACCCGTCAAAATAGTTAGGTTTGGTGTAGCCATGTTTGACATGTTGGTTTTCTACTGGTCTAAAATTTGGTACATCAGAGGGGATGGTTGTCGGACTGGTGAGACTTGGATTATCTGGACTAATTGGACTAGTTGGACTACCACTACCAGGGATACAGCTGTTCTGGGTATTTCTATTTGGTGCATCAGATGTAAACCTATCTCGTCTAAATCTATGGTAACTTATAAACAAATTGTCCATTTGGTCTCCCAACTTCATGGTTAAATCAAATAACTGCTTAATCTGCTCATCTGTCTCTCTGGTATTTTGTTCTAAACTGGTCATATGGTCAATAACCAATTTTCTCAGCTCTTGGTTTTCAAACATGAACTCATTATAAAATCTCTGGTTATTTATATTATGGTCATCATGGTTATCTATGTTGCTCTGGTTATCATGGTTATTACTGGTGCTCGTGGCTGACTGGTTAGAATATGGAGAATCTGGTCTACTATGGTTACTCATATTTGAGCTAAATATAAATACAAAATTTAGTAAATGAATATAAATATAAGTTTTCTGGAAAATAATTTCCTGGGTTTATCCCACCGCCGGACACCAAATGTTAACCCTAAAGGGGGGTGGTAGCAATAGCGCGAGCCGGCACTGGTTTAGTACGTCACCTTGGTTTGTGACTTGGTTATGGTTTTGTTTGTCACTGGTTACGTGACCGTCACTGGTTACGTGATCGTCACTGGTTACATGACCGTCACTGGTTACGTGATCGTCACTGGTTGCGTGACTTTGGTTTACAATGGTTATAAGTATCACAGGACACTGGTGGCATGACAAAACAGGAATATTGGTAAATAATCAATTCAGATAAACCATTTAACATTTAATGCTCAAAGTTATAATAAAAATATAACTTATAATTCATTCTTAAAGCCCTCAAAGTTATATGTAAATAAATATCCAAGTCCCCCCTTTTAGTAACAATTGCCGACCGTGTGAATTATGTTAGATTTACTACGGCTGTAGTAAATATTACGTCACTCCATCTCCATAAATGGTAAGAGGTTCCTTAAGGTTATCAAAGGTGGTTTAATGGTTTGACAGCTATATCCCCTCAGGTAGTGGTAGTCTTAGAGGCACAGAAACGATGTTATCTCGCTGAGGGTCAGTCCAAGTCTGACGTCATTTCGACGCTCCGTGGTATTTATATAAAAAGGAAGTACCACCGACCACCGTGGGACAGCCGGGGCCTCTCCGTGGTACATTTCTGGTCTTCTGGTTGGTTGGTCGTAGGTTACATCGTGACCCGGAAGTACTAATCGTAAACATGGTCGGCAAAGTGAAAGTACAAAACGTACTTGGAATACATGGGAATAAAAGGGGAATATGGGCTTACAACAACCTTACACAAAGGGGAAATCAACCCAGTTACAATGAATACCCTTAGCCTGACCTGGTCAACAAATAAGAGGGACGAGCAAGGTGTACGTTTATCAAAATAAAGCACAACCGGCGGCCTGGGGCTGACCGTCGTTTGCATGGGCAAAACAATGGAACGAACTCTGAATTTAACCTTACAAAACGTTTCCCAAGAAATACACACACATAGTAATAATAACAACAATAACAAATACTTCATATAATGTCCATATCGCGAGTGACTGGCAGTAAAGCGCAAACACATAGAAAATAACAAAGAGTGTTTACTGACAGTCAGAAATAAACATCATTACAAACCTACAGCTTACACCCTAGCCGTGACAATATGTAGTAGGGTCAATGTTGTAGGGCATTCCTTTAAAGACTTATTCCCCTTACAACATTGAATTTGACCATTTTCACAGCTTTTACTCATTACATTTTAAACGTTAACTCCTCTGACACATTAAGTCCAACTGGAACCAAAGTGGGTATAGTTATTAATTACCATTAAATGTTTAGAACTGATATACATGTAAGGATTTTTGATTGGTTGTAAAACATAACCGTCATGGCTAAAAATAGAACATATGGGTAAATTGCTGTCTTTTGCTAATAATTAATTCCGCTTAGAAAGGATCAATGTTGCCAAATAGCCTATAGTTCAGGCACATAAATTAGGTGAGCGATTCAAGCTCCTGGGAGCCTCTTGCTCATGTTTTTGGTCTACAGAATGAAAATTATAGAAGATTGAGAAAAGCTGTTGCTTGCTTAAATGTTCAGCTCATTAATTTTACAAAAGTCTTATTAGGGTTGAAATCAAGACCAAGTGAGCGATTCAGGCTCCTGGGAGCCTCTTGTTTATTCATAGCTCTGTCCTGCCTTTTTATTTGAATTGATTTCAATTATGTTATTTACACCATAGGTATTACTCTATTTTTTAATATCGAGGTGGCATTAAGACCTTTTCTGTGATTGCACATATATTTTATGTGATGTAATTGTGTTACTGAAATTATTTTATATGTTTGTTAAGTTACTGTATTGGCATGACCTTAAATTGTGCAATTTTGCGATAAAGATACATGTATATATATATTATATAATTACAATATTTTTGGTGTTTTACCGGACGTCCTTTGTTTATTTTTATGAAATTTATGATAATCATTTGTTTATAGTTTATATCCGAGAATTTCACTTTATATCCGAGAATTTTACATATTCAGTATTTTATATCAATACGTCAAACAAATCTTTTTATTGTATTTAAGTAGTAGTCCACCTAAGAATCATGCAAAATTGAAGAAAAGTGATTCATCGATAAAAAGGCTTCTACAGTGGTTTATTTTTAAAAACGAAAGATCATAGTTCAAAGTATATAAAATAAGAAATAAATAACAATTTGCTCATAACTGCCCGGTCCTGGGAGAAATCTTGCCATTTTGTTACTGTAACAATGGTTTCTATAGAAATAATTGACATTTTTAAGAGTTATATCCCTTTCTTGCATTTTTCCAATGCACTATTATATAAATTTGTTTTTCTCTCAGGACCAGGGCGAGTGTGGAAAAAGAGCACAAAAAATCAAAGCAGAGTGCTAGTAGGAGTACATGTAACACATCAAAAATAAATTGGTGTAGGCTTTCCACCTATGAATCGCTCTTTGCATGATTCTTATAAAAAGTGGTACTTAATTTTTGTATCGATCTCTACTGTCATCAATGTTCAATCTTTGTTTGTGCGACAATAATAATAATAAAAATATAACTTTACTTTCACTTACTTTTCATTTACTTATTGCTAAAAAATATTTCTAAAGCAGCTTTTACAGAGGTATGTAAATGAAAGGGCAAAATAGACATGTCATTATAAATAAAGGGATACATAAGGTCAGACAATTTAGACTTCTGCGGGGGCTTCGAAGGTCATACTTATACCGAATCCTGCAGTAGTGTTTTTAGCTGCGTCGCCGAAGGCGAAAGCAGGTCTAGTACAAATGTAGAAGTCTGGTTCTCGGACATTGTTACTTTCGGTACCCTCCAGTTAATATGTGTATACAGGATAGGACAGAGAACCAGTCTAGTCTAGAAGTCGGGTCACTCTGTCCGTCCGTCCGTCGACCTATGTGGAACCTGAATCCCAAAAACCAAACACTTGATCTTTCTGAAATTTTACACAGTGATTACAGATATATTTTAGATGTGCACCTTCCTTTTTGGATCATTTTATAATTTCGTTTAAAGGGGCACAAAAAGCGACCTTTGTATTAGTTTTCACAATACGTTTTGTTCTGGTTGACCAAATGTTATTGAAACTTTACAGTAATGTTTCTTACTATAAAAGAAACGGTTGGGATGATTTTGGGTGTCCCCTCTTTTTTGTTTAGAAATAAGGGGTCCTTAAAGGGGCCAAAAAGCAACTTTTTATATTTTTTTACACAATAACTTTTATTCAGGTTGACCAAATGCTATGAAACTTTACAGAATGTTACTTACCACAAAAGAAAGGGTGAGGAAGATTTTGAGTGTCCTGTCTTTTTTCGTTTAGAAGTAAAGGGCACTAAAGGGACCAAAAAGCAACTTTTGTATTTGTTTCCACAATAACTTGTTCAAGTCGACCAAATGCTACGAAACTTATAGTAGTATTACTTACCACTAAAGGAAGGTTGGGTAGATTTTGGGTGTCCTGTCGTTTTTTGTTCAGAAATAAGGGTACCAAAAAGGGCCAAAATATGATACTTTTATTCTCCACAATAACTTTAGTTGTAGTTCACTGATTGCTATAAAATTTTCCAATAATGTGCTTTACCATAAAATGATTGATTGGAATGATTTTTCGAAGTCTTTCGTTTTAGCTCATTCGGGTCAGATGAGCCATTGTCATCACTTGGCGTTCGTCGTCCGTAACTTTTTATAACGTTAAATCCTTTGACACCATAAGTCCAATTGCAACTTGGTGTGGTCGTTCATTAGCATTCGGTGCTTAGAACTGATGTGGGAATTTTTAATTTGTCGTAAAACATGGCCGCCGTGGCTAAAAATAAAACAAAGGGTTAAATGCATTTTTTTGCAAAAATAACTACAGATATCAAAATTCTGGTATAGGTTAAAGTGATCTGCAACTCAAGATCTACCTACCCTGAAATTGTGAAGAAAATCCAACTACCCATGTAAATTAAGCATATTGTAAAGCACATCATAATCTACAAAATAAAAAATAAGTTCAAGATTGTATACTGTTTATTTTAGGAGTATTCCTCTTGGAATATTAAAGGAAAGAAAATTATCAAAAGGTTTCAATTGCTACAATATTACTCTGTACAATCATTACTACATTAAGTTAAACCATGTTGTCAGATGACCCCCTTATTAAACTTATGGCCCTTTCCATGTCAAATAGGTTTTGCCTAATAACCTTTACTTCAGGCACATATGTCAGGTAAGCGATTCAGGCTCCTGGGAGCCTCTTGTATGATTTAAAAATGAAGGGGCAAAAATGCAACTATTTTTATTTATGTATCTTTATTTGCAAAATACACCCATATGGGTCAAAGCAAGAACAAAAACATGTAAAATACAAAACATATACAGAAAAACGACAGAGTATACAGAACATTAACATATGGAGAACATTTTGACCAATGTGGACCCTATTTTCGTAGTACCAGTGACTGCTTTATAAAGTCGCATACAATTGGAATCAGTTCTATATCGGGATTCAAAATTCGTTGCATATGTATAATTTTATTATTTAAGTCGATGTTTTGATTTATGGTTCGGATTAAAAAATATTGAATATAAAATGGAGGATAATTTTTTTTGGACCCAACTGTTTTGTTTAATTAGGGAACAAAAGGGTGAAAATATAATTTTTTTTGGTCTTATTAATTATTTTAATTTTGTTTTTTTTTTATTCTTGTTACTCATTAGGATCTTAGATCATATTTTCATTTTTTAATATTAATTGTCAGTCTATAATGTGTTGCTTGTGACAAATATGCTTTGTCAGTCCACTGTAGGATTCAAGTGTCAAAAACTATTGACTGTCCATATTGGGCCTAGAACGTACAGGGTTCAACGTTTTGCCGTGCGTCGCAGGGCCAATCATCGATTTTAAGGAACATGACATATTTCCCAACAAGGAGCCAACTATCTTCAGTTTGGCATTATATTTTTAACAACAAAAACGTATTTGGTTCATTTTAAAGTCATTTTGTGGGTCAGAATTAACATGTAAAAATGTTGAAAAAAATCAGGGATTTTATTTAATCTCTGAAAAAGACTAGGAGTTACATGTAATCTCCAAGTGATTCTGTGAAAACACGTTCATGTAATTACTGAAATTTTTGGGATTACTCGTATTTTTAATCCCTAATAACACAAATTCCCTGTAACATATTCATGTTCATTCAAACTTAATAAACAGAAATTATCAAAAGCAAAAAGACATATTTTTACGAAGCTTTTTATTTTATTAATTTTAAGGTTGATTTTTGAAGTTTTTTAAGTGAGTACGATTAAGACCTTCGAATTAAATGCAGACGTCTTCATTATACTTCTATTTTCAAATGGAAGTCAAAACATTGGCCTTGTTTCCTTTTACTACTGCGAATTCTTGGTTTATTATGTTTTCATATTCGTTTCATAACAATTTTTATGTTATTCTCCTGATAGAGCCGTATTTGCGCTAGCTTAGAACTAACTAACTAACTAACTAACTAACTAACTTACTAACTAACCAAGTAATACTTACATGTATCTGACACTATTCAACCAATAAAATGTTTTTTGCATTACTATTAAACCTGTTATATTCATTGTCGGTATCCTCAATGCTGAAGTTAGTTTTGTTTCTAATTATAAACCTTTAAGGAACGAGTACTTTGTTTAATCTCCATATTTTTAAAAAAAATCAGCTGTTAGAGATGTAACTGATTTCGTATAAGACAGGTATAACAACCTGGCTTGTGACTATCCTCGGTAGCCTCTGGTAGACCTAGTGCTAATAAGGTACTAAGTACATGTTCAAGGTGGGTGTCAATAAAACAAGGAATCTGAGAGCCATTAATAATTCAGTTTACCTCCACTACCCCCCCCCCCCAAATTGACTATGTCATATGACAGACCTAATATTTGCAGTTGCTATACAGTACCTCATTCTGAAGCTATATACCAAATTTCAAGCCACTGTGATTTGCAGTAGCTGAGCAAACTGTTACAAAAGTATCGAACGGAAGGACGGACAGAGTCATACCAATATACTCCTCTTCTTTAAAGGGGGTTTAATCAAAACTGTTATGATTTATATGCATATTCCTAGGAATAACATAGCAGCATTTAGGAAGATCCAAAATAGTGTCGAAAAAGATTACTAATGCTTATAAATCGAACAAGAACGCACAAAACCAACGCCGAGGACATCGACCATATGCATCACAACAAAAGAAAAAAAACAAGTTTCATGAAAATTATGAAGCGACTCAAAAGTTTTGTTTATCCATGTTTCTTCAGGAACCAAAATTAAATGTATTTTTAAACGGCTGATGCCTAGACCATGATGAATAACGCGAAATCGAAAAAAAAACAACAAAAAACTCAAATGAAAAATAAAAGTTTCAGTAAAAGTGCTTTATTGAATATTTAATATTACTGCATTCTTCTGGATTTATCTAAACAGAAATAAAAGTATATACATGTATAGAGAAGCAGAGAGGTACTTATGAAGTATTCGAATGTCAAATGGTACCAATGTCAAATGTCATGAACTAGAACAGCGCGATGAAACCGACAAAACAGAATGACAATTAAAGCAGTGTACAAAGAATGATTGATGCAAAAACCCACTTTACAAATGATAAATATTGTTTTATTGATGAATACTTAAGGTGGTTCCCAACACCATTTTGACCTAGATATCGACCAAATAAAAAGTGTTAATTTAGTTAAAGAACGCACATTTTTTATCACAGAAATATTATACTTTTATTAGTGTATTGCATCCATAATTTTAAAACGAATATGATTTCTAAAAAAAAATATTTGTGGTCCAAAAGATTGCTATTTTGTGGTACATATAGGAAATTATACTTACAGTTTGAAACAAAACTAATTACGTCCTTCAATTATTGAATACATTATCTAAAACAAAGGCGTTTCGGAATTTTTAAAACTGGTAAAAAAATTAATTACTATAAATCAATGTGTACACAAATCAAACACACCATCATTTGTTAGAAGTTTCAAAAACACGGAAGGGTAATTTCAAACGGATACGTGAAACGGTAAAGATACCGTATCTCACCAAATTATGATCATTAATCAGAGACAAAATGAATTTACGTATATATAAATGACACATAGGATGGGAAGCAAAGAACCAGTTAATTTTGAAGACCACTGGAAAAGAGAAAAGGTGGTTAGAGGCAAAAAACATAACCTATGTGTTGCACAACTTGGCGGTCCTTAAAGGAATCCTTTACGTGCATGAAGTGTGGCACGCTCAACATACGTTGATCCAATAGTAAACAGTCTCAATCGCAACTTTACATGAAAATTTTAATGTGTCAATCCTCATATGATAGTGATACTAAATTACTGATTTCCTATCTGTACACCTATAGTTTTACAATCGGAAAAGTAAAATTTAAACTTTTGGGTATGAGCATCTTCAATGCATGGTCCGGATTAAATAACGGTAAATCAATTTATAAAGTGCATAATAAAAATAAAAAAAATCATTTTCAATACTTTTGCAAAAACTTATTAAAAATAAATCAGATATTTTTTTCATTTTTCACATTTTGCCAAAAAAGAGATGCAGTAAAGTTAAAATCGTATCCAGTTGCCAAACCATTCATCGAACTTGGTGTCAATTTGACAAAAGTCACAAAAATACATTTTCTCAACAATTCGAGCTTTCTTTTCAAATATTCTACTTTTTGTCTCGTCAGAAACACCAATAAAGCTGTCATGTAATTGAAGTGAATTAATTCTTCTACACGATGCCTCTTCTATCAACTTGTATTTGTCAGCCGTTGATAACGGGACCGCTAGCTGATTTGTAGTTAAACATTTCAGCGTTGGCCCTTTCACATCGAATAGAAACTTATCAGCACGTCTACGAGCGTCTTCAGCGAAGTTTTCATCTACCAGAGGTAAAACTTCATACACAGATTTCTCTAAAAACAAAAGAAAGCTAAAAAAACTAAACACAATACAATTAAAGTTCACACCAACACTTATGAAATACCGGCACTGTAACAAAATGGCTTGAGGCGAATGGAAAGTGAATCAATTTGTGAATATTGAATGTGGTTACACTTTAAAAGCACCGAGGCAATAAGCTAGAACGGAAGAAAAAGATAAGTGGCAATAAGACCCATTTTTGGCCCCAGATTTACCATGAAACTAAAACTGAGCAAATAGATGTCTTACCTGTATGTTGCTGAAATAGAGATCAACTATAGGACTTAAAGAAAACGATAAGCTATTTTCTATATCAGTTTGGTTGTCATGTCAATCAGTTTACTCAAAAGCTATATTTTTAGGAAACTGTCCTACTTTCATTGATTTTTTGCCGTTTTCCACACTTTTCTGTTCGGATAATTCGGGTGCATCTGAATAACTCATATTTGGTGAAAATTTGTAAAATAATGTAATAATGTAATTCTGACAGTTAGAAGTTGTTTTTATGTGATAATATGTCTACAAGAAGAAAACATATATTGAAAACATCATTAAATTTACAGTTGGAAAGCATTTTCTGTGTCGTGACTTTTTATATCGACAACAATGGAGTCACGTGACCGTAAAACATAGAGCTCATTTTTAGTAAATGTCGGGTCGTCCTGGTTTTACCCATTTTTTCAAGACATTAGACTTTGGAATTAAAAATGACAACAAAGTTCCAGACAATAAATTTTGCTACGCCTGACGCGCGTTTCTGATCTTGAAAAATAAAATTGTTTCTAAATTTCAATAAATTCCCTTGCTTAACATGCCTTCAGTTTCCCTAAAACAAGTAATATAACTTCAAATCCCACTGTTTATCCCTAGCCTTCGAGATCATCAATAAAAATTGTCATTACAACTTTTGCCAATATTTTGTCTGCAGCCTGATTGATGGTTCCAATGTAACCTATTAATATGTTCAACAAACCCACCAAATTTGAAGCTCATTGATAGCTGGAGATGAAAACGTCCACTTCTTTTCCCCTTAAAATTAAATAGTTGGACGATTTTCGACATTTTCTGTCACGACGATGAAAAAGAGTTATTCCCCTTTGTTTAAAAGCACGTAACCATGCATCACTTACTTTGAAAATGACCTAGAAATTGCATCAAATGTAAACACGGATACAAAAATTGCTAAATAAAACATATTTTGATGTTTTGTCTTAATACAGGGGCAAAAGGTGAGGAAATTAAAGAATTGGTTACATTCATACATATACGCGTTCAAGCTCCCATATCATGTATGGCACTAGTTCTAATAATAAAACCCTCTTATGCTCGTTTACTCCGCCTTATCAAAGATGTCAAAGGAGCTACATTATTGCAGCTAGTATGGCACATGCCGTGATGCCATGGATAAAAAAAATCAAATTTTAATAAAAAATTCTGTTCTGTTTCTTAAATTGTGTCAGAGTTGACATGGGGATAGTTTTTACAAAATGTTGCATGGTTGCTTTTTTAATCTCAGGATTTTTTTAATCTCAGGATTTATGATCTGTAAAATGTATTCTAATTATTCTAGTATAACCACTTTTTAACACTGCATTCCCTTGAAAATAAAGTGAAATCAGTATTTCACATTTTATTGTTATATGGAAATTATTTGAAAAATGATTTTAAAAATCATGATAGTTACGATAACTAGAATGATTAATCTAAATTTATGGCATCATGAAAATGGTTTTATGACCCTCATTTTCTGATCCCCCTTCCCTATTTTAAAATATCCAACTTGTACTTGTCTACATTTAAGAATATGAATTAACGCTGATTTCTTTGATATCAGCATTCATTAACACATAAAACTATATTCATGTCTAATTTTGTGATGAACTCATTATCAAACTAAACTCATGTTTGCCGCTTAGTAGTAGGAAGGTGATGTGCAGACCCATTTTTCGGGCTAATTAGGGCTGATTTGCCCTTTGCACACGTCTATGACGTCATATCCGCTTCCGGTCCGCCATCTTGGATCTCGGCGGCCATCTTGGATCTCGTCGGCCATTTTCTTCGGGTTCCGCCATTTTGGTTTGGTGCAACTTCCGGTTTTTTAAGGAGCGGTAATTCAGAAAAGTTGTCGTAGGGTAAAAAGCTTATATCTTTGTTGTCTCTTGACCAATTCCTTTCGGGTTGGTTGCATGGTCTATGGTTTGACATTGTCTTTCCGTTGATTAACTTAGTGGTGGTCAGTGGTCATTCGGGGCTTGACCATTAGGTGACCATTTCTTATTTCTGAATCATAGGTGGGGTTGTTGTATATCGTTGGAAATGTCGCAAGGTGTAGATACCATTTCTGAGATGTTTGAGTCGGTGGTGGTCAGTGGTCAGTCAGGTCTTGACCATATAGTGACCACTCTGTGTTCTTGTTGTATACTTAGCGTGTAATATATCATTGTAAAGTTTCTTTTCAATTCTTTGCTTGGTCTTTATCTAAAAGGGAGTAACTCTTGGTTTTTACTGTATTGGGTGGCGGTACATAAGGAATGCATCGGGGTTTGGGGATCGAGATATTGTTTTGTATGTTTGTATAGAATTCATATTAGGCGTAAGGGATAACAAGGCGATTTTAAGTTTCGATACTTTATTTTGAAAACAATTAAAGGTTTTCAGTCTTCATCCTCGTCTTCTTCACTCTCCTCATCGAGTCTGAACTGTTTGATTTTCTCATCCAGCAAGTACTTTCTCTTCTCAGTTGCGTATTTCCAGGACTCTTCGTACTCGTAATCTTCATCGTCCCTCAGTCGTTTTGCCGTCTCTTTGATCTGTTTGTGGAGGGGGTCTCGTGCCATTTCCACTTGCCACTTAATGTTAGTGACGTAACGGTTTCTTAGAGCTTCTCTATACAGCGGTAACATATCCCTGTCTGCTTTCGATGCTGCCTCTTTCTCGTAATGGCCACAGTCCGTGTATTCATTGACTTTCTTTTCGTGTTCGTCCTTGTATTGGATTATCACTTGTCCAATAAAGTCGTCCCACGGATCGAACTGTTCTCCGGGGTAAGTCTCTTCGTCTTCAGACAGGTCGTCAGTCATTTTGGATTCCGTATCCGATTCTTCCTCCTCCGTTTCCCATTCCTAAGCTCTCTCTCTTGTATGCAACCCTCCATGCTTTGAATCTGCGCCATTCTTTAAATATTTGCTGACAGCTCTTGCATGGTACATTTTGTTTCGAATTGTAAAATTCGATTAGCGACTTTTTCACCAAGCATTTTCGACAAACACATTCCCCGTTCTCACTTTCGATGTTCTTTTCTATGAGTTTTAGAAGATAATCCATTACATTTACGTGCGTCTTGTTCGAATACATTCGAGCAACTAACAAAATTGTTCATTAAGTCCCCGACCACGAAGTGTCGGAGGACTTATTGTTTTTGCCCAGTTTCTTATTATTATTATTATTATTAAGGTCTTTCACGACTACGGTCGTAAAGACCTTCTAGCAATTCTTCTGATTATTATTATTATTATTATTATTCTTCATCCGCCACAAATTCTACTTTTTTGTTTCGCGACATATCATTTCGATACTTAAGGTAGTATATCGGTCATGAAAAACAAATTTCAAATTTAGTCCGTTAAGCGAAACTATTTATAGTTACGGAGTTATCTCCCCTTACACCATAAAGTTTGTTGGCACATCTCCTCCTAAACTACAATACAAATAGAAAAAGTAAGGCATGCAAAGTGATGAGGGACTCATAAAGGTGCTTTATGGAACCATTTCATAAATGTTAAACCACTTCCTGTTAATGATTTTAAGAGTCGAAAAGTGTCGCGACATAATAAATTGCTCAAAATGCAATTTCAAGGTTAAGTACATATTATGATCTATTTTTCACATACTTTTCCATATTTGAGTCAGGTTTTTTTAGTGCTAAACAGTTGTCCAATGTCTAATCTACCTATTAAAACCAAAAAATGACAAAAAATTGCTAAATTATTTGACGCGAATGGATTTTTAAGAAATTTACACCGGTGTTAGGTACGGAGTAACTGTATGACCTTGACTGACTTTTCAAGGTCAAATCAACTTAATGACACTTTTCCAACACTTTTTTACTATTTAAGGGTCTCAGATATAAAAAATGAAAAAAATGAAAATTTATCCCCCCTTTTACCCAAAAATGTGAAATTTGACATTTTTTCACTAAAAGTGGTCAAAACATGTTAATTGTACTACTTTTAATCATTTTTAGTCAAAATCAGATGAAAAATGTCGACCGGTCCTTATTAAGGTCTTTCACGACTACGGTCGTAAAGACCTTCTAGCAATTCTTCTGATTATTATTATTATTATTATTATTCTTCATCCGCCACAAATTCTACTTTTTTGTTTCGCGACATATCATTTCGATACTTAAGGTAGTATATCGGTCATGAAAAACAAATTTCAAATTTAGTCCGTTAAGCGAAACTATTTATAGTTACGGAGTTATCTCCCCTTACACCATAAAGTTTGTTGGCACATCTCCTCCTAAACTACAATACAAATAGAAAAAGTAAGGCATGCAAAGTGATGAGGGACTCATAAAGGTGCTTTATGGAACCATTTCATAAATGTTAAACCACTTCCTGTTAATGATTTTAAGAGTCGAAAAGTGTCGCGACATAATAAATTGCTCAAAATGCAATTTCAAGGTTAAGTACATATTATGATCTATTTTTCACATACTTTTCCATATTTGAGTCAGGTTTTTTTAGTGCTAAACAGTTGTCCAATGTCTAATCTACCTATTAAAACCAAAAAATGACAAAAAATTGCTAAATTATTTGACGCGAATGGATTTTTAAGAAATTTACACCGGTGTTAGGTACGGAGTAACTGTATGACCTTGACTGACTTTTCAAGGTCAAATCAACTTAATGACACTTTTCCAACACTTTTTTACTATTTAAGGGTCTCAGATATAAAAAATGAAAAAAATGAAAATTTATCCCCCCTTTTACCCAAAAATGTGAAATTTGACATTTTTTCACTAAAAGTGGTCAAAACATGTTAATTGTACTACTTTTAATCATTTTTAGTCAAAATCAGATGAAAAATGTCGACCGGTCCTTATTAAGGTCTTTCACGACTACGGTCGTAAAGACCTTCTAGCAATTCTTCTGATTATTATTATTATTATTATTATTCTTCATCCGCCACAAATTCTACTTTTTTGTTTCGCGACATATCATTTCGATACTTAAGGTAGTATATCGGTCATGAAAAACAAATTTCAAATTTAGTCCGTTAAGCGAAACTATTTATAGTTACGGAGTTATCTCCCCTTACACCATAAAGTTTGTTGGCACATCTCCTCCTAAACTACAATACAAATAGAAAAAGTAAGGCATGCAAAGTGATGAGGGACTCATAAAGGTGCTTTATGGAACCATTTCATAAATGTTAAACCACTTCCTGTTAATGATTTTAAGAGTCGAAAAGTGTCGCGACATAATAAATTGCTCAAAATGCAATTTCAAGGTTAAGTACATATTATGATCTATTTTTCACATACTTTTCCATATTTGAGTCAGGTTTTTTTAGTGCTAAACAGTTGTCCAATGTCTAATCTACCTATTAAAACCAAAAAATGACAAAAAATTGCTAAATTATTTGACGCGAATGGATTTTTAAGAAATTTACACCGGTGTTAGGTACGGAGTAACTGTATGACCTTGACTGACTTTTCAAGGTCAAATCAACTTAATGACACTTTTCCAACACTTTTTTACTATTTAAGGGTCTCAGATATAAAAAATGAAAAAAATGAAAATTTATCCCCCCTTTTACCCAAAAATGTGAAATTTGACATTTTTTCACTAAAAGTGGTCAAAACATGTTAATTGTACTACTTTTAATCATTTTTAGTCAAAATCAGATGAAAAATGTCGACCGGTCCTTATTAAGGTCTTTCACGACTACGGTCGTAAAGACCTTCTAGCAATTCTTCTGATTATTATTATTATTATTATTATTCTTCATCCGCCACAAATTCTACTTTTTTGTTTCGCGACATATCATTTCGATACTTAAGGTAGTATATCGGTCATGAAAAACAAATTTCAAATTTAGTCCGTTAAGCGAAACTATTTATAGTTACGGAGTTATCTCCCCTTACACCATAAAGTTTGTTGGCACATCTCCTCCTAAACTACAATACAAATAGAAAAAGTAAGGCATGCAAAGTGATGAGGGACTCATAAAGGTGCTTTATGGAACCATTTCATAAATGTTAAACCACTTCCTGTTAATGATTTTAAGAGTCGAAAAGTGTCGCGACATAATAAATTGCTCAAAATGCAATTTCAAGGTTAAGTACATATTATGATCTATTTTTCACATACTTTTCCATATTTGAGTCAGGTTTTTTTAGTGCTAAACAGTTGTCCAATGTCTAATCTACCTATTAAAACCAAAAAATGACAAAAAATTGCTAAATTATTTGACGCGAATGGATTTTTAAGAAATTTACACCGGTGTTAGGTACGGAGTAACTGTATGACCTTGACTGACTTTTCAAGGTCAAATCAACTTAATGACACTTTTCCAACACTTTTTTACTATTTAAGGGTCTCAGATATAAAAAATGAAAAAAATGAAAATTTATCCCCCCTTTTACCCAAAAATGTGAAATTTGACATTTTTTCACTAAAAGTGGTCAAAACATGTTAATTGTACTACTTTTAATCATTTTTAGTCAAAATCAGATGAAAAATGTCGACCGGTCCTTATTAAGGTCTTTCACGACTACGGTCGTAAAGACCTTCTAGCAATTCTTCTGATTATTATTATTATTATTATTATTCTTCATCCGCCACAAATTCTACTTTTTTGTTTCGCGACATATCATTTCGATACTTAAGGTAGTATATCGGTCATGAAAAACAAATTTCAAATTTAGTCCGTTAAGCGAAACTATTTATAGTTACGGAGTTATCTCCCCTTACACCATAAAGTTTGTTGGCACATCTCCTCCTAAACTACAATACAAATAGAAAAAGTAAGGCATGCAAAGTGATGAGGGACTCATAAAGGTGCTTTATGGAACCATTTCATAAATGTTAAACCACTTCCTGTTAATGATTTTAAGAGTCGAAAAGTGTCGCGACATAATAAATTGCTCAAAATGCAATTTCAAGGTTAAGTACATATTATGATCTATTTTTCACATACTTTTCCATATTTGAGTCAGGTTTTTTTAGTGCTAAACAGTTGTCCAATGTCTAATCTACCTATTAAAACCAAAAAATGACAAAAAATTGCTAAATTATTTGACGCGAATGGATTTTTAAGAAATTTACACCGGTGTTAGGTACGGAGTAACTGTATGACCTTGACTGACTTTTCAAGGTCAAATCAACTTAATGACACTTTTCCAACACTTTTTTACTATTTAAGGGTCTCAGATATAAAAAATGAAAAAAATGAAAATTTATCCCCCCTTTTACCCAAAAATGTGAAATTTGACATTTTTTCACTAAAAGTGGTCAAAACATGTTAATTGTACTACTTTTAATCATTTTTAGTCAAAATCAGATGAAAAATGTCGACCGGTCCTTATTAAGGTCTTTCACGACTACGGTCGTAAAGACCTTCTAGCAATTCTTCTGATTATTATTATTATTATTATTATTCTTCATCCGCCACAAATTCTACTTTTTTGTTTCGCGACATATCATTTCGATACTTAAGGTAGTATATCGGTCATGAAAAACAAATTTCAAATTTAGTCCGTTAAGCGAAACTATTTATAGTTACGGAGTTATCTCCCCTTACACCATAAAGTTTGTTGGCACATCTCCTCCTAAACTACAATACAAATAGAAAAAGTAAGGCATGCAAAGTGATGAGGGACTCATAAAGGTGCTTTATGGAACCATTTCATAAATGTTAAACCACTTCCTGTTAATGATTTTAAGAGTCGAAAAGTGTCGCGACATAATAAATTGCTCAAAATGCAATTTCAAGGTTAAGTACATATTATGATCTATTTTTCACATACTTTTCCATATTTGAGTCAGGTTTTTTTAGTGCTAAACAGTTGTCCAATGTCTAATCTACCTATTAAAACCAAAAAATGACAAAAAATTGCTAAATTATTTGACGCGAATGGATTTTTAAGAAATTTACACCGGTGTTAGGTACGGAGTAACTGTATGACCTTGACTGACTTTTCAAGGTCAAATCAACTTAATGACACTTTTCCAACACTTTTTTACTATTTAAGGGTCTCAGATATAAAAAATGAAAAAAATGAAAATTTATCCCCCCTTTTACCCAAAAATGTGAAATTTGACATTTTTTCACTAAAAGTGGTCAAAACATGTTAATTGTACTACTTTTAATCATTTTTAGTCAAAATCAGATGAAAAATGTCGACCGGTCCTTATTAAGGTCTTTCACGACTACGGTCGTAAAGACCTTCTAGCAATTCTTCTGATTATTATTATTATTATTATTATTCTTCATCCGCCACAAATTCTACTTTTTTGTTTCGCGACATATCATTTCGATACTTAAGGTAGTATATCGGTCATGAAAAACAAATTTCAAATTTAGTCCGTTAAGCGAAACTATTTATAGTTACGGAGTTATCTCCCCTTACACCATAAAGTTTGTTGGCACATCTCCTCCTAAACTACAATACAAATAGAAAAAGTAAGGCATGCAAAGTGATGAGGGACTCATAAAGGTGCTTTATGGAACCATTTCATAAATGTTAAACCACTTCCTGTTAATGATTTTAAGAGTCGAAAAGTGTCGCGACATAATAAATTGCTCAAAATGCAATTTCAAGGTTAAGTACATATTATGATCTATTTTTCACATACTTTTCCATATTTGAGTCAGGTTTTTTTAGTGCTAAACAGTTGTCCAATGTCTAATCTACCTATTAAAACCAAAAAATGACAAAAAATTGCTAAATTATTTGACGCGAATGGATTTTTAAGAAATTTACACCGGTGTTAGGTACGGAGTAACTGTATGACCTTGACTGACTTTTCAAGGTCAAATCAACTTAATGACACTTTTCCAACACTTTTTTACTATTTAAGGGTCTCAGATATAAAAAATGAAAAAAATGAAAATTTATCCCCCCTTTTACCCAAAAATGTGAAATTTGACATTTTTTCACTAAAAGTGGTCAAAACATGTTAATTGTACTACTTTTAATCATTTTTAGTCAAAATCAGATGAAAAATGTCGACCGGTCCTTATTAAGGTCTTTCACGACTACGGTCGTAAAGACCTTCTAGCAATTCTTCTGATTATTATTATTATTATTATTATTCTTCATCCGCCACAAATTCTACTTTTTTGTTTCGCGACATATCATTTCGATACTTAAGGTAGTATATCGGTCATGAAAAACAAATTTCAAATTTAGTCCGTTAAGCGAAACTATTTATAGTTACGGAGTTATCTCCCCTTACACCATAAAGTTTGTTGGCACATCTCCTCCTAAACTACAATACAAATAGAAAAAGTAAGGCATGCAAAGTGATGAGGGACTCATAAAGGTGCTTTATGGAACCATTTCATAAATGTTAAACCACTTCCTGTTAATGATTTTAAGAGTCGAAAAGTGTCGCGACATAATAAATTGCTCAAAATGCAATTTCAAGGTTAAGTACATATTATGATCTATTTTTCACATACTTTTCCATATTTGAGTCAGGTTTTTTTAGTGCTAAACAGTTGTCCAATGTCTAATCTACCTATTAAAACCAAAAAATGACAAAAAATTGCTAAATTATTTGACGCGAATGGATTTTTAAGAAATTTACACCGGTGTTAGGTACGGAGTAACTGTATGACCTTGACTGACTTTTCAAGGTCAAATCAACTTAATGACACTTTTCCAACACTTTTTTACTATTTAAGGGTCTCAGATATAAAAAATGAAAAAAATGAAAATTTATCCCCCCTTTTACCCAAAAATGTGAAATTTGACATTTTTTCACTAAAAGTGGTCAAAACATGTTAATTGTACTACTTTTAATCATTTTTAGTCAAAATCAGATGAAAAATGTCGACCGGTCCTTATTAAGGTCTTTCACGACTACGGTCGTAAAGACCTTCTAGCAATTCTTCTGATTATTATTATTATTATTATTATTCTTCATCCGCCACAAATTCTACTTTTTTGTTTCGCGACATATCATTTCGATACTTAAGGTAGTATATCGGTCATGAAAAACAAATTTCAAATTTAGTCCGTTAAGCGAAACTATTTATAGTTACGGAGTTATCTCCCCTTACACCATAAAGTTTGTTGGCACATCTCCTCCTAAACTACAATACAAATAGAAAAAGTAAGGCATGCAAAGTGATGAGGGACTCATAAAGGTGCTTTATGGAACCATTTCATAAATGTTAAACCACTTCCTGTTAATGATTTTAAGAGTCGAAAAGTGTCGCGACATAATAAATTGCTCAAAATGCAATTTCAAGGTTAAGTACATATTATGATCTATTTTTCACATACTTTTCCATATTTGAGTCAGGTTTTTTTAGTGCTAAACAGTTGTCCAATGTCTAATCTACCTATTAAAACCAAAAAATGACAAAAAATTGCTAAATTATTTGACGCGAATGGATTTTTAAGAAATTTACACCGGTGTTAGGTACGGAGTAACTGTATGACCTTGACTGACTTTTCAAGGTCAAATCAACTTAATGACACTTTTCCAACACTTTTTTACTATTTAAGGGTCTCAGATATAAAATGAAAAAAATGAAAATTTATCCCCCCTTTTACCCAAAAATGTGAAATTTGACATTTTTTCACTAAAAGTGGTCAAAACATGTTAATTGTACTACTTTTAATCATTTTTAGTCAAAATCAGATGAAAAATGTCGACCGGTCCTTATTAAGGTCTTTCACGACTACGGTCGTAAAGACCTTCTAGCAATTCTTCTGATTATTATTATTATTATTATTATTCTTCATCCGCCACAAATTCTACTTTTTTGTTTCGCGACATATCATTTCGATACTTAAGGTAGTATATCGGTCATGAAAAACAAATTTCAAATTTAGTCCGTTAAGCGAAACTATTTATAGTTACGGAGTTATCTCCCCTTACACCATAAAGTTTGTTGGCACATCTCCTCCTAAACTACAATACAAATAGAAAAAGTAAGGCATGCAAAGTGATGAGGGACTCATAAAGGTGCTTTATGGAACCATTTCATAAATGTTAAACCACTTCCTGTTAATGATTTTAAGAGTCGAAAAGTGTCGCGACATAATAAATTGCTCAAAATGCAATTTCAAGGTTAAGTACATATTATGATCTATTTTTCACATACTTTTCCATATTTGAGTCAGGTTTTTTTAGTGCTAAACAGTTGTCCAATGTCTAATCTACCTATTAAAACCAAAAAATGACAAAAAATTGCTAAATTATTTGACGCGAATGGATTTTTAAGAAATTTACACCGGTGTTAGGTACGGAGTAACTGTATGACCTTGACTGACTTTTCAAGGTCAAATCAACTTAATGACACTTTTCCAACACTTTTTTACTATTTAAGGGTCTCAGATATAAAAAATGAAAAAAATGAAAATTTATCCCCCCTTTTACCCAAAAATGTGAAATTTGACATTTTTTCACTAAAAGTGGTCAAAACATGTTAATTGTACTACTTTTAATCATTTTTAGTCAAAATCAGATGAAAAATGTCGACCGGTCCTTATTAAGGTCTTTCACGACTACGGTCGTAAAGACCTTCTAGCAATTCTTCTGATTATTATTATTATTATTATTATTCTTCATCCGCCACAAATTCTACTTTTTTGTTTCGCGACATATCATTTCGATACTTAAGGTAGTATATCGGTCATGAAAAACAAATTTCAAATTTAGTCCGTTAAGCGAAACTATTTATAGTTACGGAGTTATCTCCCCTTACACCATAAAGTTTGTTGGCACATCTCCTCCTAAACTACAATACAAATAGAAAAAGTAAGGCATGCAAAGTGATGAGGGACTCATAAAGGTGCTTTATGGAACCATTTCATAAATATTAAACCACTTCCTGTTAATGATTTTAAGAGTCGAAAAGTGTCGCGACATAATAAATTGCTCAAAATGCAATTTCAAGGTTAAGTACATATTATGATCTATTTTTCACATACTTTTCCATATTTGAGTCAGGTTTTTTTAGTGCTAAACAGTTGTCCAATGTCTAATCTACCTATTAAAACCAAAAAATGACAAAAAACTGCTAAATTATTTGACGCGAATGGATTTTTAAGAAATTTACACCGGTGTTAGGTACGGAGTAACTGTATGACCTTGACTGACTTTTCAAGGTCAAATCAACTTAATGACACTTTTCCAACACTTTTTTACTATTTAAGGGTCTCAGATATAAAAAATGAAAAAAATGAAAATTTATCCCCCCTTTTACCCAAAAATGTGAAATTTGACATTTTTTCACTAAAAGTGGTCAAAACATGTTAATTGTACTACTTTTAATCATTTTTAGTCAAAATCAGATGAAAAATGTCGACCGGTCCTTATTAAGGTCTTTCACGACTACGGTCGTAAAGACCTTCTAGCAATTCTTCTGATTATTATTATTATTATTATTATTCTTCATCCGCCACAAATTCTACTTTTTTGTTTCGCGACATATCATTTCGATACTTAAGGTAGTATATCGGTCATGAAAAACAAATTTCAAATTTAGTCCGTTAAGCGAAACTATTTATAGTTACGGAGTTATCTCCCCTTACACCATAAAGTTTGTTGGCACATCTCCTCCTAAACTACAATACAAATAGAAAAAGTAAGGCATGCAAAGTGATGAGGGACTCATAAAGGTGCTTTATGGAACCATTTCATAAATGTTAAACCACTTCCTGTTAATGATTTTAAGAGTCGAAAAGTGTCGCGACATAATAAATTGCTCAAAATGCAATTTCAAGGTTAAGTACATATTATGATCTATTTTTCACATACTTTTCCATATTTGAGTCAGGTTTTTTTAGTGCTAAACAGTTGTCCAATGTCTAATCTACCTATTAAAACCAAAAAATGACAAAAAATTGCTAAATTATTTGACGCGAATGGATTTTTAAGAAATTTACACCGGTGTTAGGTACGGAGTAACTGTATGACCTTGACTGACTTTTCAAGGTCAAATCAACTTAATGACACTTTTCCAACACTTTTTTACTATTTAAGGGTCTCAGATATAAAAAATGAAAAAAATGAAAATTTATCCCCCCTTTTACCCAAAAATGTGAAATTTGACATTTTTTCACTAAAAGTGGTCAAAACATGTTAATTGTACTACTTTTAATCATTTTTAGTCAAAATCAGATGAAAAATGTCGACCGGTCCTTATTAAGGTCTTTCACGACTACGGTCGTAAAGACCTTCTAGCAATTCTTCTGATTATTATTATTATTATTATTATTCTTCATCCGCCACAAATTCTACTTTTTTGTTTCGCGACATATCATTTCGATACTTAAGGTAGTATATCGGTCATGAAAAACAAATTTCAAATTTAGTCCGTTAAGCGAAACTATTTATAGTTACGGAGTTATCTCCCCTTACACCATAAAGTTTGTTGGCACATCTCCTCCTAAACTACAATACAAATAGAAAAAGTAAGGCATGCAAAGTGATGAGGGACTCATAAAGGTGCTTTATGGAACCATTTCATAAATGTTAAACCACTTCCTGTTAATGATTTTAAGAGTCGAAAAGTGTCGCGACATAATAAATTGCTCAAAATGCAATTTCAAGGTTAAGTACATATTATGATCTATTTTTCACATACTTTTCCATATTTGAGTCAGGTTTTTTTAGTGCTAAACAGTTGTCCAATGTCTAATCTACCTATTAAAACCAAAAAATGACAAAAAATTGCTAAATTATTTGACGCGAATGGATTTTTAAGAAATTTACACCGGTGTTAGGTACGGAGTAACTGTATGACCTTGACTGACTTTTCAAGGTCAAATCAACTTAATGACACTTTTCCAACACTTTTTTACTATTTAAGGGTCTCAGATATAAAAAATGAAAAAAATGAAAATTTATCCCCCCTTTTACCCAAAAATGTGAAATTTGACATTTTTTCACTAAAAGTGGTCAAAACATGTTAATTGTACTACTTTTAATCATTTTTAGTCAAAATCAGATGAAAAATGTCGACCGGTCCTTATTAAGGTCTTTCACGACTACGGTCGTAAAGACCTTCTAGCAATTCTTCTGATTATTATTATTATTATTATTATTCTTCATCCGCCACAAATTCTACTTTTTTGTTTCGCGACATATCATTTCGATACTTAAGGTAGTATATCGGTCATGAAAAACAAATTTCAAATTTAGTCCGTTAAGCGAAACTATTTATAGTTACGGAGTTATCTCCCCTTACACCATAAAGTTTGTTGGCACATCTCCTCCTAAACTACAATACAAATAGAAAAAGTAAGGCATGCAAAGTGATGAGGGACTCATAAAGGTGCTTTATGGAACCATTTCATAAATGTTAAACCACTTCCTGTTAATGATTTTAAGAGTCGAAAAGTGTCGCGACATAATAAATTGCTCAAAATGCAATTTCAAGGTTAAGTACATATTATGATCTATTTTTCACATACTTTTCCATATTTGAGTCAGGTTTTTTTAGTGCTAAACAGTTGTCCAATGTCTAATCTACCTATTAAAACCAAAAAATGACAAAAAATTGCTAAATTATTTGACGCGAATGGATTTTTAAGAAATTTACACCGGTGTTAGGTACGGAGTAACTGTATGACCTTGACTGACTTTTCAAGGTCAAATCAACTTAATGACACTTTTCCAACACTTTTTTACTATTTAAGGGTCTCAGATATAAAAAATGAAAAAAATGAAAATTTATCCCCCCTTTTACCCAAAAATGTGAAATTTGACATTTTTTCACTAAAAGTGGTCAAAACATGTTAATTGTACTACTTTTAATCATTTTTAGTCAAAATCAGATGAAAAATGTCGACCGGTCCTTATTAAGGTCTTTCACGACTACGGTCGTAAAGACCTTCTAGCAATTCTTCTGATTATTATTATTATTATTATTATTCTTCATCCGCCACAAATTCTACTTTTTTGTTTCGCGACATATCATTTCGATACTTAAGGTAGTATATCGGTCATGAAAAACAAATTTCAAATTTAGTCCGTTAAGCGAAACTATTTATAGTTACGGAGTTATCTCCCCTTACACCATAAAGTTTGTTGGCACATCTCCTCCTAAACTACAATACAAATAGAAAAAGTAAGGCATGCAAAGTGATGAGGGACTCATAAAGGTGCTTTATGGAACCATTTCATAAATGTTAAACCACTTCCTGTTAATGATTTTAAGAGTCGAAAAGTGTCGCGACATAATAAATTGCTCAAAATGCAATTTCAAGGTTAAGTACATATTATGATCTATTTTTCACATACTTTTCCATATTTGAGTCAGGTTTTTTTAGTGCTAAACAGTTGTCCAATGTCTAATCTACCTATTAAAACCAAAAAATGACAAAAAATTGCTAAATTATTTGACGCGAATGGATTTTTAAGAAATTTACACCGGTGTTAGGTACGGAGTAACTGTATGACCTTGACTGACTTTTCAAGGTCAAATCAACTTAATGACACTTTTCCAACACTTTTTTACTATTTAAGGGTCTCAGATATAAAAAATGAAAAAAATGAAAATTTATCCCCCCTTTTACCCAAAAATGTGAAATTTGACATTTTTTCACTAAAAGTGGTCAAAACATGTTAATTGTACTACTTTTAATCATTTTTAGTCAAAATCAGATGAAAAATGTCGACCGGTCCTTATTAAGGTCTTTCACGACTACGGTCGTAAAGACCTTCTAGCAATTCTTCTGATTATTATTATTATTATTATTATTCTTCATCCGCCACAAATTCTACTTTTTTGTTTCGCGACATATCATTTCGATACTTAAGGTAGTATATCGGTCATGAAAAACAAATTTCAAATTTAGTCCGTTAAGCGAAACTATTTATAGTTACGGAGTTATCTCCCCTTACACCATAAAGTTTGTTGGCACATCTCCTCCTAAACTACAATACAAATAGAAAAAGTAAGGCATGCAAAGTGATGAGGGACTCATAAAGGTGCTTTATGGAACCATTTCATAAATGTTAAACCACTTCCTGTTAATGATTTTAAGAGTCGAAAAGTGTCGCGACATAATAAATTGCTCAAAATGCAATTTCAAGGTTAAGTACATATTATGATCTATTTTTCACATACTTTTCCATATTTGAGTCAGGTTTTTTTAGTGCTAAACAGTTGTCCAATGTCTAATCTACCTATTAAAACCAAAAAATGACAAAAAATTGCTAAATTATTTGACGCGAATGGATTTTTAAGAAATTTACACCGGTGTTAGGTACGGAGTAACTGTATGACCTTGACTGACTTTTCAAGGTCAAATCAACTTAATGACACTTTTCCAACACTTTTTTACTATTTAAGGGTCTCAGATATAAAAAATGAAAAAAATGAAAATTTATCCCCCCTTTTACCCAAAAATGTGAAATTTGACATTTTTTCACTAAAAGTGGTCAAAACATGTTAATTGTACTACTTTTAATCATTTTTAGTCAAAATCAGATGAAAAATGTCGACCGGTCCTTATTAAGGTCTTTCACGACTACGGTCGTAAAGACCTTCTAGCAATTCTTCTGATTATTATTATTATTATTATTATTCTTCATCCGCCACAAATTCTACTTTTTTGTTTCGCGACATATCATTTCGATACTTAAGGTAGTATATCGGTCATGAAAAACAAATTTCAAATTTAGTCCGTTAAGCGAAACTATTTATAGTTACGGAGTTATCTCCCCTTACACCATAAAGTTTGTTGGCACATCTCCTCCTAAACTACAATACAAATAGAAAAAGTAAGGCATGCAAAGTGATGAGGGACTCATAAAGGTGCTTTATGGAACCATTTCATAAATGTTAAACCACTTCCTGTTAATGATTTTAAGAGTCGAAAAGTGTCGCGACATAATAAATTGCTCAAAATGCAATTTCAAGGTTAAGTACATATTATGATCTATTTTTCACATACTTTTCCATATTTGAGTCAGGTTTTTTTAGTGCTAAACAGTTGTCCAATGTCTAATCTACCTATTAAAACCAAAAAATGACAAAAAATTGCTAAATTATTTGACGCGAATGGATTTTTAAGAAATTTACACCGGTGTTAGGTACGGAGTAACTGTATGACCTTGACTGACTTTTCAAGGTCAAATCAACTTAATGACACTTTTCCAACACTTTTTTACTATTTAAGGGTCTCAGATATAAAAAATGAAAAAAATGAAAATTTATCCCCTCTTTTACCCAAAAATGTGAAATTTGACATTTTTTCACTAAAAGTGGTCAAAACATGTTAATTGTACTACTTTTAATCATTTTTAGTCAAAATCAGATGAAAAATGTCGACCGGTCCTTATTAAGGTCTTTCACGACTACGGTCGTAAAGACCTTCTAGCAATTCTTCTGATTATTATTAAGGTCTTTCACGACTACGGTCGTAAAGACCTTCTAGCAATTCTTCTGATTATTATTATTATTATTATTATTCTTCATCCGCCACAAATTCTACTTTTTTGTTTCGCGACATATCATTTCGATACTTAAGGTAGTATATCGGTCATGAAAAACAAATTTCAAATTTAGTCCGTTAAGCGAAACTATTTATAGTTACGGAGTTATCTCCCCTTACACCATAAAGTTTGTTGGCACATCTCCTCCTAAACTACAATACAAATAGAAAAAGTAAGGCATGCAAAGTGATGAGGGACTCATAAAGGTGCTTTATGGAACCATTTCATAAATGTTAAACCACTTCCTGTTAATGATTTTAAGAGTCGAAAAGTGTCGCGACATAATAAATTGCTCAAAATGCAATTTCAAGGTTAAGTACATATTATGATCTATTTTTCACATACTTTTCCATATTTGAGTCAGGTTTTTTTAGTGCTAAACAGTTGTCCAATGTCTAATCTACCTATTAAAACCAAAAAATGACAAAAAATTGCTAAATTATTTGACGCGAATGGATTTTTAAGAAATTTACACCGGTGTTAGGTACGGAGTAACTGTATGACCTTGACTGACTTTTCAAGGTCAAATCAACTTAATGACACTTTTCCAACACTTTTTTACTATCTAAGGGTCTCAGATATAAAAAATGAAAAAAATGAAAATTTATCCCCCCTTTTACCCAAAAATGTGAAATTTGACATTTTTTCACTAAAAGTGGTCAAAACATGTTAATTGTACTACTTTTAATCATTTTTAGTCAAAATCAGATGAAAAATGTCGACCGGTCCTTATTAAGGTCTTTCACGACTACGGTCGTAAAGACCTTCTAGCAATTCTTCTGATTATTATTATTATTATTATTATTCTTCATCCGCCACAAATTCTACTTTTTTGTTTCGCGACATATCATTTCGATACTTAAGGTAGTATATCGGTCATGAAAAACAAATTTCAAATTTAGTCCGTTAAGCGAAACTATTTATAGTTACGGAGTTATCTCCCCTTACACCATAAAGTTTGTTGGCACATCTCCTCCTAAACTACAATACAAATAGAAAAAGTAAGGCATGCAAAGTGATGAGGGACTCATAAAGGTGCTTTATGGAACCATTTCATAAATGTTAAACCACTTCCTGTTAATGATTTTAAGAGTCGAAAAGTGTCGCGACATAATAAATTGCTCAAAATGCAATTTCAAGGTTAAGTACATATTATGATCTATTTTTCACATACTTTTCCATATTTGAGTCAGGTTTTTTTAGTGCTAAACAGTTGTCCAATGTCTAATCTACCTATTAAAACCAAAAAATGACAAAAAATTGCTAAATTATTTGACGCGAATGGATTTTTAAGAAATTTACACCGGTGTTAGGTACGGAGTAACTGTATGACCTTGACTGACTTTTCAAGGTCAAATCAACTTAATGACACTTTTCCAACACTTTTTTACTATCTAAGGGTCTCAGATATAAAAAATGAAAAAAATGAAAATTTATCCCCCCTTTTACCCAAAAATGTGAAATTTGACATTTTTTCACTAAAAGTGGTCAAAACATGTTAATTGTACTACTTTTAATCATTTTTAGTCAAAATCAGATGAAAAATGTCGACCGGTCCTTATTAAGGTCTTTCACGACTACGGTCGTAAAGACCTTCTAGCAATTCTTCTGATTATTATTATTATTATTATTATTCTTCATCCGCCACAAATTCTACTTTTTTGTTTCGCGACATATCATTTCGATACTTAAGGTAGTATATCGGTCATGAAAAACAAATTTCAAATTTAGTCCGTTAAGCGAAACTATTTATAGTTACGGAGTTATCTCCCCTTACACCATAAAGTTTGTTGGCACATCTCCTCCTAAACTACAATACAAATAGAAAAAGTAAGGCATGCAAAGTGATGAGGGACTCATAAAGGTGCTTTATGGAACCATTTCATAAATGTTAAACCACTTCCTGTTAATGATTTTAAGAGTCGAAAAGTGTCGCGACATAATAAATTGCTCAAAATGCAATTTCAAGGTTAAGTACATATTATGATCTATTTTTCACATACTTTTCCATATTTGAGTCAGGTTTTTTTAGTGCTAAACAGTTGTCCAATGTCTAATCTACCTATTAAAACCAAAAAATGACAAAAAATTGCTAAATTATTTGACGCGAATGGATTTTTAAGAAATTTACACCGGTGTTAGGTACGGAGTAACTGTATGACCTTGACTGACTTTTCAAGGTCAAATCAACTTAATGACACTTTTCCAACACTTTTTTACTATTTAAGGGTCTCAGATATAAAAAATGAAAAAAATGAAAATTTATCCCCCCTTTTACCCAAAAATGTGAAATTTGACATTTTTTCACTAAAAGTGGTCAAAACATGTTAATTGTACTACTTTTAATCATTTTTAGTCAAAATCAGATGAAAAATGTCGACCGGTCCTTATTAAGGTCTTTCACGACTACGGTCGTAAAGACCTTCTAGCAATTCTTCTGATTATTATTATTATTATTATTATTCTTCATCCGCCACAAATTCTACTTTTTTGTTTCGCGACATATCATTTCGATACTTAAGGTAGTATATCGGTCATGAAAAACAAATTTCAAATTTAGTCCGTTAAGCGAAACTATTTATAGTTACGGAGTTATCTCCCCTTACACCATAAAGTTTGTTGGCACATCTCCTCCTAAACTACAATACAAATAGAAAAAGTAAGGCATGCAAAGTGATGAGGGACTCATAAAGGTGCTTTATGGAACCATTTCATAAATGTTAAACCACTTCCTGTTAATGATTTTAAGAGTCGAAAAGTGTCGCGACATAATAAATTGCTCAAAATGCAATTTCAAGGTTAAGTACATATTATGATCTATTTTTCACATACTTTTCCATATTTGAGTCAGGTTTTTTTAGTGCTAAACAGTTGTCCAATGTCTAATCTACCTATTAAAACCAAAAAATGACAAAAAATTGCTAAATTATTTGACGCGAATGGATTTTTAAGAAATTTACACCGGTGTTAGGTACGGAGTAACTGTATGACCTTGACTGACTTTTCAAGGTCAAATCAACTTAATGACACTTTTCCAACACTTTTTTACTATTTAAGGGTCTCAGATATAAAAAATGAAAAAAATGAAAATTTATCCCCCCTTTTACCCAAAAATGTGAAATTTGACATTTTTTCACTAAAAGTGGTCAAAACATGTTAATTGTACTACTTTTAATCATTTTTAGTCAAAATCAGATGAAAAATGTCGACCGGTCCTTATTAAGGTCTTTCACGACTACGGTCGTAAAGACCTTCTAGCAATTCTTCTGATTATTATTATTATTATTATTATTCTTCATCCGCCACAAATTCTACTTTTTTGTTTCGCGACATATCATTTCGATACTTAAGGTAGTATATCGGTCATGAAAAACAAATTTCAAATTTAGTCCGTTAAGCGAAACTATTTATAGTTACGGAGTTATCTCCCCTTACACCATAAAGTTTGTTGGCACATCTCCTCCTAAACTACAATACAAATAGAAAAAGTAAGGCATGCAAAGTGATGAGGGACTCATAAAGGTGCTTTATGGAACCATTTCATAAATGTTAAACCACTTCCTGTTAATGATTTTAAGAGTCGAAAAGTGTCGCGACATAATAAATTGCTCAAAATGCAATTTCAAGGTTAAGTACATATTATGATCTATTTTTCACATACTTTTCCATATTTGAGTCAGGTTTTTTTAGTGCTAAACAGTTGTCCAATGTCTAATCTACCTATTAAAACCAAAAAATGACAAAAAATTGCTAAATTATTTGACGCGAATGGATTTTTAAGAAATTTACACTGGTGTTAGGTACGGAGTAACTGTATGACCTTGACTGACTTTTCAAGGTCAAATCAACTTAATGACACTTTTCCAACACTTTTTTACTATTTAAGGGTCTCAGATATAAAAAATGAAAAAAATGAAAATTTATCCCCCCTTTTACCCAAAAATGTGAAATTTGACATTTTTTCACTAAAAGTGGTCAAAACATGTTAATTGTACTACTTTTAATCATTTTTAGTCAAAATCAGATGAAAAATGTCGACCGGTCCTTATTAAGGTCTTTCACGACTACGGTCGTAAAGACCTTCTAGCAATTCTTCTGATTATTATTATTATTATTATTCTTCATCCGCCACAAATTCTACTTTTTTGTTTCGCGACATATCATTTCGATACTTAAGGTAGTATATCGGTCATGAAAAACAAATTTCAAATTTAGTCCGTTAAGCGAAACTATTTATAGTTACGGAGTTATCTCCCCTTACACCATAAAGTTTGTTGGCACATCTCCTCCTAAACTACAATACAAATAGAAAAAGTAAGGCATGCAAAGTGATGAGGGACTCATAAAGGTGCTTTATGGAACCATTTCATAAATGTTAAACCACTTCCTGTTAATGATTTTAAGAGTCGAAAAGTGTCGCGACATAATAAATTGCTCAAAATGCAATTTCAAGGTTAAGTACATATTATGATCTATTTTTCACATACTTTTCCATATTTGAGTCAGGTTTTTTTAGTGCTAAACAGTTGTCCAATGTCTAATCTACCTATTAAAACCAAAAAATGACAAAAAATTGCTAAATTATTTGACGCGAATGGATTTTTAAGAAATTTACACCGGTGTTAGGTACGGAGTAACTGTATGACCTTGACTGACTTTTCAAGGTCAAATCAACTTAATGACACTTTTCCAACACTTTTTTACTATTTAAGGGTCTCAGATATAAAAAATGAAAAAAATGAAAATTTATCCCCCCTTTTACCCAAAAATGTGAAATTTGACATTTTTTCACTAAAAGTGGTCAAAACATGTTAATTGTACTACTTTTAATCATTTTTAGTCAAAATCAGATGAAAAATGTCGACCGGTCCTTATTAAGGTCTTTCACGACTACGGTCGTAAAGACCTTCTAGCAATTCTTCTGATTATTATTATTATTATTATTATTCTTCATCCGCCACAAATTCTACTTTTTTGTTTCGCGACATATCATTTCGATACTTAAGGTAGTATATCGGTCATGAAAAACAAATTTCAAATTTAGTCCGTTAAGCGAAACTATTTATAGTTACGGAGTTATCTCCCCTTACACCATAAAGTTTGTTGGCACATCTCCTCCTAAACTACAATACAAATAGAAAAAGTAAGGCATGCAAAGTGATGAGAGACTCATAAAGGTGCTTTATGGAACCATTTCATAAATGTTAAACCACTTCCTGTTAATGATTTTAAGAGTCGAAAAGTGTCGCGACATAATAAATTGCTCAAAATGCAATTTCAAGGTTAAGTACATATTATGATCTATTTTTCACATACTTTTCCATATTTGAGTCAGGTTTTTTTAGTGCTAAACAGTTGTCCAATGTCTAATCTACCTATTAAAACCAAAAAATGACAAAAAATTGCTAAATTATTTGACGCGAATGGATTTTTAAGAAATTTACACCGGTGTTAGGTACGGAGTAACTGTATGACCTTGACTGACTTTTCAAGGTCAAATCAACTTAATGACACTTTTCCAACACTTTTTTACTATTTAAGGGTCTCAGATATAAAAAATGAAAAAAATGAAAATTTATCCCCCCTTTTACCCAAAAATGTGAAATTTGACATTTTTTCACTAAAAGTGGTCAAAACATGTTAATTGTACTACTTTTAATCATTTTTAGTCAAAATCAGATGAAAAATGTCGACCGGTCCTTATTAAGGTCTTTCACGACTACGGTCGTAAAGACCTTCTAGCAATTCTTCTGATTATTATTATTATTATTATTATTCTTCATCCGCCACAAATTCTACTTTTTTGTTTCGCGACATATCATTTCGATACTTAAGGTAGTATATCGGTCATGAAAAACAAATTTCAAATTTAGTCCGTTAAGCGAAACTATTTATAGTTACGGAGTTATCTCCCCTTACACCATAAAGTTTGTTGGCACATCTCCTCCTAAACTACAATACAAATAGAAAAAGTAAGGCATGCAAAGTGATGAGGGACTCATAAAGGTGCTTTATGGAACCATTTCATAAATGTTAAACCACTTCCTGTTAATGATTTTAAGAGTCGAAAAGTGTCGCGACATAATAAATTGCTCAAAATGCAATTTCAAGGTTAAGTACATATTATGATCTATTTTTCACATACTTTTCCATATTTGAGTCAGGTTTTTTTAGTGCTAAACAGTTGTCCAATGTCTAATCTACCTATTAAAACCAAAAAATGACAAAAAATTGCTAAATTATTTGACGCGAATGGATTTTTAAGAAATTTACACCGGTGTTAGGTACGGAGTAACTGTATGACCTTGACTGACTTTTCAAGGTCAAATCAACTTAATGACACTTTTCCAACACTTTTTTACTATTTAAGGGTCTCAGATATAAAAAATGAAAAAAATGAAAATTTATCCCCCCTTTTACCCAAAAATGTGAAATTTGACATTTTTTCACTAAAAGTGGTCAAAACATGTTAATTGTACTACTTTTAATCATTTTTAGTCAAAATCAGATGAAAAATGTCGACCGGTCCTTATTAAGGTCTTTCACGACTACGGTCGTAAAGACCTTCTAGCAATTCTTCTGATTATTATTATTATTATTATTATTCTTCATCCGCCACAAATTCTACTTTTTTGTTTCGCGACATATCATTTCGATACTTAAGGTAGTATATCGGTCATGAAAAACAAATTTCAAATTTAGTCCGTTAAGCGAAACTATTTATAGTTACGGAGTTATCTCCCCTTACACCATAAAGTTTGTTGGCACATCTCCTCCTAAACTACAATACAAATAGAAAAAGTAAGGCATGCAAAGTGATGAGGGACTCATAAAGGTGCATTATGGAACCATTTCATAAATGTTAAACCACTTCCTGTTAATGATTTTAAGAGTCGAAAAGTGTCGCGACATAATAAATTGCTCAAAATGCAATTTCAAGGTTAAGTACATATTATGATCTATTTTTCACATACTTTTCCATATTTGAGTCAGGTTTTTTTAGTGCTAAACAGTTGTCCAATGTCTAATCTACCTATTAAAACCAAAAAATGACAAAAAATTGCTAAATTATTTGACGCGAATGGATTTTTAAGAAATTTACACCGGTGTTAGGTACGGAGTAACTGTATGACCTTGACTGACTTTTCAAGGTCAAATCAACTTAATGACACTTTTCCAACACTTTTTTACTATTTAAGGGTCTCAGATATAAAAAATGAAAAAAATGAAAATTTATCCCCCCTTTTACCCAAAAATGTGAAATTTGACATTTTTTCACTAAAAGTGGTCAAAACATGTTAATTGTACTACTTTTAATCATTTTTAGTCAAAATCAGATGAAAAATGTCGACCGGTCCTTATTAAGGTCTTTCACGACTACGGTCGTAAAGACCTTCTAGCAATTCTTCTGATTATTATTATTAAGGTCTTTCACGACTACGGTCGTAAAGACCTTCTAGCAATTCTTCTGATTATTATTATTCTTCTTCTTCCGCCCAAAAAATTTTTTTTTTGTTTCGCGACATATCATTTCAATACTTAAGGCAGTATATCGGTCATGAAAAACAAATTTAAAAATGAGTCCGCTTAGCGAAACTATTTATAGTTACGGAGTTATCTCCCCTTACACCGTAAAGTTTGTGTCTTCATCTCCTCCTAAACTACAATAAAAATAGGAAAACTAAAGCATGCAAAGTGTTAAGGGACTAATAAACAAGCTTTATGGACCAATTTCATATATTTCAAACCACTTCCTGTTTATGATTTTATGAGTCGAAAAGTGTCGCGCAGTGTCAAATTTCTCAAATTGCAGTTTTAAGAGTAACGACATATAATGATACAGTTTTTACATAGTTTTCCATATTTTAGTCAGGTTTTTTTAGTTTTAAACTATTGTCTAATGTCTATTTTACCTATTAAAGCCAAAAAATGACCAAAAAATGCTAATTATTGGACGCGAAAGGATTTTTTGAAAATTTACACCAGTCTTAGATATGGAGTAACCGTATGACCTTGACTGACTTTTCAAGGTCAAATCAATTTAATGACACTATTCCAACACATTTAAACCATTTATGGGTCTCAGATATCAAAAATAAGAAAATTGAAAATTCATCCCCCCTTTTTTCCAAAAATGTGAAATTTGACATTTTTTCACAAAAAATGGTCAAAACCTGTTAAATGTACTACTTTTAATCATATTTAGTCAAAATCAGATGAAAAAATGTCGACCGGTCTTTATTAAGGTCTTTCACGACTACGGTCGTAAAGACCTTCTAGCAATTCTTCTGATTATTATTATTCTTCTTCTTCCGCCAAAAAAATTTTTTTTTGTTTCGCGACATATCATTTCAATACTTAAGGCAGTATATCGGTCATGAAAAACAAATTTAAAAATGAGTCCGCTTAGCGAAACTATTTATAGTTACGGAGTTATCTCCCCTTACACCGTAAAGTTTGTGTCTTCATCTCCTCCTAAACTACAATAAAAATAGGAAAACTAAAGCATGCAAAGTGTTAAGGGACTAATAAACAAGCTTTATGGACCAATTTCATATATTTCAAACCACTTCCTGTTTATGATTTTATGAGTCGAAAAGTGTCGCGCAGTGTCAAATTTCTCAAATTGCAGTTTTAAGAGTAACGACATATAATGATACAGTTTTTACATAGTTTTCCATATTTTAGTCAGGTTTTTTTAGTTTTAAACTATTGTCTAATGTCTATTTTACCTATTAAAGCCAAAAAATGACCAAAAAATGCTAATTATTGGACGCGAAAGGATTTTTTGAAAATTTACACCAGTCTTAGATATGGAGTAACCGTATGACCTTGACTGACTTTTCAAGGTCAAATCAATTTAATGACACTATTCCAACACATTTAAACCATTTATGGGTCTCAGATATCAAAAATAAGAAAATTGAAAATTCATCCCCCCTTTTTTCCAAAAATGTGAAATTTGACATTTTTTCACAAAAAATGGTCAAAACCTGTTAAATGTACTACTTTTAATCATATTTAGTCAAAATCAGATGAAAAAATGTCGACCGGTCTTTATTAAGGTCTTTCACGACTACGGTCGTAAAGACCTTCTAGCAATTCTTCTGATTATTATTATTCTTCTTCTTCCGCCAAAAAAATTTTTTTTTTGTTTCGCGACATATCATTTCAATACTTAAGGCAGTATATCGGTCATGAAAAACAAATTTAAAAATGAGTCCGCTTAGCGAAACTATTTATAGTTACGGAGTTATCTCCCCTTACACCGTAAAGTTTGTGTCTTCATCTCCTCCTAAACTACAATAAAAATAGGAAAACTAAAGCATGCAAAGTGTTAAGGGACTAATAAACAAGCTTTATGGACCAATTTCATATATTTCAAACCACTTCCTGTTTATGATTTTATGAGTCGAAAAGTGTCGCGCAGTGTCAAATTTCTCAAATTGCAGTTTTAAGAGTAACGACATATAATGATACAGTTTTTACATAGTTTTCCATATTTTAGTCAGGTTTTTTTAGTTTTAAACTATTGTCTAATGTCTATTTTACCTATTAAAGCCAAAAAATGACCAAAAAATGCTAATTATTGGACGCGAAAGGATTTTTTGAAAATTTACACCAGTCTTAGATATGGAGTAACCGTATGACCTTGACTGACTTTTCAAGGTCAAATCAATTTAATGACACTATTCCAACACATTTAAACCATTTATGGGTCTCAGATATCAAAAATAAGAAAATTGAAAATTCATCCCCCCTTTTTTCCAAAAATGTGAAATTTGACATTTTTTCACAAAAAATGGTCAAAACCTGTTAAATGTACTACTTTTAATCATATTTAGTCAAAATCAGATGAAAAAATGTCGACCGGTCTTTATTAAGGTCTTTCACGACTACGGTCGTAAAGACCTTCTAGCAATTCTTCTGATTATTATTATTCTTCTTCTTCCGCCAAAAAAATTTTTTTTTTGTTTCGCGACATATCATTTCAATACTTAAGGCAGTATATCGGTCATGAAAAACAAATTTAAAAATGAGTCCGCTTAGCGAAACTATTTATAGTTACGGAGTTATCTCCCCTTACACCGTAAAGTTTGTGTCTTCATCTCCTCCTAAACTACAATAAAAATAGGAAAACTAAAGCATGCAAAGTGTTAAGGGACTAATAAACAAGCTTTATGGACCAATTTCATATATTTCAAACCACTTCCTGTTTATGATTTTATGAGTCGAAAAGTGTCGCGCAGTGTCAAATTTCTCAAATTGCAGTTTTAAGAGTAACGACATATAATGATACAGTTTTTACATAGTTTTCCATATTTTAGTCAGGTTTTTTTAGTTTTAAACTATTGTCTAATGTCTATTTTACCTATTAAAGCCAAAAAATGACCAAAAAATGCTAATTATTGGACGCGAAAGGATTTTTTGAAAATTTACACCAGTCTTAGATATGGAGTAACCGTATGACCTTGACTGACTTTTCAAGGTCAAATCAATTTAATGACACTATTCCAACACATTTAAACCATTTATGGGTCTCAGATATCAAAAATAAGAAAATTGAAAATTCATCCCCCCTTTTTTCCAAAAATGTGAAATTTGACATTTTTTCACAAAAAATGGTCAAAACCTGTTAAATGTACTACTTTTAATCATATTTAGTCAAAATCAGATGAAAAAATGTCGACCGGTCTTTATTAAGGTCTTTCACGACTACGGTCGTAAAGACCTTCTAGCAATTCTTCTGATTATTATTATTCTTCTTCTTCCGCCAAAAAAATTTTTTTTTTGTTTCGCGACATATCATTTCAATACTTAAGGCAGTATATCGGTCATGAAAAACAAATTTAAAAATGAGTCCGCTTAGCGAAACTATTTATAGTTACGGAGTTATCTCCCCTTACACCGTAAAGTTTGTGTCTTCATCTCCTCCTAAACTACAATAAAAATAGGAAAACTAAAGCATGCAAAGTGTTAAGGGACTAATAAACAAGCTTTATGGACCAATTTCATATATTTCAAACCACTTCCTGTTTATGATTTTATGAGTCGAAAAGTGTCGCGCAGTGTCAAATTTCTCAAATTGCAGTTTTAAGAGTAACGACATATAATGATACAGTTTTTACATAGTTTTCCATATTTTAGTCAGGTTTTTTTAGTTTTAAACTATTGTCTAATGTCTATTTTACCTATTAAAGCCAAAAAATGACCAAAAAATGCTAATTATTGGACGCGAAAGGATTTTTTGAAAATTTACACCAGTCTTAGATATGGAGTAACCGTATGACCTTGACTGACTTTTCAAGGTCAAATCAATTTAATGACACTATTCCAACACATTTAAACCATTTATGGGTCTCAGATATCAAAAATAAGAAAATTGAAAATTCATCCCCCCTTTTTTCCAAAAATGTGAAATTTGACATTTTTTCACAAAAAATGGTCAAAACCTGTTAAATGTACTACTTTTAATCATATTTAGTCAAAATCAGATGAAAAAATGTCGACCGGTCTTTATTAAGGTCTTTCACGACTACGGTCGTAAAGACCTTCTAGCAATTCTTCTGATTATTATTATTCTTCTTCTTCCGCCAAAAAAATTTTTTTTTTGTTTCGCGACATATCATTTCAATACTTAAGGCAGTATATCGGTCATGAAAAACAAATTTAAAAATGAGTCCGCTTAGCGAAACTATTTATAGTTACGGAGTTATCTCCCCTTACACCGTAAAGTTTGTGTCTTCATCTCCTCCTAAACTACAATAAAAATAGGAAAACTAAAGCATGCAAAGTGTTAAGGGACTAATAAACAAGCTTTATGGACCAATTTCATATATTTCAAACCACTTCCTGTTTATGATTTTATGAGTCGAAAAGTGTCGCGCAGTGTCAAATTTCTCAAATTGCAGTTTTAAGAGTAACGACATATAATGATACAGTTTTTACATAGTTTTCCATATTTTAGTCAGGTTTTTTAGTTTTAAACTATTGTCTAATGTCTATTTTACCTATTAAAGCCAAAAAATGACCAAAAAATGCTAATTATTGGACGCGAAAGGATTTTTTGAAAATTTACACCAGTCTTAGATATGGAGTAACCGTATGACCTTGACTGACTTTTCAAGGTCAAATCAATTTAATGACACTATTCCAACACATTTAAACCATTTATGGGTCTCAGATATCAAAAATAAGAAAATTGAAAATTCATCCCCCCTTTTTTCCAAAAATGTGAAATTTGACATTTTTTCACAAAAAATGGTCAAAACCTGTTAAATGTACTACTTTTAATCATATTTAGTCAAAATCAGATGAAAAAATGTCGACCGGTCTTTATTAAGGTCTTTCACGACTACGGTCGTAAAGACCTTCTAGCAATTCTTCTGATTATTATTATTCTTCTTCTTCCGCCAAAAAAATTTTTTTTTTGTTTCGCGACATATCATTTCAATACTTAAGGCAGTATATCGGTCATGAAAAACAAATTTAAAAATGAGTCCGCTTAGCGAAACTATTTATAGTTACGGAGTTATCTCCCCTTACACCGTAAAGTTTGTGTCTTCATCTCCTCCTAAACTACAATAAAAATAGGAAAACTAAAGCATGCAAAGTGTTAAGGGACTAATAAACAAGCTTTATGGACCAATTTCATATATTTCAAACCACTTCCTGTTTATGATTTTATGAGTCGAAAAGTGTCGCGCAGTGTCAAATTTCTCAAATTGCAGTTTTAAGAGTAACGACATATAATGATACAGTTTTTACATAGTTTTCCATATTTTAGTCAGGTTTTTTTAGTTTTAAACTATTGTCTAATGTCTATTTTACCTATTAAAGCCAAAAAATGACCAAAAAATGCTAATTATTGGACGCGAAAGGATTTTTTGAAAATTTACACCAGTCTTAGATATGGAGTAACCGTATGACCTTGACTGACTTTTCAAGGTCAAATCAATTTAATGACACTATTCCAACACATTTAAACCATTTATGGGTCTCAGATATCAAAAATAAGAAAATTGAAAATTCATCCCCCCTTTTTTCCAAAAATGTGAAATTTGACATTTTTTCACAAAAAATGGTCAAAACCTGTTAAATGTACTACTTTTAATCATATTTAGTCAAAATCAGATGAAAAAATGTCGACCAGTCTTTATTAAGGTCTTTCACGACTACGGTCGTAAAGACCTTCTAGCAATTCTTCTGATTATTATTATTCTTCTTCTTCCGCCAAAAAAATTTTTTTTTTGTTTCGCGACATATCATTTCAATACTTAAGGCAGTATATCGGTCATGAAAAACAAATTTAAAAATGAGTCCGCTTAGCGAAACTATTTATAGTTACGGAGTTATCTCCCCTTACACCGTAAAGTTTGTGTCTTCATCTCCTCCTAAACTACAATAAAAATAGGAAAACTAAAGCATGCAAAGTGTTAAGGGACTAATAAACAAGCTTTATGGACCAATTTCATATATTTCAAACCACTTCCTGTTTATGATTTTATGAGTCGAAAAGTGTCGCGCAGTGTCAAATTTCTCAAATTGCAGTTTTAAGAGTAACGACATATAATGATACAGTTTTTACATAGTTTTCCATATTTTAGTCAGGTTTTTTTAGTTTTAAACTATTGTCTAATGTCTATTTTACCTATTAAAGCCAAAAAATGACCAAAAAATGCTAATTATTGGACGCGAAAGGATTTTTTGAAAATTTATACCAGTCTTAGATATGGAGTAACCGTATGACCTTGACTGACTTTTCAAGGTCAAATCAATTTAATGACACTATTCCAACACATTTAAACCATTTATGGGTCTCAGATATCAAAAATAAGAAAATTGAAAATTCATCCCCCCTTTTTTCCAAAAATGTGAAATTTGACATTTTTTCACAAAAAATGGTCAAAACCTGTTAAATGTACTACTTTTAATCATATTTAGTCAAAATCAGATGAAAAAATGTCGACCGGTCTTTATTAAGGTCTTTCACGACTACGGTCGTAAAGACCTTCTAGCAATTCTTCTGATTATTATTATTCTTCTTCTTCCGCCAAAAAAATTTTTTTTTTGTTTCGCGACATATCATTTCAATACTTAAGGCAGTATATCGGTCATGAAAAACAAATTTAAAAATGAGTCCGCTTAGCGAAACTATTTATAGTTACGGAGTTATCTCCTCTTACACCGTAAAGTTTGTGTCTTCATCTCCTCCTAAACTACAATAAAAATAGGAAAACTAAAGCATGCAAAGTGTTAAGGGACTAATAAACAAGCTTTTTGGACCAATTTCATATATTTCAAACCACTTCCTGTTTATGATTTTATGAGTCGAAAAGTGTCGCGCAGTGTCAAATTTCTCAAATTGCAGTTTTAAGAGTAACGACATATAATGATACAGTTTTTACATAGTTTTCCATATTTTAGTCAGGTTTTTTTAGTTTTAAACTATTGTCTAATGTCTATTTTACCTATTAAAGCCAAAAAATGACCAAAAAATGCTAATTATTGGACGCGAAAGGATTTTTTGAAAATTTACACCAGTCTTAGATATGGAGTAACCGTATGACCTTGACTGACTTTTCAAGGTCAAATCAATTTAATGACACTATTCCAACACATTTAAACCATTTATGGGTCTCAGATATCAAAAATAAGAAAATTGAAAATTCATCCCCCCTTTTTTCCAAAAATGTGAAATTTGACATTTTTTCACAAAAAATGGTCAAAACCTGTTAAATGTACTACTTTTAATCATATTTAGTCAAAATCAGATGAAAAAATGTCGACCGGTCTTTATTAAGGTCTTTCACGACTACGGTCGTAAAGACCTTCTAGCAATTCTTCTGATTATTAAGGTCTTTCCCTTTCCAAAGGGAAGACCTTATTGATTTCGTTCTGCCTATTATTATTATTATTCTTTTTTTTCTGCCGTTCGTGAGCAAAAAGTTTCTTGATCGATCTTAACGAAATTTGGCACACTTATTCAGCACTGCCAGGAATCGACGTGATTAAGGGCCTGACGCTAAACTATTCTTAGGTACGGCGCAATCGCGCAAAACGCTGTTTACCCTTGTGATCAGATCTCCTCCTAGATAGTAACAGATATCAAAAATCTAAACTGTGGATACTGTTCTACGACTCCTGGCGACGAATCATCACGAAAAAAAAAATGAAATTTTACTTCCTGGTTGCGCGCGTATGGCGCAAAGTTTGTCAAAAACCTTAAAATTGTCCGATTCTGATGAAATTTGGTTTCCAGGTAGATTAAGGAGTGCTTATATCATATCCGGAGTCAAAAATGTTTTTTGGTCAATCATTTTCAAAATGGCCGTCATTGAAATTTTGTTTTCGCTATAACTCAAAAACCATAACAATTATAAACACACAATAAATATAAAAAATGTTTCTCTCATTGAGATCTACAAAATGAGTTCAAGGTCAAAGGTCAAATGTCAAGGTCATTATTTGTAGATTTTCAAAAAACCGAGTCTTCATTTTCATTGGGAAATATTTCAAATAAAATGTAACCTTTTTCAGAACTTTTTTACATTATATAATGTGACGATGTCTTCTCAGTTGAACACAATTTTTTGGGGGAAAAAATATGAAAAAATGGTGTCGCAACATGGATTTTTGTGAAATTTACACCCTATCACTGTTCTAAGCCACTGTATGACCTTGACTGAATTTTCAAGGTCAAATCAACTTACTTTCACTATTCCAACCAGTTTCATTGATTAAAAGTTCTCAAATGTCAGAAATAACAAAGTTGACATTTCAGCCCCCCTTTTTTTCGAAAATTTGGAAATTTGCCATTTTTCACCAAAAAAATTTATTTTTGGGTAAATATACCTCATTTGACCATAATTAGACGATACAAACCATAAAAGCCCAGAAATAGTCCCATCTGCCCTCTTTATTAAGGTCTTTCCCTTTCCAAAGGGAAGACCTTATTGATTTCGTTCTGCCTATTATTATTAAGGTCTTTCCCTTTCCAAAGGGAAGACCTTATTGTTTTCGTTCTGCCTATTATTATTATTATTATTATTATTATTCTTTTTTTTCTGCCGCTCGTGAGCAAAAAGTTTCTTGACCGATCTTAACGAAATTTGGCACACTTATTCAGCACTGCCAGGAATCGACTTGACTAAGTGCATGACGCTAAACTATTCTTAGTTACGGCGCAATCGCGCAAAACGCTGTTTACCCTTGTGTTCAGATCTCCTCCGAAACGGTAATAGTTATCAAGATTCTGTTTAGTGGAAATGGTACCTTACATCCTGGTGATGATTTATCATGCAAAAAGAATGCTATAATTTACTTCCTGGTTGCACGCGTATGGCGCAAAGTTGGCGCAAAATGTCAATGTTGTCCGATTTTGATGAAATTTGGTTTCCAGGTAGATTTGAGGGTCCTGATTACAAATCAAAAAAAAAATTTTTTTCGACTACCCGTTTTTGAGTTAGAGCCCTGGAAACATCTCCGTAAAACGTTGTTTCAACAGATTTCATCATGTTGTGCAATATCTTTTTCAATAAATAGATTTGATGTAACAATTATTGATCTATATTTAGATAGTTTTTGAGTTAGTTCAAGTAGATTTAAGAGTCCTGAGTACAAATCTGTGGTCAAAAATCAAATTTTGCGCTTTTCGCGCCGATGGCGCCAAAATGTAAAAGTTGACCGATTTTGATGAAATTTGGTATTCAAGTAGATTTAAGAGTCCTGAGTACAAATCTGTGGTCAAAAATCAAATTTTGCGCTTTTCGCGCCGATGGCGCCAAAATGTAAAAGTTGACCGATTTTGATGAAATTTGGTATTCAAGTAGATTTAAGAGTCCTGAGTACAAATCTGTGGTCAAAAATCAAATTTTGCGCTTTTCGCGCCGATGGCGCCAAAATGTAAAAGTTGACCGATTTTGATGAAATTTGGTATTCAAGTAGATTTTAGAGTCCTGAGTACAAATCTGTGGTCAAAAATCAAATTTTGCGCTTTTCGCGCCGATGGCGCCAAAATGTAAAAGTTGACCGATTTTGATGAAATTTGATATTCAAGTAGATTTAAGAGTCCTGAGTACAAATCTGTGGTCAAAAATCAAATTATGCGCTTTTTGCGCCAATGGCGCCAAAATGTAAAAATTGACTGATTTTGATGAAATTTGGTTTTCAAGTAGATTTAAGAGTCCTGAGTACGAATCTGCGATTAAAATAAAATTTGGCGCTTTTCCCGCCAACGGCGCATAAATGTAAAAGTTGACCGATTTTGATGAAATTTGGTATTCAAGTAGATTTAAGGGTCCTGAGTACAAATCTGCAGTCAAAAATGAAATTTCGCGCAAATGGCGCCAAGTGCAAAAAATGACCAATTTAGATAAAATTTGGTTTTCAAGTAGATTTAAAGGTCTTCTAGACTGATTTTGATGAACTATTCATAGCAACTTGCATAAAAGTAAAGAGCAACCATATATTTTCTAAATGTTGAACTATCCAAAAATTGTATCACTCAGTCACTGTAATCTGTTTCTATTGTAATACACAAATGGGAAAGACCTCGCGATCGTTCTTTGAACGATTGTAATTTAATTATTATTCTTCTTCTTCCGCCAAAAAAATTTTTTTTTTGTTTCGCGACATATCATTTCAATACTTAAGGCAGTATATCGGTCATGAAAAACAAATTTAAAAATGAGTCCGCTTAGCGAAACTATTTATAGTTACGGAGTTATCTCCCCTTACACCGTAAAGTTTGTGTCTTCATCTCCTCCTAAACTACAATAAAAATAGGAAAACTAAAGCATGCAAAGTGTTAAGGGACTAATAAACAAGCTTTATGGACCAATTTCATATATTTCAAACCACTTCCTGTTTATGATTTTATGAGTCGAAAAGTGTCGCGCAGTGTCAAATTTCTCAAATTGCAGTTTTAAGAGTAACGACATATAATGATACAGTTTTTACATAGTTTTCCATATTTTAGTCAGGTTTTTTTAGTTTTAAACTATTGTCTAATGTCTATTTTACCTATTAAAGCCAAAAAATGACCAAAAAATGCTAATTATTGGACGCGAAAGGATTTTTTGAAAATTTACACCAGTCTTAGATATGGAGTAACCGTATGACCTTGACTGACTTTTCAAGGTCAAATCAATTTAATGACACTATTCCAACACATTTAAACCATTTATGGGTCTCAGATATCAAAAATAAGAAAATTGAAAATTCATCCCCCCTTTTTTCCAAAAATGTGAAATTTGACATTTTTTCACAAAAAATGGTCAAAACCTGTTAAATGTACTACTTTTAATCATATTTAGTCAAAATCAGATGAAAAAATGTCGACCGGTCTTTATTAAGGTCTTTCACGACTACGGTCGTAAAGACCTTCTAGCAATTCTTCTGATTATTATTATTCTTCTTCTTCCGCCAAAAAAATTTTTTTTTTGTTTCGCGACATATCATTTCAATACTTAAGGCAGTATATCGGTCATGAAAAACAAATTTAAAAATGAGTCCGCTTAGCGAAACTATTTATAGTTACGGAGTTATCTCCCCTTACACCGTAAAGTTTGTGTCTTCATCTCCTCCTAAACTACAATAAAAATAGGAAAACTAAAGCATGCAAAGTGTTAAGGGACTAATAAACAAGCTTTATGGACCAATTTCATATATTTCAAACCACTTCCTGTTTATGATTTTATGAGTCGAAAAGTGTCGCGCAGTGTCAAATTTCTCAAATTGCAGTTTTAAGAGTAACGACATATAATGATACAGTTTTTACATAGTTTTCCATATTTTAGTCAGGTTTTTTTAGTTTTAAACTATTGTCTAATGTCTATTTTACCTATTAAAGCCAAAAAATGACCAAAAAATGCTAATTATTGGACGCGAAAGGATTTTTTGAAAATTTACACCAGTCTTAGATATGGAGTAACCGTATGACCTTGACTGACTTTTCAAGGTCAAATCAATTTAATGACACTATTCCAACACATTTAAACCATTTATGGGTCTCAGATATCAAAAATAAGTAAATTGAAAATTCATCCCCCCTTTTTTCCAAAAATGTGAAATTTGACATTTTTTCACAAAAAATGGTCAAAACCTGTTAAATGTACTACTTTTAATCATATTTAGACAAAAATCAGATGAAAAAATGTCGACCGGTCTTTATTAAGGTCTTTCACGACTACGGTCGTAAAGACCTTCTAGCAATTCTTCTGATTATTATTATTCTTCTTCTTCCGCCAAAAAAATTTTTTTTTTGTTTCGCGACATATCATTTCAATACTTAAGGCAGTATATCGGTCATGAAAAACAAATTTAAAAATGAGTCCGCTTAGCGAAACTATTTATAGTTACGGAGTTATCTCCCCTTACACCGTAAAGTTTGTGTCTTCATCTCCTCCTAAACTACAATAAAAATAGGAAAACTAAAGCATGCAAAGTGTTAAGGGACTAATAAACAAGCTTTATGGACCAATTTCATATATTTCAAACCACTTCCTGTTTATGATTTTATGAGTCGAAAAGTGTCGCGCAGTGTCAAATTTCTCAAATTGCAGTTTTAAGAGTAACGACATATAATGATACAGTTTTTACATAGTTTTCCATATTTTAGTCAGGTTTTTTTAGTTTTAAACTATTGTCTAATGTCTATTTTACCTATTAAAGCCAAAAAATGACCAAAAAATGCTAATTATTGGACGCGAAAGGATTTTTTGAAAATTTACACCAGTCTTAGATATGGAGTAACCGTATGACCTTGACTGACTTTTCAAGGTCAAATCAATTTAATGACACTATTCCAACACATTTAAACCATTTATGGGTCTCAGATATCAAAAATAAGAAAATTGAAAATTCATCCCCCCTTTTTTCCAAAAATGTGAAATTTGACATTTTTTCACAAAAAATGGTCAAAACCTGTTAAATGTACTACTTTTAATCATATTTAGTCAAAATCAGATGAAAAAATGTCGACCGGTCTTTATTAAGGTCTTTCACGACTACGGTCGTAAAGACCTTCTAGCAATTCTTCTGATTATTATTATTCTTCTTCTTCCGCCAAAAACATTTTTTTTTTGTTTCGCGACATATCATTTCAATACTTAAGGCAGTATATCGGTCATGAAAAACAAATTTAAAAATGAGTCCGCTTAGCGAAACTATTTATAGTTACGGAGTTATCTCCCCTTACACCGTAAAGTTTGTGTCTTCATCTCCTCCTAAACTACAATAAAAATAGGAAAACTAAAGCATGCAAAGTGTTAAGGGACTAATAAACAAGCTTTATGGACCAATTTCATATATTTCAAACCACTTCCTGTTTATGATTTTATGAGTCGAAAAGTGTCGCGCAGTGTCAAATTTCTCAAATTGCAGTTTTAAGAGTAACGACATATAATGATACAGTTTTTACATAGTTTTCCATATTTTAGTCAGGTTTTTTTAGTTTTAAACTATTGTCTAATGTCTATTTTACCTATTAAAGCCAAAAAATGACCAAAAAATGCTAATTATTGGACGCGAAAGGATTTTTTGAAAATTTACACCAGTCTTAGATATGGAGTAACCGTATGACCTTGACTGACTTTTCAAGGTCAAATCAATTTAATGACACTATTCCAACACATTTAAACCATTTATGGGTCTCAGATATCAAAAATAAGAAAATTGAAAATTCATCCCCCCTTTTTTCCAAAAATGTGAAATTTGACATTTTTTCACAAAAAATGGTCAAAACCTGTTAAATGTACTACTTTTAATCATATTTAGTCAAAATCAGATGAAAAAATGTCGACCGGTCTTTATTAAGGTCTTTCACGACTACGGTCGTAAAGACCTTCTAGCAATTCTTCTGATTATTATTATTCTTCTTCTTCCGCCAAAAAAATTTTTTTTTTGTTTCGCGACATATCATTTCAATACTTAAGGCAGTATATCGGTCATGAAAAACAAATTTAAAAATGAGTCCGCTTAGCGAAACTATTTATAGTTACGGAGTTATCTCCCCTTACACCGTAAAGTTTGTGTCTTCATCTCCTCCTAAACTACAATAAAAATAGGAAAACTAAAGCATGCAAAGTGTTAAGGGACTAATAAACAAGCTTTATGGACCAATTTCATATATTTCAAACCACTTCCTGTTTATGATTTTATGAGTCGAAAAGTGTCGCGCAGTGTCAAATTTCTCAAATTGCAGTTTTAAGAGTAACGACATATAATGATACAGTTTTTACATAGTTTTCCATATTTTAGTCAGGTTTTTTTAGTTTTAAACTATTGTCTAATGTCTATTTTACCTATTAAAGCCAAAAAATGACCAAAAAATGCTAATTATTGGACGCGAAAGGATTTTTTGAAAATTTACACCAGTCTTAGATATGGAGTAACCGTATGACCTTGACTGACTTTTCAAGGTCAAATCAATTTAATGACACTATTCCAACACATTTAAACCATTTATGGGTCTCAGATATAAAAAATAAGAAAATTGAAAATTCATCCCCCCTTTTTTCCAAAAATGTGAAATTTGACATTTTTTCACAAAAAATGGTCAAAACCTGTTAAATGTACTACTTTTAATCATATTTAGTCAAAATCAGATGAAAAAATGTCGACCGGTCTTTATTAAGGTCTTTCACGACTACGGTCGTAAAGACCTTCTAGCAATTCTTCTGATTATTATTATTCTTCTTCTTCCGCCAAAAAAATTTTTTTTTTGTTTCGCGACATATCATTTCAATACTTAAGGCAGTATATCGGTCATGAAAAACAAATTTAAAAATGAGTCCGCTTAGCGAAACTATTTATAGTTACGGAGTTATCTCCCCTTACACCGTAAAGTTTGTGTCTTCATCTCCTCCTAAACTACAATAAAAATAGGAAAACTAAAGCATGCAAAGTGTTAAGGGACTAATAAACAAGCTTTATGGACCAATTTCATATATTTCAAACCACTTCCTGTTTATGATTTTATGAGTCGAAAAGTGTCGCGCAGTGTCAAATTTCTCAAATTGCAGTTTTAAGAGTAACGACATATAATGATACAGTTTTTACATAGTTTTCCATATTTTAGTCAGGTTTTTTTAGTTTTAAACTATTGTCTAATGTCTATTTTACCTATTAAAGCCAAAAAATGACCAAAAAATGCTAATTATTGGACGCGAAAGGATTTTTTGAAAATTTACACCAGTCTTAGATATGGAGTAACCGTATGACCTTGACTGACTTTTCAAGGTCAAATCAATTTAATGACACTATTCCAACACATTTAAACCATTTATGGGTCTCAGATATCAAAAATAAGAAAATTGAAAATTCATCCCCCCTTTTTTCCAAAAATGTGAAATTTGACATTTTTTCACAAAAAATGGTCAAAACCTGTTAAATGTACTACTTTTAATCATATTTAGTCAAAATCAGATGAAAAAATGTCGACCGGTCTTTATTAAGGTCTTTCACGACTACGGTCGTAAAGACCTTCTAGCAATTCTTCTGATTATTATTATTCTTCTTCTTCCGCCAAAAAAATTTTTTTTTTGTTTCGCGACATATCATTTCAATACTTAAGGCAGTATATCGGTCATGAAAAACAAATTTAAAAATGAGTCCGCTTAGCGAAACTATTTATAAACTATAAACTATAAACTATAGTTACGGAGTTATCTCCCCTTACACCGTAAAGTTTGTGTCTTCATCTCCTCCTAAACTACAATAAAAATAGGAAAACTAAAGCATGCAAAGTGTTAAGGGACTAATAAACAAGCTTTATGGACCAATTTCATATATTTCAAACCACTTCCTGTTTATGATTTTATGAGTCGAAAAGTGTCGCGCAGTGTCAAATTTCTCAAATTGCAGTTTTAAGAGTAACGACATATAATGATACAGTTTTTACATAGTTTTCCATATTTTAGTCAGGTTTTTTTAGTTTTAAACTATTGTCTAATGTCTATTTTACCTATTAAAGCCAAAAAATGACCAAAAAATGCTAATTATTGGACGCGAAAGGATTTTTTGAAAATTTACACCAGTCTTAGATATGGAGTAACCGTATGACCTTGACTGACTTTTCAAGGTCAAATCAATTTAATGACACTATTCCAACACATTTAAACCATTTATGGGTCTCAGATATCAAAAATAAGAAAATTGAAAATTCATCCCCCCTTTTTTCCAAAAATGTGAAATTTGACATTTTTTCACAAAAAATGGTCAAAACCTGTTAAATGTACTACTTTTAATCATATTTAGTCAAAATCAGATGAAAAAATGTCGACCGGTCTTTATTAAGGTCTTTCACGACTACGGTCGTAAAGACCTTCTAGCAATTCTTCTGATTATTATTATTCTTCTTCTTCCGCCAAAAAAATTTTTTTTTGTTTCGCGACATATCATTTCAATACTTAAGGCAGTATATCGGTCATGAAAAACAAATTTAAAAATGAGTCCGCTTAGCGAAACTATTTATAGTTACGGAGTTATCTCCCCTTACACCGTAAAGTTTGTGTCTTCATCTCCTCCTAAACTACAATAAAAATAGGAAAACTAAAGCATGCAAAGTGTTAAGGGACTAATAAACAAGCTTTATGGACCAATTTCATATATTTCAAACCACTTCCTGTTTATGATTTTATGAGTCGAAAAGTGTCGCGCAGTGTCAAATTTCTCAAATTGCAGTTTTAAGAGTAACGACATATAATGATACAGTTTTTACATAGTTTTCCATATTTTAGTCAGGTTTTTTTAGTTTTAAACTATTGTCTAATGTCTATTTTACCTATTAAAGCCAAAAAATGACCAAAAAATGCTAATTATTGGACGCGAAAGGATTTTTTGAAAATTTACACCAGTCTTAGATATGGAGTAACCGTATGACCTTGACTGACTTTTCAAGGTCAAATCAATTTAATGACACTATTCCAACACATTTAAACCATTTATGGGTCTCAGATATCAAAAATAAGAAAATTGAAAATTCATCCCCCCTTTTTTCCAAAAATGTGAAATTTGACATTTTTTCACAAAAAATGGTCAAAACCTGTTAAATGTACTACTTTTAATCATATTTAGTCAAAATCAGATGAAAAAATGTCGACCGGTCTTTATTAAGGTCTTTCACGACTACGGTCGTAAAGACCTTCTAGCAATTCTTCTGATTATTATTATTCTTCTTCTTCCGCCAAAAAAATTTTTTTTTTGTTTCGCGACATATCATTTCAATACTTAAGGCAGTATATCGGTCATGAAAAACAAATTTAAAAATGAGTCCGCTTAGCGAAACTATTTATAGTTACGGAGTTATCTCCCCTTACACCGTAAAGTTTGTGTCTTCATCTCCTCCTAAACTACAATAAAAATAGGAAAACTAAAGCATGCAAAGTGTTAAGGGACTAATAAACAAGCTTTATGGACCAATTTCATATATTTCAAACCACTTCCTGTTTATGATTTTATGAGTCGAAAAGTGTCGCGCAGTGTCAAATTTCTCAAATTGCAGTTTTAAGAGTAACGACATATAATGATACAGTTTTTACATAGTTTTCCATATTTTAGTCAGGTTTTTTTAGTTTTAAACTATTGTCTAATGTCTATTTTACCTATTAAAGCCAAAAAATGACCAAAAAATGCTAATTATTGGACGCGAAAGGATTTTTTGAAAATTTACACCAGTCTTAGATATGGAGTAACCGTATGACCTTGACTGACTTTTCAAGGTCAAATCAATTTAATGACACTATTCCAACACATTTAAACCATTTATGGGTCTCAGATATCAAAAATAAGAAAATTGAAAATTCATCCCCCCTTTTTTCCAAAAATGTGAAATTTGACATTTTTTCACAAAAAATGGTCAAAACCTGTTAAATGTACTACTTTTAATCATATTTAGTCAAAATCAGATGAAAAAATGTCGACCGGTCTTTATTAAGGTCTTTCACGACTACGGTCGTAAAGACCTTCTAGCAATTCTTCTGATTATTATTATTCTTCTTCTTCCGCCAAAAAAATTTTTTTTTTGTTTCGCGACATATCATTTCAATACTTAAGGCAGTATATCGGTCATGAAAAACAAATTTAAAAATGAGTCCGCTTAGCGAAACTATTTATAGTTACGGAGTTATCTCCCCTTACACCGTAAAGTTTGTGTCTTCATCTCCTCCTAAACTACAATAAAAATAGGAAAACTAAAGCATGCAAAGTGTTAAGGGACTAATAAACAAGCTTTATGGACCAATTTCATATATTTCAAACCACTTCCTGTTTATGATTTTATGAGTCGAAAAGTGTCGCGCAGTGTCAAATTTCTCAAATTGCAGTTTTAATAGTAACGACATATAATGATACAGTTTTTACATAGTTTTCCATATTTTAGTCAGGTTTTTTTAGTTTTAAACTATTGTCTAATGTCTATTTTACCTATTAAAGCCAAAAAATGACCAAAAAATGCTAATTATTGGACGCGAAAGGATTTTTTGAAAATTTACACCAGTCTTAGATATGGAGTAACCGTATGACCTTGACTGACTTTTCAAGGTCAAATCAATTTAATGACACTATTCCAACACATTTAAACCATTTATGGGTCTCAGATATCAAAAATAAGAAAATTGAAAATTCATCCCCCCTTTTTTCCAAAAATGTGAAATTTGACATTTTTTCACAAAAAATGGTCAAAACCTGTTAAATGTACTACTTTTAATCATATTTAGTCAAAATCAGATGAAAAAATGTCGATCGGTCTTTATTAAGGTCTTTCACGACTACGGTCGTAAAGACCTTCTAGCAATTCTTCTGATTATTATTATTCTTCTTCTTCCGCCAAAAAAATTTTTTTTTTGTTTCGCGACATATCATTTCAATACTTAAGGCAGTATATCGGTCATGAAAAACAAATTTAAAAATGAGTCCGCTTAGCGAAACTATTTATAGTTACGGAGTTATCTCCCCTTACACCGTAAAGTTTGTGTCTTCATCTCCTCCTAAACTACAATAAAAATAGGAAAACTAAAGCATGCAAAGTGTTAAGGGACTAATAAACAAGCTTTATGGACCAATTTCATATATTTCAAACCACTTCCTGTTTATGATTTTATGAGTCGAAAAGTGTCGCGCAGTGTCAAATTTCTCAAATTGCAGTTTTAAGAGTAACGACATATAATGATACAGTTTTTACATAGTTTTCCATATTTTAGTCAGGTTTTTTTAGTTTTAAACTATTGTCTAATGTCTATTTTACCTATTAAAGCCAAAAAATGACCAAAAAATGCTAATTATTGGACGCGAAAGGATTTTTTGAAAATTTACACCAGTCTTAGATATGGAGTAACCGTATGACCTTGACTGACTTTTCAAGGTCAAATCAATTTAATGACACTATTCCAACACATTTAAACCATTTATGGGTCTCAGATATCAAAAATAAGAAAATTGAAAATTCATCCCCCCTTTTTTCCAAAAATGTGAAATTTGACATTTTTTCACAAAAAATGGTCAAAACCTGTTAAATGTACTACTTTTAATCATATTTAGTCAAAATCAGATGAAAAAATGTCGACCGGTCTTTATTAAGGTCTTTCACGACTACGGTCGTAAAGACCTTCTAGCAATTCTTCTGATTATTATTATTCTTCTTCTTCCGCCAAAAAAATTTTTTTTTTGTTTCGCGACATATCATTTCAATACTTAAGGCAGTATATCGGTCATGAAAAACAAATTTAAAAATGAGTCCGCTTAGCGAAACTATTTATAGTTACGGAGTTATCTCCCCTTACACCGTAAAGTTTGTGTCTTCATCTCCTCCTAAACTACAATAAAAATAAGAAAACTAAAGCATGCAAAGTGTTAAGGGACTAATAAACAAGCTTTATGGACCAATTTCATATATTTCAAACCACTTCCTGTTTATGATTTTATGAGTCGAAAAGTGTCGCGCAGTGTCAAATTTCTCAAATTGCAGTTTTAAGAGTAACGACATATAATGATACAGTTTTTACATAGTTTTCCATATTTTAGTCAGGTTTTTTTAGTTTTAAACTATTGTCTAATGTCTATTTTACCTATTAAAGCCAAAAAATGACCAAAAAATGCTAATTATTGGACGCGAAAGGATTTTTTGAAAATTTACACCAGTCTTAGATATGGAGTAACCGTATGACCTTGACTGACTTTTCAAGGTCAAATCAATTTAATGACACTATTCCAACACATTTAAACCATTTATGGGTCTCAGATATCAAAAATAAGAAAATTGAAAATTCATCCCCCCTTTTTTCCAAAAATGTGAAATTTGACATTTTTTCACAAAAAATGGTCAAAACCTGTTAAATGTACTACTTTTAATCATATTTAGTCAAAATCAGATGAAAAAATGTCGACCGGTCTTTATTAAGGTCTTTCACGACTACGGTCGTAAAGACCTTCTAGCAATTCTTCTGATTATTATTATTCTTCTTCTTCCGCCAAAAAAATTTTTTTTTTGTTTCGCGACATATCATTTCAATACTTAAGGCAGTATATCGGTCATGAAAAACAAATTTAAAAATGAGTCCGCTTAGCGAAACTATTTATAGTTACGGAGTTATCTCCCCTTACACCGTAAAGTTTGTGTCTTCATCTCCTCCTAAACTACAATAAAAATAGGAAAACTAAAGCATGCAAAGTGTTAAGGGACTAATAAACAAGCTTTATGGACCAATTTCATATATTTCAAACCACTTCCTGTTTATGATTTTATGAGTCGAAAAGTGTCGCGCAGTGTCAAATTTCTCAAATTGCAGTTTTAAGAGTAACGACATATAATGATACAGTTTTTACATAGTTTTCCATATTTTAGTCAGGTTTTTTTAGTTTTAAACTATTGTCTAATGTCTATTTTACCTATTAAAGCCAAAAAATGACCAAAAAATGCTAATTATTGGACGCGAAAGGATTTTTTGAAAATTTACACCAGTCTTAGATATGGAGTAACCGTATGACCTTGACTGACTTTTCAAGGTCAAATCAATTTAATGACACTATTCCAACACATTTAAACCATTTATGGGTCTCAGATATCAAAAATAAGAAAATTGAAAATTCATCCCCCCTTTTTTCCAAAAATGTGAAATTTGACATTTTTTCACAAAAAATGGTCAAAACCTGTTAAATGTACTACTTTTAATCATATTTAGTCAAAATCAGATGAAAAAATGTCGACCGGTCTTTATTAAGGTCTTTCACGACTACGGTCGTAAAGACCTTCTAGCAATTCTTCTGATTATTATTATTCTTCTTCTTCCGCCAAAAAAATTTTTTTTTTGTTTCGCGACATATCATTTCAATACTTAAGGCAGTATATCGGTCATGAAAAACAAATTTAAAAATGAGTCCGCTTAGCGAAACTATTTATAGTTACGGAGTTATCTCCCCTTACACCGTAAAGTTTGTGTCTTCATCTCCTCCTAAACTACAATAAAAATAGGAAAACTAAAGCATGCAAAGTGTTAAGGGACTAATAAACAAGCTTTATGGACCAATTTCATATATTTCAAACCACTTCCTGTTTATGATTTTATGAGTCGAAAAGTGTCGCGCAGTGTCAAATTTCTCAAATTGCAGTTTTAAGAGTAACGACATATAATGATACAGTTTTTACATAGTTTTCCATATTTTAGTCAGGTTTTTTTAGTTTTAAACTATTGTCTAATGTCTATTTTACCTATTAAAGCCAAAAAATGACCAAAAAATGCTAATTATTGGACGCGAAAGGATTTTTTGAAAATTTACACCAGTCTTAGATATGGAGTAACCGTATGACCTTGACTGACTTTTCAAGGTCAAATCAATTTAATGACACTATTCCAACACATTTAAACCATTTATGGGTCTCAGATATCAAAAATAAGAAAATTGAAAATTCATCCCCCCTTTTTTCCAAAAATGTGAAATTTGACATTTTTTCACAAAAAATGGTCAAAACCTGTTAAATGTACTACTTTTAATCATATTTAGTCAAAATCAGATGAAAAAATGTCGACCGGTCTTTATTAAGGTCTTTCACGACTACGGTCGTAAAGACCTTCTAGCAATTCTTCTGATTATTATTATTCTTCTTCTTCCGCCAAAAAAATTTTTTTTTTGTTTCGCGACATATCATTTCAATACTTAAGGCAGTATATCGGTCATGAAAAACAAATTTAAAAATGAGTCCGCTTAGCGAAACTATTTATAGTTACGGAGTTATCTCCCCTTACACCGTAAAGTTTGTGTCTTCATCTCCTCCTAAACTACAATAAAAATAGGAAAACTAAAGCATGCAAAGTGTTAAGGGACTAATAAACAAGCTTTATGGACCAATTTCATATATTTCAAACCACTTCCTGTTTATGATTTTATGAGTCGAAAAGTGTCGCGCAGTGTCAAATTTCTCAAATTGCAGTTTTAAGAGTAACGACATATAATAATACAGTTTTTACATAGTTTTCCATATTTTAGTCAGGTTTTTTTAGTTTTAAACTATTGTCTAATGTCTATTTTACCTATTAAAGCCAAAAAATGACCAAAAAATGCTAATTATTGGACGCGAAAGGATTTTTTGAAAATTTACACCAGTCTTAGATATGGAGTAACCGTATGACCTTGACTGACTTTTCAAGGTCAAATAAATTTAATGACACTATTCCAACACATTTAAACCATTTATGGGTCTCAGATATCAAAAATAAGAAAATTGAAAATTCATCCCCCCTTTTTTCCAAAAATGTGAAATTTGACATTTTTTCACAAAAAATGGTCAAAACCTGTTAAATGTACTACTTTTAATCATATTTAGTCAAAATCAGATGAAAAAATGTCGACCGGTCTTTATTAAGGTCTTTCACGACTACGGTCGTAAAGACCTTCTAGCAATTCTTCTGATTAAGGTCTTTCACGACTACGGTCGTAAAGACCTTCTAGCAATTCTTCTGATTATTATTATTATTATTATTTTTCATCCGCCGCCCCAAAATATTTTTTGTTTCGCGACATATCATTTTGATATTTAAGGTGGTATATCGGTCATAGAAAAACTCTTCGCAATTTACCCTGCGAAAGCGAACTATTTATTGTTACGGAGTTATCTCCCCTAACACCGTAAAGTTTGTGTCTTCTTCTCCTCCTAAACTACAATAAAAATAGAAAAACTAAAGCATGCAAAGTGTTAAGGAACTAATAAACAAGCTCTATGGACCAATTTAATAAATTTTAAATCACTTCCTGTTGACGCGTTTAAGACTCAAAAAGTGTCGCGACGCGTCAAAATTTTTATCTTTTAAACCGTTGGTCATAGAGACTTGAAACCTTCACCATTAAACTTAGGTGACATATGTTACATCCAAAAATGTCAAAATCCAAGGTCAAAGGTCAAGGTCAAATTACTCAAAATGGAATTTTATGGGTTACTACATATACAGATCTATATTTTACATAATTATTCATATTTTAGTCATGTTTTTAGTGTTAATCAGTTGTCCAATGTCTTTTCTACCTCTTAAAACCCCAAAATGAGAAAAAATTGCTAAAATATTGAACGCGAATGGATTTTAAGGAAATTTACACCGGTCTTAGATACAGAGTAACCGTATGACCTTGACTGACTTTTCAAGGTCAAATCAACTTTATGACACTATTTCAACACATTTAACCCATTTAAGGGTCTCAGATATTAGATATAAAGAAATTAATAGTTTATCCCCCCTTTTTTCCAAAAATGTGAAAATTGACATTTTTGCACTAAAAGTGGTCAAAGCATGTTAAATGTACTACTTTTAATCATATTTAGTCAAAATCAGATGAAAAAATGTTGACCGGTCTTTATTAAGGTCTTTCACGACTACGGTCGTAAAGACCTTCTAGCAATTCTTCTGATTATTATTATTATTATTATTTTTCATCCGCCGCCCCAAAATATTTTTTGTTTCGCGACATATCATTTTGATATTTAAGGTGGTATATCGGTCATAGAAAAACTCTTCGCAATTTACCCTGCGAAAGCGAACTATTTATTGTTACGGAGTTATCTCCCCTAACACCGTAAAGTTTGTGTCTTCTTCTCCTCCTAAACTACAATAAAAATAGAAAAACTAAAGCATGCAAAGTGTTAAGGAACTAATAAACAAGCTCTATGGACCAATTTAATAAATTTTAAATCACTTCCTGTTGACGCGTTTAAGACTCAAAAAGTGTCGCGACGCGTCAAAATTTTTATCTTTTAAACCGTTGGTCATAGAGACTTGAAACCTTCACCATTAAACTTAGGTGACATATGTTACATCCAAAAATGTCAAAATCCAAGGTCAAAGGTCAAGGTCAAATTACTCAAAATGGAATTTTATGGGTTACTACATATACAGATCTATATTTTACATAATTATTCATATTTTAGTCATGTTTTTAGTGTTAATCAGTTGTCCAATGTCTTTTCTACCTCTTAAAACCCCAAAATGAGAAAAAATTGCTAAAATATTGAACGCGAATGGATTTTAAGGAAATTTACACCGGTCTTAGATACAGAGTAACCGTATGACCTTGACTGACTTTTCAAGGTCAAATCAACTTTATGACACTATTTCAACACATTTAACCCATTTAAGGGTCTCAGATATTAGATATAAAGAAATTAATAGTTTATCCCCCCTTTTTTCCAAAAATGTGAAAATTGACATTTTTGCACTAAAAGTGGTCAAAGCATGTTAAATGTACTACTTTTAATCATATTTAGTCAAAATCAGATGAAAAAATGTTGACCGGTCTTTATTAAGGTCTTTCACGACTACGGTCGTAAAGACCTTCTAGCAATTCTTCTGATTATTATTATTATTATTATTTTTCATCCGCCGCCCCAAAATATTTTTTGTTTCGCGACATATCATTTTGATATTTAAGGTGGTATATCGGTCATAGAAAAACTCTTCGCAATTTACCCTGCGAAAGCGAACTATTTATTGTTACGGAGTTATCTCCCCTAACACCGTAAAGTTTGTGTCTTCTTCTCCTCCTAAACTACAATAAAAATAGAAAAACTAAAGCATGCAAAGTGTTAAGGAACTAATAAACAAGCTCTATGGACCAATTTAATAAATTTTAAATCACTTCCTGTTGACGCGTTTAAGACTCAAAAAGTGTCGCGACGCGTCAAAATTTTTATCTTTTAAACCGTTGGTCATAGAGACTTGAAACCTTCACCATTAAACTTAGGTGACATATGTTACATCCAAAAATGTCAAAATCCAAGGTCAAAGGTCAAGGTCAAATTACTCAAAATGGAATTTTATGGGTTACTACATATACAGATCTATATTTTACATAATTATTCATATTTTAGTCATGTTTTTAGTGTTAATCAGTTGTCCAATGTCTTTTCTACCTCTTAAAACCCCAAAATGAGAAAAAATTGCTAAAATATTGAACGCGAATGGATTTTAAGGAAATTTACACCGGTCTTAGATACAGAGTAACCGTATGACCTTGACTGACTTTTCAAGGTCAAATCAACTTTATGACACTATTTCAACACATTTAACCCATTTAAGGGTCTCAGATATTAGATATAAAGAAATTAATAGTTTATCCCCCCTTTTTTCCAAAAATGTGAAAATTGACATTTTTGCACTAAAAGTGGTCAAAGCATGTTAAATGTACTACTTTTAATCATATTTAGTCAAAATCAGATGAAAAAATGTTGACCGGTCTTTATTAAGGTCTTTCACGACTACGGTCGTAAAGACCTTCTAGCAATTCTTCTGATTATTATTATTATTATTATTTTTCATCCGCCGCCCCAAAATATTTTTTGTTTCGCGACATATCATTTTGATATTTAAGGTGGTATATCGGTCATAGAAAAACTCTTCGCAATTTACCCTGCGAAAGCGAACTATTTATTGTTACGGAGTTATCTCCCCTAACACCGTAAAGTTTGTGTCTTCTTCTCCTCCTAAACTACAATAAAAATAGAAAAACTAAAGCATGCAAAGTGTTAAGGAACTAATAAACAAGCTCTATGGACCAATTTAATAAATTTTAAATCACTTCCTGTTGACGCGTTTAAGACTCAAAAAGTGTCGCGACGCGTCAAAATTTTTATCTTTTAAACCGTTGGTCATAGAGACTTGAAACCTTCACCATTAAACTTAGGTGACATATGTTACATCCAAAAATGTCAAAATCCAAGGTCAAAGGTCAAGGTCAAATTACTCAAAATGGAATTTTATGGGTTACTACATATACAGATCTATATTTTACATAATTATTCATATTTTAGTCATGTTTTTAGTGTTAATCAGTTGTCCAATGTCTTTTCTACCTCTTAAAACCCCAAAATGAGAAAAAATTGCTAAAATATTGAACGCGAATGGATTTTAAGGAAATTTACACCGGTCTTAGATACAGAGTAACCGTATGACCTTGACTGACTTTTCAAGGTCAAATCAACTTTATGACACTATTTCAACACATTTAACCCATTTAAGGGTCTCAGATATTAGATATAAAGAAATTAATAGTTTATCCCCCCTTTTTTCCAAAAATGTGAAAATTGACATTTTTGCACTAAAAGTGGTCAAAGCATGTTAAATGTACTACTTTTAATCATATTTAGTCAAAATCAGATGAAAAAATGTTGACCGGTCTTTATTAAGGTCTTTCACGACTACGGTCGTAAAGACCTTCTAGCAATTCTTCTGATTATTATTATTATTATTATTTTTCATCCGCCGCCCCAAAATATTTTTTGTTTCGCGACATATCATTTTGATATTTAAGGTGGTATATCGGTCATAGAAAAACTCTTCGCAATTTACCCTGCGAAAGCGAACTATTTATTGTTACGGAGTTATCTCCCCTAACACCGTAAAGTTTGTGTCTTCTTCTCCTCCTAAACTACAATAAAAATAGAAAAACTAAAGCATGCAAAGTGTTAAGGAACTAATAAACAAGCTCTATGGACCAATTTAATAAATTTTAAATCACTTCCTGTTGACGCGTTTAAGACTCAAAAAGTGTCGCGACGCGTCAAAATTTTTATCTTTTAAACCGTTGGTCATAGAGACTTGAAACCTTCACCATTAAACTTAGGTGACATATGTTACATCCAAAAATGTCAAAATCCAAGGTCAAAGGTCAAGGTCAAATTACTCAAAATGGAATTTTATGGGTTACTACATATACAGATCTATATTTTACATAATTATTCATATTTTAGTCATGTTTTTAGTGTTAATCAGTTGTCCAATGTCTTTTCTACCTCTTAAAACCCCAAAATGAGAAAAAATTGCTAAAATATTGAACGCGAATGGATTTTAAGGAAATTTACACCGGTCTTAGATACAGAGTAACCGTATGACCTTGACTGACTTTTCAAGGTCAAATCAACTTTATGACACTATTTCAACACATTTAACCCATTTAAGGGTCTCAGATATTAGATATAAAGAAATTAATAGTTTATCCCCCCTTTTTTCCAAAAATGTGAAAATTGACATTTTTGCACTAAAAGTGGTCAAAGCATGTTAAATGTACTACTTTTAATCATATTTAGTCAAAATCAGATGAAAAAATGTTGACCGGTCTTTATTAAGGTCTTTCACGACTACGGTCGTAAAGACCTTCTAGCAATTCTTCTGATTATTATTATTATTATTATTTTTCATCCGCCGCCCCAAAATATTTTTTGTTTCGCGACATATCATTTTGATATTTAAGGTGGTATATCGGTCATAGAAAAACTCTTCGCAATTTACCCTGCGAAAGCGAACTATTTATTGTTACGGAGTTATCTCCCCTAACACCGTAAAGTTTGTGTCTTCTTCTCCTCCTAAACTACAATAAAAATAGAAAAACTAAAGCATGCAAAGTGTTAAGGAACTAATAAACAAGCTCTATGGACCAATTTAATAAATTTTAAATCACTTCCTGTTGACGCGTTTAAGACTCAAAAAGTGTCGCGACGCGTCAAAATTTTTATCTTTTAAACCGTTGGTCATAGAGACTTGAAACCTTCACCATTAAACTTAGGTGACATATGTTACATCCAAAAATGTCAAAATCCAAGGTCAAAGGTCAAGGTCAAATTACTCAAAATGGAATTTTATGGGTTACTACATATACAGATCTATATTTTACATAATTATTCATATTTTAGTCATGTTTTTAGTGTTAATCAGTTGTCCAATGTCTTTTCTACCTCTTAAAACCCCAAAATGAGAAAAAATTGCTAAAATATTGAACGCGAATGGATTTTAAGGAAATTTACACCGGTCTTAGATACAGAGTAACCGTATGACCTTGACTGACTTTTCAAGGTCAAATCAACTTTATGACACTATTTCAACACATTTAACCCATTTAAGGGTCTCAGATATTAGATATAAAGAAATTAATAGTTTATCCCCCCTTTTTTCCAAAAATGTGAAAATTGACATTTTTGCACTAAAAGTGGTCAAAGCATGTTAAATGTACTACTTTTAATCATATTTAGTCAAAATCAGATGAAAAAATGTTGACCGGTCTTTATTAAGGTCTTTCACGACTACGGTCGTAAAGACCTTCTAGCAATTCTTCTGATTATTATTATTATTATTATTTTTCATCCGCCGCCCCAAAATATTTTTTGTTTCGCGACATATCATTTTGATATTTAAGGTGGTATATCGGTCATAGAAAAACTCTTCGCAATTTACCCTGCGAAAGCGAACTATTTATTGTTACGGAGTTATCTCCCCTAACACCGTAAAGTTTGTGTCTTCTTCTCCTCCTAAACTACAATAAAAATAGAAAAACTAAAGCATGCAAAGTGTTAAGGAACTAATAAACAAGCTCTATGGACCAATTTAATAAATTTTAAATCACTTCCTGTTGACGCGTTTAAGACTCAAAAAGTGTCGCGACGCGTCAAAATTTTTATCTTTTAAACCGTTGGTCATAGAGACTTGAAACCTTCACCATTAAACTTAGGTGACATATGTTACATCCAAAAATGTCAAAATCCAAGGTCAAAGGTCAAGGTCAAATTACTCAAAATGGAATTTTATGGGTTACTACATATACAGATCTATATTTTACATAATTATTCATATTTTAGTCATGTTTTTAGTGTTAATCAGTTGTCCAATGTCTTTTCTACCTCTTAAAACCCCAAAATGAGAAAAAATTGCTAAAATATTGAACGCGAATGGATTTTAAGGAAATTTACACCGGTCTTAGATACAGAGTAACCGTATGACCTTGACTGACTTTTCAAGGTCAAATCAACTTTATGACACTATTTCAACACATTTAACCCATTTAAGGGTCTCAGATATTAGATATAAAGAAATTAATAGTTTATCCCCCCTTTTTTCCAAAAATGTGAAAATTGACATTTTTGCACTAAAAGTGGTCAAAGCATGTTAAATGTACTACTTTTAATCATATTTAGTCAAAATCAGATGAAAAAATGTTGACCGGTCTTTATTAAGGTCTTTCACGACTACGGTCGTAAAGACCTTCTAGCAATTCTTCTGATTATTATTATTATTATTATTTTTCATCCGCCGCCCCAAAATATTTTTTGTTTCGCGACATATCATTTTGATATTTAAGGTGGTATATCGGTCATAGAAAAACTCTTCGCAATTTACCCTGCGAAAGCGAACTATTTATTGTTACGGAGTTATCTCCCCTAACACCGTAAAGTTTGTGTCTTCTTCTCCTCCTAAACTACAATAAAAATAGAAAAACTAAAGCATGCAAAGTGTTAAGGAACTAATAAACAAGCTCTATGGACCAATTTAATAAATTTTAAATCACTTCCTGTTGACGCGTTTAAGACTCAAAAAGTGTCGCGACGCGTCAAAATTTTTATCTTTTAAACCGTTGGTCATAGAGACTTGAAACCTTCACCATTAAACTTAGGTGACATATGTTACATCCAAAAATGTCAAAATCCAAGGTCAAAGGTCAAGGTCAAATTACTCAAAATGGAATTTTATGGGTTACTACATATACAGATCTATATTTTACATAATTATTCATATTTTAGTCATGTTTTTAGTGTTAATCAGTTGTCCAATGTCTTTTCTACCTCTTAAAACCCCAAAATGAGAAAAAATTGCTAAAATATTGAACGCGAATGGATTTTAAGGAAATTTACACCGGTCTTAGATACAGAGTAACCGTATGACCTTGACTGACTTTTCAAGGTCAAATCAACTTTATGACACTATTTCAACACATTTAACCCATTTAAGGGTCTCAGATATTAGATATAAAGAAATTAATAGTTTATCCCCCCTTTTTTCCAAAAATGTGAAAATTGACATTTTTGCACTAAAAGTGGTCAAAGCATGTTAAATGTACTACTTTTAATCATATTTAGTCAAAATCAGATGAAAAAATGTTGACCGGTCTTTATTAAGGTCTTTCACGACTACGGTCGTAAAGACCTTCTAGCAATTCTTCTGATTATTATTATTATTATTATTTTTCATCCGCCGCCCCAAAATATTTTTTGTTTCGCGACATATCATTTTGATATTTAAGGTGGTATATCGGTCATAGAAAAACTCTTCGCAATTTACCCTGCGAAAGCGAACTATTTATTGTTACGGAGTTATCTCCCCTAACACCGTAAAGTTTGTGTCTTCTTCTCCTCCTAAACTACAATAAAAATAGAAAAACTAAAGCATGCAAAGTGTTAAGGAACTAATAAACAAGCTCTATGGACCAATTTAATAAATTTTAAATCACTTCCTGTTGACGCGTTTAAGACTCAAAAAGTGTCGCGACGCGTCAAAATTTTTATCTTTTAAACCGTTGGTCATAGAGACTTGAAACCTTCACCATTAAACTTAGGTGACATATGTTACATCCAAAAATGTCAAAATCCAAGGTCAAAGGTCAAGGTCAAATTACTCAAAATGGAATTTTATGGGTTACTACATATACAGATCTATATTTTACATAATTATTCATATTTTAGTCATGTTTTTAGTGTTAATCAGTTGTCCAATGTCTTTTCTACCTCTTAAAACCCCAAAATGAGAAAAAATTGCTAAAATATTGAACGCGAATGGATTTTAAGGAAATTTACACCGGTCTTAGATACAGAGTAACCGTATGACCTTGACTGACTTTTCAAGGTCAAATCAACTTTATGACACTATTTCAACACATTTAACCCATTTAAGGGTCTCAGATATTAGATATAAAGAAATTAATAGTTTATCCCCCCTTTTTTCCAAAAATGTGAAAATTGACATTTTTGCACTAAAAGTGGTCAAAGCATGTTAAATGTACTACTTTTAATCATATTTAGTCAAAATCAGATGAAAAAATGTTGACCGGTCTTTATTAAGGTCTTTCACGACTACGGTCGTAAAGACCTTCTAGCAATTCTTCTGATTATTATTATTATTATTATTTTTCATCCGCCGCCCCAAAATATTTTTTGTTTCGCGACATATCATTTTGATATTTAAGGTGGTATATCGGTCATAGAAAAACTCTTCGCAATTTACCCTGCGAAAGCGAACTATTTATTGTTACGGAGTTATCTCCCCTAACACCGTAAAGTTTGTGTCTTCTTCTCCTCCTAAACTACAATAAAAATAGAAAAACTAAAGCATGCAAAGTGTTAAGGAACTAATAAACAAGCTCTATGGACCAATTTAATAAATTTTAAATCACTTCCTGTTGACGCGTTTAAGACTCAAAAAGTGTCGCGACGCGTCAAAATTTTTATCTTTTAAACCGTTGGTCATAGAGACTTGAAACCTTCACCATTAAACTTAGGTGACATATGTTACATCCAAAAATGTCAAAATCCAAGGTCAAAGGTCAAGGTCAAATTACTCAAAATGGAATTTTATGGGTTACTACATATACAGATCTATATTTTACATAATTATTCATATTTTAGTCATGTTTTTAGTGTTAATCAGTTGTCCAATGTCTTTTCTACCTCTTAAAACCCCAAAATGAGAAAAAATTGCTAAAATATTGAACGCGAATGGATTTTAAGGAAATTTACACCGGTCTTAGATACAGAGTAACCGTATGACCTTGACTGACTTTTCAAGGTCAAATCAACTTTATGACACTATTTCAACACATTTAACCCATTTAAGGGTCTCAGATATTAGATATAAAGAAATTAATAGTTTATCCCCCCTTTTTTCCAAAAATGTGAAAATTGACATTTTTGCACTAAAAGTGGTCAAAGCATGTTAAATGTACTACTTTTAATCATATTTAGTCAAAATCAGATGAAAAAATGTTGACCGGTCTTTATTAAGGTCTTTCACGACTACGGTCGTAAAGACCTTCTAGCAATTCTTCTGATTATTATTATTATTATTATTTTTCATCCGCCGCCCCAAAATATTTTTTGTTTCGCGACATATCATTTTGATATTTAAGGTGGTATATCGGTCATAGAAAAACTCTTCGCAATTTACCCTGCGAAAGCGAACTATTTATTGTTACGGAGTTATCTCCCCTAACACCGTAAAGTTTGTGTCTTCTTCTCCTCCTAAACTACAATAAAAATAGAAAAACTAAAGCATGCAAAGTGTTAAGGAACTAATAAACAAGCTCTATGGACCAATTTAATAAATTTTAAATCACTTCCTGTTGACGCGTTTAAGACTCAAAAAGTGTCGCGACGCGTCAAAATTTTTATCTTTTAAACCGTTGGTCATAGAGACTTGAAACCTTCACCATTAAACTTAGGTGACATATGTTACATCCAAAAATGTCAAAATCCAAGGTCAAAGGTCAAGGTCAAATTACTCAAAATGGAATTTTATGGGTTACTACATATACAGATCTATATTTTACATAATTATTCATATTTTAGTCATGTTTTTAGTGTTAATCAGTTGTCCAATGTCTTTTCTACCTCTTAAAACCCCAAAATGAGAAAAAATTGCTAAAATATTGAACGCGAATGGATTTTAAGGAAATTTACACCGGTCTTAGATACAGAGTAACCGTATGACCTTGACTGACTTTTCAAGGTCAAATCAACTTTATGACACTATTTCAACACATTTAACCCATTTAAGGGTCTCAGATATTAGATATAAAGAAATTAATAGTTTATCCCCCCTTTTTTCCAAAAATGTGAAAATTGACATTTTTGCACTAAAAGTGGTCAAAGCATGTTAAATGTACTACTTTTAATCATATTTAGTCAAAATCAGATGAAAAAATGTTGACCGGTCTTTATTAAGGTCTTTCACGACTACGGTCGTAAAGACCTTCTAGCAATTCTTCTGATTATTATTATTATTATTATTTTTCATCCGCCGCCCCAAAATATTTTTTGTTTCGCGACATATCATTTTGATATTTAAGGTGGTATATCGGTCATAGAAAAACTCTTCGCAATTTACCCTGCGAAAGCGAACTATTTATTGTTACGGAGTTATCTCCCCTAACACCGTAAAGTTTGTGTCTTCTTCTCCTCCTAAACTACAATAAAAATAGAAAAACTAAAGCATGCAAAGTGTTAAGGAACTAATAAACAAGCTCTATGGACCAATTTAATAAATTTTAAATCACTTCCTGTTGACGCGTTTAAGACTCAAAAAGTGTCGCGACGCGTCAAAATTTTTATCTTTTAAACCGTTGGTCATAGAGACTTGAAACCTTCACCATTAAACTTAGGTGACATATGTTACATCCAAAAATGTCAAAATCCAAGGTCAAAGGTCAAGGTCAAATTACTCAAAATGGAATTTTATGGGTTACTACATATACAGATCTATATTTTACATAATTATTCATATTTTAGTCATGTTTTTAGTGTTAATCAGTTGTCCAATGTCTTTTCTACCTCTTAAAACCCCAAAATGAGAAAAAATTGCTAAAATATTGAACGCGAATGGATTTTAAGGAAATTTACACCGGTCTTAGATACAGAGTAACCGTATGACCTTGACTGACTTTTCAAGGTCAAATCAACTTTATGACACTATTTCAACACATTTAACCCATTTAAGGGTCTCAGATATTAGATATAAAGAAATTAATAGTTTATCCCCCCTTTTTTCCAAAAATGTGAAAATTGACATTTTTGCACTAAAAGTGGTCAAAGCATGTTAAATGTACTACTTTTAATCATATTTAGTCAAAATCAGATGAAAAAATGTTGACCGGTCTTTATTAAGGTCTTTCACGACTACGGTCGTAAAGACCTTCTAGCAATTCTTCTGATTATTATTATTATTATTATTTTTCATCCGCCGCCCCAAAATATTTTTTGTTTCGCGACATATCATTTTGATATTTAAGGTGGTATATCGGTCATAGAAAAACTCTTCGCAATTTACCCTGCGAAAGCGAACTATTTATTGTTACGGAGTTATCTCCCCTAACACCGTAAAGTTTGTGTCTTCTTCTCCTCCTAAACTACAATAAAAATAGAAAAACTAAAGCATGCAAAGTGTTAAGGAACTAATAAACAAGCTCTATGGACCAATTTAATAAATTTTAAATCACTTCCTGTTGACGCGTTTAAGACTCAAAAAGTGTCGCGACGCGTCAAAATTTTTATCTTTTAAACCGTTGGTCATAGAGACTTGAAACCTTCACCATTAAACTTAGGTGACATATGTTACATCCAAAAATGTCAAAATCCAAGGTCAAAGGTCAAGGTCAAATTACTCAAAATGGAATTTTATGGGTTACTACATATACAGATCTATATTTTACATAATTATTCATATTTTAGTCATGTTTTTAGTGTTAATCAGTTGTCCAATGTCTTTTCTACCTCTTAAAACCCCAAAATGAGAAAAAATTGCTAAAATATTGAACGCGAATGGATTTTAAGGAAATTTACACCGGTCTTAGATACAGAGTAACCGTATGACCTTGACTGACTTTTCAAGGTCAAATCAACTTTATGACACTATTTCAACACATTTAACCCATTTAAGGGTCTCAGATATTAGATATAAAGAAATTAATAGTTTATCCCCCCTTTTTTCCAAAAATGTGAAAATTGACATTTTTGCACTAAAAGTGGTCAAAGCATGTTAAATGTACTACTTTTAATCATATTTAGTCAAAATCAGATGAAAAAATGTTGACCGGTCTTTATTAAGGTCTTTCACGACTACGGTCGTAAAGACCTTCTAGCAATTCTTCTGATTATTATTATTATTATTATTTTTCATCCGCCGCCCCAAAATATTTTTTGTTTCGCGACATATCATTTTGATATTTAAGGTGGTATATCGGTCATAGAAAAACTCTTCGCAATTTACCCTGCGAAAGCGAACTATTTATTGTTACGGAGTTATCTCCCCTAACACCGTAAAGTTTGTGTCTTCTTCTCCTCCTAAACTACAATAAAAATAGAAAAACTAAAGCATGCAAAGTGTTAAGGAACTAATAAACAAGCTCTATGGACCAATTTAATAAATTTTAAATCACTTCCTGTTGACGCGTTTAAGACTCAAAAAGTGTCGCGACGCGTCAAAATTTTTATCTTTTAAACCGTTGGTCATAGAGACTTGAAACCTTCACCATTAAACTTAGGTGACATATGTTACATCCAAAAATGTCAAAATCCAAGGTCAAAGGTCAAGGTCAAATTACTCAAAATGGAATTTTATGGGTTACTACATATACAGATCTATATTTTACATAATTATTCATATTTTAGTCATGTTTTTAGTGTTAATCAGTTGTCCAATGTCTTTTCTACCTCTTAAAACCCCAAAATGAGAAAAAATTGCTAAAATATTGAACGCGAATGGATTTTAAGGAAATTTACACCGGTCTTAGATACAGAGTAACCGTATGACCTTGACTGACTTTTCAAGGTCAAATCAACTTTATGACACTATTTCAACACATTTAACCCATTTAAGGGTCTCAGATATTAGATATAAAGAAATTAATAGTTTATCCCCCCTTTTTTCCAAAAATGTGAAAATTGACATTTTTGCACTAAAAGTGGTCAAAGCATGTTAAATGTACTACTTTTAATCATATTTAGTCAAAATCAGATGAAAAAATGTTGACCGGTCTTTATTAAGGTCTTTCACGACTACGGTCGTAAAGACCTTCTAGCAATTCTTCTGATTATTATTATTATTATTATTTTTCATCCGCCGCCCCAAAATATTTTTTGTTTCGCGACATATCATTTTGATATTTAAGGTGGTATATCGGTCATAGAAAAACTCTTCGCAATTTACCCTGCGAAAGCGAACTATTTATTGTTACGGAGTTATCTCCCCTAACACCGTAAAGTTTGTGTCTTCTTCTCCTCCTAAACTACAATAAAAATAGAAAAACTAAAGCATGCAAAGTGTTAAGGAACTAATAAACAAGCTCTATGGACCAATTTAATAAATTTTAAATCACTTCCTGTTGACGCGTTTAAGACTCAAAAAGTGTCGCGACGCGTCAAAATTTTTATCTTTTAAACCGTTGGTCATAGAGACTTGAAACCTTCACCATTAAACTTAGGTGACATATGTTACATCCAAAAATGTCAAAATCCAAGGTCAAAGGTCAAGGTCAAATTACTCAAAATGGAATTTTATGGGTTACTACATATACAGATCTATATTTTACATAATTATTCATATTTTAGTCATGTTTTTAGTGTTAATCAGTTGTCCAATGTCTTTTCTACCTCTTAAAACCCCAAAATGAGAAAAAATTGCTAAAATATTGAACGCGAATGGATTTTAAGGAAATTTACACCGGTCTTAGATACAGAGTAACCGTATGACCTTGACTGACTTTTCAAGGTCAAATCAACTTTATGACACTATTTCAACACATTTAACCCATTTAAGGGTCTCAGATATTAGATATAAAGAAATTAATAGTTTATCCCCCCTTTTTTCCAAAAATGTGAAAATTGACATTTTTGCACTAAAAGTGGTCAAAGCATGTTAAATGTACTACTTTTAATCATATTTAGTCAAAATCAGATGAAAAAATGTTGACCGGTCTTTATTAAGGTCTTTCACGACTACGGTCGTAAAGACCTTCTAGCAATTCTTCTGATTATTATTATTATTATTATTTTTCATCCGCCGCCCCAAAATATTTTTTGTTTCGCGACATATCATTTTGATATTTAAGGTGGTATATCGGTCATAGAAAAACTCTTCGCAATTTACCCTGCGAAAGCGAACTATTTATTGTTACGGAGTTATCTCCCCTAACACCGTAAAGTTTGTGTCTTCTTCTCCTCCTAAACTACAATAAAAATAGAAAAACTAAAGCATGCAAAGTGTTAAGGAACTAATAAACAAGCTCTATGGACCAATTTAATAAATTTTAAATCACTTCCTGTTGACGCGTTTAAGACTCAAAAAGTGTCGCGACGCGTCAAAATTTTTATCTTTTAAACCGTTGGTCATAGAGACTTGAAACCTTCACCATTAAACTTAGGTGACATATGTTACATCCAAAAATGTCAAAATCCAAGGTCAAAGGTCAAGGTCAAATTACTCAAAATGGAATTTTATGGGTTACTACATATACAGATCTATATTTTACATAATTATTCATATTTTAGTCATGTTTTTAGTGTTAATCAGTTGTCCAATGTCTTTTCTACCTCTTAAAACCCCAAAATGAGAAAAAATTGCTAAAATATTGAACGCGAATGGATTTTAAGGAAATTTACACCGGTCTTAGATACAGAGTAACCGTATGACCTTGACTGACTTTTCAAGGTCAAATCAACTTTATGACACTATTTCAACACATTTAACCCATTTAAGGGTCTCAGATATTAGATATAAAGAAATTAATAGTTTATCCCCCCTTTTTTCCAAAAATGTGAAAATTGACATTTTTGCACTAAAAGTGGTCAAAGCATGTTAAATGTACTACTTTTAATCATATTTAGTCAAAATCAGATGAAAAAATGTTGACCGGTCTTTATTAAGGTCTTTCACGACTACGGTCGTAAAGACCTTCTAGCAATTCTTCTGATTATTATTATTATTATTATTTTTCATCCGCCGCCCCAAAATATTTTTTGTTTCGCGACATATCATTTTGATATTTAAGGTGGTATATCGGTCATAGAAAAACTCTTCGCAATTTACCCTGCGAAAGCGAACTATTTATTGTTACGGAGTTATCTCCCCTAACACCGTAAAGTTTGTGTCTTCTTCTCCTCCTAAACTACAATAAAAATAGAAAAACTAAAGCATGCAAAGTGTTAAGGAACTAATAAACAAGCTCTATGGACCAATTTAATAAATTTTAAATCACTTCCTGTTGACGCGTTTAAGACTCAAAAAGTGTCGCGACGCGTCAAAATTTTTATCTTTTAAACCGTTGGTCATAGAGACTTGAAACCTTCACCATTAAACTTAGGTGACATATGTTACATCCAAAAATGTCAAAATCCAAGGTCAAAGGTCAAGGTCAAATTACTCAAAATGGAATTTTATGGGTTACTACATATACAGATCTATATTTTACATAATTATTCATATTTTAGTCATGTTTTTAGTGTTAATCAGTTGTCCAATGTCTTTTCTACCTCTTAAAACCCCAAAATGAGAAAAAATTGCTAAAATATTGAACGCGAATGGATTTTAAGGAAATTTACACCGGTCTTAGATACAGAGTAACCGTATGACCTTGACTGACTTTTCAAGGTCAAATCAACTTTATGACACTATTTCAACACATTTAACCCATTTAAGGGTCTCAGATATTAGATATAAAGAAATTAATAGTTTATCCCCCCTTTTTTCCAAAAATGTGAAAATTGACATTTTTGCACTAAAAGTGGTCAAAGCATGTTAAATGTACTACTTTTAATCATATTTAGTCAAAATCAGATGAAAAAATGTTGACCGGTCTTTATTAAGGTCTTTCACGACTACGGTCGTAAAGACCTTCTAGCAATTCTTCTGATTATTATTATTATTATTATTTTTCATCCGCCGCCCCAAAATATTTTTTGTTTCGCGACATATCATTTTGATATTTAAGGTGGTATATCGGTCATAGAAAAACTCTTCGCAATTTACCCTGCGAAAGCGAACTATTTATTGTTACGGAGTTATCTCCCCTAACACCGTAAAGTTTGTGTCTTCTTCTCCTCCTAAACTACAATAAAAATAGAAAAACTAAAGCATGCAAAGTGTTAAGGAACTAATAAACAAGCTCTATGGACCAATTTAATAAATTTTAAATCACTTCCTGTTGACGCGTTTAAGACTCAAAAAGTGTCGCGACGCGTCAAAATTTTTATCTTTTAAACCGTTGGTCATAGAGACTTGAAACCTTCACCATTAAACTTAGGTGACATATGTTACATCCAAAAATGTCAAAATCCAAGGTCAAAGGTCAAGGTCAAATTACTCAAAATGGAATTTTATGGGTTACTACATATACAGATCTATATTTTACATAATTATTCATATTTTAGTCATGTTTTTAGTGTTAATCAGTTGTCCAATGTCTTTTCTACCTCTTAAAACCCCAAAATGAGAAAAAATTGCTAAAATATTGAACGCGAATGGATTTTAAGGAAATTTACACCGGTCTTAGATACAGAGTAACCGTATGACCTTGACTGACTTTTCAAGGTCAAATCAACTTTATGACACTATTTCAACACATTTAACCCATTTAAGGGTCTCAGATATTAGATATAAAGAAATTAATAGTTTATCCCCCCTTTTTTCCAAAAATGTGAAAATTGACATTTTTGCACTAAAAGTGGTCAAAGCATGTTAAATGTACTACTTTTAATCATATTTAGTCAAAATCAGATGAAAAAATGTTGACCGGTCTTTATTAAGGTCTTTCACGACTACGGTCGTAAAGACCTTCTAGCAATTCTTCTGATTATTATTATTATTATTATTTTTCATCCGCCGCCCCAAAATATTTTTTGTTTCGCGACATATCATTTTGATATTTAAGGTGGTATATCGGTCATAGAAAAACTCTTCGCAATTTACCCTGCGAAAGCGAACTATTTATTGTTACGGAGTTATCTCCCCTAACACCGTAAAGTTTGTGTCTTCTTCTCCTCCTAAACTACAATAAAAATAGAAAAACTAAAGCATGCAAAGTGTTAAGGAACTAATAAACAAGCTCTATGGACCAATTTAATAAATTTTAAATCACTTCCTGTTGACGCGTTTAAGACTCAAAAAGTGTCGCGACGCGTCAAAATTTTTATCTTTTAAACCGTTGGTCATAGAGACTTGAAACCTTCACCATTAAACTTAGGTGACATATGTTACATCCAAAAATGTCAAAATCCAAGGTCAAAGGTCAAGGTCAAATTACTCAAAATGGAATTTTATGGGTTACTACATATACAGATCTATATTTTACATAATTATTCATATTTTAGTCATGTTTTTAGTGTTAATCAGTTGTCCAATGTCTTTTCTACCTCTTAAAACCCCAAAATGAGAAAAAATTGCTAAAATATTGAACGCGAATGGATTTTAAGGAAATTTACACCGGTCTTAGATACAGAGTAACCGTATGACCTTGACTGACTTTTCAAGGTCAAATCAACTTTATGACACTATTTCAACACATTTAACCCATTTAAGGGTCTCAGATATTAGATATAAAGAAATTAATAGTTTATCCCCCCTTTTTTCCAAAAATGTGAAAATTGACATTTTTGCACTAAAAGTGGTCAAAGCATGTTAAATGTACTACTTTTAATCATATTTAGTCAAAATCAGATGAAAAAATGTTGACCGGTCTTTATTAAGGTCTTTCACGACTACGGTCGTAAAGACCTTCTAGCAATTCTTCTGATTATTATTATTATTATTATTTTTCATCCGCCGCCCCAAAATATTTTTTGTTTCGCGACATATCATTTTGATATTTAAGGTGGTATATCGGTCATAGAAAAACTCTTCGCAATTTACCCTGCGAAAGCGAACTATTTATTGTTACGGAGTTATCTCCCCTAACACCGTAAAGTTTGTGTCTTCTTCTCCTCCTAAACTACAATAAAAATAGAAAAACTAAAGCATGCAAAGTGTTAAGGAACTAATAAACAAGCTCTATGGACCAATTTAATAAATTTTAAATCACTTCCTGTTGACGCGTTTAAGACTCAAAAAGTGTCGCGACGCGTCAAAATTTTTATCTTTTAAACCGTTGGTCATAGAGACTTGAAACCTTCACCATTAAACTTAGGTGACATATGTTACATCCAAAAATGTCAAAATCCAAGGTCAAAGGTCAAGGTCAAATTACTCAAAATGGAATTTTATGGGTTACTACATATACAGATCTATATTTTACATAATTATTCATATTTTAGTCATGTTTTTAGTGTTAATCAGTTGTCCAATGTCTTTTCTACCTCTTAAAACCCCAAAATGAGAAAAAATTGCTAAAATATTGAACGCGAATGGATTTTAAGGAAATTTACACCGGTCTTAGATACAGAGTAACCGTATGACCTTGACTGACTTTTCAAGGTCAAATCAACTTTATGACACTATTTCAACACATTTAACCCATTTAAGGGTCTCAGATATTAGATATAAAGAAATTAATAGTTTATCCCCCCTTTTTTCCAAAAATGTGAAAATTGACATTTTTGCACTAAAAGTGGTCAAAGCATGTTAAATGTACTACTTTTAATCATATTTAGTCAAAATCAGATGAAAAAATGTTGACCGGTCTTTATTAAGGTCTTTCACGACTACGGTCGTAAAGACCTTCTAGCAATTCTTCTGATTATTATTATTATTATTATTTTTCATCCGCCGCCCCAAAATATTTTTTGTTTCGCGACATATCATTTTGATATTTAAGGTGGTATATCGGTCATAGAAAAACTCTTCGCAATTTACCCTGCGAAAGCGAACTATTTATTGTTACGGAGTTATCTCCCCTAACACCGTAAAGTTTGTGTCTTCTTCTCCTCCTAAACTACAATAAAAATAGAAAAACTAAAGCATGCAAAGTGTTAAGGAACTAATAAACAAGCTCTATGGACCAATTTAATAAATTTTAAATCACTTCCTGTTGACGCGTTTAAGACTCAAAAAGTGTCGCGACGCGTCAAAATTTTTATCTTTTAAACCGTTGGTCATAGAGACTTGAAACCTTCACCATTAAACTTAGGTGACATATGTTACATCCAAAAATGTCAAAATCCAAGGTCAAAGGTCAAGGTCAAATTACTCAAAATGGAATTTTATGGGTTACTACATATACAGATCTATATTTTACATAATTATTCATATTTTAGTCATGTTTTTAGTGTTAATCAGTTGTCCAATGTCTTTTCTACCTCTTAAAACCCCAAAATGAGAAAAAATTGCTAAAATATTGAACGCGAATGGATTTTAAGGAAATTTACACCGGTCTTAGATACAGAGTAACCGTATGACCTTGACTGACTTTTCAAGGTCAAATCAACTTTATGACACTATTTCAACACATTTAACCCATTTAAGGGTCTCAGATATTAGATATAAAGAAATTAATAGTTTATCCCCCCTTTTTTCCAAAAATGTGAAAATTGACATTTTTGCACTAAAAGTGGTCAAAGCATGTTAAATGTACTACTTTTAATCATATTTAGTCAAAATCAGATGAAAAAATGTTGACCGGTCTTTATTAAGGTCTTTCACGACTACGGTCGTAAAGACCTTCTAGCAATTCTTCTGATTATTATTATTATTATTATTTTTCATCCGCCGCCCCAAAATATTTTTTGTTTCGCGACATATCATTTTGATATTTAAGGTGGTATATCGGTCATAGAAAAACTCTTCGCAATTTACCCTGCGAAAGCGAACTATTTATTGTTACGGAGTTATCTCCCCTAACACCGTAAAGTTTGTGTCTTCTTCTCCTCCTAAACTACAATAAAAATAGAAAAACTAAAGCATGCAAAGTGTTAAGGAACAAATCGATAGTTTTATTTTTTGTTTTTAATTGGATATCTTTGGTCACTTTTTATGAGGACATTCGTGAGGAAAATTAATCCTTTTTGTAAATCTAGTGTCATTGACTTTCAATGCTCAATTTATGGTTTAGGTTAAAACAGTAAATCACAGAACCAAGAAACAAAACAAAATAAATTACAAACGGGACATTTAGGAACAATAAACTGTATTTTTAATAGGAACTATATTATTGGACAACGAAAAACTAAGGGGCGATAATTCAATCTGGTAACCAAATACTATGCGAAAAACTATCCGAAAAATATCGAATTTTTGTTTAAGTGGTTATGCCAAGACATGATAGTTTTCTGTTTGTTTTCTGCCTGTTGTCTGGTTAAAAGTAATATTGAGTTATTGCATCAAATGTATAATTTTTAAAAACAATATTGAAATAGAATTCATCTGAATCTTGTGATAAGAAGTAGCTATGGGTAAAGATAAACGACCCCATTATTACACCTAAACAACTGCTTGTTATATATCTAATTACTCTGCTATCAATTTATTAATGCTTTCATTTCGTGCGAATATTCTGTTTGCAAATGGTTGATTTAAACACGTGATTAGAAATTGTTTCCCTTTATTATCATTTTTAAATTTGAAAATCTGTACTGTTTCAATTTTAAATGTATTTTTATACATACTACAAGGGAAAATGATGCTGGTTAATGTTACAATATTCCATGTCAAAACAATCTGATTTTGTTAGTAGGTTTGCAGAATTTGTAGTATAATAATACCACTAATATTCTCACGCGTTTTGGTTAAGTATTGAACTAGACTAATTTCATCCATGTCGCCGATCTTCTATGCTTAGAATCATTTCAAATCCTGATTTTATAAAAAGGTGCCTAAGGGATTAAAGAGAACGATTATGTTCTTAGAAAAAATGATTAACTCTGAACATGAAAGGAAAATTAATCCATATTGATAGTGTCATTTCGCCGTTTCAAGTAACTGCAATAAAGCTTTATTAAAACTTTATCGCCTAGCAATGAAGTACAAATCAGGAATCAAATGACGTATGTCTGCAGAAAACGAAAAAGAACATCATAGCGAAAGAAATTAACAAAAATGATTTAGATGGTGTTTTACTCCCTTGCAACGCTACATAGTTAATCTAAAGGTCATGAACATGAAAAGGATGATAAAATGAATATGAAATGATGATGTTTTATGAAAGATGGGAATGGGATGGGAAACAAAGAAACAGTAAATTCCAAAGAACAACAGGAAAAAGGGAGAGGGGCGGAAATTTTGCCTAAATGGTGCGCTACTTGGCGTGAAAAGGAGCCCTTTTAGGTATATGAGGCGTGGCACTTCAAACACGTTGGCGCACTATGGTTAGCGGTCATGTTTTTCGTACTATTTATCATATGTGGAGAGTGCCACGCTTCATACATGTATAAGACCCCTCAATGGACCGCCAAGTTGTGCACTGCATAGATTAAATTTTCTGCCCCTACCCATCTCTCCCTTTTTCCAGAGGTTCTTCAAAATTTACTATCCTTTGTTTCCAACCCCATCCCCATATTTCATTTATCACCATCATTTCATGTTCATTTTATCATCCTGTTCATGTTCATCGCGTTTAAATAACCTATATAGCGTTGGAAGGGCGTAAAACACCTACTCGTTCAGTCATATATACCCACTAAAAATGTTACTTAACCTTTTTATTTTATAGCAATTAAGCTTAAATAAACAAGTAAATGTAAATCAGGAATCAAACATGAAATGGCGTAAGTCTGAAACAACATAACGAAAGACATTAACAAAAAAAATTTCAAGTATAAAAACGAACTCACAATGAGAAATAAAACCTAAAGATCCTATAAAGATGTTGATCAGTTTTCCATGTGATGTGAGCAATGATGGCATTAAACACCTACCTTGACTGATTTAGTTTTTAATAATTCTACAAAGTTCCTGCATTTATCAAGTAAGCTGTTTAGTTTTGTTAGCCAGATCTTTCTAGAGGTATAGTAGTATATGAAAATCCCCATGTGAACATAAAAATGTAATTCATATCTTGTAGAGTTCAGAAATCTCTTCAAACTGTTTTGAAACTGTACTAATGTTGCTCTTATAAAATTGAACAAAATTATAATATAAACAGAATGTCTCTAAAACAATAAAAAAGTACGAAAATTTCATAATTACGCTCAACAAACACAAATTACTGAGCATTGTAAACCCATTTAAACATAACAGATGAATAAAAAAATTGTAAACGTGTCTCCGTGAAAGACCTTAGCAATTGTTTACGAAACAATTGTCCTCCTAGTTATTATTATTCTTCTTCTTCCGCCAAAAAAATTTTTTTTTTGTTTCGCGACATATCATTTCAATACTTAAGGCAGTATATCGGTCATGAAAAACAAATTTAAAAATGAGTCCGCTTAGCGAAACTATTTATAGTTACGGAGTTATCTCCCCTTACACCGTAAAGTTTGTGTCTTCATCTCCTCCTAAACTACAATAAAAATAGGAAAACTAAAGCATGCAAAGTGTTAAGGGACTAATAAACAAGCTTTATGGACCAATTTCATATATTTCAAACCACTTCCTGTTTATGATTTTATGAGTCGAAAAGTGTCGCGCAGTGTCAAATTTCTCAAATTGCAGTTTTAAGAGTAACGACATATAATGATACAGTTTTTACATAGTTTTCCATATTTTAGTCAGGTTTTTTTAGTTTTAAACTATTGTCTAATGTCTATTTTACCTATTAAAGCCAAAAAATGACCAAAAAATGCTAATTATTGGACGCGAAAGGATTTTTTGAAAATTTACACCAGTCTTAGATATGGAGTAACCGTATGACCTTGACTGACTTTTCAAGGTCAAATCAATTTAATGACACTATTCCAACACATTTAAACCATTTATGGGTCTCAGATATCAAAAATAAGAAAATTGAAAATTCATCCCCCCTTTTTTCCAAAAATGTGAAATTTGACATTTTTTCACAAAAAATGGTCAAAACCTGTTAAATGTACTACTTTTAATCATATTTAGTCAAAATCAGATGAAAAAATGTCGACCGGTCTTTATTAAGGTCTTTCACGACTACGGTCGTAAAGACCTTCTAGCAATTCTTCTGATTATTATTATTCTTCTTCTTCCGCCAAAAAAATTTTTTTTTTGTTTCGCGACATATCATTTCAATACTTAAGGCAGTATATCGGTCATGAAAAACAAATTTAAAAATGAGTCCGCTTAGCGAAACTATTTATAGTTACGGAGTTATCTCCCCTTACACCGTAAAGTTTGTGTCTTCATCTCCTCCTAAACTACAATAAAAATAGGAAAACTAAAGCATGCAAAGTGTTAAGGGACTAATAAACAAGCTTTATGGACCAATTTCATATATTTCAAACCACTTCCTGTTTATGATTTTATGAGTCGAAAAGTGTCGCGCAGTGTCAAATTTCTCAAATTGCAGTTTTAAGAGTAACGACATATAATGATACAGTTTTTACATAGTTTTCCATATTTTAGTCAGGTTTTTTTAGTTTTAAACTATTGTCTAATGTCTATTTTACCTATTAAAGCCAAAAAATGACCAAAAAATGCTAATTATTGGACGCGAAAGGATTTTTTGAAAATTTACACCAGTCTTAGATATGGAGTAACCGTATGACCTTGACTGACTTTTCAAGGTCAAATCAATTTAATGACACTATTCCAACACATTTAAACCATTTATGGGTCTCAGATATCAAAAATAAGAAAATTGAAAATTCATCCCCCCTTTTTTCCAAAAATGTGAAATTTGACATTTTTTCACAAAAAATGGTCAAAACCTGTTAAATGTACTACTTTTAATCATATTTAGTCAAAATCAGATGAAAAAATGTCGACCGGTCTTTATTAAGGTCTTTCACGACTACGGTCGTAAAGACCTTCTAGCAATTCTTCTGATTATTATTATTCTTCTTCTTCCGCCAAAAAAATTTTTTTTTTGTTTCGCGACATATCATTTCAATACTTAAGGCAGTATATCGGTCATGAAAAACAAATTTAAAAATGAGTCCGCTTAGCGAAACTATTTATAGTTACGGAGTTATCTCCCCTTACACCGTAAAGTTTGTGTCTTCATCTCCTCCTAAACTACAATAAAAATAGGAAAACTAAAGCATGCAAAGTGTTAAGGGACTAATAAACAAGCTTTATGGACCAATTTCATATATTTCAAACCACTTCCTGTTTATGATTTTATGAGTCGAAAAGTGTCGCGCAGTGTCAAATTTCTCAAATTGCAGTTTTAAGAGTAACGACATATAATGATACAGTTTTTACATAGTTTTCCATATTTTAGTCAGGTTTTTTTAGTTTTAAACTATTGTCTAATGTCTATTTTACCTATTAAAGCCAAAAAATGACCAAAAAATGCTAATTATTGGACGCGAAAGGATTTTTTGAAAATTTACACCAGTCTTAGATATGGAGTAACCGTATGACCTTGACTGACTTTTCAAGGTCAAATCAATTTAATGACACTATTCCAACACATTTAAACCATTTATGGGTCTCAGATATCAAAAATAAGAAAATTGAAAATTCATCCCCCCTTTTTTCCAAAAATGTGAAATTTGACATTTTTTCACAAAAAATGGTCAAAACCTGTTAAATGTACTACTTTTAATCATATTTAGTCAAAATCAGATGAAAAAATGTCGACCGGTCTTTATTAAGGTCTTTCACGACTACGGTCGTAAAGACCTTCTAGCAATTCTTCTGATTATTATTATTCTTCTTCTTCCGCCAAAAAAATTTTTTTTTTGTTTCGCGACATATCATTTCAATACTTAAGGCAGTATATCGGTCATGAAAAACAAATTTAAAAATGAGTCCGCTTAGCGAAACTATTTATAGTTACGGAGTTATCTCCCCTTACACCGTAAAGTTTGTGTCTTCATCTCCTCCTAAACTACAATAAAAATAGGAAAACTAAAGCATGCAAAGTGTTAAGGGACTAATAAACAAGCTTTATGGACCAATTTCATATATTTCAAACCACTTCCTGTTTATGATTTTATGAGTCGAAAAGTGTCGCGCAGTGTCAAATTTCTCAAATTGCAGTTTTAAGAGTAACGACATATAATGATACAGTTTTTACATAGTTTTCCATATTTTAGTCAGGTTTTTTTAGTTTTAAACTATTGTCTAATGTCTATTTTACCTATTAAAGCCAAAAAATGACCAAAAAATGCTAATTATTGGACGCGAAAGGATTTTTTGAAAATTTACACCAGTCTTAGATATGGAGTAACCGTATGACCTTGACTGACTTTTCAAGGTCAAATCAATTTAATGACACTATTCCAACACATTTAAACCATTTATGGGTCTCAGATATCAAAAATAAGAAAATTGAAAATTCATCCCCCCTTTTTTCCAAAAATGTGAAATTTGACATTTTTTCACAAAAAATGGTCAAAACCTGTTAAATGTACTACTTTTAATCATATTTAGTCAAAATCAGATGAAAAAATGTCGACCGGTCTTTATTAAGGTCTTTCACGACTACGGTCGTAAAGACCTTCTAGCAATTCTTCTGATTATTATTATTCTTCTTCTTCCGCCAAAAAAATTTTTTTTTTGTTTCGCGACATATCATTTCAATACTTAAGGCAGTATATCGGTCATGAAAAACAAATTTAAAAATGAGTCCGCTTAGCGAAACTATTTATAGTTACGGAGTTATCTCCCCTTACACCGTAAAGTTTGTGTCTTCATCTCCTCCTAAACTACAATAAAAATAGGAAAACTAAAGCATGCAAAGTGTTAAGGGACTAATAAACAAGCTTTATGGACCAATTTCATATATTTCAAACTACTTCCTGTTTATGATTTTATGAGTCGAAAAGTGTCGCGCAGTGTCAAATTTCTCAAATTGCAGTTTTAAGAGTAACGACATATAATGATACAGTTTTTACATAGTTTTCCATATTTTAGTCAGGTTTTTTTAGTTTTAAACTATTGTCTAATGTCTATTTTACCTATTAAAGCCAAAAAATGACCAAAAAATGCTAATTATTGGACGCGAAAGGATTTTTTGAAAATTTACACCAGTCTTAGATATGGAGTAACCGTATGACCTTGACTGACTTTTCAAGGTCAAATCAATTTAATGACACTATTCCAACACATTTAAACCATTTATGGGTCTCAGATATCAAAAATAAGAAAATTGAAAATTCATCCCCCCTTTTTTCCAAAAATGTGAAATTTGACATTTTTTCACAAAAAATGGTCAAAACCTGTTAAATGTACTACTTTTAATCATATTTAGTCAAAATCAGATGAAAAAATGTCGACCGGTCTTTATTAAGGTCTTTCACGACTACGGTCGTAAAGACCTTCTAGCAATTCTTCTGATTATTATTATTCTTCTTCTTCCGCCAAAAAAATTTTTTTTTTGTTTCGCGACATATCATTTCAATACTTAAGGCAGTATATCGGTCATGAAAAACAAATTTAAAAATGAGCCCGCTTAGCGAAACTATTTATAGTTACGGAGTTATCTCCCCTTACACCGTAAAGTTTGTGTCTTCATCTCCTCCTAAACTACAATAAAAATAGGAAAACTAAAGCATGCAAAGTGTTAAGGGACTAATAAACAAGCTTTATGGACCAATTTCATATATTTCAAACCACTTCCTGTTTATGATTTTATGAGTCGAAAAGTGTCGCGCAGTGTCAAATTTCTCAAATTGCAGTTTTAAGAGTAACGACATATAATGATACAGTTTTTACATAGTTTTCCATATTTTAGTCAGGTTTTTTTAGTTTTAAACTATTGTCTAATGTCTATTTTACCTATTAAAGCCAAAAAATGACCAAAAAATGCTAATTATTGGACGCGAAAGGATTTTTTGAAAATTTACACCAGTCTTAGATATGGAGTAACCGTATGACCTTGACTGACTTTTCAAGGTCAAATCAATTTAATGACACTATTCCAACACATTTAAACCATTTATGGGTCTCAGATATCAAAAATAAGAAAATTGAAAATTCATCCCCCCTTTTTTCCAAAAATGTGAAATTTGACATTTTTTCACAAAAAATGGTCAAAACCTGTTAAATGTACTACTTTTAATCATATTTAGTCAAAATCAGATGAAAAAATGTCGACCGGTCTTTATTAAGGTCTTTCACGACTACGGTCGTAAAGACCTTCTAGCAATTCTTCTGATTATTATTATTCTTCTTCTTCCGCCAAAAAAATTTTTTTTTTGTTTCGCGACATATCATTTCAATACTTAAGGCAGTATATCGGTCATGAAAAACAAATTTAAAAATGAGTCCGCTTAGCGAAACTATTTATAGTTACGGAGTTATCTCCCCTTACACCGTAAAGTTTGTGTCTTCATCTCCTCCTAAACTACAATAAAAATAGGAAAACTAAAGCATGCAAAGTGTTAAGGGACTAATAAACAAGCTTTATGGACCAATTTCATATATTTCAAACCACTTCCTGTTTATGATTTTATGAGTCGAAAAGTGTCGCGCAGTGTCAAATTTCTCAAATTGCAGTTTTAAGAGTAACGACATATAATGATACAGTTTTTACATAGTTTTCCATATTTTAGTCAGGTTTTTTTAGTTTTAAACTATTGTCTAATGTCTATTTTACCTATTAAAGCCAAAAAATGACCAAAAAATGCTAATTATTGGACGCGAAAGGATTTTTTGAAAATTTACACCAGTCTTAGATATGGAGTAACCGTATGACCTTGACTGACTTTTCAAGGTCAAATCAATTTAATGACACTATTCCAACACATTTAAACCATTTATGGGTCTCAGATATCAAAAATAAGAAAATTGAAAATTCATCCCCCCTTTTTTCCAAAAATGTGAAATTTGACATTTTTTCACAAAAAATGGTCAAAACCTGTTAAATGTACTACTTTTAATCATATTTAGTCAAAATCAGATGAAAAAATGTCGACCGGTCTTTATTAAGGTCTTTCACGACTACGGTCGTAAAGACCTTCTAGCAATTCTTCTGATTATTATTATTCTTCTTCTTCCGCCAAAAAAATTTTTTTTTTGTTTCGCGACATATCATTTCAATACTTAAGGCAGTATATCGGTCATGAAAAACAAATTTAAAAATGAGTCCGCTTAGCGAAACTATTTATAGTTACGGAGTTATCTCCCCTTACACCGTAAAGTTTGTGTCTTCATCTCCTCCTAAACTACAATAAAAATAGGAAAACTAAAGCATGCAAAGTGTTAAGGGACTAATAAACAAGCTTTATGGACCAATTTCATATATTTCAAACCACTTCCTGTTTATGATTTTATGAGTCGAAAAGTGTCGCGCAGTGTCAAATTTCTCAAATTGCAGTTTTAAGAGTAACGACATATAATGATACAGTTTTTACATAGTTTTCCATATTTTAGTCAGGTTTTTTTAGTTTTAAACTATTGTCTAATGTCTATTTTACCTATTAAAGCCAAAAAATGACCAAAAAATGCTAATTATTGGACGCGAAAGGATTTTTTGAAAATTTACACCAGTCTTAGATATGGAGTAACCGTATGACCTTGACTGACTTTTCAAGGTCAAATCAATTTAATGACACTATTCCAACACATTTAAACCATTTATGGGTCTCAGATATCAAAAATAAGAAAATTGAAAATTCATCCCCCCTTTTTTCCAAAAATGTGAAATTTGACATTTTTTCACAAAAAATGGTCAAAACCTGTTAAATGTACTACTTTTAATCATATTTAGTCAAAATCAGATGAAAAAATGTCGACCGGTCTTTATTAAGGTCTTTCACGACTACGGTCGTAAAGACCTTCTAGCAATTCTTCTGATTATTATTATTCTTCTTCTTCCGCCAAAAAAATTTTTTTTTTGTTTCGCGACATATCATTTCAATACTTAAGGCAGTATATCGGTCATGAAAAACAAATTTAAAAATGAGTCCGCTTAGCGAAACTATTTATAGTTACGGAGTTATCTCCCCTTACACCGTAAAGTTTGTGTCTTCATCTCCTCCTAAACTACAATAAAAATAGGAAAACTAAAGCATGCAAAGTGTTAAGAACTAATAAACAAGCTTTATGGACTAATTTCATATATTTCAAACCACTTCCTGTTTATGATTTTATGAGTCGAAAAGTGTCGCGCAGTGTCAAATTTCTCAAATTGCAGTTTTAAGAGTAACGACATATAATGATACAGTTTTTACATAGTTTTCCATATTTTAGTCAGGTTTTTTTAGTTTTAAACTATTGTCTAATGTCTATTTTACCTATTAAAGCCAAAAAATGACCAAAAAATGCTAATTATTGGACGCGAAAGGATTTTTTGAAAATTTACACCAGTCTTAGATATGGAGTAACCGTATGACCTTGACTGACTTTTCAAGGTCAAATCAATTTAATGACACTATTCCAACACATTTAAACCATTTATGGGTCTCAGATATCAAAAATAAGAAAATTGAAAATTCATCCCCCCTTTTTTCCAAAAATGTGAAATTTGACATTTTTTCACAAAAAATGGTCAAAACCTGTTAAATGTACTACTTTTAATCATATTTAGTCAAAATCAGATGAAAAAATGTCGACCGGTCTTTATTAAGGTCTTTCACGACTACGGTCGTAAAGACCTTCTAGCAATTCTTCTGATTATTATTATTCTTCTTCTTCCGCCAAAAAAATTTTTTTTTTGTTTCGCGACATATCATTTCAATACTTAAGGCAGTATATCGGTCATGAAAAACAAATTTAAAAATGAGTCCGCTTAGCGAAACTATTTATAGTTACGGAGTTATCTCCCCTTACACCGTAAAGTTTGTGTCTTCATCTCCTCCTAAACTACAATAAAAATAGGAAAACTAAAGCATGCAAAGTGTTAAGGGACTAATAAACAAGCTTTATGGACCAATTTCATATATTTCAAACCACTTCCTGTTTATGATTTTATGAGTCGAAAAGTGTCGCGCAGTGTCAAATTTCTCAAATTGCAGTTTTAAGAGTAACGACATATAATGATACAGTTTTTACATAGTTTTCCATATTTTAGTCAGGTTTTTTTAGTTTTAAACTATTGTCTAATGTCTATTTTACCTATTAAAGCCAAAAAATGACCAAAAAATGCTAATTATTGGACGCGAAAGGATTTTTTGAAAATTTACACCAGTCTTAGATATGGAGTAACCGTATGACCTTGACTGACTTTTCAAGGTCAAATCAATTTAATGACACTATTCCAACACATTTAAACCATTTATGGGTCTCAGATATCAAAAATAAGAAAATTGAAAATTCATCCCCCCTTTTTTCCAAAAATGTGAAATTTGACATTTTTTCACAAAAAATGGTCAAAACCTGTTAAATGTACTACTTTTAATCATATTTAGTCAAAATCAGATGAAAAAATGTCGACCGGTCTTTATTAAGGTCTTTCACGACTACGGTCGTAAAGACCTTCTAGCAATTCTTCTGATTATTATTATTCTTCTTCTTCCGCCAAAAAAATTTTTTTTTTGTTTCGCGACATATCATTTCAATACTTAAGGCAGTATATCGGTCATGAAAAACAAATTTAAAAATGAGTCCGCTTAGCGAAACTATTTATAGTTACGGAGTTATCTCCCCTTACACCGTAAAGTTTGTGTCTTCATCTCCTCCTAAACTACAATAAAAATAGGAAAACTAAAGCATGCAAAGTGTTAAGGGACTAATAAACAAGCTTTATGGACCAATTTCATATATTTCAAACCACTTCCTGTTTATGATTTTATGAGTCGAAAAGTGTCGCGCAGTGTCAAATTTCTCAAATTGCAGTTTTAAGAGTAACGACATATAATGATACAGTTTTTACATAGTTTTCCATATTTTAGTCAGGTTTTTTTAGTTTTAAACTATTGTCTAATGTCTATTTTACCTATTAAAGCCAAAAAATGACCAAAAAATGCTAATTATTGGACGCGAAAGGATTTTTTGAAAATTTACACCAGTCTTAGATATGGAGTAACCGTATGACCTTGACTGACTTTTCAAGGTCAAATCAATTTAATGACACTATTCCAACACATTTAAACCATTTATGGGTCTCAGATATCAAAAATAAGAAAATTGAAAATTCATCCCCCCTTTTTTCCAAAAATGTGAAATTTGACATTTTTTCACAAAAAATGGTCAAAACCTGTTAAATGTACTACTTTTAATCATATTTAGTCAAAATCAGATGAAAAAATGTCGACCGGTCTTTATTAAGGTCTTTCACGACTACGGTCGTAAAGACCTTCTAGCAATTCTTCTGATTATTATTATTCTTCTTCTTCCGCCAAAAAAATTTTTTTTTTGTTTCGCGACATATCATTTCAATACTTAAGGCAGTATATCGGTCATGAAAAACAAATTTAAAAATGAGTCCGCTTAGCGAAACTATTTATAGTTACGGAGTTATCTCCCCTTACACCGTAAAGTTTGTGTCTTCATCTCCTCCTAAACTACAATAAAAATAGGAAAACTAAAGCATGCAAAGTGTTAAGGGACTAATAAACAAGCTTTATGGACCAATTTCATATATTTCAAACCACTTCCTGTTTATGATTTTATGAGTCGAAAAGTGTCGCGCAGTGTCAAATTTCTCAAATTGCAGTTTTAAGAGTAACGACATATAATGATACAGTTTTTACATAGTTTTCCATATTTTAGTCAGGTTTTTTTAGTTTTAAACTATTGTCTAATGTCTATTTTACCTATTAAAGCCAAAAAATGACCAAAAAATGCTAATTATTGGACGCGAAAGGATTTTTTGAAAATTTACACCAGTCTTAGATATGGAGTAACCGTATGACCTTGACTGACTTTTCAAGGTCAAATCAATTTAATGACACTATTCCAACACATTTAAACCATTTATGGGTCTCAGATATCAAAAATAAGAAAATTGAAAATTCATCCCCCCTTTTTTCCAAAAATGTGAAATTTGACATTTTTTCACAAAAAATGGTCAAAACCTGTTAAATGTACTACTTTTAATCATATTTAGTCAAAATCAGATGAAAAAATGTCGACCGGTCTTTATTAAGGTCTTTCACGACTACGGTCGTAAAGACCTTCTAGCAATTCTTCTGATTATTATTATTCTTCTTCTTCCGCCAAAAAATTTTTTTTTTGTTTCGCGACATATCATTTCAATACTTAAGGCAGTATATCGGTCATGAAAAACAAATTTAAAAATGAGTCCGCTTAGCGAAACTATTTATAGTTACGGAGTTATCTCCCCTTACACCGTAAAGTTTGTGTCTTCATCTCCTCCTAAACTACAATAAAAATAGGAAAACTAAAGCATGCAAAGTGTTAAGGGACTAATAAACAAGCTTTATGGACCAATTTCATATATTTCAAACCACTTCCTGTTTATGATTTTATGAGTCGAAAAGTGTCGCGCAGTGTCAAATTTCTCAAATTGCAGTTTTAAGAGTAACGACATATAATGATACAGTTTTTACATAGTTTTCCATATTTTAGTCAGGTTTTTTTAGTTTTAAACTATTGTCTAATGTCTATTTTACCTATTAAAGCCAAAAAATGACCAAAAAATGCTAATTATTGGACGCGAAAGGATTTTTTGAAAATTTACACCAGTCTTAGATATGGAGTAACCGTATGACCTTGACTGACTTTTCAAGGTCAAATCAATTTAATGACACTATTCCAACACATTTAAACCATTTATGGGTCTCAGATATCAAAAATAAGAAAATTGAAAATTCATCCCCCCTTTTTTCCAAAAATGTGAAATTTGACATTTTTTCACAAAAAATGGTCAAAACCTGTTAAATGTACTACTTTTAATCATATTTAGTCAAAATCAGATGAAAAAATGTCGACCGGTCTTTATTAAGGTCTTTCACGACTACGGTCGTAAAGACCTTCTAGCAATTCTTCTGATTATTATTATTCTTCTTCTTCCGCCAAAAAAATTTTTTTTTTGTTTCGCGACATATCATTTCAATACTTAAGGCAGTATATCGGTCATGAAAAACAAATTTAAAAATGAGTCCGCTTAGCGAAACTATTTATAGTTACGGAGTTATCTCCCCTTACACCGTAAAGTTTGTGTCTTCATCTCCTCCTAAACTACAATAAAAATAGGAAAACTAAAGCATGCAAAGTGTTAAGGGACTAATAAACAAGCTTTATGGACCAATTTCATATATTTCAAACCACTTCCTGTTTATGATTTTATGAGTCGAAAAGTGTCGCGCAGTGTCAAATTTCTCAAATTGCAGTTTTAAGAGTAACGACATATAATGATACAGTTTTTACATAGTTTTCCATATTTTAGTCAGGTTTTTTTAGTTTTAAACTATTGTCTAATGTCTATTTTACCTATTAAAGCCAAAAAATGACCAAAAAATGCTAATTATTGGACGCGAAAGGATTTTTTGAAAATTTACACCAGTCTTAGATATGGAGTAACCGTATGACCTTGACTGACTTTTCAAGGTCAAATCAATTTAATGACACTATTCCAACACATTTAAACCATTTATGGGTCTCAGATATCAAAAATAAGAAAATTGAAAATTCATCCCCCCTTTTTTCCAAAAATGTGAAATTTGACATTTTTTCACAAAAAATGGTCAAAACCTGTTAAATGTACTACTTTTAATCATATTTAGTCAAAATCAGATGAAAAAATGTCGACCGGTCTTTATTAAGGTCTTTCACGACTACGGTCGTAAAGACCTTCTAGCAATTCTTCTGATTATTATTATTCTTCTTCTTCCGCCAAAAAAATTTTTTTTTTGTTTCGCGACATATCATTTCAATACTTAAGGCAGTATATCGGTCATGAAAAACAAATTTAAAAATGAGTCCGCTTAGCGAAACTATTTATAGTTACGGAGTTATCTCCCCTTACACCGTAAAGTTTGTGTCTTCATCTCCTCCTAAACTACAATAAAAATAGGAAAACTAAAGCATGCAAAGTGTTAAGGGACTAATAAACAAGCTTTATGGACCAATTTCATATATTTCAAACCACTTCCTGTTTATGATTTTATGAGTCGAAAAGTGTCGCGCAGTGTCAAATTTCTCAAATTGCAGTTTTAAGAGTAACGACATATAATGATACAGTTTTTACATAGTTTTCCATATTTTAGTCAGGTTTTTTTAGTTTTAAACTATTGTCTAATGTCTATTTTACCTATTAAAGCCAAAAAATGACCAAAAAATGCTAATTATTGGACGCGAAAGGATTTTTTGAAAATTTACACCAGTCTTAGATATGGAGTAACCGTATGACCTTGACTGACTTTTCAAGGTCAAATCAATTTAATGACACTATTCCAACACATTTAAACCATTTATGGGTCTCAGATATCAAAAATAAGAAAATTGAAAATTCATCCCCCCTTTTTTCCAAAAATGTGAAATTTGACATTTTTTCACAAAAAATGGTCAAAACCTGTTAAATGTACTACTTTTAATCATATTTAGTCAAAATCAGATGAAAAAATGTCGACCGGTCTTTATTAAGGTCTTTCACGACTACGGTCGTAAAGACCTTCTAGCAATTCTTCTGATTATTATTATTCTTCTTCTTCCGCCAAAAAAATTTTTTTTTTGTTTCGCGACATATCATTTCAATACTTAAGGCAGTATATCGGTCATGAAAAACAAATTTAAAAATGAGTCCGCTTAGCGAAACTATTTATAGTTACGGAGTTATCTCCCCTTACACCGTAAAGTTTGTGTCTTCATCTCCTCCTAAACTACAATAAAAATAGGAAAACTAAAGCATGCAAAGTGTTAAGGGACTAATAAACAAGCTTTATGGACCAATTTCATATATTTCAAACCACTTCCTGTTTATGATTTTATGAGTCGAAAAGTGTCGCGCAGTGTCAAATTTCTCAAATTGCAGTTTTAAGAGTAACGACATATAATGATACAGTTTTTACATAGTTTTCCATATTTTAGTCAGGTTTTTTTAGTTTTAAACTATTGTCTAATGTCTATTTTACCTATTAAAGCCAAAAAATGACCAAAAAATGCTAATTATTGGACGCGAAAGGATTTTTTGAAAATTTACACCAGTCTTAGATATGGAGTAACCGTATGACCTTGACTGACTTTTCAAGGTCAAATCAATTTAATGACACTATTCCAACACATTTAAACCATTTATGGGTCTCAGATATCAAAAATAAGAAAATTGAAAATTCATCCCCCCTTTTTTCCAAAAATGTGAAATTTGACATTTTTTCACAAAAAATGGTCAAAACCTGTTAAATGTACTACTTTTAATCATATTTAGTCAAAATCAGATGAAAAAATGTCGACCGGTCTTTATTAAGGTCTTTCACGACTACGGTCGTAAAGACCTTCTAGCAATTCTTCTGATTATTAAGGTCTTTCACGACTACGGTCGTAAAGACCTTCTAGCAATTCTTCTGATTATTATTATTATTCTTCTTCCGCCAAAAAAATTTTTTTTTTGTTTCGCGACATATCATTTCAATACTTAAGGTAGTATACCGGTCATGAAAAACCAATTTAAAAATGAGTCCGCTTAGCGAAACTTTTTATAGTTACGGAGTTATCTCCCCTAACACCGTAAAGTTTCTAACCGCATCTCCTCCTAAACTACAATAAAAACACAAAAACTAAAGCATGCAATGTGATAAGGAACTAATAAAGATGTGAATAGGACAATTTCATAAATTTCAGACTACTTCCTGATGAGAAAATTAAGAGTCGAAAAGTGTCGCGACATAATAAATTGCTCAAAATGCAATTTTAAGGATAACTACATATTTTGAACCCTTTTTTACATAATTTTCCATATTTGAGTCAGGCTTTTTATGTGCTAAACAGTTGTCCAATGTCTATTCTACATATTTAAATAAAAAAATGACCAAAAATTGCTAAAATATTTGACACGAATGGAATTTTAAGAAATTGACACCGGTTGCAGGTATGGAGTAACCGTATGACCTTGACTGACTTTTCAAGGTCAAATCAACTTAATGACACTATTCCAACACATTTTGACCATTTAAGGGTTTCAGATATAAAAAATAAAAAAAATGAAATTTATCCCCCCTTTTTTCCAAAAATATGAAATTTGACATTTTTGCACTAAAAGTGGTCAAAACATGTTAAATATACTACTTTTAATCATATTTAGTCAAAATCAGATGAAAAAATGTCGACCGGTCCTTATTAAGGTCTTTCACGACTACGGTCGTAAAGACCTTCTAGCAATTCTTCTGATTATTAAGGTCTTTCCCTTTCCAAGGGAAGACCTTATTGTATTTCTTCTGATTATTATTATTATTTTCTTTCTTCCGCCGTTTCGCCAAATTTCAACTTTGAGAAGTACGCGACATGTCGCAAAGATACTTGGTATACTTTATCGGTCTATGTTTGTCGTTTCAGAAAAAACACTTGGGTACCGTACCATTTTACGTATAAGAGTTATGCCCCTTTTAGCTATAAAGTTTGTGGAATCTTCTCCTCCTAAACCATAATAGGTACCAACTTTATTCCTTTTGCATTCAGAAGAGTAACTCTTGAACTTGTGCAGGGTCAATTTTCATATTGGTATATTTACCAATACAGGAGTTATTCCCCTTTAAACTTTGACTTTTTTAGTATTAAAATTCTAAAATCAACATTTCTTAAGATATTTCAATGAAACTTAGTATACAAGGTCATTGACCCCTAAGGACCAAAATTAGGTCAAGGTCAAAGGTCAAGGTCATCATTTGTAAATTTTCAAAAAATGAGTCTTTTTTCATTGCGAAATAGCTCAAATAAAATGTAACCCTTTTTGGAATTTTTTTTCCATTATATGATGTGATTATGTCTTCTTAATTGAACCCAAAAAAATTTTTGGAAAAATATGAAAAAATGGTGTCGCGACATGGATTTTTGTGATTTTTACACCGTATCACTGTATTTAGCCATGGTATGACCTTGAAGGTTTTTTCAAGGTCAAACCACCTTACCTTTACTATTCCAACCTATTTCAGTCATTAAAAGTCACCAGATGTCAAAAATAAAAAAGTTGACTTTTGCCCCCCCCTTTTTTTGAAAATTTGGAAATTTGCCATTTTTGACAAAAAAATGTTATTTTTTGGTAAATACACCTTATTTGACCATAATTAGATGATATCAACCATAAAAACCCAGAAAAAGTCCCATCTGCCCTCTTTTTTAAGGTCTTTCCCTTTCCAAGGGAAGACCTTATTGTATTTCTTCTGATTATTATTATTATTTTCTTTCTTCCGCCGTTTCGCCAAATTTCAACTTTGAGAAGTACGCGACATGTCGCAAAGATACTTGGTATACTTTATCGGTCTATGTTTGTCGTTTCAGAAAAAACACTTGGGTACCGTACCATTTTACGTATAAGAGTTATGCCCCTTTTAGCTATAAAGTTTGTGGAATCTTCTCCTCCTAAACCATAATAGGTACCAACTTTATTCCTTTTGCATTCAGAAGAGTAACTCTTGAACTTGTGCAGGGTCAATTTTCATATTGGTATATTTACCAATACAGGAGTTATTCCCCTTTAAACTTTGACTTTTTTAGTATTAAAATTCTAAAATCAACATTTCTTAAGATATTTCAATGAAACTTAGTATACAAGGTCATTGACCCCTAAGGACCAAAATTAGGTCAAGGTCAAAGGTCAAGGTCATCATTTGTAAATTTTCAAAAAATGAGTCTTTTTTCATTGCGAAATAGCTCAAATAAAATGTAACCCTTTTTGGAATTTTTTTTCCATTATATGATGTGATTATGTCTTCTTAATTGAACCCAAAAAAATTTTTGGAAAAATATGAAAAAATGGTGTCGCGACATGGATTTTTGTGATTTTTACACCGTATCACTGTATTTAGCCATGGTATGACCTTGAAGGTTTTTTCAAGGTCAAACCACCTTACCTTTACTATTCCAACCTATTTCAGTCATTAAAAGTCACCAGATGTCAAAAATAAAAAAGTTGACTTTTGCCCCCCCCTTTTTTTGAAAATTTGGAAATTTGCCATTTTTGACAAAAAAATGTTATTTTTTGGTAAATACACCTTATTTGACCATAATTAGATGATATCAACCATAAAAACCCAGAAAAAGTCCCATCTGCCCTCTTTTTTAAGGTCTTTCCCTTTCCAAGGGAAGACCTTATTGTATTTCTTCTGATTATTATTATTATTTTCTTTCTTCCGCCGTTTCGCCAAATTTCAACTTTGAGAAGTACGCGACATGTCGCAAAGATACTTGGTATACTTTATCGGTCTATGTTTGTCGTTTCAGAAAAAACACTTGGGTACCGTACCATTTTACGTATAAGAGTTATGCCCCTTTTAGCTATAAAGTTTGTGGAATCTTCTCCTCCTAAACCATAATAGGTACCAACTTTATTCCTTTTGCATTCAGAAGAGTAACTCTTGAACTTGTGCAGGGTCAATTTTCATATTGGTATATTTACCAATACAGGAGTTATTCCCCTTTAAACTTTGACTTTTTTAGTATTAAAATTCTAAAATCAACATTTCTTAAGATATTTCAATGAAACTTAGTATACAAGGTCATTGACCCCTAAGGACCAAAATTAGGTCAAGGTCAAAGGTCAAGGTCATCATTTGTAAATTTTCAAAAAATGAGTCTTTTTTCATTGCGAAATAGCTCAAATAAAATGTAACCCTTTTTGGAATTTTTTTTCCATTATATGATGTGATTATGTCTTCTTAATTGAACCCAAAAAAATTTTTGGAAAAATATGAAAAAATGGTGTCGCGACATGGATTTTTGTGATTTTTACACCGTATCACTGTATTTAGCCATGGTATGACCTTGAAGGTTTTTTCAAGGTCAAACCACCTTACCTTTACTATTCCAACCTATTTCAGTCATTAAAAGTCACCAGATGTCAAAAATAAAAAAGTTGACTTTTGCCCCCCCCCTTTTTTTGAAAATTTGGAAATTTGCCATTTTTGACAAAAAAATGTTATTTTTTGGTAAATACACCTTATTTGACCATAATTAGATGATATCAACCATAAAAACCCAGAAAAAGTCCCATCTGCCCTCTTTTTTAAGGTCTTTCCCTTTCCAAGGGAAGACCTTATTGTATTTCTTCTGATTATTATTATTATTTTCTTTCTTCCGCCGTTTCGCCAAATTTCAACTTTGAGAAGTACGCGACATGTCGCAAAGATACTTGGTATACTTTATCGGTCTATGTTTGTCGTTTCAGAAAAAACACTTGGGTACCGTACCATTTTACGTATAAGAGTTATGCCCCTTTTAGCTATAAAGTTTGTGGAATCTTCTCCTCCTAAACCATAATAGGTACCAACTTTATTCCTTTTGCATTCAGAAGAGTAACTCTTGAACTTGTGCAGGGTCAATTTTCATATTGGTATATTTACCAATACAGGAGTTATTCCCCTTTAAACTTTGACTTTTTTAGTATTAAAATTCTAAAATCAACATTTCTTAAGATATTTCAATGAAACTTAGTATACAAGGTCATTGACCCCTAAGGACCAAAATTAGGTCAAGGTCAAAGGTCAAGGTCATCATTTGTAAATTTTCAAAAAATGAGTCTTTTTTCATTGCGAAATAGCTCAAATAAAATGTAACCCTTTTTGGAATTTTTTTTCCATTATATGATGTGATTATGTCTTCTTAATTGAACCCAAAAAAATTTTTGGAAAAATATGAAAAAATGGTGTCGCGACATGGATTTTTGTGATTTTTACACCGTATCACTGTATTTAGCCATGGTATGACCTTGAAGGTTTTTTCAAGGTCAAACCACCTTACCTTTACTATTCCAACCTATTTCAGTCATTAAAAGTCACCAGATGTCAAAAATAAAAAAGTTGACTTTTGCCCCCCCCTTTTTTTGAAAATTTGGAAATTTGCCATTTTTGACAAAAAAATGTTATTTTTTGGTAAATACACCTTATTTGACCATAATTAGATGATATCAACCATAAAAACCCAGAAAAAGTCCCATCTGCCCTCTTTTTTAAGGTCTTTCCCTTTCCAAGGGAAGACCTTATTGTATTTCTTCTGATTATTATTATTATTTTCTTTCTTCCGCCGTTTCGCCAAATTTCAACTTTGAGAAGTACGCGACATGTCGCAAAGATACTTGGTATACTTTATCGGTCTATGTTTGTCGTTTCAGAAAAAACACTTGGGTACCGTACCATTTTACGTATAAGAGTTATGCCCCTTTTAGCTATAAAGTTTGTGGAATCTTCTCCTCCTAAACCATAATAGGTACCAACTTTATTCCTTTTGCATTCAGAAGAGTAACTCTTGAACTTGTGCAGGGTCAATTTTCATATTGGTATATTTACCAATACAGGAGTTATTCCCCTTTAAACTTTGACTTTTTTAGTATTAAAATTCTAAAATCAACATTTCTTAAGATATTTCAATGAAACTTAGTATACAAGGTCATTGACCCCTAAGGACCAAAATTAGGTCAAGGTCAAAGGTCAAGGTCATCATTTGTAAATTTTCAAAAAATGAGTCTTTTTTCATTGCGAAATAGCTCAAATAAAATGTAACCCTTTTTGGAATTTTTTTTCCATTATATGATGTGATTATGTCTTCTTAATTGAACCCAAAAAAATTTTTGGAAAAATATGAAAAAATGGTGTCGCGACATGGATTTTTGTGATTTTTACACCGTATCACTGTATTTAGCCATGGTATGACCTTGAAGGTTTTTTCAAGGTCAAACCACCTTACCTTTACTATTCCAACCTATTTCAGTCATTAAAAGTCACCAGATGTCAAAAATAAAAAAGTTGACTTTTGCCCCCCCCTTTTTTTGAAAATTTGGAAATTTGCCATTTTTGACAAAAAAATGTTATTTTTTGGTAAATACACCTTATTTGACCATAATTAGATGATATCAACCATAAAAACCCAGAAAAAGTCCCATCTGCCCTCTTTTTTAAGGTCTTTCCCTTTCCAAGGGAAGACCTTATTGTATTTCTTCTGATTATTATTATTATTTTCTTTCTTCCGCCGTTTCGCCAAATTTCAACTTTGAGAAGTACGCGACATGTCGCAAAGATACTTGGTATACTTTATCGGTCTATGTTTGTCGTTTCAGAAAAAACACTTGGGTACCGTACCATTTTACGTATAAGAGTTATGCCCCTTTTAGCTATAAAGTTTGTGGAATCTTCTCCTCCTAAACCATAATAGGTACCAACTTTATTCCTTTTGCATTCAGAAGAGTAACTCTTGAACTTGTGCAGGGTCAATTTTCATATTGGTATATTTACCAATACAGGAGTTATTCCCCTTTAAACTTTGACTTTTTTAGTATTAAAATTCTAAAATCAACATTTCTTAAGATATTTCAATGAAACTTAGTATACAAGGTCATTGACCCCTAAGGACCAAAATTAGGTCAAGGTCAAAGGTCAAGGTCATCATTTGTAAATTTTCAAAAAATGAGTCTTTTTTCATTGCGAAATAGCTCAAATAAAATGTAACCCTTTTTGGAATTTTTTTTCCATTATATGATGTGATTATGTCTTCTTAATTGAACCCAAAAAAATTTTTGGAAAAATATGAAAAAATGGTGTCGCGACATGGATTTTTGTGATTTTTACACCGTATCACTGTATTTAGCCATGGTATGACCTTGAAGGTTTTTTCAAGGTCAAACCACCTTACCTTTACTATTCCAACCTATTTCAGTCATTAAAAGTCACCAGATGTCAAAAATAAAAAAGTTGACTTTTGCCCCCCCCTTTTTTTGAAAATTTGGAAATTTGCCATTTTTGACAAAAAAATGTTATTTTTTGGTAAATACACCTTATTTGACCATAATTAGATGATATCAACCATAAAAACCCAGAAAAAGTCCCATCTGCCCTCTTTTTTAAGGTCTTTCCCTTTCCAAGGGAAGACCTTATTGTATTTCTTCTGATTATTATTATTATTTTCTTTCTTCCGCCGTTTCGCCAAATTTCAACTTTGAGAAGTACGCGACATGTCGCAAAGATACTTGGTATACTTTATCGGTCTATGTTTGTCGTTTCAGAAAAAACACTTGGGTACCGTACCATTTTACGTATAAGAGTTATGCCCCTTTTAGCTATAAAGTTTGTGGAATCTTCTCCTCCTAAACCATAATAGGTACCAACTTTATTCCTTTTGCATTCAGAAGAGTAACTCTTGAACTTGTGCAGGGTCAATTTTCATATTGGTATATTTACCAATACAGGAGTTATTCCCCTTTAAACTTTGACTTTTTTAGTATTAAAATTCTAAAATCAACATTTCTTAAGATATTTCAATGAAACTTAGTATACAAGGTCATTGACCCCTAAGGACCAAAATTAGGTCAAGGTCAAAGGTCAAGGTCATCATTTGTAAATTTTCAAAAAATGAGTCTTTTTTCATTGCGAAATAGCTCAAATAAAATGTAACCCTTTTTGGAATTTTTTTTCCATTATATGATGTGATTATGTCTTCTTAATTGAACCCAAAAAAATTTTTGGAAAAATATGAAAAAATGGTGTCGCGACATGGATTTTTGTGATTTTTACACCGTATCACTGTATTTAGCCATGGTATGACCTTGAAGGTTTTTTCAAGGTCAAACCACCTTACCTTTACTATTCCAACCTATTTCAGTCATTAAAAGTCACCAGATGTCAAAAATAAAAAAGTTGACTTTTGCCCCCCCCTTTTTTTGAAAATTTGGAAATTTGCCATTTTTGACAAAAAAATGTTATTTTTTGGTAAATACACCTTATTTGACCATAATTAGATGATATCAACCATAAAAACCCAGAAAAAGTCCCATCTGCCCTCTTTTTTAAGGTCTTTCCCTTTCCAAGGGAAGACCTTATTGTATTTCTTCTGATTATTATTATTATTTTCTTTCTTCCGCCGTTTCGCCAAATTTCAACTTTGAGAAGTACGCGACATGTCGCAAAGATACTTGGTATACTTTATCGGTCTATGTTTGTCGTTTCAGAAAAAACACTTGGGTACCGTACCATTTTACGTATAAGAGTTATGCCCCTTTTAGCTATAAAGTTTGTGGAATCTTCTCCTCCTAAACCATAATAGGTACCAACTTTATTCCTTTTGCATTCAGAAGAGTAACTCTTGAACTTGTGCAGGGTCAATTTTCATATTGGTATATTTACCAATACAGGAGTTATTCCCCTTTAAACTTTGACTTTTTTAGTATTAAAATTCTAAAATCAACATTTCTTAAGATATTTCAATGAAACTTAGTATACAAGGTCATTGACCCCTAAGGACCAAAATTAGGTCAAGGTCAAAGGTCAAGGTCATCATTTGTAAATTTTCAAAAAATGAGTCTTTTTTCATTGCGAAATAGCTCAAATAAAATGTAACCCTTTTTGGAATTTTTTTCCATTATATGATGTGATTATGTCTTCTTAATTGAACCCAAAAAAATTTTTGGAAAAATATGAAAAAATGGTGTCGCGACATGGATTTTTGTGATTTTTACACCGTATCACTGTATTTAGCCATGGTATGACCTTGAAGGTTTTTTCAAGGTCAAACCACCTTACCTTTACTATTCCAACCTATTTCAGTCATTAAAAGTCACCAGATGTCAAAAATAAAAAAGTTGACTTTTGCCCCCCCCTTTTTTTGAAAATTTGGAAATTTGCCATTTTTGACAAAAAAATGTTATTTTTTGGTAAATACACCTTATTTGACCATAATTAGATGATATCAACCATAAAAACCCAGAAAAAGTCCCATCTGCCCTCTTTTTTAAGGTCTTTCCCTTTCCAAGGGAAGACCTTATTGTATTTCTTCTGATTATTATTATTATTTTCTTTCTTCCGCCGTTTCGCCAAATTTCAACTTTGAGAAGTACGCGACATGTCGCAAAGATACTTGGTATACTTTATCGGTCTATGTTTGTCGTTTCAGAAAAAACACTTGGGTACCGTACCATTTTACGTATAAGAGTTATGCCCCTTTTAGCTATAAAGTTTGTGGAATCTTCTCCTCCTAAACCATAATAGGTACCAACTTTATTCCTTTTGCATTCAGAAGAGTAACTCTTGAACTTGTGCAGGGTCAATTTTCATATTGGTATATTTACCAATACAGGAGTTATTCCCCTTTAAACTTTGACTTTTTTAGTATTAAAATTCTAAAATCAACATTTCTTAAGATATTTCAATGAAACTTAGTATACAAGGTCATTGACCCCTAAGGACCAAAATTAGGTCAAGGTCAAAGGTCAAGGTCATCATTTGTAAATTTTCAAAAAATGAGTCTTTTTTCATTGCGAAATAGCTCAAATAAAATGTAACCCTTTTTGGAATTTTTTTTCCATTATATGATGTGATTATGTCTTCTTAATTGAACCCAAAAAAATTTTTGGAAAAATATGAAAAAATGGTGTCGCGACATGGATTTTTGTGATTTTTACACCGTATCACTGTATTTAGCCATGGTATGACCTTGAAGGTTTTTTCAAGGTCAAACCACCTTACCTTTACTATTCCAACCTATTTCAGTCATTAAAAGTCACCAGATGTCAAAAATAAAAAAGTTGACTTTTGCCCCCCCCTTTTTTTGAAAATTTGGAAATTTGCCATTTTTGACAAAAAAATGTTATTTTTTGGTAAATACACCTTATTTGACCATAATTAGATGATATCAACCATAAAAACCCAGAAAAAGTCCCATCTGCCCTCTTTTTTAAGGTCTTTCCCTTTCCAAGGGAAGACCTTATTGTATTTCTTCTGATTATTATTATTATTTTCTTTCTTCCGCCGTTTCGCCAAATTTCAACTTTGAGAAGTACGCGACATGTCGCAAAGATACTTGGTATACTTTATCGGTCTATGTTTGTCGTTTCAGAAAAAACACTTGGGTACCGTACCATTTTACGTATAAGAGTTATGCCCCTTTTAGCTATAAAGTTTGTGGAATCTTCTCCTCCTAAACCATAATAGGTACCAACTTTATTCCTTTTGCATTCAGAAGAGTAACTCTTGAACTTGTGCAGGGTCAATTTTCATATTGGTATATTTACCAATACAGGAGTTATTCCCCTTTAAACTTTGACTTTTTTAGTATTAAAATTCTAAAATCAACATTTCTTAAGATATTTCAATGAAACTTAGTATACAAGGTCATTGACCCCTAAGGACCAAAATTAGGTCAAGGTCAAAGGTCAAGGTCATCATTTGTAAATTTTCAAAAAATGAGTCTTTTTTCATTGCGAAATAGCTCAAATAAAATGTAACCCTTTTTGGAATTTTTTTTCCATTATATGATGTGATTATGTCTTCTTAATTGAACCCAAAAAAATTTTTGGAAAAATATGAAAAAATGGTGTCGCGACATGGATTTTTGTGATTTTTACACCGTATCACTGTATTTAGCCATGGTATGACCTTGAAGGTTTTTTCAAGGTCAAACCACCTTACCTTTACTATTCCAACCTATTTCAGTCATTAAAAGTCACCAGATGTCAAAAATAAAAAAGTTGACTTTTGCCCCCCCCTTTTTTTGAAAATTTGGAAATTTGCCATTTTTGACAAAAAAATGTTATTTTTTGGTAAATACACCTTATTTGACCATAATTAGATGATATCAACCATAAAAACCCAGAAAAAGTCCCATCTGCCCTCTTTTTTAAGGTCTTTCCCTTTCCAAGGGAAGACCTTATTGTATTTCTTCTGATTATTAAGGTCTTTCCCTTCCACAGAAGGAAAGACCTTACTGTATTTCTTATGATTATTATTATTATTATTATTTTTTTTTTTCCGCCACAAAAAAAAAAGAAGAAATACTTAACGTAACATTACGAAACTTCATACCATTAACCGACACTATAAGGGCATGACTTGAGTAACCCTGCGAAACCGATCTATTTTTAGTAACGGAGTTATCTGCCCGTAACCCAAAAACCTCGTTTGCAGATTTACTCAATAACCATAACCGTTATCAAAAATCTGAAGCAGGGAAAAGGTTGCTAGACTCATGGTCATGATTCGTCACGCAAAAAAATTTTTTCGATCAACTTCCTGGTTACGCATTTTTGACTCGAAAAGTGTCGCGACTCGTCAAAATTTTTTTTCTTCAAAACGGTTAGTCCTAGAGACTTGGGACCTTCACCAATCATCCTAGGTGACATATGTTACTTCTAAAAATGTCAAGGTCAAAGGTCAAATCTCAAGGTCAGAGGTCATGGCACACCTTGTTTGCAGTATAGCTCAAAAACCATACAAAATTGAAGCAGACATGTAATGGGAAAAATACTCGTCTCATTTAGACCTTTATTTGATATAAAGGGTCGAACACTGTACGACAAACCGTTTTCGAGTTATGGCCCTTAACACGTTTCGGCTTATCCGTTTTTGGCTTATAACTTTTAAACCGTCAGAGATAATATAGTAAACATATGGGTTTTTTGTGACCGTTATTATGAGCCCTTCAATTTAAGACCAAAGTCGAATGGTTACGGGCAGCCATTTTCAAAATGGCTGACACCGTAAACAGTTTTTATGAAATAGCACTTAAACCGTACAAAATTGAAGCAGACAATACATGGAAAAAATGTTCCCCATGTCGAAATCTACAAAAAGTGTTTCAGGTGCGAAAGCGTAAAACTTGTCGTTTTTGAGTTATCGCCCTTGATTCTTATTTTTAAAATGATTTTTTGTTTATAACTTTTAAACCATAAAAGATGATGAATGAAACATTGGGTTCATTTGAAACAGGATTAAATTACCTACAATTTGAACCCAAACAGTACATGATTCCGTTGAACGGTTTCAAAATGGCGGCCAAAACAAGTTTTGCGAAACAGGGTTTTTGCCAATAACTTGAAAACCATAACAGATAGTATAGTAAACATGTATACTTAAATGAATCAGTATATAAAGAGCTACAATTTGAGTCCAAGGTCAAAGGTCAGAGGTCAAGGTCATTCCCTAGCAACAAGGTAACATTAATGAAAAGTCCATAGCAACCATATATATTCTAAACCAAGACTACTTTTTGAGTTAAGAGTGAAGTTTTTTCAACCGGAAGTAACCCCTAGTCCATAGCAACCGTCATAAAAGTCCTTAGCAACCATACTTTTTCTGACTCTAGGTCCCCTGCTCTTCTTTCTGGAGCCTATATTTATTATTATTTTCTTTCTTCCGCCGTTTCGCCAAATTTCAACTTTGAGAAGTACGCGACATGTCGCAAAGATACTTGGTATACTTTATCGGTCTATGTTTGTCGTTTCAGAAAAAACACTTGGGTACCGTACCATTTTACGTATAAGAGTTATGCCCCTTTTAGCTATAAAGTTTGTGGAATCTTCTCCTCCTAAACCATAATAGGTACCAACTTTATTCCTTTTGCATTCAGAAGAGTAACTCTTGAACTTGTGCAGGGTCAATTTTCATATTGGTATATTTACCAATACAGGAGTTATTCCCCTTTAAACTTTGACTTTTTTAGTATTAAAATTCTAAAATCAACATTTCTTAAGATATTTCAATGAAACTTAGTATACAAGGTCATTGACCCCTAAGGACCAAAATTAGGTCAAGGTCAAAGGTCAAGGTCATCATTTGTAAATTTTCAAAAAATGAGTCTTTTTTCATTGCGAAATAGCTCAAATAAAATGTAACCCTTTTTGGAATTTTTTTTCCATTATATGATGTGATTATGTCTTCTTAATTGAACCCAAAAAAATTTTTGGAAAAATATGAAAAAATGGTGTCGCGACATGGATTTTTGTGATTTTTACACCGTATCACTGTATTTAGCCATGGTATGACCTTGAAGGTTTTTTCAAGGTCAAACCACCTTACCTTTACTATTCCAACCTATTTCAGTCATTAAAAGTCACCAGATGTCAAAAATAAAAAAGTTGACTTTTGCCCCCCCCTTTTTTTGAAAATTTGGAAATTTGCCATTTTTGACAAAAAAATGTTATTTTTTGGTAAATACACCTTATTTGACCATAATTAGATGATATCAACCATAAAAACCCAGAAAAAGTCCCATCTGCCCTCTTTTTTAAGGTCTTTCCCTTTCCAAGGGAAGACCTTATTGTATTTCTTCTGATTATTATTATTATTTTCTTTCTTCCGCCGTTTCGCCAAATTTCAACTTTGAGAAGTACGCGACATGTCGCAAAGATACTTGGTATACTTTATCGGTCTATGTTTGTCGTTTCAGAAAAAACACTTGGGTACCGTACCATTTTACGTATAAGAGTTATGCCCCTTTTAGCTATAAAGTTTGTGGAATCTTCTCCTCCTAAACCATAATAGGTACCAACTTTATTCCTTTTGCATTCAGAAGAGTAACTCTTGAACTTGTGCAGGGTCAATTTTCATATTGGTATATTTACCAATACAGGAGTTATTCCCCTTTAAACTTTGACTTTTTTAGTATTAAAATTCTAAAATCAACATTTCTTAAGATATTTCAATGAAACTTAGTATACAAGGTCATTGACCCCTAAGGACCAAAATTAGGTCAAGGTCAAAGGTCAAGGTCATCATTTGTAAATTTTCAAAAAATGAGTCTTTTTTCATTGCGAAATAGCTCAAATAAAATGTAACCCTTTTTGGAATTTTTTTTCCATTATATGATGTGATTATGTCTTCTTAATTGAACCCAAAAAAATTTTTGGAAAAATATGAAAAAATGGTGTCGCGACATGGATTTTTGTGATTTTTACACCGTATCACTGTATTTAGCCATGGTATGACCTTGAAGGTTTTTTCAAGGTCAAACCACCTTACCTTTACTATTCCAACCTATTTCAGTCATTAAAAGTCACCAGATGTCAAAAATAAAAAAGTTGACTTTTGCCCCCCCCTTTTTTTGAAAATTTGGAAATTTGCCATTTTTGACAAAAAAATGTTATTTTTTGGTAAATACACCTTATTTGACCATAATTAGATGATATCAACCATAAAAACCCAGAAAAAGTCCCATCTGCCCTCTTTTTTAAGGTCTTTCCCTTTCCAAGGGAAGACCTTATTGTATTTCTTCTGATTATTATTATTATTTTCTTTCTTCCGCCGTTTCGCCAAATTTCAACTTTGAGAAGTACGCGACATGTCGCAAAGATACTTGGTATACTTTATCGGTCTATGTTTGTCGTTTCAGAAAAAACACTTGGGTACCGTACCATTTTACGTATAAGAGTTATGCCCCTTTTAGCTATAAAGTTTGTGGAATCTTCTCCTCCTAAACCATAATAGGTACCAACTTTATTCCTTTTGCATTCAGAAGAGTAACTCTTGAACTTGTGCAGGGTCAATTTTCATATTGGTATATTTACCAATACAGGAGTTATTCCCCTTTAAACTTTGACTTTTTTAGTATTAAAATTCTAAAATCAACATTTCTTAAGATATTTCAATGAAACTTAGTATACAAGGTCATTGACCCCTAAGGACCAAAATTAGGTCAAGGTCAAAGGTCAAGGTCATCATTTGTAAATTTTCAAAAAATGAGTCTTTTTTCATTGCGAAATAGCTCAAATAAAATGTAACCCTTTTTGGAATTTTTTTTCCATTATATGATGTGATTATGTCTTCTTAATTGAACCCAAAAAAATTTTTGGAAAAATATGAAAAAATGGTGTCGCGACATGGATTTTTGTGATTTTTACACCGTATCACTGTATTTAGCCATGGTATGACCTTGAAGGTTTTTTCAAGGTCAAACCACCTTACCTTTACTATTCCAACCTATTTCAGTCATTAAAAGTCACCAGATGTCAAAAATAAAAAAGTTGACTTTTGCCCCCCCCTTTTTTTGAAAATTTGGAAATTTGCCATTTTTGACAAAAAAATGTTATTTTTTGGTAAATACACCTTATTTGACCATAATTAGATGATATCAACCATAAAAACCCAGAAAAAGTCCCATCTGCCCTCTTTTTTAAGGTCTTTCCCTTTCCAAGGGAAGACCTTATTGTATTTCTTCTGATTATTATTATTATTTTCTTTCTTCCGCCGTTTCGCCAAATTTCAACTTTGAGAAGTACGCGACATGTCGCAAAGATACTTGGTATACTTTATCGGTCTATGTTTGTCGTTTCAGAAAAAACACTTGGGTACCGTACCATTTTACGTATAAGAGTTATGCCCCTTTTAGCTATAAAGTTTGTGGAATCTTCTCCTCCTAAACCATAATAGGTACCAACTTTATTCCTTTTGCATTCAGAAGAGTAACTCTTGAACTTGTGCAGGGTCAATTTTCATATTGGTATATTTACCAATACAGGAGTTATTCCCCTTTAAACTTTGACTTTTTTAGTATTAAAATTCTAAAATCAACATTTCTTAAGATATTTCAATGAAACTTAGTATACAAGGTCATTGACCCCTAAGGACCAAAATTAGGTCAAGGTCAAAGGTCAAGGTCATCATTTGTAAATTTTCAAAAAATGAGTCTTTTTTCATTGCGAAATAGCTCAAATAAAATGTAACCCTTTTTGGAATTTTTTTTCCATTATATGATGTGATTATGTCTTCTTAATTGAACCCAAAAAAATTTTTGGAAAAATATGAAAAAATGGTGTCGCGACATGGATTTTTGTGATTTTTACACCGTATCACTGTATTTAGCCATGGTATGACCTTGAAGGTTTTTTCAAGGTCAAACCACCTTACCTTTACTATTCCAACCTATTTCAGTCATTAAAAGTCACCAGATGTCAAAAATAAAAAAGTTGACTTTTGCCCCCCCCTTTTTTTGAAAATTTGGAAATTTGCCATTTTTGACAAAAAAATGTTATTTTTTGGTAAATACACCTTATTTGACCATAATTAGATGATATCAACCATAAAAACCCAGAAAAAGTCCCATCTGCCCTCTTTTTTAAGGTCTTTCCCTTTCCAAGGGAAGACCTTATTGTATTTCTTCTGATTATTATTATTATTTTCTTTCTTCCGCCGTTTCGCCAAATTTCAACTTTGAGAAGTACGCGACATGTCGCAAAGATACTTGGTATACTTTATCGGTCTATGTTTGTCGTTTCAGAAAAAACACTTGGGTACCGTACCATTTTACGTATAAGAGTTATGCCCCTTTTAGCTATAAAGTTTGTGGAATCTTCTCCTCCTAAACCATAATAGGTACCAACTTTATTCCTTTTGCATTCAGAAGAGTAACTCTTGAACTTGTGCAGGGTCAATTTTCATATTGGTATATTTACCAATACAGGAGTTATTCCCCTTTAAACTTTGACTTTTTTAGTATTAAAATTCTAAAATCAACATTTCTTAAGATATTTCAATGAAACTTAGTATACAAGGTCATTGACCCCTAAGGACCAAAATTAGGTCAAGGTCAAAGGTCAAGGTCATCATTTGTAAATTTTCAAAAAATGAGTCTTTTTTCATTGCGAAATAGCTCAAATAAAATGTAACCCTTTTTGGAATTTTTTTTCCATTATATGATGTGATTATGTCTTCTTAATTGAACCCAAAAAAATTTTTGGAAAAATATGAAAAAATGGTGTCGCGACATGGATTTTTGTGATTTTTACACCGTATCACTGTATTTAGCCATGGTATGACCTTGAAGGTTTTTTCAAGGTCAAACCACCTTACCTTTACTATTCCAACCTATTTCAGTCATTAAAAGTCACCAGATGTCAAAAATAAAAAAGTTGACTTTTGCCCCCCCCTTTTTTTGAAAATTTGGAAATTTGCCATTTTTGACAAAAAAATGTTATTTTTTGGTAAATACACCTTATTTGACCATAATTAGATGATATCAACCATAAAAACCCAGAAAAAGTCCCATCTGCCCTCTTTTTTAAG